>JAQQAC010015468.1:25602912-25642706 GCA_029783875.1 Phataginus tricuspis
GGGATGCAAGGATGGTACAACATTCGAAAATCCATCAACATCATCCATCACATCAATAAAAAGAAGAACAAAAACCACATGATCATCTCCATAGATGCTGAAAAAGCATTTGACAAAATTCAGCGCCCATTCATGATTAAAACTCTCAACAAAATGGGTATAGACAGCAAGTACCTCAACATCATAAAGGCTATATATGACAAACCCACAGCTAACATCATACTTAATAGCGAGAAGCTGAAAGCTTTTCATCTAAGATCGGAAACAAGACACGGGGGCCCACTCTCTTCACTATTATTCAACATAGTACTGGAGGTCCGAGCCACGGCAATCAGACAAAACAAAGATATACAAGGCATCCAGATTGGTAAAGAAGAAGTCAAATTGTCACTACTTGCAGATGACATGATACTGTACTTAAAAAACCCTAAAGACTCCACTCCAAAACTACTAGAACTAATATCTGAATTCAGCAAAGTTGCAGGATGTAAAATTAACACACAGAAATCTGTTGCTTTCCTATACACTAATGGTGAACTAACAGAAAGAGAAATCAGAAAAACAATTCCATTCACAATTGCATATCAAAGAATAAAATACCTAGGAATAAACCTAATGAAGGAAGTGAAAGACCTGTACTCTGAAAACTACAAGACACTCCTAAGAGAAATTAAGGAAGACACTAACAAATGGAAATGCATCCCATGCTCTTGGCTAGGAAGAATAAATATTGCCGAAATGGCTATACTACCTAAAGCAATCTACATATTCAATGCAATCCCTATCAAACTACCAACAGCTTTCTTCAATGAACTCGAACAAATAATTCTAAAATTCATATGGAACCACAAAAGACCCCGAATAGCCAAAGCAATCCTGAGAAGGAGGAATCAAAATGGGGGAATTACGCTCCCTGACTTCAAGCTCTACTACAAAGCCACAGTAATCAAGACAATTTGGTATTGGCACAAAAACAGACCCACAGACCAGTGGAACAGAATAGAAAATCCAAACATTAACCCAAACACCTACAGTCAATTAATATTTGATAAAGGAGCCTTGGATATACAATGGGGAGATGACAGCCTCTTCAGCAGCTGGTGTTGGCAAAACTGGACAGCTACATGTAAGAGAATGAAACTGGACTACTGTCTAACCCCATACACAAAGGTAAACTCAAGGTGGATCAAAGACCTGAATGTAAGTCATGAAACCATAAAACTCTTAGAAAAAAACATAGGCAAAAATCTCTTGGACATAAACATGAGCGACTTCTTCATGAACATATCCCCCCAGGCAAGGGAAACAAAAGCAAAAATGAACAAATGGGACTATATCAAGTTGAAAAGCTTCTGTACAGCAAAGGACACCATCAGTAGAACAAAAAGACATCCTACAATATGGGAAAATATATTCATAAATGATGTATCTGATAAGGGGTTGACATCCAAAATATACAAAGAACTCACGCACCTTAACAAACAAAAAGCAAATAATCCAATTAAGAAATGGGCAGAGGACATGAATAGACACTTCTCTAAAGAAGAAATTCAGATGGCCAACAGGCACATGAAAAGATGCTCCACATTGCTAATCATCAGAGAAATGCAGATTAAAACCACAATGAGATATCACCTCACACCAGTGAGGATGGCCAACATCCAAAACACAAACAACAAATGTTGGCGAGGATGTGGAGAAAAGGGAACCCTCCTACACTGCTGGTGGGAATGCAAATTAGTTCAACCATTGTGGAAAGCAGTATGGAGGTTCCTCAAAAAACTCAAAATAGAAATACCATTTGACCCAGAAATTCCACTCCTACGAATTTACCCTAAGAATGCAGCAGCCCAGTTTCAGAAAGACAGATGCACCCCTATGTTTATCGCAGCACTATTTACAATAGCTAAGAAATGGAAGCAACCTAAGTGTCCATCAGTAGATGAATGGATTAAGAAGATGTGGTACATATACACAATGGAATATTATTCAGCCATAAGAAGAAAAAAAATCCTACCATTTGAAACAACATGGATGGAGTTAGAGGGTATTATGCTCAGTGAAATATGCCAAGCATAAAAAGACAAGTATCAAATGATCTCACTCATGTGGAGCATAAGAAGAAAGAAAAAAACTGAAGGAACAAAACAGCAGCAGACTCACAGAACCCAAGAATGGACTAATAGTTACCAAAGGGAAAGGAACTGGGGAAGAAGGGTGGAAAGGGAGGGATAAGACGGTAAAAGGGGCATTACGATTAGCAGACATAAGGAGCGGGGGGCACGGGGAGGGCTGTACAACTCAGAGAAGACAAGTAGTGATGGACAGTGACTGTAATAGGGTTGGTGGCGAGGACCTGATGAAGGGGGTAGTTTAAGCACCACAATATTGCTCATGTAATTGTAGGTTAATGATACCAAAATAAATTGTAAAAAAAAAAAAAAAAGTAGGCTATAACCATGATAAATATATATGCACCCAATACAGGTGCACCGGCATATGTGAAACAACTATGAACAGAATTAAAGGAGGAAATAGACAGCAATGCATTCATTTTAGGAGACTTCAACATACCACTCACTCCAAAGGACAGATCAACAAGACAGAAAATAAATAGAGACAGAGGCACTCAAAAACACATTAGAAAAGATGAACCTAACAGACACCTACAGAACCCTCTATCCAAAAACAACAGGATACACATTCTTCTCAAGTGCACATTAAACACTTTCCAGAATAGACCAAATACTAGGCCACAAAAAGAACCTCAGTAAATTCAAAAATATTGAAATTTTACCAACCAACTGCTCAGATCACAAAGGTATAAAACTAGAAAGAAACTTTAGAAAGAAACCAAAAAGGCTCATAAATACATGTAGACTTAACAACATTCTCCTAATCAATCAGTGGGTTAATGACCAAATCAAAACAGAAATCAAAGAATATATGGAGACTAATGAAAACACCACCACCAAGCCACAACTTCTGTGGGACACAGCACAGGCAGTTCTAAGAGGAAACTATATTGCAATCCAGGCCTATTTAAAGAAGGAAGAACATTCCCAAATGAACAGTCTAAAGACACAATTACTGAAATTGGAAAAAGAAGAACAAATGAGGCCCAAAGTCACAAGAAGGAGGGACATAATAAAGATCAGACAAGAAATAAATAAAATTAAGAAGAATAAAACAATAGGAAAAATCAATTAAACCAAGAGCTGGTTCTTTGAAAAAATAAACAAAATAGATAAACACCTAGACAGACTCACTAAGAGAAAAAGAGAATCTACACACATAAACAGAATCAGAAATGAGAAAGGAAAAATAAGGACGGAAACCACAGAAATACAAAGAATTATAAGAGAATATTATGAAAATCTATGTGCTAACAAGCTGGAAAACCTAGAAGAAATGGGCAACTTCTTAGAAAAATACAGCCTTTCAAGAATGACCAAACAACAAAAAGAAAAACTAAACAAACCAATCACCAGCAGTGAAATTGAATCGGTAATCAAACACCTACGGAAGAAAAAAACCCCCAGACGAGATGGACTCACCTCTGAATTCTACCAGACATATAGGGAAGAAATAACACCCATTCTCCTTAAGTTTTCCAAAAAATACAAGAGGAAGGAATACTTCCAAACTCGTTCTATGAAGACAGTATCACTCTAATACAAAAACCGGGCAAAGACCTCACCAAAAAAGAAAATTACAGACTAATATTCCTGATGAACGTAGATGCAAAAATACTCAACAAAATATTAGCAAACCGAATTCAAAAATACATCAAGAGGATCATACACCATGATCAAGTGGGATTCATCCCAGGGATGCAAGGATGGTACAACATTCGAAAATCCATCAACATCATCCACCACATCAACAGAAAGAAGAACAAAAACCACACGATCATCTCCATAGAGGCTGAAAAAGCATTTGAGAAAATTCAGCATCCATTCATGATTAAAACTCTCAACAAAATGGGGATAGACGGCAACGGCAAGTACCTCAACATCATAAAGGCCATATATGACAAACCCACAGCTAACATCATACTTAACAGCGAGAAGCTGAACGCTTTTCATCAAAGATAGGGAAAAAGACAGGGATACCCACTCTCTCGACTGTTAGTCAACACAGTACTGGAGGTCCTAGCAACAGCAATCAGACAAAACAAAGAAATACAAGGCATCAAGATTGGTAAAGAGGAAGTCATATTGTCACTATTTGCAGATGACATGATAATGTACATAAAAACCATAAAGACTCCACTCCAAAACTACTAGAACTAATATCTGAATTCAGCAACATTTCAGGATACAAAATTAACACACAGAAATCTGTTGCTTTCCTGTACACTAACAATGAACTAACAGAAAGAGAAATCACAAAAAATTCCATTCTCAATTGCATCAAAAAGAATAAATACCTAGGAATAAACCTATCGAAGGAAGTGAAAGCCCTGTATTCTGAAAACTACAAGACACTCCTAAGAGAAATTAAAGAGGACACTAACAAATGGAAATTCATCCCATGGTCTTGGCTAGGAAGAATAAATATTGACAAAATGGCTATACTACCTAAAGCAATCTACAGATTCAACACAATCCCTATCAAACTACCAACAGCTTTCTTCACTGAACTCGAACAAATAATTCTAAAATTCATTTGGAACCACAAAAGAACCTGAATAACCAAAGCAATCCTGAGAAGGAGGAATAAAACGGGGAATTACGCTCCCTGACTTCAAGCTCTACTACAAAGCCACAGTAATCAAGACAATTTGGTATTGGCACAAAAACAGACCCACAGACCAGAGGAACAGAATAGAAAATCCAAACATTAACCCAAACATATACAGTAAATTAATATTTGATAAAGGAGCCTTGAATATACAATGGAGAGATGACGGCCTCTTCAGCAGCTGGTGTTGGAAAAACTGGACAGCTACATGTAAGAGAATGAAACTGGACTACTGTCTAACCCCATACACAAAGGTAAACTCAAGGTGGATCAAAGACCTGAATGTAAGTCATGAAACCATAAAACTCTTAGAAAAAACATAGGCAAAAATCTCCTGGACATAAACATGAGCGACTTCTTCATGAACATATATCTCCAGGCAAGGGAAACAAAAGCAAAAATGAACAAATGGGACTATATCAAGCTGAAAAGCTTCTGTACAGCAAAGGACACCATCAGTAGAACAAAAAGACATCCTACAATATGGGAAAATACATTCATAAATGACATATCCAATAAGGGGTTGACATCCAAAATATATAAAGAACTCACGCACCTCAAAAAACAAAAAGCAAATAATCCAATTAATAAATGGACAGAGGACATGAATAGACCCTTCTCCAAACAAGAAATTCAGATGGCCAACAGGCACGTGAAAAGATGCTCCACATGGCTAATCATCAGAGAAATGCAGATTAAAACCACAATGAGACATCACCTCACACCAGTGAGGACGGCAACATCCAAAACACAAACAACAAATGTTGGTGAGGATGTGGAGAAAAGGGAACCCTCCTACACTGCTGGTGGGAATGCAAATTAGTTCAACCATTGTGAAAGCAGTATGGAGGTTCCTCAAAAAACTCGAAATACAAATACCATTTGACCCAGGAATCCCACTCCTAGGAATTTACCCCAAGAATGCAGCAGCCCAGTTTGAAAAAGACATATGCACCCCTATGTTTATCGCAGCACTATTTACAACAGCCAAGAAATGGAAGCAACCTAAGTGTCCATCAGTAGATGAATGGATAAAGAAGATGTGGTACCTATACACAATGGAATATTATTCAGCCATAAGAAGAAAACAAATCCTACCATTTGCAACAACATGGATGGAGTTAGAGGGTATTATGCTCAGTGAAATAAGCCAAGCCAAAAAAGACAAGTATCAAATGATTTCACTCATGTGGAGTATAAGAATAAAGAAAAAAACTGAAGGAACAAAACAGCAGTAGAAAAATATAGTTAATTAACAAAACTAACCCTTAGACAGCAACAAAAAAGAAGGCTGAACCAGACTGCATACAGACCTCCCGAACACCGCAGACCTCAACAAACAGGGTAACGTACAAATGCCTTAATCCGGTGGGACCCAAGCCCTTCCCCCTCCCCAGCTCACTGGTGGGAGGAAGAGAAACGCAGCATGGGAGGGGGTGAAAGCCTAGGACTGCTGAACACCTAGCCCTGGACATCTGCTTTGTGAGCAGAATCTTATAGTGTGCGGTACTCTGGACGTTGGGGCGCTCGGACAGGAAGAGTGCTTGAGGAAATTGACATTTTGGCCATTTGGGAGGAGGGGATCCACACCTGGCTGCTCTGGGAAAGAGGAAAAGCAGGGAGTCTGAGAGGCTTCCTAGCAGCGAGAGGGCTGCTGAAGGGGTGGGGGTTGTATGGAGCTTGCTATGCGGGAGAAGGGAGATCTGGACAAGGTAGTCTGGGTACGTTCTGCCCAGCTGGTTGGGAACTTTGAGGAGCATCAGGTGCTCAATCCCCCTGACTGCCTACTCACCTCCGAGGCCCACTACTATGACACACAGCATGCCAAACCTTCCTACTGACCTAGAGGCACCTGATCGCAAACCCACAGTCACTGCGCAGGCGCCAGGCCAGCCAGAGGGAGGCCCCACCTACAACAGCTGAGACGTAAAACACAGGATTTACACGTGTGTGCTTGGCCCACTGCCACTGACACTGGAGACAGGTATTGCAGACGGGAAGCAGGACACAGATCTTTCCTCCCACCAGGCACCAGCACGGCTCCCCTAAGACCTGCAACCTCACTTTAGGGGCTGAGGAGCTCCACAGATTGGAGAATTTGCACACTAGCGGGCACCACACAGAAACATGAAACGTGAAAACAATACAGTTAAGACAAAAATCTCACAAACCCTAGAAAGAGGGCCAAGTGAAACTGAACTCAACAATCTTCCTGAAAGAGAGTTCAAAATGAAAATTATAAACATGCTTATGGAGGTACAGAAAAATATTCAAGAACTCAGGAACGAATTTAAGATGGAGATTCTATCATTAAGAAATTTCATATCTGAAATGAAACACACAATGGAGGGATTTAAAAGCAGATTCGATGTAGTAGAAGAGATAGTAAATGGAATAGAAATTAGAGAAGAGGAATACAAAGAAGCTGAGGCACAGAGAGAAAAAAGAATCTCTAAGAATGAAAGAATATTGAGAGAACTGCGTGACCAATTCAAACGGAACGAAATTCGCATAATAGGGGTACCAGAAGAAGAAGAGAGAGAAAAAGGGATAGAAAATGTCATTGAGGAAGTAATTGCTGAAAACTTCCCCCACCTGGGGAAGGAGGTACTCTCTCAAGCCATGGAGGCGCACAGACCTCCCAACACAAGGGACCCAAAGCAGACAACATCAAAACACATAATAAAATGGCAAAGATCAAGGATAAAGACAGACTTTTTAAAGCAGCTATAGAGAGAAAAAAGATCACATAGAAAGGAAAACACATCAGGCTATCATTAGACTTCTCAACAGAAACTTTACAGGCCAGAAGGGAGTGGCATGATATATTAAATGCAATGAAGCAGAAGGGCGTTGAACGAAGAATATTCTACCCAGCAGGTTATCATTTAAATTTGAAGGAAGGATTAAACAATTTTCAGATAAGCAAAAGCTGAGAGAATTTACCTCCCAAAACGACCTCGACAGGGCAATTTGGAGGGACTCCTATAGATGTAAGTATTCCTAAGGCTAAACGGATATCACTCAAGGGATGACAAAGACTACAGAATACGATTCATAATGTAAAAAGAATGGAGGAGGAAGACAAAGGAAGAAAAAAAAAACCTTTAGGTTGTCTTTGTAATAGTACAGGAAGTAAATTAAATTAGACAGTTAGATACTAAGGGAATTTCCCTTGAACACTTGGTAACCAAAATCTAAAGCCTGCAATGGCAATAACTGCATACCTATCAATAATCACCCTAAATGTAAATGGTCTGAATGCACCAATCAAAAGATATAGAGTTACTGAATGGATAAAAAAATAATACCCATCTGCGTACAAGAGTCCCACTTCAACCCAAAGACATACGCAGACAGAAAATAAAGGGATAGAAAAAGATATTTCATGGAACTAATAGTGAGAAAAAAGCAGGAGTTGCAGTACTTGTATCAGACAAAATAGACTTCAAAACAAAAAAAGTCACAAGAGACAAAGAAGGACATTACATAAGGATAAAGGGGTCAGTCCAACAAGAGGATATAACTATTATAAATATCTATGCACCCTACATATGTGAAAGAAATACTAACAGAATTAAAGGGGAAAATAGAATGCAATGCACTGATTTTAAGAGACTTCAACACACCACTCACTCCAAAGGAGAGGTCAACCAGACAGAAAATAAATAGAGACAGAGGCACTCAACAACATATTAGAACAGATGGACCTAATGGACATCGACAGAACACTCCATCTAAAAGCAACAGGATACACATTCTTCTTAAGGACACATGGAACATTATCAAGAATAGATCATACATTAGGCCACAAAAAGAACTTCGGTAAATTCAAAAAGATTGCAAATGTACAAACCAGCTTCTCAGATCACAAAGGTATGAAACTATAAATAAATTACACTAAGAAAACAAATAAGCCCACAAACAAATGGAGGCTTAATAACATGATCCTAAATAATCAATGGATCAATGACCATATAAAAACAGAGATCAAGCAATATATGGAGACTAATTACAACAATAACACACCACCACAAAATCTGTGGGATGTACTGGAGGCTGTGATAAGAGGGAAATGTATTGCAATACCAGCCTGCCTCAGGAAAGAAGAACAATCCCAAATGAACAGTCTAAACTCACAATTAATTAAACTAGAAAAGGAAGAACAAATGAGGCACAAAGTCAGTAGAAAGAGGGACATAATAAAGATTAAAGCAGAAATAAATAAAATTCAGAAGAATAAAACAATAGAAAGAATCAAAGAAAGCAAGAGCTGGTTCTTCAAGAAAATAAACAAAATAGATAAACCCCTAGCCAGACTTTTCAAGAAAAAAAGAGAGTCTACACACATAAACAGAATCAGAAATGAGAAAGGAAAAATCCCTACGGATACCACAGAAATACAAAGAATTATGAGAGAATACTATGAAAAATTATATGCTAACAAACTGGATAACCTAGAAGAAATGGACTACTTTCTAGAAAAGTACAACCTTCCAAGGCTGACCCAGGAAAAAAACAGAAAATCTGAATAGACCAATTACCAGCAAAGAAATTGAATTGGTATTCAAAAAACTACCTAAGAACCAAACTCCTGGACAGATGGTTTCACTGCTGAATTTTATCAAACATTTAGTGAAGACCTAATACCCATCCTCATTAAACTTTTCCAACAAATAGAGGAGGAGAGAATAGTCCAAAACTCATTCAATGAGGAAAACATCACTCCAAGACCAAAACCAGGCAAAGACACCACAAAAAAAGAAAATTACAGACCAATATCCCTGGTGAATATAGAGGCAAAAATATTCAACAAAATATTAGCAAACCGAACTCAAAAGTACATCAAACAGATCATCCATCATGATCAACTGGGATTCATCCCAGGGATGCAAGGATGGTACAACACTCAAAAATCCATCAACATCATCAACTACATCAACAAAAAGGACAAAAACCACATGATCATCTCCATACATGCTGAGAAAGAATTTGACAAAATTCAAAATCCATTCATGATAAAACTCTCAACAAAATGGGTATAGAGGGCAAGTACCTCTACATAATAAAGGCCATATATGGCAAACCCACAGCCAACATTATACTTAACAGCGAGAAGCTGAAAGCTTTATACCTAAGATCAGGAACAAGACAAGGATGCCCACTCTCCCCACTTTTATTCAACATAGTTCGGAAGGTCCTAACCACGGCAATCAGACAGCACAAAGAAATAAAAGGTATATAGATTGGCAAGGAAGAACTCAAACTGTCCTTGTTTGCAATTGATATGATATTGTGCATAAAAAACCCTAAAGAATCTACTCCAAAACTATTAGCTCTAATATCTAAATTCATCAAAGCTGCAGGATACAAAATTAATACACAGAAATATGTTGCATTCCGATACACTAACGGTGAACTAGCAGAAAGAGAAATCAGGAAAACAATTCCATTTACAATCACATCAAAAAGAATAAAATACCTAGGAATAAACCTAACCAAGGAAGTGAAAGACCTATACCCTGAAAACTACAAGACACTCTTAAGAAATTAAAAAGGACACTAATAAATGGAAATTCATCCCATGCTCTTGGCTAGAAAAAATTAATATTGTCAAAATGGCTATCCTGCCTAAAGCAATCTACAGATTCAATGCAATCCCTATCAAAATAAGAAGAGCATTCTTCAATCAACTACAGCAAATAGTTGTAAAATTCATATGCAACCACAAAAGACCCCGAATGGCCAAAGCAATCCTAAGAAGGAAGAATAAAGCAGGGGGGATTATGCTCCCTGACTTCAACCTCTACTACAAAGCTACCGTAATCAAGACAATTTGGTACTGGCACAAGAACAGACCCATAGACCAGTGGAACACAACAAAGAGCCCAGATAAAAAACAAGCATATATGGTCAATTAAAATACGATAAAGGAGCCATGGATATACAATGGGGAAATGAGAGCCCCTTCAACAGCTGGTGTTGGAAAAACTGGACAGCTACATGTAAGACAATGAAACTGGATTACTGTCTAACTTCATACACCAAAGTAAACTCAAAATGGATCAAAGCCCTGAATGTAAGTCATGAAACCATAAAACTTTTAGAGAAAAACATAGGCAAAAATCTCTTGGACATAAACATGAGCAACTTCTTCATGAACATGTCTCCCCAGGCAATGGAAACAAAAGCAAAAATGGAGGAATGGGACTATATCAAACTAAAAAGCTCTGTACAGCAAGGGTTACCATCAGTAGAACAAAAAAATATCCTACAGGATGGGAGAATATATTCATAAAGGACATATCCGATAAGGGGTTGACATCCAAAATACATAAAGAACTCATACACCTCAAAAAGCAAATAATCCAATTAAGAAATGGGCAGAGGACATGAATAGACACTTCTCCAAAGAAGACATTTAGATGGCCAACAGGCACATGAAAAGATGCTCCACATCACTAATCATCAGGGAAATGCAAATTAAAACCACAATGAGATATCACCTCACACCAGTCAGGATGGCCAACATCCAAAACACAAACAACAACAAATGTTGGCGAGGATGTGGAGAAAAGGGAACCCTCCTACACTGCTGGTGGGTATGCAAATTAGTTCAATCATTGTGGAAAGTAGTATGGAGGTTCCTCAAAAAACTCAAAATAGAAATACCATTTGACCCAGGAATTCCACTCCTAGGAATTTACCCTAAGAATGCAGCAGTCCAGTTTGAAAAAGACATATGCACCCGTTTGTTTATCACAGCACTATTTACAATAGCCAAGAACACCTAAGTGTCCATCAGTAGATGAATGGATAAAGAAGATGTGGTACATATACACAATTGTATATTATTTAGCCATAAGAAGAAAACAAATCCTACCATTTGCAACAACATGGATGGAGCTAGAAGGTATTATGCTCAGTGAAATAAGCCAAGTGGAAAAGACAAGTATCAAATGATCTCACTCATCTGTGGAGTATAAGAACAAAGGAAAAACTGAAGGAACAAAACAGCAGCAGACTCACAGAACCCAAGAATGGACTGACAGTTACCAAAGGGAAAGGAACCAAGGAGGATGGGTGGGAAGGGAGGGACAAGGGGGAAAAGAGGGCATTATGAATAGCAGGCATAATGTTGGGGGGGCGTAGGGAGGGCTGTACAACTCAGAGAAGACAAGTAGTGATTCTATAGCATATCACTATGCTTATGGACAGTGACTGTAATGGGGTTTGTGGGGGGGACTTGATGAAGTGGGTAGTTTAATAACCATAATATTGCACATGTAATTGTAGATTAATGATACCAAAATAAAATTTTTTAAGTAAATAAATAAATAGTAAATAATTAAAAAATGCATCAAAGAGATTATATACATCATGACTAACTGGGATTTATTCCAGTGATAAAAGGATGGTACAATATTAAAAAATAAGTCAACATCATATACCACAAAAAAAGGACAAAAATCACATGATCATCTCCATTGATGCTGAAAAAGCATTTGACAAAATTCAACATACATTCATGATAAACACTCTCAACAAAATGAGTACGGACGGCAAGTACCTCAACATAATAAAGGTCATGTATGACAAACCCAGAGCCACCATCATACTTACTGGCAAAAATCTGAAAGCTTTTCTTTTAATATCAGAAACAAGACAAGAATACCCACTCTCACCACTTATATTCAACATAGTACTAGAGGTCCTAGGCACAGCAATCAGACAACACAAAGAAATAAAAGGCATCCAGGTTAGTAAGAAAGAAGTGAAACTGTCACTGTTTGCAGATGACATGATATTGTACTTTTAAAAACCCTGAAAACTCTACTCAAAAATCACTAAAACTAATATCTGAATTCAGCAAAGTGGCAGGATACAAAATTAATACAGAGAGATCTGTGGCATTCCTATATACTAGCAAAAAGAGAAATCAGGAAAACAATTCTATTTACAATTACATCAAAAATAATAAACTAGCTAGGATAAACCTAACCAAGGAGGTAAAGGACCTATACCGTGAAAACAACAAGACATTCTTGAGAGAAATTAAGACACCAATAAATGGAAATACATCCCATGCTCATGGATAGGAAGAATTCATTTTGTCAAAATGGCCATCATGCCTAAAGCAATCTACAGATTCAATGCAATCCCTATCAAAATACCAACAGCGTTCTTCAGTGAACTAGAGCAAATAGTTCTGAAATTCATATGGAACCACAAAAGACCCCGAATAGCCAAAGCAATCCTGAGAAGGAAGAAGAAAGCTGGGGGAATTACCCTCCCCAACTTCAAGGTCTACTACAAAGCCATAGTAATCAAACCAATTCAGTACTGGCACAAGAACAGCCCCATAGATCAATGGAACAGAATAGAGAGCCCAGATATAAATCCATAC
This sequence comes from Phataginus tricuspis, assembly GCA_029783875.1. Taxonomy (NCBI): domain Eukaryota; kingdom Metazoa; phylum Chordata; class Mammalia; order Pholidota; family Manidae; genus Phataginus; species Phataginus tricuspis. The sequence continues at coordinate 25,616,066 of JAQQAC010015468.1, forward strand.
ATATATGACCAATTGATATATTATAAAGGAGCCATGGATATACAATGCGGTAATGATAGCCTCTTCAACAGCTGGGGTTGGCAAAACTAGACAACTATGTGTAAGAGAATGAAACTGGATTATTGTCTTATTTCATACACAAAAGTAAACTCGAAATAGATAAAAGACCTGAATGTAAGTCATGAAACCATAAAACTCTTAGAAGAAAACATAGGGAAAAATCTCTTGGCCATAAACATGAGCAACTTTTTCCTGAACAAATCTCCTTGGGCAAGGGAAACAAAAGCAAAAATGAACAAGTGGGACTACATGAAACTAAAAAGCTTCTGCACAGCAAAGGGTACAAACAGCAGAACAAAAAGACATCATACAATATGGGATAATATAATACAATGTAAAAATTATATTATATATATAAACAACGAATTATATATATAAATGACTAACCCGTTTATATTATCATTTATATATATCCGATAAGGGGTTAAACTCCAAAATATATAAAGAACTCACACTCTTAACACCCAAAACACAAATAATCCAATTGAAAAATGGGTGGAGGATCTGAAAAGACACTTCTCCAAAGAAAAATTTGAATTTCCAACAGGCACATGAAAAGATGCTCCACATCACTAATCATCAGGGAAATGTAAGTTAAAATGAAAACAAAATATCACTTCACACGACTTAGGATTTCCAACATACAAAGGACAAGAAACAACAAATGCTGGTGAGGATGTGGAGAAAGGGGAACCCTCTTACACTGTTGGTGGTAATGTGAATTAGTTCAACTATTGTGGAAAGCATGATGGAGGTTCCTCAAAATTCTAAAAACAGAAATACCATTTGACCTAGGCATTCCACTCCTAGGAATTTACCCAAAGAAAACAAGATCCCAGATTCAAAAAGATATATGCACCCCTATGTTTATCACAGTATTGTTTACATTAACCAAGATATGGAAGCAACCTAAGTGTCCATCAGTAAATGAATGGATAAAGAAGACATGGTACATATACAATGGAATATTATTCAGCAACAAAAAGAAAACAAATCATACAATTTTCAACAGCATGGATGGAGCAAGAGGGTATTATGCTCAGTGAAATAAGCCAGGCAGAGAAAGACAAGTACCAAATGATTTCTCTCATTTGTGGAGTATAACAACAAAGCAAAACTGAAGGAACAAAACAGCAGCCGACTCCAAGAAGGGATTAGCAGTTACCAAAGAGAAGGCACTGGGGAGGGTGGGGAGGGAGGGAGGGAGAAGGGGATTAAGGGGCGTTATGATTAGCAATCACAATATAGGTAGGTCACAGGGAATGCAGTACAACATGGAGAAGACAAGTAATGACTCTATAGCATCTTACAATGCTGAGAGACAGTGTCTGCAGTGCGGTTGGTGGGGGGGGGTTGGACTTGATAATATGGGTGAATGTTGAAACCACAATGCTGTTCGTGTGAATCCTTCATAAAATTGTATATCCATGATACCTTGATTTAAAAAAAAGAGAGAAAGTTGCCTGGCAGAAGCTGAGGCCACAAAGAGAACAAAAGTAGCAGCTAAACCCAGCAGACAACTATAGCTCTCCCTCTCCCTCTCCACATCTTTGTTGGCTTAATCCAACAGGAAGCTAGAAGATAAACAAACTAGTTAATTGAAGTCCAGAAAATTACAGCATAGAATAGGGCTGGGAGAGGATAAAAAGTAGGTCTAGAGAGTCAAATGAAAAATATCAAAGATCCAAAAGCCTGTAGGCATCCCTAGAGGATATCTGAAGAACTACAATATTGCTTTCCATGTCATCTGCAGGAATCCTGCTGGGACAAATTTTATTTCTTTGTCATGGGAAATAGGGAAGATAATAGGTGATGATGATAATGGTAATGATAATGGGGGTGCGATAGTGGTGATGCTGATAATGATGATAGAGAAGTAGATATGAAGAACGAGGAGCAAAAAGACAAATTCCACAACACAACAAATACCAAAAGAAACTAAAATAATTTTTTCCTTTTTTTTTATTTTGTTATTATTAATGTACAATTACATGAGCAATATTATGGTTACTACACTACCCCTATTATAAAGTCCCCACCACATACCCATTTACAGTCACTGTCAATCACTGTAGTAAGATGCTATAAAATCACATTGTCTTCTCTCTGTTCTACTGCCTTCCCTGTAGCCACTCCCCCACTACATTATGTGTGCTAATCGTAAAACCCCTTTTTCACCCTTATCCTTCCCTTCCCACCCATCTTCCCCAGTTCCTTCTGCTTTGGCGACTGTTAGTCCATTTTTGGGTTCTGTGAGTCTGCTGCTGTTTTGTCCCCTCAGTTTTTCTTTTGTTCTTATACTCCACAGATGAGTGAAATCATTTGATCCTTGTCTTTCTCCGCCTGGCTTATTTCACTGAGCATAATACCCTTTGGCTCCATCCATGTTGTTGCAAATGGTAGGATTTGTTTTCTTCTTATGGCTGAATAATACTCCATTGTGTATATGTACCACATCTTCTTTATCCATTCATCTACTGACAGACACTTAGGTTGCTTCCATTTTTTCCCTATTGTAAATAATACTGCGATAAACATAGGGGTGCATCTGTCTGTTTCAAACTGGGCTGCTGCATTCTTAGGGTAAATGCCTAGGAGTGGGATTCCTGGGTCAAATGGTATTTCTATTTTGAGTTTTTTGAGGAACCTCCATACTGCTTTACACAATGTTTGAAGTAATTTACATTTGCACCAGCAGTGTAGGAGGGCTCCCCTTTCTCCACATCCTCGCCAACATTTGTCGTTGTTTGTCTTTTGGATGGCAGCCATCCTAACTGGTGTGAAGTGATATATCATTGTGGTTTTAATTTGCATTTCCCTGATGATTAGCGATGTGGAGCATCTTTTCATGTGCCTGTTGGCCATCTGAGTTTCTTCTTTGGAGAAGTGTCTGTTCAGCTCTTCTGCCCATTTTTTAATTGGCTTATTTGCTTTTTGTTTGTTGAGGTACATGAGCTCTTTATATAATTTGGATGTCAACCCCTTATTGGATATGTCACTTACGAATATATTCTCCCATACTGTAGGGTAACTTTTTGTTCTATTGATGGTATCCTATGCTGTACAAAAGGTTTCTAGTTTGATATAGTCCCACTTGTTCATTTCTGCATTTGTTTCCCTAGCCCGGGAGATATGTTCATAAAGAAGTTGCTCATATTTATGTCCAAGAGATTTTTGCCTATGTTTCTTTCTAAGAGTTTTATGGTTTCACGACTTAAATTCACGTCTTTGATCCATTTTCAGTTTACTTTTGTGTAAGTGGTTAGACAGTAATACAGTTTCATTCTCTTACATGTAGCTCCCAGTTTTGCCAACACCAGCTGTTGAAGAGACTATCATTTCCCCATTATATATCCATGGCTCCTTAATCATATATTTATTGCCCATAAATGTTTGGGCTTATAGCTGGGCTCTCTAGTCTGTTCCCTTGGTATATGGGTCTGTTCTTGTGCCAGTACCAAATTCACTAGATTACTGTGGCTTTGTAGTAGAGCTAGAATTCAGGGAGCATAATTCCCCTCACTTTATTCTTCCTTCTCAGGATTGCTTTGGCTATTCGGGGTCTTTTGTGGTTCCATATGAGTTTAGGACTATTTCTTCTAGTTCATGGAAGAATGCTGTTGGTATTTTGATAGGAATTGCATTGAATCTGTAGATTCCTTTAGGCAGGAAGGTCATTTTGACGATATTAATTCTTCCTATCCATGAGCATGGGATACGTTTCCATTTATTGCTATCTTCTTTAATTTCTGTTATGAGTGTCTTGTAGTTTTCAGAGTATAAGTCTTTCACTTCCTTGGTTAGGTTTATTCCTAGGTTCTTTATTGTTTTGGATGCAATTGTGAATGGAATTGTTTTCCTGACTTCTCTTTCTGATAGTTCACCATTAGTGTATAGAAATGCAACAGATTTCTGTGTATTAACTTTGTATCCCACAATTTTACTGAATTCAGATATTAGATCTAGTAGTTTTGGAGTGGATTCTTTGGGGTTTTTTATGTACAGTATCATGTCATCTGCAACAGGGACAGTTTGACTTCTTCCTCACCAATCTGGATTCTTTTTACTTCTTTGTGTTGTCTGATTCCCATGGCTCGGACCTCCAGAACTCTGTTGAATAAAAGTGGGGAGAGTGGGCATCCTTGTCTTGTTTCTGATCTTAGGTGAAAAGCTTTCAGCTTCTCGCTGTTAAATATAATGTTGGCTGTGGGTTTGTCATATATGGCCTTTATTATGTAGAGGTACATGCCCTCTATACCCATTTTGTTGAGAGTTTTTATCATGAATGGATGTTGAATTTGGTCAAATGCTTTTTCAGCATTTATGCAGATGATCATGTGGTTTTTGTTCTTCTTTTTGTTGATGTAGTGGATGATGTTGATGGATTTTCGAATGTTGTACCATCTTTGCATCCCTGGGAAGAATCCCACTTGATCATGATGGATGATCTGTTGGATGTATTTTTGAATTCGATTTGCTCATATTTTGTTGAGTATTTTTGCATCCATGTTCATCAGCACTATTGGTCTGTAATTTTCTTTTTTTGTGGTGTCTTTGCCTGGTTTTGGTATTAGAGTGATGTTGGTCTCAGAATGAGTTTGGGAGTATTCCGTCCTCTTCTACTTTTTGGAAAACTTTAATGAGGATGGGTATTAGGTCTTCACTAAGAGTTTGATTAAATTCAGCAATGTAACCATGTCGTCCAGGGGTTTTGTTCTTAGGTAGTTTTTTGATTACCAATTTAATTTCTTTGCCGGTAATTGGTCTATTCAGATTTTCTGTTTCTTCCTGGGTCAGCCTTGGAAGGTTGTATTTTTCTAGAAAGTTGTCCATTTCTTCTAGGTTATCCAGTTTGTTAGCATATAATTTTTCATAGTATTCTCTCATAATTCTTTGTATTTCTGTGGTATCCATAGGGATTTTTCCTTTCTCGTTTCTGATTCTGTTAATGTGTGTAGACTCTCTTTTTTTATTGATAAGTTTGGCTAGGGGTTTATTTTGCTTATTTTCTAGAAGAACCAGCTCCTGCTTTCATTGATTCTTTCTATTGTTTTATTCTTCTCAAGTTTATTTATTTCTGCTTTAACTTTATTATGTCCCTCCTTCTGCTGACTTTGGGCCTCATTTGTTCTTCCTTTTCTAGTTTCATTAATTGTGAGTTTAGACTGTTCATTTGGGATTGTTCTTCTTTCCTGAGGTAGGCCTGTATTGTAATATATTTCCCTCTTAGCACAGCCTTTGCTGCGTCCCACAAATTTTGTGGTGTTGAATTATTGTTGTCATTTGTCTCCATATATTGCTTGATCTCTGTTTTTATATGGTCATTGATCCATTGATTATTTAGAAACATGTTATTAAGCCTCCATGTGTTTGCGGCCTTTTTCATTTTCTTTGAGTAATTTATTTCTAGTTTCTACCTTTGTGATCTGAGAAGCTGGTTGGTACAATTTCAATCTTTTTTAATTTACTGAGGCTCTTTTTGTAGCCTAGCATATGATCTATTCTTGAAAATGTTCCATGTGCTCTTGAGAAGAATGTGTATCCTGTTGCTTTTGGATCTAGTGTTCTGTAGATGTCCATTAGGTCCATCTGTTTTAATACATTGTTCAGTGCCTCTGTCGCTTTATTTATTTTCTGTCTGGTTGATCTGTCCTTTGGAGCGAGTAGTCTGTTGAAGTCTCCCAAAATGAATTCATTGCATTCTATTTCCCCCTTGAATTCTGTTAGTATTTGTTTCACATATGTAGGTGATCCTGTGTTGGGTGCATAAATGTTTATAATAGTTATATCCTCTTGTTGTACTGACCACTTGATCATTATGTAATGTCCTTCTTTGTCTCTTGTGACTTTCTTTGTTTTGAAGTCTATTTTGTCTGATACAATACTGCAACTCCTGATTTTTTCTCCCTATTAGTTGCATGAAATATCTTTTTCCATCCCTTTACTTTCAGTCTTTGTATGTCTTTGTGTTTGAAGTGAGTCTCTTGTAGGCAACACATAGATGGGTCTTGTTTTTTTATCCATTCAGTGACTCTACGTCTTTTGTTTGGTGCATTCAGACCATTTACATTTAGGGTGATTATCGATAGATATGTACTTATTGCCATTGCAGACTTTAGATCTGTGTCTACCAAAGGTTCAAGGGTAATTCCCTTACTACCTAACAGCCTAATTTAACTCACTTCATATGCTATTACAAACACAACTTAAAGATTCTTTTTTTTTCTTTTCCTCCTTTTTCTTCCTCCTCCATTCTTTCTATGTTATGAATCATATTCTGTACTCTTTGTCTATCCCTTGGGTGACATCTGTTTAGTCTTAGAATTACTTCCACCAATAGGAGTCCCTCCAAAATGCACTCTAGAGGTGGTTTATGGGAGGTTAATTCTCTCAGCTTTTGCTTATCTGAAAAAGTATTTAATCCCTCCTTCAAATTTAAATGATAACCTTTCTGGGTAGAATATTCTTTGTTCAAGGCCCTTCTGCTTCATTGCATTAAATATATTATGCCACTCCCTTCTGGCCTGTAAGGTTTCTGTTGAGAAATCTGATGATAGCCTGATGGGTTTTCCTTTGTATGTGATCTTTTTTCTCTCTCTAGCTGCTTTAAAAAGTCTGTCTTTATCCTTGATCTTTGCCATTTTACTTGTTATATGTCTTGATGTTGTCTTCCTTGGGTCCCTTGTGTTGGGAGATCTGTGCATCTCGATGGCTTGAGAGACTATCTCCTTCCCCAGATTGGGGAAGTTTTCAGCAATTACCTCCTCAAATACTTTCTATCCCTTTTTCTCTCTCTTCTTCTTCTGGTACCCCTATAATGAGAATATTGTTCTGTCTGGATTGGTCACACAGTTCTCTCAATATTCTTTCATTCTTAGAGATTCTTTTTTCTCTCTGTGCCTCAGCTTCTTTGTATTCCTCTTCTCTAACTTCTATTCCACTTACCGTCTCTTCTACTACATCTAATCTGCTTTTAAATCCCTCCATTGTATTTTTCATTTCAGATATGAAATTTATTAATGATAGAATCTCCACCTTAAATTCATTCCTGAGTTCTTGAATATTTTTCTGTACCTCCATAAGCATGTTTATGATTTTTATTTTGAACTCTCTTTCAGAAAGATTGGTGAGTTCAGTTTCATTTGGCCGTTCTTCTGGGGTTTGTGTGATTTTGGTCTGAACCATGCTCTTTTGACATTTCATATTTCTGTGTGGTGCCCTCTATTGCCCAGAAGCTCCAGTCTCTGGAACTGCTCAGCCCCTAGAGTGAGGTTGGGAGTCATGGGGGAGTGGAGCTGGTGCCTGGAAGGAAATATCTGTTTCCTGATTCCCATCTGCCCGGCCTGTCTCCCTTATCAGAGGCATTGGACCGAGTACACAGGTATAAGCCTCTGCGCTTGGCGTCTCTATCTGTTGTAGGTGGGGCCTCCCTCTGGCTGGACGGATGCCAGAGCCATGACTGCTGGTTTGCAAGCCAGTGCTGTCAGGCCAGGAGGAAGGCTTGGTACGCTGCGTATCACAGTGGGGGGTCTTGGAGCTGAGTAGCCAGCCAGGGGGATGGAGCGCCTGAAGGTCCCCAGAGTTCCCAACCTGCTGGGCAGAGCACACCCAGACAACCTTTTCCCCCATCCCTTCTCCCGCACAGCACGCTCCATGCAAACCCCGCCCCTTCAGCAGCCCTCTCCCTGCTAGGAAGCCTGTCAGACCGCCTGCCTTTCCCTTGTCCCAGAGCAGCCAGGTGTGGATCCCATCCTCCACAAATGGCCAGAATCTGTCTCTCAAGCACTCCACCTTTGCCAGCTCCCCATCCTCCAGAGCACAACACAATGTAGGTTTCTGCTCGCAAAGCAGATCTCCAGGGCTAGGTGTTCAGCAGTCTTAGGCTTCCAACCCCTCCCCGACTCCGTTTCTCTTCCTCCTGCCAGTGAGCTCAGGTGAGGGAAGGGCTCAGGTCCCCCCGGATCAAGGCTTTCGTACGTTACCCTGTTTTGTGAGGTCTGCTCTGTTCGTGAGGTCTGTGTGTAGTCTGGTGCAGCCTTCTTTCCTTTTGCTGTTTTAGGGTTAGTTGTATTAACTATACTTTCACACTATCTGTGGTTTGGGGAAGAGTTTTTTGTCTCACCCCTCACACTGCCATCTTGAATCTGTCTTCTAAAAAACTTTTTTTAATGCACATTTAACAGCTATTTGTTGAACACCTGCTAAGTGTTAGTCTGCTGTGCAAACTGCTTACAAGGAGAGTAGATGTAGTTTCTGCCCTTAGGAGCTTTGCGTTTATTGGCACAATCAGATCTGTAAATCAGTGTTCATAGTGCAGTATGAGCTACTACATGGATAAATAAATTTAATTCACCTAACTTCTATGACTATCTTATTAACAGTAATGATAATTACTATGGATATTATTAAGCTTTACTATGTATTAGGCAATTTGTTAGATTGCTTAAATCAGACCTACCTCATATGATCATGAGAAGATTAAATTCCATCATCTACTGTTCCCTTCACTTTATAGATGAGAAAGTTGACACATAGGAAGTTTAAGTCACTCAGAGCTTGCTAGCAGAGGTGGAGCTGTGGTCATAACCCTAGCATTTGGATCCCAGAGACACACACCCCTAATCACTAAAGGGGTTGAGACCACAGTGGTTTTCCTTTGAAAAATAGATACACTCTGTACCCTTTCAAATTCCAACGGAGTTTTCTTGAACTATCAATTTACCACATCCCCTGTTATTCCTCTCAATACCTATGACTCAATTTACTAATTGCATCAAATATTACATTAACTCAGTATTACACTAATTAGCACCATTTTGTTTACTAGATGATGACAGGGTGGAATAGAGTTTTCTTTTCTTTATGCCCATTATTAAAATGATTATTCCCCAGGGGGTGATGTGGAAAATAGGAATGAGCTACACTTCAGACTGCGCAGATACCTGTGGCCTTTAGCAAGGAGGATGGCTCTATACCCCAAATTATTCCATCTGGCAGAGCTGTTACCTGCTGTAGTTCACACATGAATGGCAGCAATTTGCATGCAAATAGAAGACTACATGCTTTCTTGGAGCTAAGAGCCCTATTTCAACATTTCACAGTGGAATTATTCAGTGGACAGGACTCTATGACTGTGGATGTGCCAGCTAAAACCCTTCTAAATACCAAGCTCTGTGTTTCACAGCAAGATTGTTTATTGAACCAGTTCATGGAAGCTCCCAAGACTCCTCTGCTGAAACACCGCAAACATCAACCTCTGATTTTGACATTGATGTTGTCAGTTGAGATTAGCATTAGTCTTAATGAATGCTGGCAGATATCTTCTGAGGCACAATCACCCATGTTCCTGTGGATAAGTAGCAAAAGCTCTGGACAGCAGAGCTGTCTTAGTTCTTGGGAGTGACTAGCTGCCTTTTTTTTCTTGCTCCCCCTCATTGGTTCCCCATATTTTATAAGATAAAGGTCAAGTTCCTTGACCTGTCTTCGTGGATTTACATATCTGAGCCATACTGATCTTTCTGATCTTAAGCTGTCCCACTCATTTATACTCCAGCAATCCAACAGTACTTCTACTTGCCCTTACACATGATACAATTTTTAAAAAGCTTCCCTTTCTTTGTTCATGCTATTCCCACTATCTGGAATGACCACCTTCACTATTGTTGGATGCTAAACTTCAAAACTATGGATGGTGATCCTTCAAAACTCCATCCAGGCTATTCTGAAAGACCTTCCCTGTTTGTTCCAAATAAAGGTCATTTCCTCACCTCCAAAGCCTCATCTGTATCTTTACTCTTATTGCATGAAACAAAGCATACAAGCACACAAAAATAATAGTCTTACCACTTGATTCTAAGCATCCATAACTTGTTCATCCTTATATATCCACATCTCAGTAAATGCTCCATCCTTATTTGTCTAATTTAACCGAACTCTTCTACCCAGATACTTGGTAAAGAAGGCATTTGGGAGTTTAAAACAAACCACAACATTGCATTAGTAATTCAGAAATTAGTGCTAATTTTTTATGTTTACTTATTTCTGTTCACAAAAATGTACACGATTACTATAAAATTCTACCACAAAAAATACAAACAAAAGAAAGAAAAGCATTATAAAGGATACAAAAAAAAATTCCTTAATCTCCCTAGTCAAGAAAAAAACAGCTTTTAATATTATGGGACTATACAAACATGTAAAAATATTAATATATAAATCAGAAATAGAACTTTGATCATCAAATTTGATTATTTGATTTTTTTAAAGAAATTTATGTTTGTACAGTAGGACTGTGTTATCCTTTGCAAAAAAAATGGCACAGTGGAGTTATAAGTATTCCCTCCTGATGGAACAAGACAATGAGGCTTCCTGGAATCCATTTAGCACAATCAGTTGGTCTATTATCTCCCGATTATGGAAGTGGAGAAAAGAGATATTTAATCAGGACGTATTTCAGAAAGTTGTAACATATTTGCGTATTTCCCTAAGGCCTGTAATGAAGAGCTCTTAATATTTCATTTTCATTATTACCAGAAGAGAAGAGTTACAATAAAAAATCTCCTTGTGGTCTTAGTCCCAGGACAAAGAAGAATTTCAGCATCTCTAGGTCATTTCAGCAATGACTTCACAGTCAAACTAAGTAGAGAACTACTCCAGGCCGGAGCTCTGGTCCACTTCCCGACCTATTTCCATTCACTGTCTTTGCCCAGACTCCCCACCCCTAACTCACAGAAAGGACATTTTGTATTTAGAATCTGTTTTGAAGGTCATGGACCCTCAAATGTCATTTCTATATGCAGGATAAAGTGGACACCTTCCACTGAATACCAAATTTCTCCACAGGCTTGGGACTGAGCCACGTTTTCTCTGCCATGTGAAACTTGGCAACCCTTGGGGGGAGGCAGCACAAATAAGCAAACTGAGGCAGATTCATGGGAAGTCAAGAAGAGAATGGAGTGGGCTATCTTTAAGATTCTTTTCAAACTAAAACATATCTGATTTAATTAGTGCCAAACAATAATATAATCCACTGGACTAGAAATATGACCATTAAGCCATAGAATATTTTTATCAAACACCAAAATGCTGATTCTGACTCAATTACAACTTTGGCTGCCAAATCCTCACAGTTTTTGAGAAGCTACATTGACATTTAGATATAGATTACAGCTAAGTATGTTCTGTTCCTAAACACATCAAGACCACATTGCTGAGAACTGTGAATAATTGCAGAATGCAAAGACAAATGATTCCACTTTAGACAAAGACACAAGCTTGGTCCTCTTTCCCCATATTTCTCAGTGTGCTGTTCTCATATTCCAAGTCTAGGACTAATCATACCAAGAAAAGAAACATCAATTTATATGACAAGGGACAGGTGGGTACAGCTCCCAGAAATGTCTGAGTCTAGCAGTGCTGCCTGCTCCCATATCCAGTGTTGTCTGTTGTGGCGTGTCTGACAAGAATAAATGACAAAAGGCAGATGGCATGATCACTGTGATGGAAAATGAGAACTGAAGAGCAACCAGGTTCAGCAGCCCCTGACATGGTGGCCCTGGACAGCTAAATTTCAGCCATTCCTAAACATTGGTGGGAACAGATTCAATTCATTAGGTGTTTTTCAATCTGCTTTTTCTTTTTATATAAGTATACTATGAAAAGTGTCACTTTGTGTTTAGAAGGACTGATAACATTTATTCACATTTAGCTGTCATCTACTGGGGGCATGAGGAGTAAAACAGAAGAGTGGAAGGGAGAATTATTTGGAACGGCAAACTGATATAACAGGAGAAAGAAAAGCCTTAGTTTCTAAAGAGAAAAACCTTTGGAAGGTCAGCTAGAGGCATGTGTATGTGTGCCATAAGCCACAATTGCTAGGAAGGCACATGGGCTCATTCACCAGAAAGAGCCCAGTTTGGCAAACCTTCATCCCTCCTTCCTTGCCTCTTGATTCCACACTAGAAAGTTCCTGATTCAAAGATGTCCCAGTTGGATAAACATGAGGACACAGGACAAACCAAATGCTTTTTAAATACTGAATGCATCTTATAAAATAAGTTTGACTCTAATAAAATCTACAGAATAGGTAAGAGTATTATATCAATATTAATTTCCTGATTTTGATCACCAAAAGGTTTTTATGTAAGAGAATATCTTTATTTTCAAAACTATACACTGAAGTGTTTATAGTTAAAAAGATATCATAGTTGTAATTATTTTCAAGCATTATGGAAGAAAAAATAACATACAGAAAGAAAGAGAGAATAATGATGCAGATGTGACTAATGTTAGCATTTGGAATACCTGGGTGAAAGACATCAGGAATTACTTATATTCCTCTCATAACTTTCCTGTAATTTTGAAATTATTTCAAAATAAAACATTTAAGTGGAGGCTATTCTATGCTAAAAGAAATTTATCACTTTAACTTGCCATCATAGTAAAGACTCTCTTCCCCCATAGATCCCATTGGGAAGGATGGCTAAAAAATACATATCCATGGTCTGACACAATTCAACCCAAACGTATTGCCATGTAAACCATACAACCAAAACTGCATTCTAGAAATATGGTCAAATTTTCCATAAAATTTCATAACATTTTTCATCTTTCATTCATCCATTTGTTCATTCACCAAGTATTTATTGAGTGCCTTTGTAGGAAACGATCAAAGATGCTGATGCTCATAAGCCTTTGGAGGAGACACACACAGAGTCATGGCCAACACTATGTGACAAGTAATAAAATAGGTGCTATGGTAGCATAGAGAGGGACAACCCTCACCCAGTCTTCAAGGGAATTAGAGAAGCTTGCCTAAAAAGAGGATGTTTAATGTGAAACCCCTAAGAAAAGAGGAGTTGGCTAGATGAAGGAGGTGTGGGAGAGCAATAATATCCCAAGATATGCAAAGACACTGCGGCATAGAATTACGGTAGGAAGGAAGGAAGGCTCTAGATTACAAAACAATTAAAACTGAAGAGTCAAACAGTAGTCTTATATGAGTTGCTCATGGTTTTGTTTATCCTGATGACTATAGGATTTTTAACCAAAGGAGTAACATGAAAAAAATATTGCTTTTTAGAATTTTAATTCTGGTTACTGACGGAGCTATTGATTTGAGGAGGGTAGGATGGAGCCTGGGAGACTAGCTGAAAAATCAACACTAAGGAAACATCAAGAATATATGGATCAGTGAAATTAATGAACTATACACCATTTCTGTCTTCTGAAACCCAACATTTTTAAGTCAAACATCCATTTGCCCCCTATCAGACAGACAATAAAGACAGGTACTCACACCCTAACCTTGCTTGCTTGTGACAATTACTATACTTACGTAATCAGGGCTCAACTAGATAAACAGATAGATAGATAGATAGATAGATAGATAGATAGATAGATAGATATAGGGAAGGGCTCAACTTCCATTATGGTTTTGCTGCTCTTGCTCTAAATCCTATACTTGATTTTGAGAGCTCACCCCATATCCCTTCACAAATCCATCCTGAGTGGATGAGGGTAAAGGAGGTCAAAAGGTACAAACTTCCAGTTATGAAATAAATAAGTCATGGGGATATAAAGTACAGCATGGCAACTGTAGTTAAAAATACTGTATTGCATGTAAGTAGCTAAGAGAGCAGATCTTAAAAGTTCTCATCACAAGAGAAGAAATTTTAACTATGCATGGTGACAGATGTTATCTAGACTTATCACGGCGATCATTTTGCAATATATATAAATATCAAATCAAACCTCATACTAATATAATGCTATGTGTCAATTATACCTCAATTTTAAAAATCATTAAAATGAGAACATCGCCCTGAAACCAAAATTATGTTGTTAAAATCCATAAAACTAAATCTAAATCAGATTATCAAAATAGCCTATTCGATGAGAACTATTACTTAACTGGGCTTTACAAAAGAATCCAGAAATATTTCTTATGGGCATTCCCACCCCACTCATATATTACAAATGCTGAAATGACCTCCTGTCAATCTTTGTCAGGTGAACTCTTAGTTATACTTTAAGATCCAAATCAAAACATACCTAGTTGACAACATTTTTCTGAATGCTCCCAGAAAACAACTCCTATGTTCTTACAGTACTTTGTTTTTCCTTCTTAACCACATGGGTTCAAACCTCACTTTGCCACTGATTTCTGGGTAATGTTGATTATACTGCTTTTTACCTTAAAAACTGAAGAAAAATAGAATTTAGCTCTCAGAGTGATTACATGAAATAATTACAAATAAATGCTTGCCTGGATCCCCAGAACATGAAAATAGCAGCTATGAGTTATGGAGCATTTACTCTTAATTCATTTATCACTTTCCCCTATTAAATTAGGAGCTCCTCTAGTGAAAGAGACTGCCTTAATTACCTACGAATACCCCCCATCAGATGGTTTGGCATGTAGAGGGAGCTCCATACATATTTGTTGAATGCATGAATAAGTAAGTGGGTATATAGAAATCTGATGATCAGTGTCCAATGCCTCACATGAATTACAGCCCTCATTCTTGGCAGATTCCAGGTGATGAACTATTCAGGCTCGTTCACAGAGCCACAGGTTCAGCCTCAGCTCGGTGAGCCTGCTGAGTCATTTCAGTACACAGACTGCATCTCAGACTGCTCTTCATCCTGATCACTAGCTTAATCACCTCTGCTGGCTTCTTCCCTGCTTCTTGGGGAGTGAAAAGTTTCAGCTGATAAAAGAACGACTGCCTGTGATCCCATCCTTTCCATCTGGGTAGTCTCCTATTATTGCCGGTTCTCCCCTGGCTCTAACAAGTGGCGCCTGCTTCATTACAAGGCATTCGGTGCTCACGTCTCCCTTCATCCCTGTGTGGAGTGGAACAGAGCAGAGAGAGTCCCTCCCTGCCCACATTGTGCTGACACTGAAAGAGACACTATCAGGCAGGAAGTAAAGATGGCTTTTGAATCAGAACAAATGCATACCAGCTCAATTCTATGCTTCATTTAATTAGGAATCAATTGGCTCTGGCCACCATGACTGAGTTCCTCTTCCCATAAGAACCAAGAACTGACTAACAAACTCTCCCTCTCCTTCTCCCTCGCCCTCTTTCTCTCTCTTTCTCTCCCCCCACTTTCATGAGAAGTGGAGAGAAACAAGAAAGAATGAGTAGAGTTTGAAATAAAAAATAGTATCCTGCAGGAGAATCAGAGTTAGCAAAAATACACATAAACAAAAATGATATGAGAGGTAATGAATGTCAACTCCCAAAATGTATTGAGCACCTAATATGTGCCAGGAACTGTGGTAGGATCTGGGAAGGCACTTTAGAAAAGGACTGACTCCTGCACTCAAGAACTTTTGGGAAATAACTTCATATAATGATTATTTAGAGTAACCAATATTATTTAGCTTGGGAAGCAACAGAGGCAGAGGTGGCACGAGTCTTGTCTTAAAATATATGATAGGATGTAGAAGTGGCTTATTAGAATTGTCTACAAAACTCTGCATTATCCAGCACCTGCCTTGCAACATCACTGTAAATGGTAGTTTCACAGGGAGGCACACTACACCACCTAAAATCACAGCACTCCTGAAAGGCAATGATGTACAGGTGCCTAAGTTCATCTTCTTGTAGTCATCCTGCTCCTTCTCCCCCAAGCCAAAGACAGATGCATATGCTTGTATTTCTCAACCATAAATAAATATTAAAAACTCACCCCTACAAGTTACTACTGCCTTTACTGATAACATACAAGAATCCGGGAAATGAACAGTAGGATATACCACTTGATGGGATCAAAATTAGAAGTGGATAACCTTTCACACACCTTCAGGGAGTGTGACTTCAGTTGTCATACCAGAGCCTTCCAGTCACAAAGTGTCACTGTCAAGATTTGCAACCTTTTACTTCATCCCTATAAATTCACACATGCCATTTGTCACACCCAATGGCTCAGAACCAACTCCAAGTTAGCACAGTCTGTCTACTTGGATGTTGTGTGTCTCTATATTTCCAGGCCACTTGATTTCATGGCTCTCTTTGTCTTCCTCCTTCTAAATTAACAAACCAGTTTCAAAGATTTTTCTTTGCTTGGGACCCACATGGTTGTGAACATACATTTATTAGTTGTCACTCTTCAAGTTGCAAATCAATGAAGATTCAACTTAAACTAGTAAAACAAGGAAAATATTAAATCATGGAGTTAAAAGGCTAGAAGTAGCATTGGCTTTAGACTCCTCCCCACCCCAACCTGCCCCTTCCCTTCCCTCCCCTCAGTCCTCTCCCTCCCCCCAGCTTTACCTCTGTCTCTCTCTCCTTTCCCCATGCTCTGGCTCTGCTTTTCTCTGTGAGGGTTTAATGCTCAAGCGGGATCCCTCTGTGTAGTCACTGGAAGCTCCGGTCTTTCATTTATATAAATGTAAGACCAGCACAGAGGAGAACAACTTCCTTCAATCTCCCCAGTAAACAAACAAATATTAACTCAATTGGATTGACTGGGGCATGTGCCCATCCCTGAAGAAAACGCAGCATCGCAGAGCTCAGATGACCTGATGCCTGAGTGGTCACTCACCCACCCCTGGAGCTGAGAGTAGGTCACGTAATGGCCTGCGAGAGGAGAAAGAGTACTTCCCATAGGACTCTCCAGAAGCTGTTATTGGTAGAACTAATGAATGCTGAGAAGAGAAAAGGAGAAAGGGAGAAATTTCCCCTTAGTTCCCACATTCAAACATTGAGCCCGTAGCTTTCAACAATTTCAGAGGGAGAGAAAAAAAGGAAAGCTTCTGAACCAAATTTTAGGTGTATAAGGCTCAGCTTGTTTCCTTGTAGTTCATCGCCCTCTTATGTCTCCTACAGGGAAGAACTGATAGAAAGTGAGGGTCAGAGAAGATAAAACAGGGAGAAGGACGTTTGTTCTCTATCTTTTGTGGGAGCAATGAAATCAGATGTTAATGAAGCAAAATCCAGACTTCAGTTATGGACAGGACTGTGGGACTGTTGTAGCAGGAGGCTTTTACTTTGTTTCTTTTAGGTATCACAGGGATGCTGAGCTGGACTATTTGCACAAAGAAATAAGTTGTTTCTGAGTCATAAGTACTATAAGAAGGATTATAATTAGGATTTGAACTTCAGATTCTAGTTTTACTTTGGATATGAGAAAGGAACTATCAATCACCCATTTGAACCTGAATTCTATCTCTTTACCTCTCCAATCAATTACCAAGGTCATGGGTATGGAGAAAGATTTCGCTACATTTTAAGAGCAGGAAGAACACCAAGAAGAAATTTTGTCAAAGCAGGGGGGTTTTTTTGTCGTTGTTCTGTTTGCTTAGTTTTTTCTTTTTATTCACTGTTTCTCAATGCCCCACCATCCCAACCACTTATTGCATATTATTTCAACCATGGCTCTGCTATTTGGATATAATATCCAATCTCATGCTGAATATATAATTGAATATCGAATATATAACTAAATACTTGAATAACAATAATAATACATTTTTAAAGAAAAACACTGCAAAACATATCTACAGGGCACTTATGGCTGACAGGTTGTCAGATTGGGACCCCTGCTTATACTTTCACTGAGAGCCTTATTTAGGATGGCCTCTGGATATGGCTTACCTCCTTACTCTTTTATCCTACATAGTTTTGAAAATAGCCCGTTCTCTCAAGTAGTGACTCTGTGGCATCATACTACACTGAAGACAGTGACTTCAGTAGGGCGTGGGGGGGACTTGATAATATGGGTGAATATAGTAACCACAATGTTTTTCATGTGAAACCTTCATAAGAGGGTATATCAATGATACCTTAATAAAATAATAGTAATAATAATAATAATAATAATAAAAGAAAACAGCCTGTTCTCTGACACCAGGGTCCCCAATTTTCTAAAATTATGACTGCTCAGCTCACCCCTGAGTCCCAAGACTATCCAAAAAGGGACAATTTGTAATATGTGCCTATTCCCCACCCCATGAGGTATGGTTGAAAAACTTCACCCTGAAAAACAAACCCTCTAGGAAGCTCCTGCTTCCTAGGCCTGAGAGGGGTCTCTATCAGCTGCAGCCCACTTTTCAATCAATCTTATCTGTAATGTTTGCAGATTGCGCCAACCACCCCTGGAGGCAGCTGTGTTATCAGCAATCAGCAGCATGGTGAGGACAGAGGATCGGCACTGTTGAGAACAAGGCTAAAAATAACCATTTTCAAATTAAAATCCTGAACTGGAGAGGAAATGGGGAGGAGGAGAAGCAAGACAAGGTAGGGCAGGTTTTATTTATTTACACAAATAAATCAAAGATAAAAGGAAGAAAAAGTCATTTTGAAGGAGTTAGGAGTATGGCAGAATTGTTTTCATCTCCAGTAATGTTGTCAAAACACGAATGATGATATAAAGCAAATGCCTGTTAGACAAACCCAAAGGAAGCTTATTTTCAAGTATGAGATGAGCAGGGTTGTAAATGATGGTTTAATTGGGAAAATCCATCTTGTCATTTGAACAATCAGACCTAAAACCAGACATAACATAGTCCTGGGAGGAAAATTAATTTAAGGGCATTTCTTTTACATTGTTTTACTCTAAAACATTTCCGCCTTTCCTCCTGCCTCTCTCTATTCCATTTTCATTTCCATTAAAAATAACACTTCTCAGCATTTCCCAGGCTGGCCTTAACCCTTCTGACTTGCTCACTTGGGGCCTGCAAAAGACAAAGCATTCTCTCAATGACTGGACACAGGCCCTGGGCAGTACCCAACACACATAGACTGACCTCTGAGGCTGGGATGGTGGCTTCCTAAAAACAAACAGTGTGGGGGCTAATGCATTAGGTGTGTAGAATGTTCAACTTGATGTCCAGCAAATAAAAAGCATTCAATAAACATCAGGTTCCTTACCCGCCACTCAGTAGGGAACTAGAATTTATTAGCAAAAAGAAAAAACACCTACTCAAACATCTATAAAAATTTTTGACTGGGAAGAATTATATCAATATAGTAACAATGATTATTTCTGGATGGGAGGTTATGGTTGATATTGTCTCCTCTTTATATTTTTATTTAGGTTTTATAAATTTTCTGCAATGAGAAATAAGATGATTTTTAAATAAAAAATTCTGGATGCTATTATATTGAACGCAAGTCATTCTAGTCTTACACTCATCTATTCCCCTCCAATGACCCAATCTTCTAGTAAAATCATTCATTAATGAACTTAAAAATTAAGGTGTTAAGTTTTCTTTTTTAGTTCTTTCAAATGTGCCGGAAATTGGCATTTGGCCAATGTTTACTGACAAGGGACTGACATAAATACAAACTTGAATCTGAATAGCACTTGATGTGGTTGTAATCTCTCAAAACATTCCCAAAAAGCATACGTAAATACACTAAAAAATTAGTAGAGCATACAAAATTTATTTAATCACTTTGGTTACTATCCTCAGTTAACTATTTGTGTTATCTGTAGCAGACATTTGTGATGAACTGTGCCATTTCCCTCTCAGTCCAACTAATTTCAGCACTGGGTGGTGGATAGTTCCATGCATCTTTGCCACGTCCCAAGGTGCCTCTGTACTGTTCTCTAAAGCTGAGGAAGGTAGCTTAGCCACATGGAAGTACAACCCAGAAATGTTGGGGAGTCTATGCCCCCAGTAGAATCCTCATCCTGTGGAAGATGAAAGTATATGTACAAATAAATGTTCCAACTTCCTTGTCCTCCAATGGGACAATTCTAAGCAGTATCAGCTTGTTAACACATACTTTATTTTTTTCTACCTCTCTTATCTCTCTTTACTTTCTGACACTTCTATTTTTTGTGATCACCTCCAAAATACATTCCCTGTGTCAAGTCCTTGTCTCGGGGTCAGCCTTAAGTGGGAGGAGGTGTGGTTGGACCACAAAGTAAGACATCAAAACTACAATTCCTAGGTTACAAACAGACTTAAAGTCACTAATGACAATGTCACTAATGACAATTGCAGTCTAGTTTTTATTTATTACAAAGCGGTGCCCAAATTAAAATGACCATGTAAGCAACCTCCAGATAGAATATTGTTAGAACAAAATTTCTTTCTGTTTAGATGTGCTGTTACAACAAAGAACTGTGCCAGGTACTGAGGCAAAGAAAGCAAGCACTTTCACCAGCCCATGAAAAAACCTACTCGTTTTCTAACTCTTGGCATTGAAGAACAGGGTCTTAGGAACATAATGAACATGGAAGACTCAATTCATTCAATAGTAACTGCCCCCTTTTAGCCTGAGTTTTTGACAGCCTAACAACAGAACAGGAATTATGTTGTCTTTCCTGCTTAGCTTGAGCTCTGTCACAGGATCAACGACATATAATACCTATGCTTATTTTTCCTGCCAAAAGGCTGTGACACATTATCAAAGCTTCACAAAGTCATTCCATTTTAGTACAACTTTGGACAACTGGCTTCCACCTTACTTCTGGAGCAAGGACATTCACTGTATCACACTTTCATTGACTTTTCTGAATATTATATTAAATGTTGATAATGTTACAATTAAATGTTGACACGTTTGACAACTAAAATTCATTACATGTTCTTCCCTTCTCAAAATTATTTTTAACATAATAGTTTAATGAGTATGAATCTCAGATTCATCTCTAAATATGAGATTTTGCTTAGTCAAACCTCAGTACTTTGTTCTATAAAATACAGGTAGCAATACAACATTGTAGAATGTTGTGAAAATTGCAAAAATCCTCATAATGTCTTTAGTGAAGTCCCTGACATAAAAGCACTTCTAAATGTTAAACATTGTTATTAAAATCAGATACAATTAGAAAAAATACAAAGCATTTAGAATCTGGAGACACTTTAACTAAAAGACATATAAGATCTTCTAATTCTAACCTTTTCATTTTTAATGCAACTTAACCTTCATTAAATGAAGGATGAATAAAAGTTAACAGGTCAATCAATGGGAAAAGAATACAGCATATACAAATGCAAGGAGTTGTGGAATAGCATAGTGTCTTAAGGGAAGTCCAAGTAGTCAGATTAGATTGGACCTGGGAGAGATGGGGAAAGTGAGGAGAAGAGATTTCAGAAAACAATTCGCAAAAACGGTAGGCTGTAATTATTTTTGCAATCACAATAATGGGGTTAGAAGCAGAATTGTAAGAAATAGCAATGTCATATAAGGTTGGGTCACTTGCCATTTTCACATAACTTGTCTGTGGCAAAACTAAAACTAGAAGCTGAGCCTCCCACCTCGAAATATGGTGTTCTATCCTCTAGACTAGTGGTTCAGAAAGAAGGGTCCCAGGACCAACAGCTTAAGTGTTACATGGGAAATTGTTAGAAATACACATTCTCAGGTCTGATCCCAGAACTGCTGAATCAGAAATGCTGAGGATGGGGCCCAGAAATGTGTTTTTAAAAGCCTTCGAGGTGATTCAGCCTAAAATTTGAGAATCACTACCCTTGACAATGCTGTGGTCTTCACATTCCCAAAGAGGTTTCCATGGAGGAAACTAAAGGAAAACTGAAGATTGGTTGTTGTTGTTTTTTTTTTTATTAAACTCAGAAAACAGCCTTGTGTTCATAACAAAAACTCTGTCAATCAGGTACTTTTGCAAAATCTGTAAGAAATGTTTTGTTTTGGCAAATCCTTTGAGGGCCAATACCTTAGAGGTCACACCAGGTTCGGATAGCTGGAAAAATCATCTACCCTCAGATGGCATTTAGGTGCCAGCTATATGGAGACCCGAGAACAGATGCCCACCAATGTACCTGCTGGAAGAAGTTAAGAGCAGAAAATAAAATTACAAGAAATGGAAGGAAAATAATCAACCTCTTTTCCCAAGAGTTTACTAAATTTATACTTAAGAAGTTAAGTCGGCCATGCCAAACATCACCTTTTAGAGTTTAGGGGAATGTGAATAAAATGTCTATTGAGCCATTTTCAGTATTATTCACCTCCATGTTTTCAATGCCTGACTTAACATATACTATTAAACATATAACATATATTTAATAAGGTTGTTAACTGAATGAACAACCTAATTAACACAAGGAATAAATTAATGTTTTGAGTTTATGTGTACAGAAGACACAAAAAAGTTGACTAAAAACAAAAATTAGAGTCCATTTTATATGGCTGAACAGAGACTTTGGAGAAATGCAGTCTGAACACTATGGTTGGTTATAACACTGATTTTTCTGAAATTAGAACCATTCTGCATCCAGTCACACTGCCTCTGTACTTTTGACATCAACCATTGAGGAGATGAAGAAAAATTTCATTTGTGCCTTTACCTGGCAAACTAACACAAGTTAATTTGTCAATTAAACTAAATAAAAATCTAATAAGGAATGTTACAAACTAACATTAGCAGGTTAGGAGAGGCAAGCTGTGTAATTCATAAAGAGAAATTCAAGTCTACAACAGGAATTCAGATGTAACTTAAATAAAGATGAACAATAGCAAAACTAAATTAAAGGCAGGGTCTGAGTGACCTCTAGTGTTATTGAAAAGAATATGAGTTATGAGAAACAGAAAATAGCCCACAGTGCAGAATCCTAAATATATATCTATATGTGTATAGTAATATATATGTAACTATGTATACATCTGTATATAAATACATATGTACATATGTAATATATACATGTATATGCCTATCATGTCATTGTAACATAGATCATTTCCATTAGTTTAGAATCACCTAAGAAACAACATTTAGGATTTTACATTTCAGTCTTCATCACTAAAATACTTACTGTTCTGACTTAATATTAAAATGTCTTCATTTGTATACATGCAAAAGTTTGAAATCTTAGCCTCAAAATACCTTTGGGGAAAAAGAAATAATGCTTTGTATTAAATGTTAAATAACAGTAGATTTCCCAACTGATATTGGGAAAAGGTCAAGGGAATGCAGAGAAGCAATAAAGTCATTCCAGTTTCAGTAGTGTTGAGAACGAGTGCTTACGTTCACTTGCTTCACCTTCTAATGCACGCATTGATTTTTCTAAAAGCACAGCTCTGATCACCTTCAATCAAGGTTCTTCAAAAGCCCCCAATTGCCTACCAAATTAAGAACAAATCCTTGGGTCACTCATTCAAGGTCTTCCATTACATGACCACCCTGACCTTCATTTCCTGTGAAGAAGGCATTTTCAGATGGCACAAAGCTTGTATTATTTCTGCAGGTACGGACTTCCCACTTACTGTTGTTTTTTAACTGCTGGTATTTTGCAAGCCTTTCCAGAAAGACAACCCCAAATCTGGGAAGGGCTTGCAGCTTATTTCTAATAATCTCCTGATTTAAACTCCTATCCCATCACTTGATAAATGTATAATTTTGGAAAAATTACTTAGCCTAACTTAACTTAGTCTGATCATCCCTAATATAAGGAAAATGTATGTAATATTAATGGAAGGATTAAAATCAGTTGACTTACATGGAAAAGCACCCATAGGCACTCAATAAATGCTTAATCCTACACGCTTGGGACCACTGACTCTATCCACCTCTTTAAATTGGGGTAGGGGTATGGACTTCAAGTGAAAAAGTCAAGGCCTGTGGGCTGTGGCCTTTGATTATCCAGTTCATCCTCTTCCTATTGCAAACGTAGTAAGCCAAGGATTTAAGATGTTGAGAATACAAAAAGGCTTACTGTGGTTATCTCATAATCGTAACTTACAGGACAGTCCAGTCAGCCTTCCGAACTCTACATTATAAGACCAGTTATATTGCTTTAGGTCCTAGTCTTAGTCTTCTTAGTCTAAACAAGGCTTAGAGCTAAAAGTTTTTTTTAATGTAATGAATGATTCCACTTATATCTAGAGTAGTCAAACTCATAAAAACAGAGAGTAGAATGGTAATTGCCAGAGGCTGGGGAAATAGAGTTGCTATTTTGCATGAGGAAAATGTTCTGGAGATTGGCTGCACTACAATGTGAATATACTAACTACTAAATTCTACACTTAAAAATAGTTAAGATGGCAAATATAATATGTGTATTTTGACACAACATAATTTTTTTAATTATAAAAAGCTTTCATGGAGATTCAAGATGGCAGCGTGAGAGGTGAGACAGAGAACTCCTCCCAAAACTACAGATAGTGTGAAAACATAGTTAATACAACTAACCCTAAAACAGCAAGACAAAAGAAGGCGGCACCAGACTGCATATAGACCTCACGAACAAAGCAGACCTCACAAAACAGGGTAACGTATGACAGCCTTGATCCACCAGGACCTGAGCCCTTCCCCCACCCCAGATCAATGGCAGGAGGAAGAGAAACAGTGCGGGGAGGGGGTAGAAGCCTGGAAATACTAAACAACCAGCCCTGGAGGTCTGCTTTGCAAGCAGAAACCTACACTGTATGGTGCTCTGGAGGATGGGGAGCTACATTCGGAGTGCTTGAGAGACAGATTCCGGCCGTTTGTGGAGGACGGGATCCACACCTGGCCGCTCTGGGACAAGGGAAAGGTAATCGGTTTGACAGGCTTCCTAGCAGCAAGAGGGCTGCTGAAGGGGCATAGTTTGCAGGGAGCTTGCTGAGTGGCAGAAGTGATAAGAGGACAAGGTTGTCTGGGCGTGCTCTACCCAGTAGATTGGGAACTTTGGGAGCTTCAGGCACTCCATCCCCCTGGCTGGCTACTCAGCTCCAAGGCCCCCACTGTGATACGCAGCCTGCCGAGCCTTCCTCCTGGCCTGACAGAACCAGCTCGCAAACCAGCAGTCACTGCTCTGGCATCAGGCCAGGAGAGGGAGGCCCCACCTACAACAACTAGAGACGCCAAGCACAGAGGCTTACACCTGTGTACTCAACCCACTACCTCTGATATGGGAGACAGGCAGGGCAGACGGGAATCAGGAAACAGATCTTACATACCCAAGGCAGGAGCTCCACTCCCCTATGACCCCCAACCTCACTCTACGGGCTGAGCAGCTCCAGAGATTTGAGCTCTGGGCAATAGAGGCCACCACACAGAAATATGAAACATCAAAAGAACATGGTTCAGACCAAAATCTCACAAACCCAAGAAAAAGGCAAAATGAAACTAAACTCAACAATCTTCCCAAAAGAGACTTCAAAATAAAAGTCATAAACATGCTTATGGAGGTACATAAAAATATAGAAGAACTCAAGAATGATTTTAAGAAAAAGATTCATTCATTAAGAAATTCCATATCTGAAATGAAACACACAATGGACGGATTTAAAAGCAGATTATATGTACTAGAAGAGATGGTAAATGGAATAGAAATTAGAGAAATAGAATACAAAGATGCTGAGGCACAGAGAGAAAATGAACAAATGGGACTATATCAAGCTGAAAAGCTTCTGTACAGCAAAGGACACCATCAGTAGAACAAAAAGACATCCTACAATATGGGAAAATATATTCATAAATGATGCATCTGATAAGGGGTTGACACCAAAATATATAAAGAACTCACGCACCTTAACAAACAAAAAGCAAATAATCCAATTAAGAAATGGGCAGAGGACATGAATAGACACTTCTCTAAAGAAGAAATTCAGATGGCCAACAGGCACATGAAAAGATGCTCCACATTGCTGGTCATCAGAGAAATGCAGATTAAAACCAATGAGGTATCACCTCACACCAGTGAGGATGGCCAACATCCAAAACACAAACAACAACAAATGTTGGCGAGGATGTGGAGAAAAGCGAACCCTCCTACACTGCTGGTGGGAATGCAAATTAGTTCAACCATTGTGGAAAGCAGTATGGAGGTTCCTCAAAAAACTCAAAATAGAAATACCATTTGACCCAGGAATCCCACTCCTAGGAATTTACCCTAAGAATGCAGCAGCCCAGTTTCAAAAAGACAGATGCACCCCTATGTTTATTGCAGCACTATTTACAATAGCCAAGAAATGGAAGCAACCTAAGTGTCCATCAGTAGATGAATGGATTAAGAAGATGTGGTACATATACACAATGGAATATTATTCAGCCATAAGAAGAAAACAAATCCTACCATTTGCAACAACATGGATGGAGTTAGAGGGTATTATGCTCAGTGAAATAAGCCAGACCGAAAAAGACAAGTATCAAATGATTTCACTCATCTGTGGAGTATAAGAACAAAGAAAAAAAAAACTGAAGGAACAAAACAGCAGCAAACTCACAGAACCCAAGAACGGACTAACAGTTACCAAAGGGAAAGGGACTGGGGAAGATAGGTGGGAAGGGAGGGATAGAGGGTAAAAGGGGTACCTTTTTAGTAAGGTAGCGGGTGCACAGGGAGGGCTGTACAACTCAGAGAAGACAAGTAGTGACTCTATAGCATCTCACTACGTTGATGGACAGTGACTCTAAATGGGTAAATGGTGGGGACTTGATAATAGGGAGAGTCTAGTAGCTCTAATATTGCTCATGTAATTGTACATTAATAATAGCAAAAGAAAGAAAGAGAGAGAGAGAGAGAGAGAGAGAGAGAGAAGGAAGAAAGGAAGGAAGGGAGGGATGGAGAGAGAAAGAGAGAAAGAAAGAAAGAGCGAGAGAGAAAGGAAAGAATGAAGAAAGAAAGAAAAAGAAAGAAAGAAAGAAAGAAAGAAAGAAAGAAAGAAAGAAAGAAAGA
>JAQQAC010015468.1:25642716-25665367 GCA_029783875.1 Phataginus tricuspis
AAAGAAAGAAAGAAAGAAAGAAAGAAAGAAAGAAAGAAAGAAAGAAAAAGAAAGAAGGAAAGAAAGAGGGAAAGAAAGAAAAAGAAAAAAGGGGGAAGAACAGAAGAAAGGAAGAAAGAAAGAAAGGAAGAAAAGAAAGAAAGAAAAGCTTTCATGAAATTAAATTCATTATCGCTTAAACAACTTCTGGTGTCTCTATAGCAGGCCACATAGCACTCACAAGTGAGCATGCGTGCAGAGGCACATACAGAGACACAAAGACACACAGAAGCAGGAAAGGTGGCCTTGGTCTAATAACCATGATTTTACATACTGGCCCCATACCAATAACACAAATCCTTTATTACCTTGATTCCATGTTGAGGAATGATAAAAAGTACATTTTTCATGCCTCTGATTGCCACCTAACACATAGGAAGAGAAATTGATTCTAACTCATTTGTCTAGAAATAAAAGGAATAAGAGGATTGGTATTTATCTTCCACCTGGAGTAACTTGGGCAGAACCTGGGACAAAGCCCCAGTATAAATAATTCTGAACTCCTTCCAATTATTATCAGGCTTTTATGTGATTGTTAAAATGATTTCCAAACAAGAACTAGCATCAGTTCCTGCTATATTTTAAAACTCAGTACAGCAAAGAAAGGAGTCCCAAAGCCAATTCCAGATTTGCGTCCATTCCTACTAAATATACTGGAAGAAGCAGTAAAAATTACAAATCTGCAGTACTGCTTTCTCAGAAATTCCAAATTACTTTTAAAGCCTCCTCACTAATGCCCTTCAAACAGCCCAACCCTCATTATTGGCTTGATATCTAGATCCTTAGAGCTTGAGAAAAAAGGATAGAACTCAGGAGTCTTGGGTATTAGTGAGCTCAAATACCCCAGCCATTTATCCCCAGCTTCTTGTGCTTCTCCAAGTCAGTATCCGCTATGATATCATCTCCGAATTCTGGACATATGCTAACAATCTAAGGTGTTCTCTAGCTCATGATCACAATTTAGGTTAGGTAGTTACGTTTTTATTGATGTATATATACATGCACAGAAAAGTGCACAAATCACATCATTGTACAAACTGACACATTTTTACAAAGTGAACATTTCTGCATAATCAGCACCCAGTCAAAGAAGCACAGCATTGCCACAGCTCCGAAAGCCCCCTAGTGCTCTGCTCAACTTACCCAGCCACGGGTAACTATTCTACCAAATATACTGACTTCTAACATCATACATTAGTTTTGCCTCTTTTTTTTTTTTTTTGGAACTTTATATAAATGGAATCACACAGAGCACTCTGTAAAGTCGTGAGACTCATCTATATTATTCTGTGTAGCTGTAGTGTGTTCACTCTCATTACTATGTAAGGCAAGTATCCCATGACTTACTTGTCTATTTTAATGTTGATGAAGCTCCTCACTTATTTGCAATTAGCCCATTATATATGGGTCTGTGAATGCACATCTCAAATCATTGTATCTTAAGTTTCTAGCAATGCTCTAATGACCCTCTGACAGTTACCACGGAACTGCCTTGTCACCCCTTGTCCAAGTAAATAATTCCCAAATTCCATCTTTTAGGTTCAATCAACCATTGCCCCGTGTGAG
Organism: Phataginus tricuspis; assembly: GCA_029783875.1. Lineage (NCBI taxonomy): Eukaryota > Metazoa > Chordata > Mammalia > Pholidota > Manidae > Phataginus > Phataginus tricuspis. Next base: position 25,644,322 of record JAQQAC010015468.1, read on the forward strand.
AATCAGGAAACTTGTTTTTCCTGAGAACACTGAAACCTTTCTGTATTTGTAGATATTTTATTATTGCCTTAGAAATTATTTTTGAAAACATATTCTATCTAGCTCAGCTCCAGTCAACAAGTTTTATTGGAGTTTCATCTATGTGCCAAGCACTCTGCTTTAAAAAAAGTAAGATACAGTAATCTTTTTGGGGAGCTTGGGGTGAAATTATGTTTGCGACCCTCAGAAGTGTGTGTGCTGTTCAAATCTCTCACCAATGCAGTTCTAAATCTAGGAAAGTATAAACTCATAACCCTGGGGATGGGGACTCTCAGGAAAGTCTTAAGTACGTCATCCCATGTCCTTGAAGTATTGTATAAGTATATTTAATTATATGATCATGCCTGTTTTAATGTAAAAAATTTCCCTTGATAATTGTCAGCTGAAATAGATACTTCAAGACCATGTATCATGTTCAACATTTGAATTTTAGCACCCTGAAACAACTAATATGTTAAGACAATATAGATAACCACCCCTGAAGTTTGAAAAGGACAAATCCAAACAACCTGTAAAAATTTACTGCATAATAAAAGGAGACAAGGCACCTCTATCAATCTTGTAGATGATCCACAAAAACCTGGCCATATTGTGTTTTGATATATACTAATTGATTTGATCTACTTTCCCAGGAGATAAATAATTCTTCAGATATTTTATCCATTTTAAACAACCATGCATATCAAAGTAAGTATCTGAGGCTTTAAATCACAAACCTCAGTAAAAAACAACCTGAAATTCTAGTGTCACTCATATACATTTAATAACCAAAATGTAATACTCATGGTTTTCCTAACTGTTTGAAAGTAGAAATTGACTCCTGGGAAGGCAGAGAAGCCAATTGCAATGAGCAGCTTTCATTTCCTACTCTTAATTCAAATCTTCATAAAATTGTTTGAAGTCTTGACACACGTAGTGGCATTCCAATGTAACCCATGAGGGCTCTTTAGGGAGAGACATTCATATGTAAAATACACTCTACATATCAACCAAAAGACCCAGTGGACTTTGAGTCCTAAAAAAGGACATCTTTACCATAGAGGAAAAAAAGTGATGACAGTGGCATGAAATGGTCAGAACTAAAGGAGAGAATCCTTCGGGCACTCTTATTTGGGCTTGCTGTGTCTTTTCTGTGCAAAGGGAGACATAATATCTCATTCATACACACATCCTGGAGTTCAGGAGGTTCAAGAGTTATCTATAACTAGGAGTCCTTAAAATACAAATGGGAATTAAAGCTTTGGAATTTAGTAATATCATCTAAGCTGCAGAAGAAAAGATGTATGAGGTCTGACCCAGTATAGAGGTAGGGAGGAGGAATATGGGCTGAAAGATGAACCTTAGAAGCAACCCATGATGGAGGAGAAAAAACAGGAAGGAGTGGGCAATCTTCAAATTATGTGAGAGGAAGATGTTTCAACAAGGTAGGAATGACCAACCATTCCAAAGTTTCTGAAAGGCCAACAGAGATGAGGTTTGAGAAGAGACCGACACAATCATCAAGCTAAAAGCCCTGGTAACCATGACAAGCAAGCATTTGGCACATTTGTCATGGAGAAGCTGCAACAATTTTCCTCTGATTGCTTCAGTTCGTTTCATGGAAATATAAAGGGAGGTCAGGAGCTAAGAAAGGAGGAAGGAGGGGTGTTGAAAATTTGAAGAGGAAAAAGGGATAGATTTCTTTTGGATGACCTGGTTTTCTATCCAAATCCTGGAACTCCAAGCTATGTGCCTTGAACAATTAAATTAACCTCTCTGATCCCCAGCTTCTTCAGCTTTAAGACAAGGATAATGACACTTTCTTCATAGGGTTAATCCAGCACCTCACAGTGATTTGTATCTGGCTTGAGTTTCGTTCTCATAAAAGTAATTGGCATGGACCTTCCTAAATGGTATTCTGAAACCAATTATAGCATGAGTTTATATTTAATGAGAACATAAACATACACAGAATCAATGGCATGGAAAGTGCTCTAGGGTACATCTACAACACCTAGTCTTGGATTTAGACTGACTCAAAATATCACACAACCAGAAAAATGAAAAGTAAATTGTGGTAAACAGAGCACACTGCACAGAGGCTGCAAGAAAGCTGCACCTCCTCCTGAGAGAAACACTGATTTGCTGTGTGACCATGGATGTCACTTAACCTTTCTGTGCAGATATTCACAATCTCTAAAACAAATATTTTTTAGATATAATCTGCTATTTATGGCAACACAAATGATACATTCATTTAAAAGTTTAACTTACTAGAATATTTAACACTCACCTTAAAGACTAAGTGTAGTCAGGGAAACACTGTGACATCACTGTTTAAAGAAAGAAGGGGTCTAACTGTAAATATAAAACTCAAACCCATAATTGGTATAGGCCAGGGGCAGCTGTACATAAATGGAAAAATTTGTATGTCAGCAGAATTTTAGAGTGGGAAAGAACAGAGCTGGTTACCATGGGGGAAGGGCTGGGGTGGGTGGAGAAGGTGAGAGGGATAAAGGGGCACAAAAATGCTCAATCATGATGTAAGTTAGTCACGGGATAGTACTACAACATGGAGAATATAGCCAACGATTCTGTAACATCTTAATATGTTGACAGATAGTAACCACACTGGTGGGGTTGAGGATTTAATAATATGGGTAACTGTTGAACCACTGTGTTGTATATTTGACACCAATCTAAGATTGTATATCAACAATACTTCAATTTTTAAAAATGCTTAAAAAATAAGCATTAAGTATGAGTTAACAAAGGTAGATAATGGGAAATATGATTTTCACCATTCAGTTAATTTTATGAAAAATTTTTAATTTATCCTCAATGACAAGCTCACAGGTTTAAAAAAAAAAAAGAACATGAATACCAAAAAGATACATTATGAAGTGGGAACATATACAAAAACAAGAATATGAAATTTTTTTTAATGGCACAAGCACATATATAGTCACACTTTAAGTGACTCGAAATGAGCCTTGGTTCCAGTAAACCCACTGATTAGATAAGCATTACCAGAGCTGATTCTGTATCTCAGAATAGCCTCTCAATTAGGGGGTTTGTAAAAATACTAATAATAAAAATCATAGTCAAGGATTCAAGATGGCGGCATGACAGGTGACACGGAGAACTCCTCCCAAAACCACAAATAGTACAAAAATATAGTTAATTAATACAACCCTAAAATAGCAGCAAGAAAGAAGGCTGAACAAGACTGCATACAGACATCATGAACAGAGCAGACCTCACGAAACAGGGTAATGTAGGAAAGCCTTAATCCAGTGAGACCCAGGCCCTTCCCCCACCCCAGCTCACTGGCAGGAGGAAGAGAAACAGAGCAGGAGGGGGTGGAAGCTTGGGACTGCTGAGCACCTAGCCCTGGATATCTGCTTTGTGAATGGAAGCCTATATTGTGTGGTGCTCTGGACGCTGGGGAGCTCAGATGGGTGGAGTACTTGGGAGACTGACATTTGGCCATTTGTGGAGGCAGTAATCCGCATCTGCCGCTCTGTCTCAGAGGAAGGGCAGGCGGTCTGAGAGGCTTCCTAGCAGCAAGAGGGCTGCTGAAGGGGTGGGGTTTGCAGAGAGCTTGCTGCACGGGAGAAGAGAGAGCTGGAAAAGGTTGTCTGAGCGCGCTCTGCCCAGCGGGTTGGGAACTTTGAGGAGCTTCAGGTGCTCCATCCCCATGGCTGCCTACTCTGCTCCAAGGCCCCCCACTGTGACACACAGCCTGCTGCAACTCCCTCCTAGTCTGCCGGCACCGGTTCACAAATTGGCAGGCACGGTGCTGGCGTTAGGCCAGCCAAAGGGAGGCCCCATCTACAACAGCTAGAGACGCAAAGCACAGAGGTTTACACATGTGTGCTTGGCCCACTGGCTCTGACACTGGAGAAAGGCACCGCAGATGGCAATCAAGAAACAGATATTTCCTCCCCCCAGGCACCAGCTCTGCTCCCCTATGAGCCACAACCTCACTCTAGAGGCTGAGCACCTCCAGAGACTGGAGTTTCTGTGCACTACTGGGTACCACACAGAAATATGAAATGTCAAAATAACATGGTTCAGACCAAAATCTCACAAACCACAGAAAAAGGACCAAATGAAACTGAACTCACCAATCTTCCTGAAAGAGAGTTCAAAATAAAAATTATAAAACATGATTATGGAGGTACAGAAAAATATTCGACAACTCAGGAACGAATTTAAGTCAGAGATTCAATTATTAATAAGTTCCATATCTGAAATGAAACATACAGTGGAGGGATTTAAAAGCAGATTAGATGTAGTAGAAGAGATGGTAAATGGAATAGAAATTAGAGAATAGGAATACAAAGAAGCTGAGGCACAGAGAGAAAAAAGAATTTCTAAGAAAGAAAGAATATTGAGAGAAGTGTGTGACCAATCCAAACAGAACAATATTTGCATTATAGGGATACCAGAAGAAGAAGAGAGAGAAAAAGGGATACAATGTATCATTGAGGAGGTAATTGCTGAAAACTTCCCCAATCTGGGGAAGGAGGTAGACTCTCAGGCCATGGAGGTGCACAGATCTCCCAACACAGGGGACCCCAGGAAGACAACATCAAGACATATAATAATTAAAACGGCAGAGATCAAGGATAAAGACAGACTTTTTAAAGCAGCTAAAAGAGAGAGAAAAAAGGTCACATACAATGGAAAACCCATCAGGCTATCATCAGATTTCTCAACAGAAACCTTACAGGCCAGAAGGGAGTGACATGATATATTTAATGCAATGAAGCAAAAGAGCTTCAGACCAAGAATACTCTACCCAGCAAGGTTATCATTTAAATTTGAAGGAGAAATAAACAATTTTCAGATAAGCAGAAGCTGAGAGAATTTACCTCCCATAAACCACCTCTACAGTGCACTTTGGAGGGACTCCTATAGATGGAACTATTCTAAGGCTAAATAGATGTCACCCAAAGTATAGAAAAAGAGTACAGAATATGATTCATAACATACAAATAATGGATGAGGAAGAAAAATGAGGAAAAAAAAGAACCTTTAGGTGGTGTTTGTAACAACATACGGAGTTGGGTCGGACTGTTAGATGATGGGGGAATTACCCTTGAGCCTTTACTACCACGAATCTAAAGCCTACACTGGCAATAAGTACATACCTATCGATAATCACCCTAAATGTAAATGGTCTGAATGCACCAATCAAAAACATAGACTTACTGAATGGATAAAAAACAAGACCCATCTATATGCTGCCTACAAGAGACTCACTTCAAACCCAAAGACATACACAGACTGAAAGTAAAGGGATGGAAAAAGATATTTCATGCAACTAATAGTGAGAAAAAGCAGGAATTGCAATACTTTTATCAGACAAAATAGATTTCAAAACAAAGAAAGTCACAAGAGACAAAGAAAGACATTACATAATGATGAAGGGGTCAGTCCGCCAAGAAGATATAACTTTTAAATATCTATGTACCTAACACAGAGTCACCTACATATGTGAAACAAATATTAACAGAATTAAAGGGGCAAATAGAATGCAATGCATTCATTTTAGAAGACTTCAACACATCACTCACTCCAAAGTACGGATCAACCATACAGAAAATAAATAAAGAGACAGAGGCACTCAATAACACATTAGAACAGATGGACCTAAAGGACAGTTACAGAACACTCCATCCAAAAGCAACAAGATACACATTTTTCTCAAGAGCACATAGAACATTTTCAAGAATAGATCATATACTAGGCCACAAAAAGAATCTCAGTAAATTCAGAAAGATTGAAATTGTACCAACTAGCTTCTCAGATCACAAAGGTATGAAACCAGAAATAAATTACACAAAGAAAATGAAAAGCCCACAAACATATTGGGCCTGAATAACAGGCTCCAATAATCAATGGATCAATGACCAAAAAAAAAAAAACAGAGATCAAGCAATATATGGAGACAAATGACAACAATATTTCAACACCATAAAATCTGTGTGACACAGCAAAGGCTATGGTAAGAGGGAAGTATTTGTAATACAGGCCTACCTCAGGAAAGAACAATCCCAAATGTACCATCTAAACTCACGATTAATGAAACTAGAAAAGGAAGAACAAATGATGCCCAAAGTAAGTAGAAGAAGGGACATAATAAAGATTACAGCAGAAATAAATAAAATTTAGAAGCATAAAACAATAGAACGAATCAATGAAAGCAGGAGCTGGTTCTTTGACAAACTAAACAAAATAGATAAACCCCTAGCCAGACTTATCAACAAAAAAAGAGAGTCTACACACATAAACACAATCAGAAATGAGAAAGAAAAAGTCACTACAGACACCACAGAAATACAAAGAATTATGAGAGAATACTATGAAAAATTATATGGTAACAAACTGGATAACCTAGAAGAAACGGACAATTTTCTAGAAAAATACAACCTTCTAAGGCATATCCCAGGAAGAAACAGAAGATCTGAATAAACCAATTACCAGCAAAGAAACTGAATTGGTAATCAAAAAACTACCTAAGAACAAAACTCCTAGACCAGATGGTTTGACTCAAACGTTTAGTGAAGACCTAATACCCATCCTCCTTAAAGTTTTCCAAAAAGTAGAAGAGGAGGGAAAACTCCTAAACTCATTCTACGAGACCAGCATCACTCTAATACCAAAACCAGGTAAAGACACGACAAAAAAGAAAATTACAGACCAATATCCCTGATGTACATAGATGCAAAAATACTCAACAAAATATTAGCAAACCGAATTCAAAAATACATTAAAAAGATCATCCATCATGATCAAGTGGGATTCATCCCAGGGATGCAAGGATGGTACAACATTCGAAAATCCATCAACATCATCCACTATATCAACAAAAAGAAGGACAAAAACCACATGATCATCTCCATAGATGCTGAAAAAGCATTTGACAAACTTCACCAAATGGGTATAGAGGGCAAGTACCTCAACATAATAAAGGCCATATATGACAAACCCACAGCCAACATTATACTCAACAGCGAGAAGCTGAAAGCTTTTCATCTAAGATCAGGAGCAAGACAAGGATGCCCACTCTCCCCACTTTTATTCAACATAGTTCTGGAGTTCCTAGCCACGGCAATCAGACAACACAAAGAAATAAAAGGCATCCAGATAGGCAAAGAAGAACTCAAACTGTCCCTGTTTGAAAATTACATGATATAATATATAAAACACACTAAAGAATCCACTCCAAAACTCCTAGATCTAATATCTGAATTCAGCAAAGTTGCAGGATACAAAATTAACACACAGAAATCTGTTGCATTCCTATACACTAATGGTGAACTAGCAGAAAGAGAAATTAAGAAAACAATTCCATTCACAAATGCATCAAAAAGAATAAAATACCTAGGAATAAACCGAACCAAGGAAGTGAAAGATCTATACCCTGAGTACTACAAGACACACTCAAGAGAAATTAAAGAGGACACTAATAAATGGAAATTCATCCCATGCTCTTGGATAGGAAGAATTAATATTGTCAAAATGGCCATCCTGCCTAAAGCAATCTACAGATTCAATGCAATCCCTATAAAAATACCTACAGAATTCTTCAATGAACTAGAGCAAATAGTTCTAAAACTCATATAGAACCACAAAAGACCCCGAATAGCCAAAGCTATCCTGAGAAGGAAGAATAAAGCAGGGGGAATTATGCTCCCTGACTTCAAGCTCTACTACAAAGCCACAGTAATCAAGACAATTTCATACTGGCACGAGAACAGACCCATAGACCTGTGGAACAGAATAGAGAGCCCAGATAGAGACCCAAGCATATATGGTCAATTAATATATGATAAAGGAGCCATGGATATACAATGGGGAAATGACAGCCTCTTCAACAGCTGGTGTTGGGAAAACTGGACAGCTACATGTAAGAGAATGAAACTGGATTACTGTCTAACCCCACACACAAAAGTAAACTCAAAATGTATCTAAGAGCTGAATGTAAGTCATGAAACCATAAAACTCTTAGAAAAAAAATAGACAAAAATCTCTTGGACATAAACATGAACAACTTCTTCATGAACATATCTCCCCGGGTAAGGAAAACAAAAGTAAAAATGAACAAGTGGGACTATATCAAACGAAAAAGCTTCTGTACAGCAAAGGACACCATCAGTAGGACAAAAAGACATCCTACCGTGTGGGAGAATATATTCATAAATGACATATCTGAGAAGGGGTTGACATCCAAAATATATAAAGAGCTCACGAACCTCAACAAACAAAAAGCAAATAAGCCAATTAAAAACTGGGCAGAGGAACTGAATAGACACTTCTCCAAAGAAGAAATGCAGATGGCCAGCAGGCACATGAAAAGATGCTCCACATTGCTAATCATCAGAGAAATTCATATTAAAACCACAATGAAATATCACCTCACACCAATTAAGATGGCCACCATCCAAAATACAAACAAGAACAAATGTTGGCGAGGATGTGGAGAAAGGGGATGCCTCCTACACTGCTGGTGGGAATGTAAATTAGTTCAACCATTGTGGAAAGCAGTATGGAGGTTCCTCAAAAAACTCAAAATAGAAATACCATTTGACCCAGGAATTCCACTCCTAGAAATTTACCCTAAGAATGCAGCAGCCCAGTTTCAAAAAGACATATGCACCCCTATGGTTATCACAGCACTATTTACAATAGCCAAGAAATGGAAGCAACCGAAGTGTCCATCACTAGATGAATGGACAAAGAAGATGTGGTACATATACACAGTGGAATATTATTCAGCCATAAGAAGAAAACAAATCCTACCATTTGCAACAACATGGATGGAGCTAGAGGGTATTATGCTTAGTGAAATAAGCCAAGCCGAAAAAGACAAGTATCAAATAATTTCACTCATATGTGGAGTATAAGAACAAAGAAAAAAACTGAAGAAATAAAACAGCAGCAGACTCACAGAACCCAAGAATGGACTAATAGTTACCAAAGGGAAAGGGACAGGCGAAGATGGGTGGGAAGGGAGGGATAAGAGGGAAAAAGGGGCAGTACGCTTAGCAGATGTAATGTTGGGGGGGCATGGGGAGGGCTGTACAACTCAGAGAAGACAAGTAGTGATTCTATAGCATCTCACTACGCTGATGGACAGTGACTGTAATGGGGTTGGTGGGGGGGACCTGATGAAGGGGATAATTTAATAACCATAATATTGCACATGTAATTGTAGATTAATGATAACAAAATAAATTATAAAAAATAAAAATAAAATAAAGAAATACCACTTGACCTCAGAATTACATTCCTAGGAATTTACCCTAAGAATGCAGCAGCCCAGTTTGAAAAAGACATATGCACCCCTATGTTTATCACAGCACTATTTACAATAGCCAAGAAATAGAGGCAACGTAAGTGTCCATCAGTAGATAAATAGATAAAGTATATGTGGTACATATACACAATGGAATATTATTCAGCCATAAGAAGAAAACAAATCCTACCATTTGCAACAACATGGATAGAGCTAGAGGGTATTATGCTCAGTGAAATAAGCCAGGTGGAGAAAGACAAGTATCAAATGATTTCACTCATCTGTGGAGTATAAGAACAATGAAAAAACTGAAGGAACAAAACAACAGCAGACTCACAGAACTCAAGAATGGACTAATAGTTACCAAAGGCAAAGGGAAAGTGACTGGGGAGGATGATTGGGAAGGGCGGGTTAAGGGGGGGAAGGGGCATTATGATTAGCACACATAATGTAGTGGGGTGGGGACACGGGAAAGGCAGTATTTACAGAGATGATAAGTAATGATTTTATAGCATCTTACTACGCTGGACAGTGACTGTAATGGGGTATGTAGGGGGACTTGATAATAGAGGGTCTAGTAACCATAATGTTCAAGTGATTGTACATTAATGATACCAACATAAATAAAAATGAAAATTAAAAAAATCAGAGTCAATGTGTCTTGACTAAGCAAACTTCCCTTCAACTGCCCTGTAGCAATCAACAAAGCATTGCTGTTTCATTTTAGGCACTGTCCTATCCCTCCCATACAACAGCAATGAATTTAAAACTGGTTAATATTCCCATCACAACGACTCCCAAGGTTTCATTATCTTCTGTGCCTCTCCTTTTGGTGTGTCTATAAACTTTACCAAATTAGACTGTCTGAAAAATTCAAATGATACTCTCCTTGGTGTAGGGCTTCCAGATCTAGCAAGTAAGAAAGCAGGATGCTTATCTAAAATTGAATTTCGGGGAAATAACAAATAACTTTTTAGTACAGGTATGCCCTAAATATTGCTAGGACATACACTAAAAAATTACTCATTGTTTATCTGAAATTCAAATTTAACTAAGTGTTCTTTTACCTGACAACCCAGCCTCACAAACCTTAGTCATTGGATAGTGTCCAGGAAGTACACTGAGATCATCGTAATGGTGATAATGGGGATGGCATCTGATTTTTACAAAGGGTTTATTAGGGGCAAAAAAAATAGTCAGCTTTTCTGATTGTATAATTTGCTATGATTTGCTTGAATTAATCAAAATGAAACATTAATCTACTTTGTGTTTAATTGTCTGAAAATTCATGCATTCATTGTTAATTGAAGTCGTTCATTTGCCAAAGTCTTATCAAGCACTGGGGAAATAGCAGAGAACAAAACAGAGTGGAAGTTTCCTCCAGGAACCCGAGCTAGGAGGAAAAAGGCATCTAATAATACTCTCACAAAGGCACAACAATGGAGAGGAGACGCAGTGTGGAAAAATAACATGTGGCACAAAAGAGTAAACAAGAGGAGCCTACTTTACCTCCAAGTGTAGCTGTGTGTAGGGAAGCCAAAGAAGGCCTTTCTGATTCTGAGACCTAGAGTTTGAGTAGGCACGGGCAAGAAAAGCCGTGAGGGAAGAGTAGGAGAATTTGGCAAGTGAAAGGGACTGGAGAAGACCAGTGTGGGTATAACATGGTGAGTGAGGTGACAAGAGCAGGAGATCAGTCTGTAGAAACAGACTGGGGCCAGACCACGTGGGGTCTTCTGAGTCAGGCTAAGGATTTGGGATTTTGTTTTAATGGTATGAAGAAGCCCTTGGAGGCCTTTTAGGAGCACAGTGACATGATCAAAACTGGCTATAAAAATGCTTTATCAAGGTGCTGTGCAGAAAATGCAAGGTAGAAACAGTGCAATTGAGGAGAAAAGGCCACTGAAGTAGAGGAGGCATGAAATGAATGTGTCTTTAACTAGTGTGGTGAGAGTGAGGTAGAGAAATATTTTGGAACTAGATATTGCAGGATTTGTCATTGGATATGAGTAAGCAGTGAAAAAAAAGATATGAAAGATGACTTGTTAATAGTATGACATTGGGGGCCTGTGGGAGGAGAGGATGGATATGCCATTTCCAAAAAAGGGCAATTTAAGGAAGAGCAAATCAGATTAAAGTGGGTCGGGTGGTAAGGAGCAATCTAATTTTGGCCCTTTTGAATATGAAATGCCTATGCCCCATTTACTCTCATACCTATTCCAAACCCTTGTATCACCATCAATGTGCATTGTAAATTAAAAAACAGGAGTTGTTAGTATTTTATGTGCAGTCTAAAGTATCCTACACACAAACATTTCCCTTCATAGTCCAAATACAAATGAAGAGGAAATGCTACTTATCCTGGACAGAACCTAAAGAGTTTGACTGGAACCACTTAAACACTGACATTTGAAAGAAGGGATAGTAGTATTTCTCATAAAATGTGAACAGTCTATCACTGAAGAGATCTGTCTCCACTAAATGGAGAAAAGATTCAGTTAAAGGAAGTCTTCATTTACTGTCTATTGACTTTCTTCTTGACAATTTGACAGACAAAACACAAATAGTTTCCTTTTGCAGCCAACTCCTTTTTAAGAATGGCAACCAAAAATCTGACTGGCTAAAACTATTAGTTAAAAATAGTGAATGGGTTTTCCCCTCATTGTCAGCACTCCCTGTTAAATTCACTGTATGAATATTTACATGTACTGCTCAGTATCTGCGCCCTCATCGTAGTCTACATAGCAAAGTTTGAGAAAGAAAAGTGAGTGAAATTCTTAAATTTTTCTCTTCACATATATCCAGAGATAGGATGATAACCCCACCTAGAGTTCATCATAAGAAATTTTTAACAAGGAATTATATGAAAATGAGCATTAAAGAGAAATGGTTAAAAACAGTACAAAGATACATTTAGGTGATCTCCATGTGTTGTCAGTCCATTCTGGTGTAGTATAAATAGACCATATTGATAAATTTGATACTTACATGTGTGGATAAACATGTAGATATTTGGGCATAACTTTGTGAAAATATACTCATTATGAAATGAGCAAAATATACCTCACTTCTTAATATTCACACACAGCATATTAATGCACAGTGCTTTTTTAACATAACTGTCCCACAAGGAAACATTTTAAAACTCTAGAAGTACATCTGCTAATGTCTTCATAGAGAGCAGCATGTTCAGTCTGTTCTTTGAAATGAAAAGTGTCAGCCATTACTGCAGTTCTTAGAACTGTGATGTTAAGAGTCTGTAGTGTCAAGAATGGGCTCATTGTGGGCTGCTGATAATACAGACTCCAACAAATGTTCATTGTGTTTCTGAGCCATGCTAATGATCCATGCCTAATGGATCATGTAGAGCATTTTGAAGCCACCCTTTCCCTGAACATCATCAACTCTCAATACCTGTCAAGAAGCACCAGTGGTTGTCAAAATGATCTCCCCTAAGTTTTCCTTCCCCATTGAAACCATTAAATGCTTTTGAAGGCTTGGAGACACAGACAGCAAAATTCAAAAGGAGTTCAACAGTGCATATCAGAGCTTTAAAAAAATACTGAACTTGAAATACTTGGAATGGGACTTTGACAGTGGAAAAAGTAAGCTATTGCTAGATGGGAATTCCATTTTTATCCAACTGGGAAAAAAGTAATACCTACTAGTTATACAGCACAGTATTTTTATTAAGTAATCATCGATACACAATTTTATGAAGGTTTCACATGAGCAATATTGTGGTTACTACATTCACCCTTATTATCAAGTCCTGCCACACAACTCATTGCAGTCACTGTCCATCAGTGTAGTAAGATGCTACAGAATAACTACTTCTCTGTGCTATACTGCTTTCCCTGTGACCCCCTGCATTATGTGTACTAATCATAATGCCACTTAATCCCCTTTCCCGTCCCTCCCCAGCCACCCTCCCCATCCCTTCCCTTTTGTAACCACTAGCCCCTTCTTGGAGTCTGTGAGTCTGCTGCTGTTTTGTTCCTTCAGTTTGCCTTCTTGTTATACTCCACAAATAAGTGAAATCATTTGATACTTGTCTTTCTCTGCCTGGCTTATTTTGCTGCGCATAATATCTTCTAACTCCATCCATGTTGTTGCAAATGGCAGGATTTGTTTTCTTCTTATGAATGAATAATATTCCATTGTGTATATATACCACATCTTCTTTATCCATTCATCTACTTATGGACACTTAGGTTGCTTCCACATCTTGGCTATTGCAAATAGTGCTGTGATAATCATAGGAGAGCATATGTCTTTTTAATCTGGGATCTTGTTTTCTTTGGGTAAATTCCTAGGAGTGGAATTCCTGGGTCAAATGTTATTTCTATTTTTACTTTTTTGAGGAACCTTCATATTGTTATCCACAATGGTTGAACTAATTTACATTCCCACCAGCAGCATAGGAGCGTTCCTCTTTCCCCGCATCCTCGCCAGCATTTGTTGTTCCCAGTCTTTTCAATGTTGGCCATCTTAACTGGTGTAAGGTGATATCTCATTGTGGTTTTAATTTGCACTTCCCTGATAATTAGCAATGTAGAGCATCTTTTCATGTGCCTGTTAGACATCGGAATTTTTTCTTTGGAGAAGTGTCTGTTCATATCTTCCACCCATTTTTTAATAGGGTTATTTGCTCTTTGGGTGTTGAGGTACGTGAGCTCTTTATTTTGCATATCAAGCCCTTGTCAAATATGTCACTTATGAATATATTTTCCCATACTGTAGGATGTCTTTTAGTTCTCCTGGTAATTTTTTTTTTGATGTACAGAATCTTTTTGGTTGGATGTAGTCCCATTTGTTCATTTTTGCTTTTGTTTTCCTTGCCCAAGGAGATGTGTTCAGGAAAAAGTTGCTCATGTTTATATTCAAGAGATTTTTGCCTATGTTTTCTTCTATGAGTTTTATGGTTTCATGACTTACATTCAGGTCTTTGATCCATTTCAAGTTTACTTTTGTGTATGGAGTTAGATAGTAATGCAGTTTCATTCTCTTGCATATAGCTGTCCAGTTTTGCCAACATCAGTTGTTGAAGAGGCTGTCATTTCCCCATTGTATATCCATGGCTCCTTTATCGTATATTAATTGGCCATATATGTGTGGATTTATATCTGGACTGTCTATTCTGATACATTGATCTATGAGTCTGTTCTTATGCCAGTATCAAATTGTTTTGATTACTGTGGCTTTGTAGTAAAGCTTGAAGTTGGGGAGCATAATCCGCCCAGCTTTATTCTTCCTTCTCAGGATTGATTTGGCTATTTGGAGTCTTTTGTGGTTCCATGTGAATTTTAGAACTATTTGTTCTAGTTTTTGAAGAATGCTGTTGGTGTTTTGATAGGGATTGCATTGAATCTGTAGAATGCTTTAGGCAGGATGGTCATTTTGACAATATTAATTCTTCTTATCCATGAGCCCCGGATGTATTTCCATTTATTGGTATCTTCTTTAATCTCTCTCATGAGTGTCTTTCACTTCCTTGGTTAGGTTTATTCCTAAGTATTTTACTGTTTTTGATGCAATTGTGAATGGAATGGTTTTCCTGATTTCTCTTTCTGCTAGTTCATCATTAGTATATAGGAATACTACAGATTTCTGTGTATTATCTTGTATCCTGCGACTTTGCTGAATTCAGCTATTAGTTCTAGTAGTTTTTGCATGGATTCTTTGGGGTTTTCATATACAGTATCATGTCATCTGCAAACAGTGACAGTTTAACTTCTTCCTTGCCAATTTGGATGCCTTTTATTTATTTGTGTTGTCTGATTGCTGTGGCTAGGACCTCCAGTACTGTGTTGAATAAAAGTGGGGAGAGTAGGCATCTTTGTCTTGTTCCTGATCTTAGAGGAAAAGCTTTTAGCTTTTCACTGTTAACTAGGGTGTTGGCTATGGGTTTGTCATATATGACCTTTACTACTTTGAGGTACTGGCCCTCTGTATCCATTTTGTTGACAGTTTTTATCATGAATGGATGTTGAATTTTGTCAAATGCTTTTTCACCATCTAGTGAGATGATTATGTGATTTTTCTCCTTCTTTTTGTTGATGTGGTGTATGATGGATTTTCGAATATTATACCATCCATGCATCCCTGAGATGAATCCCACTTGCTCATGATAGATGATCTTTCTAATGTATTTTTTAATTTGGTTTGCTAATATGTTGTTGAGTATTTTTGCATCTATGTTCTTCAGGGATATTGGTCTGTAATTTTCTTTTTTTGTTGTTGTGTTTTTGCCTGATTTTAGTATTAGAATGATGCTGGCATCATAGAATGAATTTGGAGGTATTCCCTCCTCTTCGACTTTTTGGAAAACTTTAAGAAGGATGGGCATTAGGTCGTCTCTAAATGTTTGATTATATCCAGCAGTGAAGCCATCTGGACCAGGGGTTTTGTTCTTAGGTAGTTTTTGATTACCAATTCAATTTAATTACTGGTAATTGGTCTGTTCAGATGTAATGTTTCTTCCTGGGTCAGTCTTGGAAGGTTATATTTTTCTAAAAAGTTGTCCATTTCTTCTAGGTTATCCAATTTATTGGCACCTGATTTTTCACAGTGTTCTCTAATATTTCTTTGTATTTATGTGGTGTCATAGTGATATTTCCTTTCTCGTTTCTGTTTCTGTTTGTGTGTGCAGACTCTTTTTCTTACTAAGTCTGTTTAGGGTTTTATCTATTTTGTTTGTTTTCTCAAAGAACCAGCTCCTGCTTTCATTGTTTCTATTGTTTTATTCTTCTCAATTTTATTTATTTCTTCTCTGATCTTTATTACGTCCCTCTTTCTACTGACTTTGGGCTTCATTTGTTCTTCTTTTTCTAGTTTGATTAATTGTGAGTTTAGACTGTTCATTTGGGATTGTTCTTCTTTCTTGAGGTAGGCCTGTATTGCAATATACTTCCCTCTTTGAATGACCTTTTCTGCATCCCACAAGTTTTGTGGTGTTAAGTTGTTGTTTTCATTTGTCTCCATATACTGCTTGATTTTTGTTTTTATTTGGTCATTGATCCAATTATTTAGGAGCATGTTGTTAGGCCTCCATTTGTTTGAGGGCTTCTTTGTTTTCTTTGCATAATGTATTCCTAGCTTCATATCTTTGTGGTCTGAGAAGCTGGTTGGCAAAATTTCAATTCTTCTAAATTTACTGAGGCTCTTTTTGTGACCTAGTAGGTGATCTATTCTGGAAAATGTACCATGTGCTCTTGAGTAGAATGTGTATCCTGCTGCTTTTTGTAGAGTGTTCTGTAGATGTCTGTTTGGTCCATGTGTTTCTAATGTGTTGTTCAGTGCCTCTGTCTCCTTGCTTATTTTGTTTGGTTTATCTGTTCTTTGGAGAGAGTGGTGTGCTGAGATCTCCTAAAATGAACGAATTACATTTTATTTACCCCTTTAATCATATTAGTATTTGTTTCACATATTTAGGCGCTCCTTTGTTCAGTGCACAGATACTTATATTGATTATATCCTCATGTTGGACTGACCCCTCTACCATTTAGTATTGTCCTTCTTTGTCTCTTTTTACTTTCTTTGTTTTGAAGTCTATTTTGTCTGATAAAAATACTGCAACCTCTGCTTTTTTCTCCCTCTTATTTGCCTGAAATATCTTTTGCTGTCCCTTCACTTTTAGTCTGTGTATGTCTTTGTGTTTGAAGTGAGTCTCTTGTAGGCAGCATATAGATGGTATTGTTTTTTAATCCATTCTGTAACTCTGTCTTTTGATTGGTGCTTTGATTCCATATTTAGGATGATTATCGATAGGTATGTACTTATTGCCATTGCAGGCTTTAGATTTGTGGTTACCAAAGGCTCAAGGGTAATTCCCCCACCATCTAACAGTCCAACCTAACTCACTTCGTATGCTATTACAAACACAATCTAAAGGTTCTTTTTTCCCTCCTTCTTCTTCTTCCCCCTCCAGTCTTTGTATATTAGGTATCATATTCTGTACTCTTTGTGTATTCCTTGACTAACTTTGTGAGTAGTTTATTTAACTTTGCATTTGCTTAGTAATAACTTCCTTTCTGTGGTTTTATTTTTCTGGTGACAGCTATTTAACCTTAGGAGCACTTGCATCTAGAGCAGTCCCTTTAAAATACACTGTAGAGATTATCTGTGGGTTGTGAATTCCCTCAACTTTTGCTTATTGGGAACTTGTTTAATCCCTGCTTCATATTTAAATGATCATTTTTTCGGGTAGAGTATTCTTGGTTGGAGGCCCTTCTGTTTCATTTACATTAAATATATCATGCCACTCCCTTCTGGCCTGTAAGTTTTCTGTTGAGAAATCTGATGATAGCTTGATGGGCTTTCCTTTGTACATAATCTTTTTTCTCTCTCAATACTCTTGATTGCTTGGCTGCTTTCAATACTCTCTCCTTGCTCTTGATCTTTTTCATTTTGATTATAATATGTATTGGTGGTGTCTTCCTAGAGTTCCTTGTGTTAGGAGATCTCTGAACTTCCATGACTCGAGAGAGTATTTCCTTCCACCAATTGAGGATATTTTCAGCAATTAATTCCTCAAAAAGACTTTCTATCTCTTTTTCTCTCTCATCTTTTTCTGGTACCCCTATAATGCTAATATTGTTCCATTTCAATTGGCCGCACTGGTCTATTATTCTTTCATTCATGGAGATCTTTTTTTCTCACTGTGCCTCAGGTTCTTTGTATTCCTGTTCTCTAATTTCTATTTCATTTACCATCTCCTCTACCTCATGTAATCTGCTTTTAAATCCCTCCATCATATATCTCATTTCAGATACTGTATTTTTCAAATTTTCTGTCTCTTTCCTGAAGTCCTCCCTGGGATCTTGACTATTTTTCTGTAGCTCTGTGAGCATGTTTTATGATTTTTATTTTGAAATCTTTATCAAGAAGATTGGTGATTTCAGTTTCACTTAGCCCTCTTTCTGGTGTTTGAGGGACTTTGGTTTGTAAAGGTTCTTTTGCCATTTCATATTTCTAATGATTACTATAGAATAATAACTTTGTGTAGGCGGTCCCCTCTAGTGCCCAGAAGCTCTACTCTCTGGAGCTACCCAGCACCTAGAGTGATGGTCACAGGCAAGTGGCACCATACCTGCTGGAAGGAAAGAGCTCTTTCCCGCTTCCCCACTGCAGTGCCTTCCTCCACTGCCAGGGCCAGTGGGCTGAGCATGCAGGTAGGAGTCTCTGTGCTACACCCCAGCAGCTGCTGTAGGTGGGGTCACCCTATGGCTGTCCTGGCATGATGGCAGGGCCAGCAACTTTGTGAACATGAACCACTGAGAGGAAGAAGCAGTGGAGGGCCTCAGCGCTGCACTGCCCACCAGGGGCGATGGAGCATCTGAAGCTCCTGAGAGTTCCCAACCTGCTGGGCTGAGTGTACCAGGACGATTTTGTCCACCTGTCCTTTCTCCTAAGCATCAAGCTCTGTGTAATCCTTGCCCCTGTAGCAGCCCTCTCACTATTGGATGGTCTTTCAAAGTGCTGACCTTTCTTTTGTCCCAGAGCAGCTGACTGTGGGTACCTGTTCTCCACAAGCAGCTGGAATCTCAGTTTCTCTGAGTATTCTGCCTGTCTTTACTTTCCAACCCCACTAACATCCAGAGCACCATGTAATGTGGGCTTGTGCTCCCAGAGAAGATCTCCAAGTGTGGTATTTAGCAGTCCTGGACTTCCACTCCTTCACTGCTCCTTTTCTCTTCCTCCTGCCTGTGAGCTGGGGTCAAGGGAGGGCTTGGGTCCCACCAGATCACGTCTTTGCTACTTTACCCTTTTCTTTGAGGTCTTCTCTTTTCCCTGGATGTTGCCATCTGTTGCAGTCTTTCGGGTCACTCTTTCCCGGACTAGTTGTATTTGCTGTATTTTCATGTTATATGTGGTTTGGGGGGGAGGTTTCTGCCTCACTTCTCATGCCACCATCTTTTTTCACCTCCCTGAGCAACTTTCTTTATGCTCCAGAGTCCAAAGGCGGGTCAATCCACGCATGTGTGTAGTACATGGCCTCCTCAGTCTAAAGTACAACCTGCTCCATTCCTACCAGCCTCTGACCTTTCAATCCCAGCAGTTAGTGTTTGCCTTATGCAAATCTCCTGTCTGCCCTCTGAAACCTGTTTTAATGGAGGTAAATTTGCCCACTATAGAGCACTTTTTAAGTTATATGCTTAATTTTAGTTATAGAAGTTATAAGATCTCTCTGTTTCCAGAGTGTAAGCCTGTAAGTTCCCAGTTATTGTGTTATGATATAGAAATATATTAACTCAGCAAATTCTCCAAAAGTCCAGTAGAGATCATACATTTACCCATGAAGAAACTTCCAGGTTCATTCAACCTTTTTTTTTTTTTTTTTTTTTAGATTTTAAAGCAGAATTTGGAAATGATCACTGAAATGATTAGGTTCACATCCCAGCACTGCCATTTGTGCCCTATATGACACTGGATGAGATTTTTACACTACAGTATTGTTACAATAAGCTCAGTTTATCGTACTTATTTTTCATATGGGTACACTGACTAAATTCAACCCTGAGTGTGACTTGGGATATCCCAAGATTATTGATCTTCTTATTTAGAGCCACAGAAAAAAGAAAAAATATATAAATATATATATAGTGCCAAATTGTACTCAATCTATTCTAGATCACAAGATTAAATAAAACAGACATTGGGGGCTATATTGATATGAGTATATTTGGTAGTTGTCTTGGAGGGATCCCAGATTCAGACCACACCCCCATAAGTGAGAGTAGTTTTTCTAAAGTCAAACAATATTTTGACTGTTACCGTCCTGGAAAGAGATCCTTTTGGGAGAATAAAAGAAAAGGACTCAGGAGAGCCCCATGAGGGAGGGGAAGTTGTATCTCTTTCCTTTAATCAAAAGACTCAGATCACTTCATCTGGTGTTTGGCTATATTGACACAGGACTCAGATCACTTCATCTGGTGTTTGGCTATATTGACACAGTTGCATAAAAAAGCAAAAAGCGAATCTGATGGAAAGACCTGAGGTTGTGCCAAAGCTGAAAATTACTGCATGTTGTACTTCTCTTTCCTTATTATCAATCTTCAGTAAAATTTCTGCTATTATTTAGGACAAAGGTCTGCAAACATTTTCTGCAAAGGGCCATAGAGTAAATATTTTAGGCTTTATGGGCCATGCTGTCTCTGTGGCAGCCACTTAATACTGATACTGGTGGACAAAAGCAGCCATAAATACATAAATGAATGAGCATGGCTGTGTTCCAATAAAACTTTATGTACACCAAAATTCTAATTTAATATAATTTTCACATATCATGAAATATTATCCTTCCTTTGATTTTTTTCAACCATTTAAAAATATAAACTCCAATATCCTTGATAGTCCAAGCTAGCCTCTGAAGAAATACCCAGTGCATGAACAGGGATATTTTCAAGCTGTCTTATGGGAAACTGAATGAAAGCAGGAGGAACACCATGAAGAGCTCACTATCAAGTCACCAGCACATCCTAAGAGAAGTCAGCAGACATATCCTAAAAAGAAATTTTTGTTTCGTGTATCTAATCACCAGTGTCTAACCCCCCCTTTAAATCAAACCCTGGATTAGTCCTTTGCACCCAGGTAAGAGTCATTGATTAAAGTCTTTGCAGTTTGGGGCTCATTAAAATATTTATATATAAACTCCATTCTTAGCTCACAGTTCATACAAAAACAGAAGGCAGATCAGATTTGAAGCATGTATTGGAGTTT
>JAQQAC010015468.1:25674438-25772207 GCA_029783875.1 Phataginus tricuspis
TTGACAATATTAATTCTTCATATCCATGAGCACAGGATGTGTTTCCATTTATTGATATCTTCTTTAATTTCTCTCATGAGTGTCTTGTAGTTTTCAGAGTATAGGTCTTTCACTTCCTTGGTTAGGTTTATTCCTAGGTATTTTATTCTTTTTGATGCAACTTTGAATGGAATTGTTTTCCTGATTTCTCTCTCTGCTAGTTCATTGTTAATGTGTAGGAATGCCACAGATTTGTGTGTACTAATTTTGTATCCCGCAACTTTGCTGAATTAAGATATTAAATCTGGCACTTTTGGAGTGGATTCTTCAGGGTTTTTTATGTACAATATCATGTCCTCTGAAACAGGGACAGTTTAACTTCTCCCTTGCCAATCTGGATGCCTTTCATTTCTTTGTGTTGTCTGATTGCCATGGCTAGGCCTCCAGTACTATGTTGAATTGAAGTGGGGAGAGGGGACATCCTTGTCTTGTTCGTGATCTTAAAGGAAAAGCTTTCAGCTTCTTGCTGTTAAGTATAATGTTGACTGTGGGTTTTTGATATATGGCCTTTATTGTGTTGAGGTACTTGCCCTCTACACCCAGTTTTTTGAGAGTTTTTTTCATGATCAGATGTTGTATTTTGTCAAATGCTTTTTCAACATCTATGGAGATGATCATGTGATTTTTGTCCTTCTTTTTGTTGATGTGGTGGATGATGTTGATCGATTTTCGAATGTTGTACCATCCTTGCATCCCTGGAACACATCCTACTTGATCATGATGGATGATCCTTTTGATGTGTTTTTTAATTTGGTTTGCTAATATTTTGTTCAGTACTTTTGCATCTATGTTCATCAGGGATATTGGTCTGTAATTTTCATTTTTGTGGTGTCTTTGCCTGGTTTTGGTATTAGAGAGATGTTGTCCTCATAGAATGAGTTTGGAAGTACTCCCTCTTCTTCTGTTGAAGCCATCTGGTCCAAGCATTTTGTTCTTAGGTAGGTTTTTGATTACCAGCTCGATTTCATTGCTGGTAATTGGTCTGTTCAGATTTTCTGGTTCTTCCTGGGTGAACCTAGGAAGGTTGTATTTTTCTAGAAAACTGTCCATTTCTCCTTGGTTATCCAGTTTGTTACCACATAATTTTTCATAGTATTCTCTAATAATTCTTTGCATTTCTGTGGTGTCCGCAGTGATTTTTCCTTTCTCATTTCTGATTCTGTTTATGTGAGTAGACTCTCTTTTCTTCTTCGTAAGTCTGACTAGGAATTTATCTAATTTGTTTATTTTCTCAAGGACCAGCTTTGCTTTCATTGATTCTTTCTATTGTTTTATTCTTCTCAACTTTATTTATTTATGCTCTGATCTTTATTATGTCCCTCCTTCTACTGACTTTGGGCCTCATTTGTTCTTCTTTTTCTAGTTTCATTAATTGTGAGTTTACACTGCTGATATGGGATTGTTCTTCTTTCATGAGTTGGCCCTGTATTGCAATATACTTTCCTCTTACAACAGCCTTCACTGAGTCCCACAGATTTTGTGGTGTTGAATTATTGTTGTCATTTTTCTCCATATATTGCTTGATCTCTGATTTTATTTGGTCATTGATTCATTGGTTATTTAGGAGTCTGTTGTGAAGCCTTCATGTGTTTGTGGGATTTTTCATTTCCGTTGCATAATTTATTTCTAGTTTCATACCTTTGTAGTCTGAGAAACTGGTTAGTACAATTTCAATCTTTTTGAATTTACTGAGGCTCTTTTTGTGGCCTAGTATATGATCTATTCTTGAAAATATTCCATGTGCACTTGTGAAAAATGTGTATTCTGCTGCTTTTGGGTGTGGAGTTCTGTAAATGTCTGTTAGGTCCATCTAATGTGTTGTTCAGTGCCTCTGTCTCCTTACTTACTTTCTGTCTGGTTGATCTGTCCTTCAGAGTGAGTGGAGTGTTGAAGTCTCCTAGAATGAATGCGTTGCATTCTATTTCCCCTTTTAATTCTGTTAGTATTTGTTTCACATATGTAGGGCTCCTGTTTTGGGTGCATAGATATTTATAATGGTTATATCCTCTTGTTGGACTGACCCCTTTACCATTATGTAATGTCCTTCTTTGTCTCTTGTGACTTTCTTTGTTTTGAAGTCTATTTTGTCTAATACAAGTACTGCAACTCCTGCTTTTTCTCCCTATTAGTTGCATGAAATATCTTTTTCCATCCCTTCACTTTTAGTCTCTGTATGCCTTTGGATTTAAAGTGAGTCTCTTGTAGGCAGCATATAGATGGGTCTTGCTGTTTTATCCATTCAGTGACTCTATGTCTTTTGATTGGTGCATTCAGTCCATTTCCATTTAGGGTGATTATTGATAGGTATGTACTTATTGGCATTGCAGGATTTAGATTCATGGTTACCAAAGGTTCAAGTTTAACTTCCTTACTATCTAAGAGTCTCACTTAACTCACTTAATATGCTATTAGAAACACAGTCAAAAGGTTCTCTCTTTTTTTTCTCCTCCTTTTTATTCCTCCTCCATTCTTTATATATTAGGTATCATATCATTCTGTACTCTTTGCTTATCCCTTGATTGACTTTGGGGATCGTTAATTTTGCATTTGCTTAGTAATTAGCTGTTCTACTTTCTTTACTGTGGTTTATTACCTCTGGTGACAGCTATTAAACCTTAGGAACACTTCCATCTATAGCAGTCCCTCCAAAATACACTGTAGAGATGGTTTGTGGGGGGTAAATTCTCTCAGCTTTAGCTTATCTGAAAATTGTTTAATCCCTCCTTCAAATTTAAATGATAATCTTGCCGGATAATGTAATTTTGGTTGAGGCCCTTCTGCTTCATTGCATTAAATACATCATGCCATTCCCTTCTGGCCTGTAACGTTTCTGCTGAGAAGTCTGGTTATAGCCTGAGAGGCTTCCCTTTGTATGTGATCTTATTTCTCTCTCTGGCTGCTTTTAATAGTCTGTCCTTATCCTTGATCTTTGCCATGTTAATTACTATATGGCTTGGTGTTGTCTTCCTTGGGTCCCTTGTGTTGGGAGATCTGTGCATCTCCATGGCCTGAGAGACTATCTCCTTCCCCAGATTGGGGAAGTTTTCAGCAATTACCTCCTCAAAGACACTTTCTATCCCTTTTTCTCTCTCTTCTTCCTCTGGTACCCCTATAATGCGAATATTGTTTCATTTGAATTGGTCACACAATTCTCTCAATATTCTTTAATTCTTAGAGATCCTTTTTCTCTCTATACCTCAGCGTCTTTGTATTCCTCTTCTCTAGTTTCGATTTCAGTTTTCTCGTCCTCCACTGTATCCAATCTGCTATTAATACCCTCCATTTTACTCTTCAACGATTGGATCTCTGACCAGAATTCATTGCTGAGTTATTGAATATCTTTCCGTACCTCCATGAGAATGTTAATGATTTTTATTTTGAACTCCCTTTCAGGAAAATTCATGAGGTCGATGTCATTTAAATCTTTCTCAGGAGTTGTATTCATAATTTTACTCTGAACCAGGTTTCTTTGGCATTTCATATTTGTATATGGCGCCCTCTAGTGCCCAGAAGCTCTACTCTCTGGAGCTGCTCAGCCCTTGAAGCAATGTCGGGGGTTGCAGGGGAGTGATATTGGTGCCTGGGGGGAGGAAAGAGCTGTTTCCTGCTTCCCAGCTGCTATGCCTGACTCCACTGCCTGAACCAGTGGTTCGAGCACACAGGTATAAGCCTTTATGCTTTGCATTTGTAGTTCCTGTAGACAGTTCTTCCCTCTGGCTGGGCTAATGCCAGGGTTTTCCGGTTTGCAAGCCAGGTGGGGCTGACTGGGAGAAAGGCGCAGTAGGCTGTGTATCACAGAGGGGGTCCTTGGAGCTGTGTAGCCAGTCAGGGAGCTGGAGTACCTGAAGATCCTGAAAGCTCCCAACTGCTGGGCAGAGTGCACCCAGACAATTTTGTCTACCTGTCCTTTCTCCTGAGCAGTAAGCTCTGCACGATCCTTGCCCCTTTAGCAGCCCTCTTGCTCTTAGGAAATCTCTCAGACTGCCCACCTTTCTTTTGTCCAAGACCAGCTGTATATAGAACCCTGCTTTTCACAAGCGGCTGGAATCTCAGTCTCTCCAGGAATTGTGCCTGTCTTCACTTTCCAACTCCCTACTCATGAGAATACCACACAAGCACCATGAAATGTAGGTTTGTGCTCCCAGAGCAGATCTATGGAGTTAGGTATTCAGCAGTCCAAGGCCTCCACTCCCTCCCCACTCTGTTTCTCTTCCTCCCCCTGGTGATCTGGGGTGGTGAAGGACTTGGGTCCCACCGGGCCACAGCTTTAGTATGTTACCCTGTTCCGTGAGGTCTGCTCTTTTCTCCAGGTGTATGCAGTCTGGTGCAGTCCTCTTTCCTGTTGCTCTTTCAGGAGTAGTTGTATTAATTATATTTTCGTATTATATGCGGTTTTAGGAGGAAGCCTCTGTCACACCTCTTACACCGCCATCTTTCCTTTTTTTCTTTTAGGGCTAAAAATATAGAAAAATTGACTTGAAATGGACCATAGACCCAAATGTTAACCTATAAAACTTTTAAAAGAAAAGAGGAAAACTTTGTAGGGCCTAGGAGTTAGCATAAGATATATGATATAGGACAACATAAGTATGAGCCATTTTTAAATATCAATAAATTGGGCTTCATCATATTAAAAACTTCCACTCTTCCAAAGACACTGTTAAGAAAATGAAAGGCAAGGCTTAAAGATGGTGGCATGAGAAGTGAGACAGGAACTTCCTCCCCAAATCACATACAATATGAAAATAACAGCAAATACAACAAATCCTGAGAGACACGAAAAAGACTGTGACAGACTGTCTACATGTGGGGAAAAGAGAAGACCTCACAGAAAAGGGTAAAGTACCAAAGCCACAATCCAGTAGGACCCAAGCCCTCCCCCAATGCCAGCTCATGGGCAGAAGGAAGAGAAATGGACTGAGGAGGGAGTAGAAGTCCAGGACTGCTAAACACCCAACCCTGGAGATCTTCTCCAGGAGCATGAACCCACATTACAGGGTGCTCTGGATATTAGTGGGGTTGAAAAGCAAAGACAGGCAGAATACTTGGAGAGACTGAGATTCCAGCTGCTTTTGGAGAACAGGTACCCACAGTCAGCTGCTCTGGAACAAAAGAAAGGTGAGCACTTTGAAAGACTTCACAACAGCAAGAGGACTTCTATAGAGGCAAGGATTACACAGAGCTTGCTACTCAGGAGAAAATACAGGTGGACAAAATCGTCCCGGCACACTAGCCCAGCAGGTTGGGAACTTTCAGGAGCTTCAGGCGCTGCAACCCATTGGCTGGTGATGCGCGCTAAGGACCCCCACTATGATACACAGCCTGCTGCTCCTTCCGCCTGGCCAGCACTGGTTTGCAAACCTGCTGCCCTGCCATTGCACCAGACCATCCAGAAGGCAGCTCCACCTATGGCAGCTACAGAGGCCTAACGCAGAGTCTCCTCCATGCACACTCAGCCCACTGGCCCTGACAGTGGAGGCAGGCACTGTACCTGTGAAGCAGGAAAGAGCTCTTTCCTCCCAGGAGGCACTGGCACCACTTGCCTGGAACTCCCACCATCGCTCCAGGTGCTGGGCAGCTCCAGAGAGTAGAGCTTCTGGGCACTAGAGGGCACCGCCTACACAAAGGTATTATTCCAGAGTAACCAATACAAATATGAAATGACGGAAGAACCTGGTACAAACCAAAATGCCTCAAACACCAGAAACAGGGCTAAGTGAAATTGAAATCACCAATCTTCTTGATAAAGATTTAAAATAAAAATCATAAACATGTTCATGGAGCTATAGAAAAATATTCAAGATCTCAGGGAAGACTTCAAGAAAGATAGAAACTTTGAAAAATACTGTATCTGAAATGAAATATACGATGGAAGGATTTAAAAGCAGATTACATGAGATAGAGGAGATGGTAAATGAAATAGAAACTGGGGAACAGGAATACAAAGAATCTGAGGCACAAAGAGAAAAAAGAAAATGAAAGGCAAGTCAGAAGCTGTGATAAAATATTCACAATACATATAATAGACAAAGGATTTGTAGCCAGGATATATAAAGAACTCAATAAAAAAAAGACAGACAATGCACTGAGGAATAAAGAAAAAAGGCTGTCAAAATATTTGATCAAGTGTTTCAGCAAAGAAAATACACATGTGACAGATATGCATATGAAAAGATGCTCAACATTGCTAGTTTTTAGGAAATAGCAAATAAAACCACAGGGAAATATACTACATACCTGTCTCCATAGCTAGACTGACAATGCCAAGTGTTAGTGAGGGACAGAGCAACTGTAACTCTCAGGCACTGCTGGTGGGCATGTAAAATGGTACAGCTACATTGGAAAACACTTTGGCAATATCATAAAATGTTAAATATTTACCCATAATATGACCAAGCCATTCCACTCCTAGGTATTTACCCAAGATAAATGAAAACATATATCCACATAAAGACTTGCACATGAATGTTTATAGAAGCTCTGTTTTTAATAGCCAAAAATTCAGAAACAATATAATGTCCATCAATTAATTTTTAATATTGAGTCCCCAATTTCTACATGACCCATTTTAGATCATGGGAGCAACTTTCAGCCAGTGGGAATGAGATCT
The DNA here is from genome assembly GCA_029783875.1 of Phataginus tricuspis. Classification (NCBI taxonomy): domain Eukaryota; kingdom Metazoa; phylum Chordata; class Mammalia; order Pholidota; family Manidae; genus Phataginus; species Phataginus tricuspis. The sequence goes on from JAQQAC010015468.1 coordinate 25,681,088, forward strand.
GTGGATGAATACTCCAGTATCTCTCCTTTCAGATGAAAAATCTGAGAGGCATTCTGTAATCTTCTCAGAGGTTCCCAGCAGAATGGAACCTCCAACCTCCACAGCAGTGACCTGCACTGGATTTTCATTGTTCTTTATTCCTTTCTTCCTGCTCCTCATTTTTGCTTCTTGATGTCACATCCCAAATAAATTACCCACTGAAGTTCATGTCTAAGTTTCTGTTGGAAGAAAATTCAAACTAAGACATGGCTGCTGCCAAATGCCAGGTTCAGTTCCAAGACACAACATGTATTTTCAAGAGACAATGTCATTTGTGCCGCACCTATATTAATTTAGTTGAAATGCTTTCTAGGACAAAAAGGGGTTCACAGGTTTCTGTGATGGTTCTGCAGAGGATTTTGAAGGAGAAAACATGAACATGAAAGACTAGGCTTTTTTGTTGTTAATAAACCATAATTGGTGGGATACAAAACTAATACACAGAAATCTGTGGCACTCCTATACACTAACAATGAACTAGCAGAGAGAGAAATCAGGAAAACAACTCCATTCAAAATTACATCAAAAAGAAAAAAAAATACCTAGGAATAAACCTAACTGAGAAAGTGAAAGACCTATACTCTGAAAACTACAAGACACTCATGAGAGAAATTAAAGAAGATACCAATAAATGGAAACACATCCCATGCTCATGGATAGGAAGAATTAACATTGTCAAAATGGCCATCCTGCCTAAAGCAATCTACAGATTCAATGCAATTCCTATAAAAATACCAACAGCATTTTTCAACAAACTAGAGCAAATCATTCTAAAATTCATATGGAACCACAAAAGACCCCGAATAGCCAAAGAAATCCTGATAAGGAAAAATAAAGCTCGAGGGATTATGCTCCCCAACTTCAAGCTTTACTACAAAGCCACAGTACTCAAGACAATTTGGTACTGGCACAAGAACAGACGCATAGACCAATGGAACAGACTAGAGAGCCCTGATATAAACCCAAACATATATGGTCAAGTAATATATGATAAAGGAGCCATGGACATACAATTGGGAAATGACAGCCTCTTCAACAGCTCGTGTTGGCAAAACTGGCAACTACATGCAAGAGAATGAAACTGGATTATTGTTTAACTCCATACACAAAAGTAAACTCGAAATGGATCAAGGACCTGAAGGTAAGTCATGAAACCATAAAACTCTTAGAAGACAACATAGGCAAAAATCTCCTGAAAATAAACATGAGTGACTTCTTCCTGAACGCATCTCCTTGAGCAAGGGAAACAAAAGCAAAAATGAACTCATGGGACTACATCAAACTAAAAAGTTTCTGTGCGGCAAAGGACACCATCAACAGAATAAAAAGGCCTCCTACAGTATGGGAGAATATATTTGTAAATGACATATCCAACAGGGATTAACATCCAAAATATATAAAGAACTTACATGCCTCTACACCCAAAAGGCAAATAACCCAATTAAAAAATGGGCAGAGGATATAAAGAGACAGTTCTCCAAAGAAGAACTTCAGATGGTCAACAGACACATGAAAAGATGCTCCACATCACTAATCATCAGGGGAATGCAAATTTAAACCACAATGAGATATCACCTCATACCAGTAAGGATGGCCACCATCCAAAAAACTAAGAACAACAAATGCTGGCAAGGATGCGGAGAAAGGGGAACCCTGCTACAATGCTGGTGGGAATGTAAGCTAGTTCAACCATTGTGGAAAGCAATATGGAGGTTCCTCAAAAAACTAAAAATACAAATACCATTTGACCCGGGAATCCCACTCCTTGGAATTTACACAAAGAATACAACTTCTCAGATTCAAAAAGACATATGCACCCCTATGTTTATTGCAACACCATTTACAATAGCCAAGATATGGAAACAACCTAAGTGTCCATCAGTAGATGAATGGATAAAGAAGAGGTGGTACATATACACAATGGAATCCTATTCAGCCATAAGAAGGAAACAAATCCTGCCATTTGGATCAACATGGATGGAGCTGGAGGATATTATGCTCAGTGAAATAAGCCAGGCGGAGAAAGACAAGTGCCAAGTGATTTCCCTCATTTGTGGACTATAACAACAAAGCAAAACTGAAGGAACAAAATAGTAGCAGACTCAGAGACTCCAAGAGGGAACTAGTGTTACCAAAGGTGAGGGGTGTGGGAGGGTGGGAGAAGGGGATTGTCGGGTATTATGTTTAGTACACATGGTGTGGGGGATCACAGGGAAAACAGTGTAGCACAGAGAAGGCAGTGAATCTGTGTCATCTTACTACACTGATGGACAGTGACTGAATTGGGGTATGAGTGGGGACTTGATAATATGGGTAAATGTAGTAACCACATTGTTTTTCATGTGAAACCTTCATAAGAGTGTATATAAATAATACCTTAATAAAAAATTAATTAAATAAATTAATTAAAAAAATAAAACTCCCTTTTCTCAAGGAACTTTAAAAAAAATAAAAATAAAAAAATAATAAACCATAATTGGCACCATTTCAGTACTTGATAAGCTGGCCTTTGCCTCTTGATTCAGCAGTTATAAAAGTTTTTGTTCTTGTCCTGGAAGATGGGCCTGCTGTGTTCCTACTGTAATAACAATGTGGCTTTACGACCCTCTTGTGTTTAAACTTGAGAACTCCCTGGGAAAACAGTCTACCTCCTTGCAAACACTGTGGAGCCTAATATAACCGATTTGCTGATTTATTCAGTATCCATAATTGAAATGTGATATCACAGATTTTCTGGATTTTGTTTTTATTTTATTTCTAACACACTTACGCTTTGTTCTTTTCAGGATTTGTAGAATGAAATGCCCTCTCTCTTCACTCTGTAGCAGGAGCTCAGAAGAAAAGAGAACACCATGAAGGTCTTACACCCTGGATTCCTAAGGATGCACTGCCCTCTTTTCATTCACATTTTAGCAAGAGAGGAAACACACATCTAGAAACAGAAATCTGAACAATTTTCCAAGGCTCCACGCAGATACTGCCCTCATTGTTAAACTTTCTTAGATCTTCCCTTGACAATCTCAGCACCCTTTTCTCACTTTAATAACTGACTTTTTCATTCTCCCAAAAAAAGAGCAATGCCAAGCCTGGTCAAGAGGATTTTGATTTCACTGCTTCCTGCAATCTCAGTTTACAGTAACCTTTTCCATGAGCCTAGGAGATATTTATAATCAGAAATCCTGTTTTCTGAGACTCAAAAACCTGAGTTCCAGATCTGTCTCTGACATTCACTTAAAGAGTGATTTTTTTCCTCATGTGTTAAATAAATCCCCTTCCAGATATTACAGTCCATGTCCTGCTTCTAAAAAAGGCTTTCACCATACTAGCAGATGATAGGCATGTATTCAAATACATGGGTTTATTTTTGAGATTCATAATCAGTACGCTTTAACAAAGTATTTGCTAAGTAGTGCCCTAAGCAAGACACCAACATTCTCTCCACCTCAGTGTCTTTCCTTTATAAAGCAGGCATAACACCTGATGAGGACGAACTGTGAACAGCATTTCCTCCAATGAACCAGCTACCCAGGGATGTCAAATTACATTCACCAACAGTTTGAAGAAATTTCTAAGAAGTCACTTAGAGCAATGTTCAGAGACAGAAATTCTAAAAACAGTGTCATTTTGCTCGAAAGAATTCTTTTAGCAAAAAATGGGGAATGTTAGTCACGACTGTGATTGCTAGTGTGTATTTTAAACTGTTGAGGATTTAGTAATCGTCTTTTAGGGTTATTGTGGTTGTAGATTGTTAGAAGGAGTGTAAGTGTTTAAGGAGCAAAGTGATGTTCACTATATTGTACAATTGCTAAAAACGTCAGTATTTTGGAGGACCCGTAAAAAGAGCCCTGTAGACTTATGACTGTCCCCAGGCTTATTCTATTTTCCTACCAACACTCCCAAATAGATAATTCTCAATCACTATAATCCAAGGAGTCATAGTGAGTATAGCTATAAAGCCAAAATTTGCATCTCAGACTTTGATCACTAAATAAACTTTTCATCATTCAATTATACCTGTTAAAAATTTACCTCTAATTATATTCTGAAGTGTCACAACCCACTAGGTTTTCTGAGGGACAGTGAAGGCTTATATTTGAAAAGAAGAAAAAGAGAAATTTTTGTGCATATGGGTATGTGGATCTGAATTTTACTCTTCTTTGTACTCAAAATACCTGGCATCACCTAAGAATGTTCTAGATGTTGTCATAACTCTAGAAGAATTAACTATGCCTAGAGAATTAAAACAATCCAAGTTTTACACACACACACACCCCTAGCATCTAAAACAATGAAGCAAATAGATGAAGAGAGGGAGGGAAATATTAGGCTTCAAAGTGTAGCAACTTTAGTTGGAATTCTGGCTTGCCACCCATTTAATATGGTTGAGTCTTGTTTCTAACGTCCTGCTATCAAGGTTGAAATCCTGATTCTGCTATTTGCAAGCTGTGTGATGTTGGACAAATTACTCTACCTCTCTCTGTCTTCAGTATACTATTGTAAAATGGGGGCAAAAATAATGCCCATCTCATAGGACTGTTCTGAGTATAAGGTGATGCAACACACATAGAGCTTGAGAAAATGTCCAACACATAATTGGAATGATAAGTATTAGTTATTATCATTATTATCACCATTATGATTAACTAGTTACATGTCCCTATGCAAGTTATTATTCTCTGTGTGCCTCTCTCTGTGTTTTCCCCTCTCTAAAACAGGTACAATGAGATTATTATAGGAATGAAATAAGACAGTGGGTGGAGTCACTCAGGACAGTGCCTGGGGAAGGAGATCCTAGCTAAGCCATAAGGTAGAATGTCAGCAGAGTATCCCAGATTTAATGGCCACTAGTCAAGAAACACCACACACTTTCAAGCAGTCAAAGGTGGTAAGGCCTGGGGTAGAAGCCAGCTTTATTTACTGTCAAGGCCAGCACATTCATCAACTCTCCTCATTAAAATTTGCCAATTAATGAGTAGTGGCATACTCCTTAGCAAAGGTCAGCAGCAACCTAAGCAAACTTATCAAAAATTCAAAGAGAAACAGAGTTTGGGAAAAGTTCATTCTTTCCTTAATTAATGGATCTAATTACAATCCTGACATAACAAAATGCAAACTGCGCTCTTCAAAAGACACCAAGTCAAAGGTTTAACAGCCCAGATAACCTTCTCCTTTGGTACAGGCTGACCCACATGTAGGGGAGGGGGAAAAAGGGAACCTTAGCATATAGTCAACTGGGTTGATGAAACAGCTTTTCAAGAAACTGAAGCTTAGTGGCACATCAGAATCCCAGAGCAACAAAGAAATTGAAAGGGAACGAGAATGCTTCCACATCCTGGGACCTGTTTGAACAGAGTCGAGGCTTTCACTAATCTCTTTTCTTAGCAAACATTAAAGTATATATTTGGTGGCCTTTCCTGGCTAGTTATGAATAGCACTTTAGCATCCTAAAGAGTCTGGGTCTTAATTGTTCCTTGATTTAGATAAAACCTAAAATGCAATAAAATGGAATGGATATGCTGTGCTTAGATTGTTTCTGAAATAACAGGTCCAGAATTTCAAACTAACCATGTTTAGAGAAAAGCCAGCCTCCACTCAGAGAAACACCATCTTCTCTTTTTAATTCTAGTATCATTGATATACAGTCTGATGAAGGTTTCACATGAACATTGAAAGAATCACCATCTTAAGAGAGTAAGTTCACTCTTTGTGTCATGACATGGGATTGCTTCATAGGAGACCTCAAAAACTCTGGCAACTTCAAGTTTTGACTCCATAGGAAAATGAATGGATAGGAACCATTAAGTCTTAGTGCTCACCAGTTTAAGGGTGTTCAAAACTTATACAGCAAGAGGGTTTTCCACTCACAGTGTCTCAAAAAATCCTTCAGGAGCTCCTAAGTGAGAAGCACACTCGTGGATTACAATAAACACCACAGAATATTATTAATCTGTAAGAGACAACTGGTATTCAGGGAGAACAAATGATTCACCTATGATCAAATAGAAATGTAATAGAAAACCCTACAGCCCACCCTCAGCAGGGTCAGATGTGGTATTTACACCCATTTAATTATTTCTTTATTCATCAAGTATTTATTGAGCGTCTTTCACGTGTTGGGCAGGCCTCGGTTAGTGAGCAGAATATGGCTGATTATCTAAAGCAGACATGATCCTACCCATCATGGAGCTTGTATTCTTGTAGAGGAAGATAGACAACCAACCAACAAACAAATAATCAAGAAATCGCATCTAGTTTCAGTGCTTACAGAGAACTAAGAGAGGGACTTGAGAAGATTCAATATGGCGTTATGAGAGGTGACACGGAAATCTCCTCCCAAAACCACAAATAGTACAAAAATATAGTTAATTAATACAACTAACCCTAAAACAGCAAGAAGAAAGAAGGCTGAATGAGACTGCATACAGACCTCACAAACAGAGCAGACTTCACAAAACAGGCTAATGTACGAAAGCCTTAATCCGGGGGGACCCAAGCCCTTCCCCCACCCAAGCTCACCGCGGGAGGAAGAGAGCGCGGGGAGGGGGTTGAAGCCTGGGACTGCTGAACTCCTAGTCCTGGAGATATTCTTAGTGAATGGAAGCCTTTATTGTGTGGTGCTGTGGATACTGGGGAGCTCGGACGGGTAGAGGGCCTGGGAGATTGACATTCCGGTCATTTGTGGAGGATGGCATCCCCACCCAGCCGCTCAGTGTCAGAGGAAGGGCGGGCAGTCTGAGAGGCCTCCTAGCAGTGAGAGGACTGCTGAAGGGTGGGGTTTGCACTGAGCTTTCTGCATGGGAGAAGGGAGAGCTGGACAAGGTTGTCTGTGCACACTCTGCCCAGTGGGTTGGGAACTTTGAGGAGCTTCAGGTGCTCCATCCCCCTGGTAGGTTAGCCAGCTCCGAGACCCACCACTGTGACACATAGCCTTCCAAGCCTTCCTACTGGCCTGCAGGCACCTGCTCGCACACCGGCAGTCATGCATGCATCAGGCCAGCCAGAGGGAGGCCCCACTACAACAGCTAGAGACGCAAAGCACAGAGGCTTACACCTGTGTGCTTGGCCCACTGGCTCTGACACTGGAGACAGGCACCACAGATGGGAATCAGGAAACAGATCTTCCCTCCCCTCAGGCACCAGCTCCACTCCGCTACGAGCCCCAACCTCACTCTAGGGGCTAAGAGTCTCCAGAGACTGGAGTTTCTGAGCACTACTGGGCACCACACAGAAATATGAAACGTCAAAATAACATGGTTCAGATCAAAATCTCACAAACCCCAAGAAAAGGGCCAAATGAAACTGAACTCACCAATCTTCCTGAAAGAGAGTTCAAAATAAAAATTATAAACATGCTTATAGAGGTACAGAAAAATATTCAAGAACTCAGGAACGAATTTAAATAGGAAAATCAACCATTAAGAAATTCCATACCTGAAATGAAACATACAATGGAGGGATTTAAAGAAGATAAGATGTAGCAGAAGAGATGGTAAATGGAAAAGAAATTAGAGAAAAGGAATACAAACAAGGTGGGGGACAGAGAGAAAAAAGAATCTCTAAGAATGAAAGAATATTGAGAGAACTCTGTGACCAATCCTAACGGAACAATATCACATTATAGGGGTACAAGAGGAAGAAGAGAGAGAAAAAGGGACAGAAAGTATCATTGAGGAGGTAATTGCTGAAAACTTCCCCAATCTGGGGAAGGAGATAGTCTCTCAAGCCATCGAGATGTACAGATCTCTCAACACAAGGGACCCAAGGAAGACATCAAGACATATAATAATTAAAATGGCAAAGATCAAGGATAAAGACAGACTTTTAAAAGCAGCTAGAGAGAGAAAAAAGATCACATACAAAGGAAAACCCATCAGGCTATCATCAGACTTCTCAACAGAAACCTTACAGGCCAGAAAGAAGTGGCATGATATATTTAATGCAATGAAGCAGAAGGGCCATGAACAAAGAATACTCTACCCGGCAAGGTTATCACTTAAATTTGAAGGAAGGATAAAAAAATTATCAGATAAGCAAAAGCTGAGAGAATTTACCTCCCACAAACCACCTCTTCAGTGCATTTTGGAGGGACTCGTATAGATGGTAGTATTCCTAGGTACATATCTATCGATAATCACCCTAAATGTAAATGGTCTGAATGCACCAATCAAAAGACATAGAGTTACTGAATGGATAAAAAAACAAGACCCATCTATATGGTGCCTACAAAAGACTCACTTCAAACCCAAAGATATACACAGACTGAAAGTAAAGGGATGGAAAAAAATATTTCATGCAACTAATAGGGAGAAAAAAGCAGGAATTGCAGTACTTGTATCAGACAAAATAGAGTTCAAAACAAAGAAAGTCACAAGAGACAAAGAAGGACATTACATAATGATAAAGTGGTCAGTACAACAAGAGGATATAACTATTATAAATATCTATGCACCCACACAGGATCACCTACATATGTGAAACAAATATTAACAGAATTAAAGGGGGAAATAGAATGTAATGCATTCATTTTTGGAGACTTCAACACACCACTCACTCCAAAGGAGAGGTCAACCAGACAGAAAATAAATAGAGACAGAGGCACTCAACAACGTATTAGAACAGATGGACCTAACAGACATCTACAGAACACTCGATCCAAAAGCAACAGGATACACATTCTTTTCAAGTGCACATGGAATATTTTCAAGAATAGATCATATACTAGGCCACAAAAAAAACCTCAGTAAATTCAAAAAGATTGAAATTCTACCAACCACCTTCTCAGATCACAAAGGTATGAAACTAGAAATAAATTACACAAAGAAAACAGAAAAGTCCACAAACATATGGAGGCTTAATAAAATGCTCCTAAATAATCAATGGATCAATGGCCAAATAAAAACAGAGATCAAGCAATATATGGAGACCCATGACAACAATAATTCAACACCACAAAATCTGTGGGATGCAGTGAAGGCTGTGCTAAGAGTGTAATATATTGTAATACAGGCCTACCTCAGGAAAGAACAATCACAACTAAACAGTCTCAACTCTCAGCTAATGAAACTAGAAAAGGAAGAATAAATGAGGCCCAAAGTCAGTAGAAGAAGGGACATAATAAAGATTAGAGCAGAAATAAATAAAATTGAGAAGAATAAAACAATGAAAGAATCAATGAAAGCAGAAGGTGGTTCTTTGACAAAATAAACAAAATAGAAAAACCCCTAGCCAGACTTATTAAGGAAAAAAGAGTCTTCACACATAAACAGAATCAGAAATGAGAAAGGAAAAATCACTACAGACACACAGAAATGCAAAGAATTATGAGAGAATACTATGAAAAATTATATGCTAACAAACTGGATAACCTAGAAGAAATGGACAACTTTCTAGAAAAATACAACCTTCTAAGGCTGACCCAGGAAGAAACAGAAAATCTGAACAGACCAATTACCAGCAAAGAAATTGAATTGTAATCAAAAACCTACCTAAGAACAAAATCCCTGGACCAGATGGTTTCACTGATGAATTTTATCAAACATTTAGTGAAGACGTAATACCCATCCTCCTTAAAGTTTTCCAAAAAGTAGAAGAGGAAGGAATAGTCCCAAACTCATTCTATTAGACCAACATCACTCTAATACCAAAACCAGGCAAAGACACCACAAAAAAGAAAATTACAGACCAATATCCCTGATAAACATAGATGCAAAAATACTCAACAAAGTATTAGGAAACTGAATGCAAAAATACATCATAAAGATCATCCATCATGATCAAGTGGGATTCATCCCAGGGATGCAATGATGGTACAACATTCGAAAATCCATCAACATCATTCACTACACCAACAAAAAGAAGGACAAAAACAGCATGATCATCTCCATGATGCTGAAAAAGCATTTGACAAGATTCAACACCCATTCATGATAAAAACTCTCAACAAAATGTTCCTTTAATATCAGGAACAAGACAAGGATGCCCACTCTCCCCACTTTTATTCAACATAGTTCTGGAGGTCCTAGCCACGGCAATCAGACAACACAAAGAAATAAAAGGCATCCAGATTGGCAAGGAAGAAGAAAAACTGTCCCTGTTTGCGGACGACATGATAGTACATAAAGAACCCTAAAGAATTCACTCCAAAACTACTAGATCTAATATCTTGATTCAGCAAACTTGCGGGATACAAAATTAATACACAGAAATCTGTTGCATTCCTTTACACTAATGGTGAACTAGCAGAAAGAGAAATCAGGAAACAATTCCATTCACAATCACATCAAAAAGAATAAAATACCTAGGAATAAACCTAACCAAGGAAGTGAAAGACCTATACCCTGAAAACTACAAGACACTCTCTTAAGAGAAATTAAAGAGGATACTAATAAATGGAAATTCATCCCATGCTCTTAGCTAGGAAGAAATAATATTGTCAAATTTGGCCATCCTCCCTAAAGCAATCTACAGATTTAATGCAATCCCTATCAAAATACCAGCATCATTCTTCAATGAACTAGAGCAAACAGTTTTAATATTCATATGGAACCACAAAAAGACCCCAAGTAGCCAAAGTTATCCTGAGAAGGAAGAATAATGCAGGGGGAATTAGGCTCCCTGACTTCAAGCTCTACTACAAAGCCACAGTAATGAAGACAATTTGGTACTGGCACAAGAACAGACCCACAGACCAGTGGAACAGAACAGAGAGCCCAGATATAGACCCAAGCATATATGGTCAATTAATATATGATAAAGGAGCCATGGATATACAATGGGGAAATGACAGCCTCTTCAACAGCTGGTATTGGCAAAACTGGACAGCTACATGTAGGAGAATGAAACTGGATTATTGTCTAACCCCATACACAAAAGTAAACTCACAAAGGATCAAAGACCTGAATGTAAGTCATGAAACCATAAAACTCTTAGAAAAAAATATAGGCAAAAATCTCTTGGACATAAACATGAGCAACTTCTTCATGAACATATCTCCCTGGGCAAGGGAAACAAAAGCAGAAATAAACAAGTATGACTATATCGAACTAAAAACCTCTGTACAGCAAAGGACACCATCAGTAGAACAAAAAGACATCCTACAGTATGGGAGAATATATTCCTAAATGACATATCCGATAAGGGGTTGACATCCAAAATATATAAAGAGCTTCTGCACCTCAACAAACAAAAAGCAAATAAACCAATTTAAAAATGGGCAGAAGAGCTGTACAGACACTTCTCCAAAGAAGAAATTCAGATGGCCAAAAGGCACATGAAAAGATGCTCCACATCTCTAATCATCAGAGAAATGCAAATTAAAACCACAATGAGATATCACCTCACGCCATTTAGGATGGCCAACATCCAAAAGACAAACAACAAATGTTGGCAAAGATGTGGAGAGAGGGGAACCCTCCTACACTGCTGGTGAGAATGTAAACCATTGTGGAAAGCAGTATGGAGGTTCCTCAAAAAACTCAAAATAGAAATACCATTTGACCCAGGAATTCCACTCCTAGGAATTTACCCTAAGAATGCAGGAGCCCAGTTTGGAAAAGACATATGCACCCCTATGTTTATCACAGCAGTATTTACAATAGCCAAGAAATGAAAGCAACCTAACTGTCCATCAGTAGATGAATGGATAAAGAAGATGTGGTACATATACACAATAGAATACTATTCAGCCATAAGAAGAAAACAAATCCTACCGTTTGCAACAACATGGATGGAGCTAGAGGGTATTATGCTCAGTGAAATAAGCCAGGTGGAGAAAAACAAATATCAAATGATTTTACTCATCTGTGGCATATAAGAACAAAGAAAAAAACTGAAGGAACAATACCGCAGCAGACTCAGAGAGCCCAAGAATGGACTAACAGTTACCAAGGGGAAAGGGACTCAGGAGGATGGGTGGGAAGAGAGGGAGAAGGGGAATAAGGGGCATTACAATTAGCACATGTAATGCAGCAGTGGTTGGGGGGCACGGGGAAGGCAGTATTTATAGAGAAGACAAGTAATGATTCTATAGCATCTTACTACGCTGATGGACAGTGACTGTAGTGGTGTATGTGGAGGGGACTTGATAATTGGTGGTCTAGTAACCATAATGTTGTTCAAGAGATTGTACACTTACGGTACTGAAATAAAAAAAAGAAAGAGAGAGGGACTTGAGAGTGACTGCGTATCTATTATGGATGATATGGTTGTAATGACCAGAGGCGCACTCCCTGAGAAGTGACATCTCAGCTGAGATTTGAATGACACAGAGGACCATCCATATAAAGACCAGAGAGGAGAGCATAAAGCAGGACGGAATACTTGGTACAAAACCTAAGGCTTCTTAAGAACATCAAAAGGTGTCTAGAACCAAGACAGTGAGGAGTAGAGTGGTATATGATGAAGTAGGAACAGCAGGCCATGGGTAGATCATTAGAACTTTGCATGTCCATGATAGGGTGTATGGATGTTATTACAAGTGCAGTAGAATCCACTGGAGGGTTTTAAGCAGAGGAGTGATTGAATTGCCTTTAAAAAAAATCATGCTGGGATACCTATAGTGACCGGATCAAAGAGCTGGTGGGGTGCAGAGCCCAGTGAGAAGGTTGCAGCAGGAGACCAGGAGGTGAGGGATGAGGGTGGGCAGTGTCAGGGGAGATGGAGGAAGGGTCAACAGACCTTGCGTGTGAATTGATTAAATGTGGGAGGAAGTGAGAAAAGAAAAGAGAGAACGATCACTGCTGGGTCTGGGGCTTAAGCAATTGGATGAGTGGTGAGGGCTCGGGATGAGGGATGAGACTGGGACGAGAAAAACAGGCCAGGGGGAAAGAAGCAAATGTGGGGCAGAAAGAGTTCTTTTTGGCCAATTGTGAGATGATTACTGGATACCCAAGTGAGATCTCAGCTAGGTAACTGAGTGTAGAAATATACAAATCTGGGATTCCGGGACCATGTTTGGGATTGAGGCATGAAATTTAGAGTTAACCTTCCTTAGAGGAGCTACTTCAAGCCATGGGACTGGATGAGGTCACCCAGACAAAAGGGGGAATTTTCCAAAGGAGCAGTCGACTCCACTCCTTTCCGGGAGGAGTGCTGTGCTTTTTTTCCCCTCACACACAGCAGTTCTCTGACAGTACTTGCAAACAACAAAGGAAGGGAGGCGACTCTCCGCGTCCTTGGATAGCATGTTTGGAGTTGGTGCCTCCTTCCTGTAATCAAAAGGCCCTCAGAGGTGAGATGCGAAGTCGTTCATTTTCTGTGATGTGCTGCCGAGTGAGCCCTGGTCCCTCACTCAAGTCCTTCATAAAGAAAAAGGAAAAAAATCAATCTGCTTCCACAAAACTGTTGAGTTTTACTTACCGTGCACGTAAGGAGGAAAAGGCAGGGGCGGCGATCAGAGGCGCTCTTCCCTGAGAGCCTGGTGTGCGGCTGCCCCCTCGTGGCCACAACATTTGTGACCCGCTCAGCAATCCAAAATCAATTTCTTGAAGTTGCAGAGCACATAGCTGCCTTTATTTCCTCTTAATATTTTTTGTTAAATAAGCACCACTTCCTAGAAATCAATCACGTGTGTCCCCACGGCAGAAACACAGATAAGAAAACGAAAAATCCCCACATGACTTTATCTACCCAATCTTCAAAAGGTGAGCTTTTTAAAACCACATCTTTCCCTATCATATAAGGTATAATTTTCAATGATATTGCTAGCTTAACAGATTCAGATACCTGACGCTCCTTTAAGATACCCTAAGGAGTATGAATTTGATGTGACAAATAGGTTTGATTAACTAGTGTCTAGACTTGGGGGTCCTCTGAGAAGCAGAGTCTGAGACAAGGAGTTGAGTACAGACCACGTCAGCAGCAGAACTGGGAAGGGGAAAAACAAGGAATGGGTTACTGAGCTATTTACTTCTGGGTCAAGCAGAGCTCAGTGCCACCAGGACATGCCTGAGAACCCAGGGAGAGAGCACCTCAGAACTGTCCATCTAAAGGGCAGAAGTCTGGTACACTGTTCAACCAACTCTCATTCCTCATTGGTGAAGGATTGCTCCCTTGCATCTTTGGGCAGAGCCTATATGGGGTTAACTTTAAAAAAAACAACTGAGGCAGAAAAACAGAAAGAGACCATGGCACAAATGCTTGAAGAGGAATGAGGACAGGAAGAGAACTGTCCACCTCAGCTGAGCTGAAACAGATGAGTTGAGAGAAGGTGGCCTGAACATGCCAAAAGATTCCCATCCTGAATAATTGGAGAAACTTTGTTCTCTGGAGGACAGGGTACCATATTTACCATTTGCTAGCTGTGTGAGCTTTAGTAAACCTCTTTTCCCTCCAAACGTTTATTTCTCCACCCATTAAGTAATTAGGCTGGTAATAATTAAGTGCTCTTCTAAATAACAAATGTGTTAATATATGTGAGGTGTCTAGTGCAAGGAGAAAAACATATTAAATTGCTATAGTATTGTTAATAATAACTCTAAGAGAAATATCTCATTTGCCTCCCAGGTCTCCAATTTTGGTTCACATTTATTGACGCCATTTTGGTCTTGCTCTTACTTAATATGTTTATTCAAACACATGCTAGTTGCCTCAGCCTGTTTCCTTCCTTTCTTCTTCCTTCCTAATATTTTTTGAGCTCCAACTGTGCTAGAGGCATTGTGCTCACCTTACTCTACAATTCTACTTTACTTCTCAGACCATATTTGGCATTCTCATCTGAAATACAGAAAACTCACTGTTTATATAAATACTGCCGCAACTGAACCCTATCTCACCAATACTTTAAAGTCTTGCCATGCCACACTGGAATGCACCAAATAGACCTTATATCCAAATGAACATTGCCCTCTTGTAGTAGTCACCTTGCAAATTCCAAATCCATTTCTCCCTCCTCCATCCCATGCATGCATTTATGGCAAAGTACAGAGTTGGCATATTATTTTGAATGTATTTGAAAACAAAAAATAATTTTTATTTGTAGTATTTGCAATAACACAGGCATATGTAACACTAATAACCACATATTCTTCCTTTGCTACCCCCACTCTGTACCTAACCTAATAACGTTCACTTAGTAAATATGTAAGTATTAGCTAGTTATTCATCCATTTATCAAATATTTAAAGCACCCACCATAAGCTAATTGATGTATAAAGAACTGAGGAAGGACACAAAGGTAATTAAAATATCATTTATGATCTCCAGACTACTATGATCTAACAAGAGAAGATAATATTAACTGTCTCTACAAAAGCATCTTAGAAGAACTTTATGGATAAAGTTGAATTGAAAGGTGGGTAGGATTCCAACAAAGATGTGAAAGAAAGAATGTATTACTCATAGCAGGAAGAACCAAGCTAAGGCACAGATTCAGTAAATACTTACACATCTCCTAGGATAAGAGTAGGCACTATAATGAGAATTTAGAGTATTTATCAGGAAACAACAGAAAAACAAGCTAGAAAGAAAGTTTTAGACTAATTAAATCTTATGGATGGGGATCTGCTTGTCATCAATTGCAATTACCAGGGCACTGCTGAAGGAAGATACACACTTCGTTATTTACCAGAGGAGGCTGTATTTTGCTTTATTGTAAAAAGGACATTATCCAAAGCAGTGATTTCTATCATTTAGGCCACTAATTCATGGAAAGATCTATCTAGATATTACACATAGTGTGTGAATATCTACTCACAAAATGTAATCTATAGATTGAATCAATCATGTTTTGCACACATTTTTAGAATCTACATATGAGGTTTTAATAAATAAAATAATTTGTTTGAGAATGTTAAATATATTTTTTCAGTAAGTGGAGATATAAATACTACCACCATCTTAGCACTAAAAGATCTAGTGATGTCCAAATGGAAAAAAGAGGTTTTCCAGGATGTTAAGATCAAGATAATTTGGGGAAAGGGAACTAATGCATCAAAGTTCTATCTTTTTTCAACATTAACCACAATTACCACTTGTCAGACACTGTTCTTAAAGGAAGGATGGAAGGAGTAAGGATTGGATGCCGGGGAATCAGGCAACTATGACGTGTGGGTGAGATAATGGCTGTCTGAAGATGACACCAGAAGGGGCAAAGAAAAGGAATATTTCAGAGATTATGCATTGGTAAAATTTTTTAAAGGATTATATAAACAAGATCAGTTGGATGGGGAAATAAGTTACAAGTTAAGAAACTCTCCTAACTTCCTAACTTGGACAAGTGGGTGAATTGTGGTGCCTTTTTCTGCGTGTATTGAGAGGTAAGAGGAAAAGGTAGATGATGAGTTCAGTTCTCTTAAATTAAAAGTATTCGGAACATCCAAGAGAGAATATTTTAATACAATTGGAGGACAACACATCTTACTAACCGCTGTGCTATTTTTAATTCAAATAGGACCTTTATAACATCTGTAAGAACAAAGTTTGAATTTTAAAAAAAGGAAGAGTTGTTATTCTCCATAAATCTGAGTAAAAAGTTCTAAATTTTAACTCAGTTCACTGAGTTTTACTACCAATTCTTATCTCCTTGAGGGTAGACTCTCTTGTCTTATTTGTCTCTGTATCATTAGAACCTAGAATTGTACCTTAGCCCAAAGAAGGTATTCAGAAAATTGTTGTTGAATTAAATAATTAATTAATGTTAGAATAAATGTCCGTCTTGTTCTCAAAAGTCTATAGGACTACTGGAAAGGAATCCAAGCCTGGAAAGAGGGCTCCTTGAAAACGGGGAAAGAGGAAGGAGGGGCTAGAGAAATTATCTCTTCAATCTCAAGAAAGCAGGTGATATCTCTAGAATACAGTTGTTCCCCGCTACACACATCACCTGCCTACGTTGTTTCCCATTTACAGTATTAGACCAGAGATCAGCACATGTTTTGAAAGTGGAGCAGAAGAGGAAAGGACAAAGGGAAGGAAGGGGAAGAAAGAGAGAAATACAGACATTGTTCCTGCTGACTGTTTAACTTACTGGTGCCAAACATTTATGACAACTGATTTTGTATTCTTTTGCTCCTCTTCCACTCCTGTCTGTTTTAGTTTAACCAAGTTTGAACAGTATTCACTCCTTGAAACTAAATGGTTATTGAATTTAGTATATAGTGGAAACTCAAAGCTGAGAAAACAAAGGAAGAATGGAAGCAAAGACAGAAAAAAAAGATCCTTCACAAAGACTGGCTTTTATGAGACTTTTTAAGCCCAGTGAATATCAGTTTCTTTCCACCACACTCAAGTATTCCATGGAGAACCTCACTTGGTTCCAAACGTGAAGACCAGCAAAAACATTTAAAAAGTAAAGAGGGGGGATTCTCAAGATGGCGGTGTGAGTAGGGTGGCAGAAATCTCCTCCCTAAACCATATATATTTTGAAAATACAGCAAATACAACTATTCCTAAAAGAGTGACCAGGAGATACAGTACATGAGCTAGGCTACATCTGCGAGAACCCAACATCTCATGGAAAAAGGTAAGATACAAAGCCATGACCCGACGAGACCCAAGCACTACCGCCACCCCAGCTCACTGGTGGGAGGAAAAGAATCAGAGTGGGGCGGGAGTGGAAGCACAGGACTGCTAAATGACCAGCCCTAGTAATCTGCCCCGGGAGCACAGACACACATTGCATGGTGCACTGGATATTAGAGGATCAGGAAAGCAAAATCCAAGATTAAGACTGCAAACAGATTCCCACAGCCGGCCACCCTGGGACAAAAGAAAAGAAGGCACTTTAAAAGTCTTAAAAGGACAAGGGTTTAACAGATGGACAAAACTGTCCTGGCACACTCAGCCCAGCAAGCTGGGAACTTTAAGGAACTTAAGGCACCCTAACCCCCTGAGTGGCAGCGCAGCTCCAAACCCCTCACAGCGATAAGCAGCCTGCCGTTCCTTCCCCCGCCAGCACTGTAAGCAAACCAGCTGACCCGCCACTGCTATGGAGGAGCCGGGGAGCAGCCCCACCTACAGCAACCACACATCTTAACACAGAGGCTTCTCTCTGTGCACGGCTAACCAGCCCAGACCCAGAGGCTGCTTACTGCACACCTGGGTTGCAGGTACAGACGGGATACTGGCGCAGAGTCCAGGAGGCACAAAGGGGCTTTCTTCTCATGGCAGAACACACACCACTTGCCTGTGACCCCGCCAGTGTCCTAAGCGATCCCAAGGGCCACCCCGCCGATGGCAGCTTAAGGGGGTTAACCCAGAGGCTGCTCCCTGCATACGGTTGACTGGCACAGTCAGCGGAGATGGGCACAGAGCCTAGGAAGCACAAAGGGGCTCTGTTCTCACGGCAGAACACATGCTGCTCACATGTGACACCTACCAGTGCCCTAGGCCATCCCGAGGGCCGCCCCGCCCATGGCAGCTCAAGAGATAAACCCAGCAGCTGCTTCCTGTGTGCAGATAACCGGCACAGACAGCGGACACAGGCACGGAGACCGGGAGGCACAAAGGGGTTTGCTCTTGCGGCATAACACATACTGCTGGCCTGCAACCCAGCCATTGCCCTAGGCCATATCAAAGGAGACCTCGACCGTGGAAGCTTAGTGGATTAACCCACAGGCTACTCCCTGTGTGTGGTTAACCAGCACAGACAGCGGAGACAAGCAAGATGACCAGCAAGCAGGAAGGGACTTTGTCCTCCCAGCTGACGCACGTGCCACTTGCCGGCAACCACTCCCATAGCTGGGAAAAGGCAGAAGAACCTTGTTTAGTCCAAAGTCCTTCAAACACGAGAGAGGCCCTTGTGATACTGAAATCACCAATATTCCTGAAAAATAATTCAAAATAAAAGTCATAAGCATGCTGATGGAGCAACAGAGAAATATTCAAGAGCTAAGGAATAAATTCAGGAAGGAGAAAACAGAAATGAAACAGTGAAAGGATTTAAGAGCAGAGTGGATGAGATGGAAGAGACTGTTAATGGAATAGAAATCACAGAACAGGAATACAGAGAAGCTGAGGCGGAGAGAGATAAAAGAATTTCTGGGAATGAAAGAATATTAAGAGAACTGTGTGACCAATCAAAACGCAACAATATTTGCATTATAGGAGTACCAGAAGAAGAAGAGAGAGAAAAAGGGATAGAAAGTGTCTATGAAGAAATAATTGCTGAAAACTTTCCCAATCTAGGGAAGGAAATAGTCTCTCAGACCATGGAAGTCCACAGATCTCCCAACACAAGGGAGCCAAGGAGGACAACACCAAGACATATAATAATTAAAATGGCAAAGATCAAAGACAAGGACAGAGTATTAAAAGCAGCCAGAGAGATAAAAAAGATCACCAACAAAGGAAAACCCATCAGGTTATCATCAGACTTCTCAGCAGAAACCTTACAGGCCAGAAGAGAATGGCATGATATATTCAATGCAATGAAACAGAAGGGCCTTGAACCAAGAATACTATAAACAGCAAGATTATCATTTAAATTTGAAGGAGAGATTGAACAATTCTCAGATAAGCAAAAGTTGAAGGAATTTACCTCCCACAAACCATATCTACAGTTTATTTTAAAGTGACTGCTCTAGATGGAAGTATGCTTAAGGCTAAATAGCTGTCACCAGAGAAAATAAAACCACAGCAAATAAAGTAGACCAACCAAATACTAACTAAATGCAAAATAAAATCAGCTATCCACAAAATCCATCAAGGGAAACACAAAGAGTACAGAATAAAACACCTAACATATAAAGAGTAGAGGAGGAAGAAAAAGAATAGAGAGAAATAAAGAACCATCAGCCTGTGTTTATAATAGAACAATAAGTGAGTTAAGTTAGATGATTAGATAGTAAAGAAGATACCTTTGAACCTTTGATAACCAGGAATACAAGGCCTGCAACGGCAATAAGTACATATATATCGATAATCACCCTAAATGTAAATGGACTGAATGTACCATTCAAAAGATAAAGAGTAATAGAATGGATAAAAAACCAAGAACCATGTATATGCTACCTACAAGAGACTCACTTCAAACCCAAAGACATACACAGACTAAAAGTGAAGGGATGGAAAAAGATATTTCATGCAACTAATAGGGAGAAAAAATCAGAAGTTGCAGTACTTCTCTCAGACAAAATAGACTTCAAAACAAAGAAAGTCACAAGAGACAAAGAAGGACATTACATAATGATAAAGGGGTCAGTCCAGCAAGAGGATATAAACAGTATAAATATCTATGCACCCAACACAGGAGCACCTACATATGTGAAACAAATACTAACAGAATTAAAGGAGGAAATAGAATACAATGCATTCATTTTAGGAGACTTCAACACACCACTCACTCCAAAGGACAGATCAACCAGACACAAAATAACTAAGGACACAGTGGCACTGAACAACACATTAGAACAGATGGACCTAACAGACATTTACAGAACTTTACACGAAAAGCAGCAGGATACACATTCTTCTCAAGTGCACATGGAACATTTTCCAGAACAGACCAAATACTAGTCCACAAAAAGAGCCTCAGTAAATTCAGAAAGATTGAAATTGGACCAACCAGGGTATAAAACTAGAAATAAATTGTACAAAGAAACAGAAAAGCTCAAAAACATGGAGGTTTAACAACACGCTCTTAAATAATCAATGGATCAATGACCAAATTAAAACAGAGATCATGCAATACATGGAGACAAATTAAAACAACAGCACAAAGTCCAACTTCTGTAGGACAGAGTGAAGGCAGTTCTAAGAGGGAAAGTATATAGTAATCCAGGCCTATTTAAAGAAGGAAGACCAATCCCAAATAAATAGTCTAAATTCACAGTTATTGAATCTGGAAAAAGAAGAACAAATGAGGTTCAAAGTCAGCAGAAGGAGGGACATAATAAAGATAAGAAAAGAAATAAATAAAATTGAGAAGAATAAAACAATAGAAAAAATTAATGAGACCAAGAGCTGGTTCTTTGAGAAAATAAACAAAATAGATAAACCCCTAGCCAGGCTTATTAAGAGAAAAAGAGAATCTACATACATAAACAGAATCAGATATGAGAAAGGGAAATTCACGGCAGACACCACAGAAATACAAAGAATTATGAGAGAATACTATGAAAATCTATATGCTAACAAACTGGATAACCTAGAAGAAATGGACAACTTTCTAGAAAAATACAACCTTCCAAGACTGACCCAGAAGAAACAGAAAATCTAAACCAACCTATTACCAGCAATGAAATTGAATAGTTAATCAAAAAACTACCCAAGAACAAAACCTTGGACCAGATGGAATCACCGCTGAATTTTATCAGACATTTAGAGAAGACATAATACCCATTCTCCTTAAAGGTTTCCAAAAAATAGAAGAGGAGGGAATACTTCCAAACTTATTCTATGAAGCCAGCATCACTCTAACACCAAAACCAGGCAAAGACACGACAAAAAAAGAAAACTACAGACCAATTTCCCTGATGAACATACATGCAAAAACACTCAACAAAATATTAGCAAACTGAATTCAAAAATACATCAAGAAGATCATCCATCATGATCAAGTAGGATTTATTCCAGGGATGCAATGGTACAACATTCAAAAATCCATCAACATCACCCACCACATCAACAAAAAGAAGGACAAAAACCACATGATCATTTCCATAGATGCTGAAAAATCATTCGACAAAATTCAACATCCATTCATGATAAAAACTCTCAACAAAAGGTATAGAGCACCTCAACATAATAAAGGCCATATAGGACAAACCCACAGTCAACATTATACTTAACAGTGAGATGCTGAAAGCTTTTCACTTAAGATCAGGAACAAGACAAGGATGCCCACTCCCCCCACCCTTATTCAACATAGTACTGGAGGCAATCAGATAACACACACAAAAAAAAAAAACCATCCAAATTGGCAAGGAAGAAGCTCAACTGTCACTGTTTGAAGATGACATGATAGTGTACATAAAGAACCCTAAAGAATACACTCCAAAACTATTAGAACTAATATCTGAATTCAGCAAAGCTGCAGGATACAAAACTAATACACAGAAATCTGTTGCATTCCTATACACTAACGATGAACCAGCAGAAAGAGAAACCAGGAAAACATTTACATTCACAATGGCATCAAAAAGAATAAAATACCTAAGAATAAACCTAACCAAGGAAGTGAAAGACCTATACCCTGAAAACTACAAGACACTCTTAAGAGAAATTAAAGAGGACACTAACAAATGGAAATTCATGCCATGCTCTTGGCTAGGAAGAATTAATATTGTCAAAATGGCCATCCTGCCTAAAGCAATCTAAAGATTCAATGCAATCCCTATCAAAACACCAACAGCATTCTTCAACGAACTGAGACAAATGGATCTAAAATTCATATGGAATACAAAAGACCCCAAATAGCCAAAGCAACCCTGAGAAGGAAGAATAACGCAGGGGGGATCTCGTTGCCCAACTTCAAGCTCTACTACAAAGCCACTGTAATCAAGACAATTTGGTACTGGCACAAGAACAGACCCACAGACCAGTGGAACAGAATAGAGAGTCCAGATATTAACCCAAACATATGTGGTCAAGTAATATACGATAAAGGAGCCATGGATATACAATGGGGAAATGACAGCCTCTTCAACAGCTGGTGTTGGCAAAACTGGACAGCTACAAGTAAGAGAATGAAACTGGATCATTGTCTTACACAAAAGTAAACTCGAAATGGATCAAAGACCTGAATGTAAGTCCTGAAACCATAAAACTCTTGGAAGAAAACATAGGCAAAACTCTCTTGAATATAAACATGAGCAACTTCTTCATGAACATATCTTCACAGGCAAGGGAAACAAAAGCAAAAATGAGCAAGTGGGACTATATCAAACTAAAAAGCTTCTGTACAGAAAAGGACACCATCAGCAGAACAAAAAGACATCCTACAGTATGGGAGAATATATTCATAAATGATATATCCGTTAAGGGGTTGACATCAAAACTATACAAAGAGCTGACGCACCTCAACAAACAAAAAGCAAATAATCCAATTAAAAAATGGGCAGAGGAGATGAACAGACACTTCTCCAAAGAAGAAATTCAGATGGCCAATAGGCACATGAAAAGATGCTCCATATCACTAATCATCAGAGAAATGCAAATTAAAACCACAATGAGATATCACCTCATACCAGTTAGGATGGCCACCATCCCAAAGACAAACATAGAGGGTATTATGCTCAGTGAGATAAGCCAGGCGGAGAAAGAGATGTATCAAATGATTTCAACTCATTTGTAGAGTATAAGAATAAAGCAAAAACTGAAGGAACAAAACAGCAGCAGGCTCACAGAACCCAAGAATGGACTAATAGTTTCCGAAGGGAAAGGACTGGGGAGGAGGGGTGGGAAGGGAGAGATAAGGGGGAAAAGGGGCACTACGATTAGCACACATAATGTAGGTTGGGGCATGGGGAAGGCAGTATAGCACAGAGAAGAGAAGTACTGATTCTATAACGTCTTGCTGTGCTGATGGACAGTGACTATAGTGGGGTGTTTAGTGGGGACTTGATGATGGGGGAATCTAGTAGCCACAGTGTTGCTCATGTGGTTGTATATTAATGATACCAAAAAATAAATAAATAAAGGTAAAAAAAAAAAAAACGTAAAGAGGGACCAAATTTTGAGTTGGTGGCACCTCTGCTCCTAAAGGAAGACCCAGATGCTATAGCATTGAATCTGATATGAAAAAATATAAAGGACCCAGGCTGGCAACTCAATCCTGGCCACAGCCTCTTGGTGTTTGGGGGAAACAGAAAAGAGACACAGTAGAGAGGAAAAAATTGAATGCTGAATTAGGCAGATAAGCATTTGAAATGAGCCTGAAGAATTAGTAGATTCGTATGATTAGATCACTTGGGCCACTTTACTAAGACACTGGAATAACACCAGAAGTGTCTAAACATGGGTGTTAAAACTCACTTCCCATTTTTACTTTCACTAGTAAAAATGCAGCATGAAAATTTTTTAAATATTCATCACCACAAAATTCTCTGAAAGAGTTGGAAAAATCGCTTGCCTCCACCTGGTATTTACTCTCTGTAAATGATTTTCATATGTGCACAAAAGGTTTAGTGCTCCTATTAGTTACCTAAAAAAAGTTAATCTCCTTTGCCAGTATGGAATTAGGGAATAAAGAGGTAGATCACTTAAATGTTCTATGTATCAAAGATATCGGAAGTAAGTATCCTTTCATATGTTAAAGGGGCTTCTGTACATGGAAATGCTCTTAAGTCTAAATATTTTTTGTCTGTGAAAAACCTACAGTAAAGGTAGTAGACCAATTACTTACTAAGCAAGTATGAAGTAAAAAAAATGGTAGTAAAATCAACTGTACACAAAATCAGTCAAGGGATACATGAAAGATGTGGAGTATGACATCTTATCATAAAGTAGGAGGAAGAAGAATGATTTAAAAAGTAGTACTTTTATGTCCATTAGTAGATGAACGGATAAAGAAGATGTAGTACATATACACAATGGAATATTATTCAGCCATCAGAAGAAATCAAATCCAGACATTTGCAACAACATGAATGGAGCTAGAGGGTGTTATGCTCAGTGAAATAAGCCCAGCGGAAAAACACAGGTATCAAATGATTTCACTCATCTGTGGAGTATAAGAACAATGAAAAAACTGAAGGAACAAAACAGCCGCAGACTCACAGAACCCAAGAATGGACTCACAGTTACCAAATGGAAAGGGACTGGCGAGGATGGGCAGGAAGGGAAGGACAAGGGGGGAAAAGGGGCATTATGATTAGCAGACATAATGTAGGGAAGGCACGAGGAGGGCTGTACAACTCAGAGAAGATAAGCAGTGATTCTATAGCATCTCACTATGCTAATGGATAGTGACTGTAATGGGGTATGTGGGGGGGATTTGATGATATGGGGAGTCTAGTAACCATAATGTTGCACATGTAATTGTAGATTAACAATACCAAAATAAAAATGTTTTAAATACTACTTTTAGATTGTGTTCAAAATAGTAACCATCAACTTAATATAAACTGTTATATATTTAGGAAACTATCTATAAACCTCATGGTAACCACAAACTTAAAGTCTACAATAGATACACAAAAAACATCTAAAAGAAATCCAAAAATAACATTAAAGAAAACCATCAAATAACAAGAGACAGTGTAAGAGAGGAAAAAAGGAATAGAGAGGAACTACAAATACAACCAGAAAGCAACTGACAAATGGCAATACAAATGTATCAATAATTACTTTAACTTAAATGGATTAAATACACCTTTTAAAAAATACAGGGTGGCAGAATGAATAAAGAAACAATACCCATCTATATACTGCCTACCTAGACTCATTTCAGACCTCAAGACATACAGAGACTGAAAGTAAAGGGATGGAAAAAGATGTTTCATGTAAATAGAAAGGAAAAAAAAGCAAGAGTAGCAGTACTTATACCAGACAAAATAGACTTCAAAACAGAGAAAGTAATGAGAGACAAAGAAGAATATACATAATGATAAATGGATCAGTCCAACAAGAGGATATAACAATTTTAAGTATCTATGCTCCCAACATAGGAGCACCTAAATTTTTTTTTATTAAGGTATCATTGCTATACAATCTCAGGAAGGTTTCACATGAGCAACACTGTGGTCACTACATTCACCCATATGATTGAGTCCCCCACACACACCTCACCACAGTCACTGTCCATCACTGTAGTAAGACGCCACAGAGTCACTATTTGTCTTCTCTGTGCTACACTGTCTTCCCCATGACCCACACACATACCACGTGTGCCAGTCATAATGCCCCTCAATCCCCTTCTCCATCCCTCCCCACCTGCCCTCCCCTGCTCCTCCCCTTTGGTAACTGCTAATCCCTTCTTGGAGTCTGTGAGTCTGCTGCTGTTTAGGAGCACCTAAATTTATAAAACAAATACTAACAAACCTTCAGGGGGAAACAGACAACAACATAATCATATTAGGGAACTTTAACACCCCACTTACCAATGGACAGATCATCAAGACAGAAAATAAGTAAGGAAACAGAGACACAGAATGACACATTACATCAGATGAACTTAACAGATACATACAGAACATTCCACCCAAAAGCAGCAGGATAAACATTTTCTCAAGTGCACACAGAATGTTTTCCAGAATAGATAACATAACAGACCACAAAAAGATCCTCAATAAATTCAAGATTGAAATTGTGTCAAGCCTCTTTTCAGACCACAATGGTATGAAACTAGGAATTAATTACATGAAGAAAACAAAAAAAACAACACATGGAAGCTAAAAAACATGCTTCTAAATAATCAATGCAGAAATGAACAAATAAAAGAAGAAATCAAGCAATACATGGAGACAAATGGAAATACAACAGTTAAAAATCTGTGGGACACCACAAAAGCAGTTTTAACATGGAAATACATAGCAATACAGGTCAAACTCAAGAAATAAGAACAATCCCATACACAGCCTAAACTCACAACTAAAGAAACTAAAAACGGATGAACAAATGAAACCCGAAGTCAGTAGAAGGAGGTGCATAATAAAGAAAGATCAGCACAGAAATAAATAAAATATAGAAAAATAAAACAATAGAAAAACATCAGTGAAACCAAGAGCTGGTTCTTTGAGAAGACAAACAAAATAGACAAACCCTTAGCCAGAATTATCAAGAAAAAAAGAGAAAGGACACAAATAAACAAAATCAGAAATGAAAAAAAAAGAAAAGTAACAACTGATACCACAGAAATACAAATAATTATTAGCGATTTCTATGAAAAATTACATGCCAATAAATGGGACAACCTAGAAGATAAGGAAATATTCCTAGAAAAGTACATCTTTCCAAGACTGACCCAGAAAGAAACAGAAAATCTGAACAGACTTATTACCAGTAACAAAATTGAACTAGTAATCAAAAAACTCCCAACAAACAAAAATCCAGGACCACATGGCTTCACAGCTGAATTCTATCAAACATTCAAAGAAGAGCTAATACCCATCCTTCTTAAAATATTCCAGAAAGTAGAATAGGAGGGAATGTTTCCAAACTCATTCCATGAGGCCAGCATCACTCTAATACCAAAACCAAAGATACTACAAAAAAAGAAAATTATAGACTAATATCCCTGATGAACCTTGATGCAACAATCCTCAACAAAATATTAGCAAACCAAATTCAAATATACATTAAAAGAAACATCTGTCACAACCAAATGAGATTTATTCCAGGGATGCAAGGATGGTATAACATTCATAAATCAATCAGTGTGATACCCCACATTCACAAAAGGAAGGAGGAAAAACATATGATCATCTCAATAGATGCTTAAAAAGCATTTGAAAAATTCAATATCCATTCATAATAAAAATTCAACAAAGTGGGTAAAGGGTACATATCTCGACATAATAAAGGCCATATATGACAAACTTACAGCTAACATCATACTCAATGGAAAAAAGCTGAAAGATATTCCTCTAAGGTCAGGAATAAGACAAGGATGTCCACTCTCACCACTTTTATCCAACATAGTACTGGAAGTCCTGGCCATCAGACAGGATAAAGAGATAAAACACACCCAAATTGGTAAGGAAGGAGTAAAACTGTCACCATTTGCAAATGATGTAATACTAATCATGAATTAATATTGTCAAAATGGCCATCCTGCCCAAAGCAATTTACAGATTCAATGCAATCCCTATCATAATACCAACAGCATTCTTCCATGAACTAAAACAAATAGTTCTAAAATTTACATGCAACCACAAAAGACCCCAGATAGCCAAAGCAATTCTGAGAAAGAACAAAGCTGGGGGTATTAGGCAACCTGACTTCAAGTTTTACTACAAAGCTAAGTAATCAAAACAGCATAGTACTGGTACAAGAATAGACCCAATGGAACAATGGAACAGAATAGAGCCCAGAAATAAACCCACACATATATGGTCAGTTAATATATGATAAAGGAGCCATGAATATACAATGGGAAAAAGTATCCTCAATAACTGATATTGGAAAAACTGCACAGATACATGCAAGAGAATGAAACTGGATTACTATCTAACACCATACACAAATGTAAACTCAAAATGGATTAACAACTATAAGACATGAAATCATAAAACTCTTAGAAGAAAACATAGGCAAAAATCTCCTAAACACAAGCATGAGCAATTTTTTTCTGGACACATCTCCCTGGGCAAGGGAAACAAATGCAAAAGTAAATAAATAGGACTACATAAACTAAAAAGCTTTTATACAGCAAATGACACCATCAACAAAACAAAAAGGCAATCTACAGTATGTGAGAATATATTCATAAATTATTTATCTGATAAGGGGTTAACATCCAAAATATATAAAGAACTCACACAACTCAACACCAAAAAAAACAGCCCAATTAAAATATGGGCAGAGGATTTGAACATTTTTCCAGAGAACAAATACAGATGGCCAACAGGCACATGAAAAGATGCTCCACATCGTTCATCATCACTGAATTGCAAATCAAAACCACAATGAGATATCACCTCACACCAGTCAGAATGGCCACTATCCAAAAGACAAGAAATAAAAAGTGTTGGCAAGGATGTGGAGAAAAGGGTACCTCCCACACTTTTGGTAGGAATATAAATTGGTGCAACCACTATGTAAAACTGTATAGAGGGTGCCTCAAAAAGCTAAACATAGAAATTTCATATGACCCAGTAATTCTACTTCTAGGAATTTACCCAAAGAAAACTAAATCCCTGATTCAGAAAGATATATGCACTTATATCTTTATCACTTCACTTATCACTTCATTGTTTACAATAGTCAAGATATGGAAGTAACCTAAGTGTCCATCAACAGATGAATGGGTAAAAATGTGGTATGTATACACAGTGGAATGTTATTTGGTCATAAAAAAAGAAAGAAATCCTGCCATTTGTGACAACATGGATAGACCCAGAGGGTATTATGCTAAGTGAAATAAGCCAGGCAGAGAAAGACAAATACCATATGATTTCACTTATTTGTGGAATGTAAAACAAAACAAAAGAAAATGAACACAACAGCAACAGACTCATAAACACTAAGAAGTAAATGGTTGTTGCCATGGCAGAGGGGTTAGGGAGTCAAGAGAAGTGAGTGAAGGGGATAAAGCGGCAAAAAATCTCAAATCATAATAAAAATTAGTCACAGGAAGGAGAGTACAGCATAGAGAATATAGTCAGTAGTTCTGTAACATCTTTCTATGTTGACAGATAATAACTACACTAAATGGGGTGAGGATTTAATAATGTATATAACTGCTGAATCGCTATGTTATATACTTGAAACCAATAAATATTGTGTATTACCTATACTTCAGTTTAAAAAAATAATTTTTAAAGAAGTATCCTTTCTTGAACACTCACAAAATACTTTCCCCAGTTTTCTGCTACCATTCTGGACACCCATACAGCACACTGAGAAGAGATGAAATTCACATTCACCTTGTTTGACAAAATTCAAAACCACTCTTGATACAAACTCTCAGTAAACTAGGAATAAAAGAGAATTTCCTTAACTTTATAGTACCTAATGTTCTAATGGTAAAAGGTATACTGTCTTTCAAGGAAACAAGGCAATAATTCCACTCTCATCTCTCCTATTCAACACTACTGAAAACCCTAGCTGATGTAATAAGACAAGAAAAATAAATAATAGAAATACAAATTGGAAAGGAAAAAATAAAACTCTCTTCACAGATGACAAAATTCTTTACATAGATAATCCCAAGAATTTGTAAAAAGAAATTTAATAGAATAATTGAATTTAGGATTGCATGATACAAAGTCTACATACAAATACCTATTGCATTTCTATATTTTAGCAATCCTTACAGGAACTCTTCAAATATGTACGATTATCCCTACTATCAGATTAAGAAACCAATCTTCAAAAAAATAGGAGGACCTCCTAGTAAGTTACAGAGGAAAAACTCACATCCAAGTTTTCTTGGTTTGAAATACAAAATAATTCATTGCACCCAAAACTGTGCCTCCACTTTCACTTTCAAAAGATAAACGCAGATTAACTGCCATTAAGACCTAAAACTAAGAGTTTTGGTTGGCTACAGGCTCACACTGAACTAACCCTGTTAGAAAATGGTTAAAGGAACAACAAAGCTTGAACTTGTTGAAAAGAAGTATATCAAATTTCTCCAAGTCTTACTTATGTAATTTCAAAAACATAGCAAGGATAAATAGGTGAGATTTCAAACAAGTAGGTTTTGTCCTCATATTGCAATTGCATACTTTTCTCACAAGCATTCAATATGGAATGAATGAACAGTCTGAGAATGTGGTGATAGCCCCATTTTTCAAGCATGCTGTAGAGAAGTTAGATGTCTATGTTTTAGAAGAATGGAGCCAGACAACCTCAAATCTATCTTACAATTCTGATTTCACTATTCTTTGTATAAGTCTCTATACTAGGTACTAATGCTATTGATTCTGTGGTAAAACATATTACTTTTTAAAATTCACTCTAGATACATTTTCTCATAGGAATATTAGAAGAGTATTTTAATTCTCCTATTCTTCCATAAAATGGGCTGTACCTAAACAACTCAAGCAGGAACCATGTATTCATTCATAATCCATTCCAAGAAAAGTGAGTCTTATCTTTCAATAATCTCCTCCAGCACGTTCTAATCATGATGTTCCAAACTTCTTTATTAGGGTTATATGAAACTCTTCCTGCTGTTTCTCATGTATGTGCCTGCCTCTTTGAATTCAGAGGGCTAAAAGAAATGGAAATAGTAGTTCATATTAAAGTATGACTCCATGTAAGCTATCCAGGCCTTCTCATCATCAAAGCCTACTAATGTAGAATGAAAGAATTGCCTTCAGGTCACGGGTCACAAATCAGGCCAATTGAGACATTAGACCTCAGTAAGAAAATCAGAATACTATGCCAGTCTAAGACCAGAGCCAGCAGAAGTTGATAGGAAAGTAAGGCACCAAGGACCTAGGGAGGAAGAAGAAGCACGAAAGGAAGAACCTCAGCAGGCACTATGCTATTATAGGCAGTTTCTCTTAAACCCTAGAACAAGTATAGGAATCATATGGTTATTTTACAGATAGAGCTACCGAGGCCGAAAAGATCCATTAACTATCCTCCTAAAGCCACACAGTTGATAAATGATAATCACACTTTACCAAGATCTCCCCAGTTTTAATGCCCAGACCTCTCATATGCTAGTAATTCTCAACTGAGGGTGACTTTTCCCCCACCCACTCCTCAAGGGACATTCCGTAATGTTGGAAAACATTTTTGGTTGTCACAACTGAGGATAGAGGGGAAGCAACTGACATCTTTGTGGGCGGAAGCCAGGAATGATGTTAAACTTCCTCCAAGGGGCAGGACAGCCCCCACAACAGAGAATTACCCAGCACAAAATGTCAACAGTGCCAAAGTCAAGTAATCCTTAAGTAATGCCATGGGTGGTATGGGAGAAAAGTTGCAGGTTGAGGCACTATTTTGCTTCAGTGGGGACTCTTTCCGTTGTCATGGTCTTGGTGACACGCCTTTCCCAGTATTAAAGACAAGGCCTGGGATCAACATGTGTCTGCCTTCTGCCCTTGGGAAAGAGGAGGTTAGGATGATACAGAGGCAACTTTTTAAAATACACCACAGGATGACTATGTTGAACTGAAAGAGAGATTTTGGAATGTCTGATCCCTATTCAAAAGGCAAAACACAGAGCCCATAACTGATGTATCAAGCAGCATGAAGCACCGAGTTCATGGGGCAGGGCAGGCATGGGGATGGGAATTATGTTCCCATTACCCACAAAATGAATATTTTCCTAACAATAACACAGTGATTTCAGAAGCAATTTAAAAAATAAGAATCTTTCCCTCAAACTCTAGAGTTTCTGTGATTTTTGTCAGCAACAAAAGAATTCAGCTTCCAAAAGCAGGCTGCATCTCTGAATATTAAAACTCCCACCTTGGGAAATTTTTTAGGCCTTCAGACAACCCTTTTTAAAGTTATAAATGAAAGTCACTCAACAGACTAGAGTGCTCATGGGTCCCTTTAACTACTGAAGAAAGATAACAGAGTGAAAACGTAGGAGCCAGAGTCCAAATTACTGACCTTGAGTCACCTTCCACACCATGTCTGACCCAACCAAGATAGAGAATTAGAAGCTTTAACTAGTAGCAACAGCAAATGATTTAACTTTATGATATAAAGAAACCCATCAAGGGAGAATAAATGGCACTATAGTATTATTCACAGAGCTCTTGGAGTTTAAAAAAAAAAACTATATTTGCCCTCAGCTAAGCCCTCTCATGCTAAAAATCAACCATTCCACTTTCCCCTCCTGTCCAGAGGACAAGTCACTTTAGGAACAAAGAACTGGTCCACTGGAGAGCTCGGACTATCCTAATGGGTTAATTATTTATCTGCCTGGAGTTGCATGAGTGAACCCCTATGTCACTCCCCCTGCTCTATTGCTCTGATTTCCCGTTTCTCTATGAGA
Organism: Phataginus tricuspis; assembly: GCA_029783875.1. Taxonomy (NCBI): domain Eukaryota; kingdom Metazoa; phylum Chordata; class Mammalia; order Pholidota; family Manidae; genus Phataginus; species Phataginus tricuspis. Next base: position 25,713,624 of record JAQQAC010015468.1, read on the forward strand.
TCATTATTATGCCACTCTAACACCCATTCATCCGCGTCTTCAATATGGGTTCTTGTATTCCCCCATCCCAGCTGCAATTCCCATGCAAGGCTAACTCTGAAGTTTTCTGAATTGCTACCAAATCTAAGCATCCAGGGTCTAATGCCCAAAATTGCCACAACAAGGATGCACCACAGCACTTTGTAGCATGTACTTTGGGACTTATAAATTTCTATCTTTGGTCCAAACCTGGTTCCCTCCGCCTTACTTTCTCCCTAACTCCTGACCATAAGCATTAACTATCAAATCTCAGGCACTCATTATATACCTGGCACTGTACTAGGTGTTTTACAAATACAATGAATTCAGACTTTGCAACCCATGAGATAAATATCATTCCCTCTGTTACAGATGAGAAAACTAAGGCTGGAGAGTTTTAGAAACTTATAAACGTTAACACAAAAAATAAGTGATAGATTTAATCCTCAATCTGACCCCAAAAACAAATTTTACTACACAGTATACAAGGTTTAATGAAAACACTAAAAAATATAAACAGCAATTATTGCAAAAATATATGGTGATGGCTAATTTTATATCTTTCTTAATTATTGTCTGTAATTTTTCAGTATTTAAAATTGGGCATATGAGATTGAGTAATGGAGACTGGATTTACCCTTACATCTAAAACAACAAAAAACAGATTAAATTTATGAAGCACAAGTTTTCAAGACACTGTACATCAGTCAATAAAAGCTGTAATCCCTGAGAGACGGGAAACAAGGTGAGCCATATGATTGCCTCAGTGTACTGTCTTAAGAGTGTGCCGAGACCTCTGCACAGGGAAGGGAAACCAGACAGAACCAGGCAGACTCCCTGAGTTGAGAAGACAAATCTAAGAGTCCAGTGAGTTCAAAGTGGCTAGAGTTCACAGCACAGAGTACCACTGAGGAGGGATGTATATAGACAGAGACCCCAGACATCTGCAGAGGGTACCCTTTCAGTATTAAATGAATACTGATCAGTGCATATGTGTGAGGAAACTCTCCAAGTCAGAGAAGTGTACCATAAATCATAAAGTAATCATTAAAATAACATAACAAAGGGCTATAGCTAATAAGTCAAAAAGGAGATAAAAATATAATCAAAAAATCATCCAAAAGAAGACAGAAAAAGAAAAAGAAAACAAAGTACAGATGAGACAAATAGGAGACAATTACCAAGATGATAGGCTTAAAGCTAACCAAATCAGTAATCACATTAAGTGAAAATGCTCCAACTATTCCAATTCAAGGCAGAGATTGCTAACTAGAAATAGACAAATCAGTGGAACAGAACAGAGTCCAGAACAGATCCATAAATGTATGGAAAAATCAGTTGATTTTTTACTAAGATACTAAGGAAATTCAATGAAGAAAACAGTCTTTCAACAAAGGAAGATGGAACTATTGTATGTTCATATGCAAAGAAAACAAAATATGTTTGATCCATATCAAAAATTAACTTATTTGGACCTAAATATAAAACTTGAACTTCTAGAATCATATACCATAGAAAACCTTTGTGACCTTGAATTAAACAGATTTCTTTGATACAATACCAAAAGCATAATACATAAAATAACAAACTGATAAACCAAACTTCATAAAGTTCAAAATCTTTTTTCAAAAGTCACTATTAAGAGACTTAAAAGACAAACAACAAACTAGGGGGGAAATTGCAAAGTATACATCCAATAAAGGACTTGTTTCCAAAATCTATTTTTAAAAATCTCTCAAACCTCAAAAATAAGAAAATAAACCCAACTTTTTATTGGGCAAAAGACTTAAACAACTCTTCAGCAAAGAAAATATATGAAGGTAAACAACTATGCAAAAAGATGCTCAAGCCAATACCCATACTTCTTAAAGTATTCCAAAATGCAGAAGAGGAGGGAATACTTCCAAACCCATTCCATGAGGCCAGCACCACTCTAATACCAAAATCAGACAAACATACTACAAAAAAAGAAAACTACAGACCAATAACCCTGATGAACATAGATGCAAAAATCCTCAACAAAGTATTAACAAACCAAATTAAAAAATACATGAAAAGTATCATCCATCACAATCAAGTGGAATTTATTCCAGGGATGCAAGGAGGTATAATATTCATAAATCAATCAATGTCATGCACACATTAACAAAAAGGATAAAACCACATGATCATCTCAATAGATGCTGAAAAAGCGTTTGACAAAATTTGACATCCATTCATGATAAAAACTCAACAAAATGGGTATAATGGTATAATGCCTCAACATAACAAAGGTCATATACAATAAACCCATAGCTAACATCACATTTAATGGCAAAAGGCTGAAAGGTTTTCCTCTAAGATCAGGAACAAGAAAAGGATGCCCACTCTCACCACTTTTATTCAACATAGTACTGGAGGTCCTAGCCAAGGCAATCAGACAAAACAAAAGATAAAACATATCCAAATTGGGAAGGAAGAAGTTAAACTGTTGGTATTTGCAGATGACATGATATATTAGAAAAACCTGAAGACTCCACCAAAAAACTATTAGCACAAATGACTAGATTCAGCAAAGTTGCAGGATACAACTCAATATAGAGAAATCTACTGCATTCCTATATATTGATAATGAACTAGCAGAAAGAGAAATCAGGAAAACAATTCAATTTACAATTGCATCAGAAAGAATAAAATACCCAGGAACAAACCTAACCAAGGAGGTGAAAGACCTGTACCATGAAAACTATAAGACACTGATGAGAGAAATTAGACACACATAAATGTAAATCTACCCCATACTCATGGATAAGAAGAATTAATATTGTCAAAATGGCCATCCTGCACAAAGCAATTTACAGATTCAATGCAATTCCTATGATAATACCAACAGCATTCTTCTATGAACTATAATACTTCTAAAATTTATATGCAACCAAGCAGCTAGAGAGAGATAAAAGATCACATTCAAAGGAAAACCCATCAGGCTATCATCAGACTTCTCAACAGAAACCTTACAGGCCAGAAGGCAGTGGCATGATATATTTAATGCAATGAAGAAGAAAGGCCTCGAACCAAGAACACTCTACCCAGCAAGGTTATCATTTAAATTTGAAGGAGGGATAAAACAATTTTCAGATAAGCAAAAGCTGAGAGAATTTACCTCCCATAAACCATGTCTTCAGTGCATTCTGGAGGGACTCCTATAGATATAAGTATACTTAAGACTAAATAGATGTTACAAAAAGGATAGACAAAGAGTACAGAATATGATTCATAACATACAAAGAATAGAGGAGGAAGAAAAGGAGAAAAAAAAGAACATTTAGGTTGTGTCAGTAATAGCATACGAAGTGAGTTAAATAAGACTGTTAGATAGTAAGGTAATTACCCTTGAACCTTTGGTAACCAGGAATCTAATTTGGTAACCTGCAATGGCAATAAGTACATACCTATCAATAATCACCCTAAAAGTAAATGATCTGAATGCATCAATCAAAAGACACAGAGTTACTGAATGGATAAAAAACAAGATCCATCTACATCCTGCCTACAAGAGACTCACTTCAAACCTGAAGACATACACAGACTGAAAGTAAAGGGACGGAAAAATATATTTGATTCAACTAATATTGAGAAAAAAGCAGGAGTTGCAGTACTTGTATCAGACAAAATAGACTTCAAAACAAAGAAAGTCACAAGAGACAAAGAAGGACATTACATAATGATAAAAGGGTCAGCCCAACAGGAGGATATAACTGTTATAAATATCTATGCACCCAACACAGGATCACCTACATGTGTGAAACAAATACTATCAGAATTAAAGGGGGAAATAGAATGCAATGTATTCATTTTAATAGACTTCAACACACCACTCACTCCAAAGGACAGATCACCCAGACAGAAAATAAAGAGACAGAGGCACTGAACAACATATTAGAACAGATGGACCTAAAGGACATCTACAGAACACTCCATCCAAAAGAAACAGGATAAACATTCTTCTCAAGTGCACATGGAACATTTTCAAGAATAGATCATAAACTAGGCCACAAAAAGAACATCAGTAAATTCAAACAGATTGAAATTGTACCAACCAGCTTCAATTTGAAGGTATGAAACTAGAAATAAATTACACAAAGAAAACAAAAAAGACCACAAACACATGGAGGCTTAATAACATGTTCCTAAATAATCAATGGATCAATGACCAAATAAAAATAGAGATCAAGCAATATATGGAGACAAATGACAACAGTAATTCAACATCACAAAGTCTGTGGGATGCAGTGAAGGCCATGATAAGAGGGACATATTTTGCAATACAGGCCCACCTCAGGAAAGAAGAAGAATCCCAAATGAACAGTCTAAACTCACAACTAATGAAACTAGAAAAGAAAGAACAAATGAGGCCCAAAGTCAGTAGAAGGAAGGACATAACAAAGATTAAAGCATAAATAAATAAAATTGAAAAGAAGAAGATAAAATAGAAAGCATCAGTGAAAGCAGGAGCTGGTACTTCGAAAAAATAAACAAAATAGATAAACCCCTAGCCAGACATATCAAGAAAAAAAGAGTCTACACACATAAACAGAATCAGAAATGAGAAAGGAAAAATCACTGCAGACACCACAGAAAAACAAAGAATTATGAGAGAATACTATGAAAAATTATATGCTAACAAACTGGATAACCTAGAAGAAAGGGACAACTTTCCAGAAAAATACAACCTTCCAAGGCTGACCCAGGAAGAAACAGAAAATCTGAACAGACCAATTACCAGCAAAGGAATTGAATTGGTAATCAAAAAACTGCCTAAGAACAAAACCCCTGGACGACATGGTTACATTGCTGAATTTTATCAAACTCTTAGTGAAGACCTAATACCCATCCTCCTTAAAGTTTTCCAAAAAGTAGAAGAGGAGGGAATACTCCCAAACTCATTCCACGAGACCAACATCCCTCTAATACCAAAACAAGGCAAAGACACCACAAAAAAAGAAAATTACAGACCAATACCCCTGATGAACATAGATGCAAAATTACTCAACAAAATATTAGCAAACCGAATTCAAAATTACATCAAAAAGATCATCCATCATGATCAAGTGGGATTCACCCCAGGTATGAAAGGATGGTACAACATTCGAAAATCCATCAACATCATCCACTACATCAACAAAAAGATGGACAAAAACCACATGATCATCTCCATAGATGCTGAAGAAGCATTTGACAAAACTCAACAACCATTCATGATAGAAACTCTCAACAAAATGGGTATACAGGGCAAGGACCTCAACATAATAAGGGCCATATATGACAAACCCACAGTCAACATTATACTTAACAGCAAGAAGCTGAAAGCCTTTCCTTTAAGATCAGAAACAAGACAAGGATGCCCACTCTCCCCCCTTTATTCAACATAGTTCTGGTTGTCCTAGCCACAGCAATCAGACAACACAAAGAAATAAAAGGCATCCAGATTGGCAAGGAAGAAGTAAAACTGTCCCTGTTTGCAGATGACATGATAGTGTACATAAAAAACCCTAAAGAGTCCACTCCAAAACTACTAGATCTAATATCTGAATTCAGCAAAGTTGCAGGATACAAAATTAATACACAGAAATCTGTTGCATTCCTATACACTAATGGTGAACTAGCAGAAAGAGAAATCAGGGAAACAGTTCCATTCACAATCGCATCAAAAAGAATAAAATACCTAGGAATAAACCTAACCAAGGAAATGAAAGACCTATAGCCTGAAAACTTCAAGACACTCTTAAGAGAAATTAAAGAGGACACTAATAAATGGAAATGCATCCCATGCTCTTGGCTAGGAAGAATTAATATTGTCAAAATGGCTATCCTGCCTAAAGCAATCTACAGATTTAATGCAATCTCTATTAAAATACCAACAGCATTCTTCAATGAACTAGAGCAAATAGTTCTAAAATTCATATGGAATGACAAAAGACCTGAAGGGCCAAAGCAATCCTAAGAAGGAAGAATAAACTGGGGGAATTAGGCTCCCTGACTTCAAGCTCTACTACAAAGCCACAGTAATCAAGACAATTTGGTACTGGCACAAGAACAGACACATAGACCAGTGGAACAGAATAGAGAGCCCAGATATAAACCCAAGCATATATGATCAATTAATATACGATAAAGGAACCATGGATATACAATGGGGAAATGACACCCTCTTCAACAGCTGGTGTTGGCAAACTGGACAGCTACATGTAAGAGAATGAAACTGGATTACTGTCTAACCCCATACACAAAAGTAAACTCAAAAAGGATCAAAGACCTGAATGTAAGTCATGAAACTATAAAACTCTTAGAAAAAAATATAGGCAAAATTCTCTTGCACATAAACATGAGCAACTTCTTCATGAACATATCTCCCCGGGCAAGGGAAACAAAAGCAAAAATGAACAAGTGGGACTATATCAAACCAAAAACCTTCTGTACAGCAAAGGACACCATCAGTAGGACAAGAAGACATTCTAGAGTATGGGAGAATATACTCATAAATGACATATCCGATAAGGGGTTGACATTCAAATTATATAAAGAGCTCATGCACCTGAACAAACAAAAAGCAAATAAGCCAATTAAAAAATGGGCAGAGGAGCTGAACAGACACTTCTCCAAAGAAGAAATTCAGATGGCCAACAGGCACATGAAAAGATGCTCCACATTGCTAATCATCAGAGAAATGCAAATTAAAACCACAATGAGATATCACCTCACACCAGTGAGGATTGCCAACATCCAAAAGACAGACAACAACAAATGTTGGCAAGGATGCGGAGAAAGGGGAACCCTCCTACACTGCTGGTGGAAATGTAAACTAGTTCAACCATTGTGGAAAGAAGTATGGAGGTTCCTCAAAAAACTCAAAATAGAAATACCATTCAACCGAGGAATTCTACTCCTAGGAATTTACCCTAAGAATGCAGCAGCCCAGTTTGAAAAAGACAGATGCACCCCTATGTTTATCGCAGCACTATTTACAATAGCCAAGAAATGGAAACAACCTAAGTGCCCATCAGTAGATGAATGGATAAATAAGATGTGGTACATATATACAATGGAATATTATTCAGCCATAAGAAGAAAACAAATCCTACCATTTGCAACAACATGGATGGAGCTAGAGGGTATTATGCTCAGTGAAATAAGCCAGGTGGAGAAAGACAAGTATCAAATGATTTCACTCATCTGTGGAGTATAAGAACAAAGGAAAAAATGAATGAACAAAACAACAGCAGACTCACAGAACCCAAGAATGGACTAACAGTTACCAAAGGGAAAGGGACTTGGAGGATGGGTGGGAAGGGAGGGATAAGGGGAGAAAGGGGGCATTACGATTAGCACACGTAATGCAGCAGTGGGGGACACGGGAAAGGCAGTATTTATAGAGAAGACAAGTAATGATTCTATAGCATCTTACTATGGTGATGGACAGTGACCGTAATGGGGTATGTGGGGGGGACTTGATAATAGGGGGTCTAGTAACCATAATGTTATTCAAGTGATTGTACATTGTACAATACCAAAATTTTTTTTTAATGGGTGGAGGACCTGAACAAACATTTCTCCAAAGTAGAAATACAGACAGCCGAAACATGAAAAGATGTTCCACATCGCTAATCATCAGGGAAATGCAAATCAAAACCACAATGAGATATCACCTCACACCAGTTAGAATGGCCACTATCCAAAGGACAAGTTCTACATTGTTGGTGGGACTGTCAATTGGTACAACTGCTGTGGAAAGCAGTATGGAAGTTCCTCAAAAACCTAAAAATATACATACCATTGACCCAGTAACTCCATTTCTAGGAATTTAACTGAAGAAAACAAAATCCCTGATTAAAAAAGATATATGCACCCCTATGTTTATTACTTCATTATTTACAACAGACAAGATATGGAAGCAACCTAAGTGTCCATCAATACATGAATGGATAAAGAAGATGTGATACCTATATACTATGGACTATATTTCAGCCATAAAAAAAAAAGAGAAATACTTCCATCTGCTACAACATGGATAAAACTAGAGGGTATCATGCTCAGTGAAATAAGCCAGGCAGAGAAAGACAAATACCATATGGCTTCACTTATTTGTGGAATATAAAAACAAAGCAAAACAGAATGAACAAAATAGCAGTAGACTCATAGACACTGAGAAGTGACTAATGGTTACCATGGAGGAAGAACCGGGGTGGGTGGGTGGATAGGGAGTGTAAGGAGGATAAAGGGGCACAAAAATGCTCAATCATAATATAAGTTGGTCACGGGGATAATAGTACAGCATGAAGAATACAACCAATGATTCTGTAACATCTTCCTATGTTGAGAAATAGTAACTGCACTAGTGGGGGTGGGGATTTAATAATATGGGTAACTGTTGAACTGTTATATATTTGAAACCAATACAAGATTGTATATCAACCATACTTCAATACAAAAAAAATTACCCCGCTGAGAAAGAAAAAGAATTGCTCAACATGATTAGTCATTAAAGAAATGAAATTAAAATCACAGTGATATAGCACTACACACCTTAATTTAATGCTTAAATTTAAAAGACAATAGCAAGCATTAGCAAGTATGTAGAGACCTGGAACTCTCAAATACTGTTAGTGGAAATGTAAAATGGTACAGTAGCTTTGGAAAACAATTTGGCACTTTCTTAAAAAATTAATACACCTACCATATGGTCTATCCATTTTATTCCTAGATATTTACTCAAAGAAGGGACATGTCCCTACAAAGACTTGTTCAGGAATGTTCATAGCTATTTTATTTATGATAACCAATACTGGAAATAATCCCAATGTCCAGCAACAAGTAAACGGATACAACTGTGTATATCCATACAATAGATACTACTTAGCAACACAGAGGAATGACACAAAAATTCTCAATCATATGTTAGTCATGGGGATGGTAGCACAGCAGGAGAATATAGCCAATAATTCTGTAACATCTTCCTATATTGACAGATAGTAACTGCACTAGTGGGGTGAGGATTTAATAATATGGGTAACTGTTGAACCACTGTGTTGTATACCTGAAACTAAAATAAAACTGTAGATGAATTAAAAAAATACAAAGGAATGAACCATTGATATACACAACATGGATGAATCTCAAAATAATCATGCCAAGTAAAAGAAGCCAAACAAAAAACAATTTTTCAATTAAAAAATGTTTAAGCCATACTGTGTGATTCTATTTATATATCTATTGTAGAAAATACAAACTAATATCATGAAGGAAAGCAGATCATTTGTTGCAGGGGTGGGGGGGTGGGATGATGGACAAATTATAAAGGGAAAAGAGAAATATTTGGATTATGACTGATATGTTCACTACCCCAATTGTGGTATTGGATTCACAAGTGTGTATATATATATATGTCAAATGTATTACATTATATATTTTAACCATGTGCCATTTAATGCATATAAACTATGCCTCATTAAAAATGGGCACATGATATTTTATAATCATAAAGTGTTAAAACATATCTTAATAAATCCAAAGAAATATCTAAAGTAGTAGGAATTTCAGTTGCTATATGAAAAGGAGATATTTTAGAGGAAATGGAAGCTTCAGTTCCTGTAAGATATCAATCTAAACATCCAGCATGGCTAAAACACCTTATAAGCCAGATCACAGCTGGTGATAATTGCTATGTGTCTTGTAAGCTAACAGGAGTAAAATCTAAAATGAAAATCTACAGAATTTCAAGAGGTTTATTTCAACCACTCATACAAGGACTCTTCTCTTGAGACCACAAAACGTAAGACAAGTCTCCTTTAACATTGACTCACGTATCTGGAACAGAAAAAAGAAAAGAACTTATTTCAATAGAAAATGCTCCATGGTAGTGTTTATTCTGATTACCAAATGAAGGTCCATAAAAATCATAAGAATTCCCACAAACCATTTCATTAGGCATGGGGGTCTACTTAAAAGCTGCCATCCCAGTGAAACCTCCTGTAATCAGTTTCACTCATCTTTGAGGACTTTAACATTTAACAATCATCTTTTAGCATACAGGTTTGCAAACCAAACCACAATAATTACCAAAGATTTCTATGACTGAAGCCATCTCTATGGTCAACTATTTAATTGAGCGTGCCACCAGAGAAACTGCAGAGGAGTGGGTACAGATCCATGCAAACCCACCCCAAGACCATAGAGAAGAAACAGACATTTAGAAATTCTATATTCTTGTTTTGAAAGTCGATATTCTCCCCTGTTTGGAGGGTTGGAGGTGGAGAAGAAACATGTAACTGGTTATACTGAAATCCTTTGGGAAAAAAGGACTAGGAGTAGACCAGAAGAGAGGCTTTTACATTTTACTTTATGCCTTACAATATTTTTTTGTAATTTTCTAACTCTTTACATGTATAACTCCTTTAAGTCAGAAGATATCAGAGTGTTGGATTTAAGATCCTTTCATATTCATTTTTACAATCCTCTGTATTAAATCTTTTAATAGATGAAATTTTTAATGTTCATCCACCATTGTCACTGGGTCCATTTAGACCCAAAAGGTAACAGAGAGATCTCTTAATCTGAGACCTTCATTTTACAGATGGAAAAACTGATGCTCAGAATAGAGAGCCAGTCTCCCCAGTGTCCACACAATAATCGATATGGCCAGTTCAGGATATAAAGACTCCTAACTTTCAATACATTTTACCAAATTTCCATTTTGCACTTACATATTAAAATTCTATAATAAGTTTTTTTTTAATTCTAGGTGCACCAATATTATGGATGCCACATCTTGAAAGAAAAAGTATCAAAGTGGAAAACTCTCGGATGGGAAATAATTGTGGGATTTAAGGAGACTAATGAAGGATATGGATGTTTTCTTGTGACACCTGAATTTCCTTAAAGCAACATTATGGGGAAGGGATGGGAAACATGTTCTATGTGGCTCTAGAAGAAAAACTAGGTCCCACGGGAGGAAGCCCAAGAAGGCAAATGCCTGTGAGCCAACCAGCCACAATGCAATAATGGTGTGTGGGGGGTTGTGTGTGTATATGTGTGTGTGCACAATGTTTTGGGCAGTAACATGCCAGCTATGTTGTAGAAAGATCCAGACATGAGAAGAGGGATAACCTAGATGTACTTCAAGGTCTTTTGCCTGAGGTCCTGGCCAGAGTTCTACACAGTGTGGTCACTCCTTAAACACAGGCCACTTTATCAGTTTATTCCTTCCCTTCCCTCCTTTTATTTGAAAAACATGGCTTCATCACCTACAGATCTCACCACAAAATAAAGGAGTAACAGTTGGCATTACAAGGAATAAAGATTTAAATCAGCAGCAACAATTACTGGACAGATGAGCGAAGTAAAACTACTGGGCCTCACAAACAGCTAAGGAGCAAAACTCCCAAACAGAACTAGGCCAAGTTCAGAGGGTAACAGGGCCTATTTGGTGCATCCCAACCTTTCCATTTCATTACCCTGTTAGTCTCATTGGGTTTTTCATGTTTTTATCTTTTGTCTGTTTTCTTGTTTTTATACCTCATGTCAAAGCATCCTGTCTATTCTAATAGCAGCAAAGCAACTAAATAATCTTAGCCAAAGGGTGCTGGATCTTGAATGTAATATTAAATAAATATAGCTTCTAAACTTCCTAGGCAAGATCACCCTGTATCTTCTTCAAGGAATAAAGTGAGAGGTGAAAGATCAGAATGAGAAGTGGGCTGAACACTGAGCATGATCAAATAAGACTATTTTATCTCATTGGTAAATTCTTCATTAATTTATTTACCTACATAATGGTTAAAAAAAAAAATAGTGTCTACAGAACATATGAGCTTTGGCCAGACAGACAAGGTCTTTGAACCTTGGTAAAAAGTGACTTACCTTCTGAGTCTCAAGGTAACCAAGTGTAAAATGGAAACAATAATAAATTTCTGATCTTCAGCTTCATACACTGAGCTAGCTAGTTAAGGGCATCTTTGGTTAAGTGATACACAAGTTCCCCAGACTCAGCATGTCTAAACCATATTGCCTCCTCTGTGAATCTATGCAATCTTCCAAAGTTCTCTGTTCCTCATTGTATCGCCACACACATAGCCATAAACATGAGTCATACTAAATATCACTTTTCTTCTTCCTTGCCCACCCACATTGATCCAGTCATCAAGTCCTGCCATTTAAAAAGGGGTATTACTCAGTCATTAAAAATAAGATTGAAAAATATCTAATGCCTTAGAATGATGCTCCCAAAGCATGTACAGACACACACACACAGGCAGGATAAGATAGGACAGAGGAAAGAAAGGGAGGGAGGAAGATAGGAAACAAACTGCAATTGTTTTGAGTAATTACCTAAAGGATGTTGGGAATAGAGTTTTTATTTTTCTTTTTTTTTTTGCTTATCAGTACTGTATAAATGTTCTCTAATGACTATTAATTAAAGGGAAGTTCTGTTTTTAGTTATGAGAGTTAGCTAAGGAACAGATTCCTATAGTGAAAATAACAGAACAACAAACCCTGCTGTTTCAAGACCAAACAAAGTGGCATGAAGCAGTGGTTAGACCACAGACTCAAGCCAGACTTCCTGGTCTGAACTCTATCTCAGCCACTTCTCATTATGGATTCTTAGGTGAATTACTTAACCTCTGACCTAGTTTCATCATCTGTAAAATGGGGATAACATTAATATTAACTCCATAAGGTCAATGTGAAAATTAAATGAGTTAATACCTGTAAAATCCTTAACACAGAACCTATAATATAGCAACAATTACTGAAACATTGTTGCTGTGAGTAGTAAGAGTAGCACGTGTCTTTTTTATTACTATTAAGTTTTATTGAAGTATAGTTGATATACAATATTATATTGGTTTCAAGTATACAGCATACTGATTTGACAGCTAACTACATTATTAGATGCTCACTCCAAATAATATAGTTATTGTCAACATAGAATGATGTTATAGAATTATTGACTATATTCTCTATGCTGTATTTTCATCACCATGACTAATTCATATTATGACTCAGATTTTATGCCTCTTTTGCCACTTCACCAGTTTCACCCACCCAACACAAGCCCTCCCCCATGGTAATCACCAGTCACTTCTCAGTGTCTCTGAGCCTACTGCTGTTTTATTCATTTTGTTTTGTTTTGTTTTGTTTTGTTTTTAGATTCCACATATAAGTGAAATCATATGGTATCTGTCCTTCACTGCCTGGATTATTTCACTTACCATAATACCTTCTAGGTCCATCCATGTTGTTGCAAATGTCAAGATTCCTTTCTTTTTTGTGACTGAGTAATATTCCATTGTATATATATACCACATTTTCTTTACCCATTCATCTGTTGATGGGCAGTTTGGTTGTTCCATATCTTGGTTACTGTAAATAATGTGGCAGTAAACATAGGAGTGCGTTTATCTTTTAGAATGAGTGATTGTGTTTTCTTTGGGTATATACTCAGAAGTGGAATTACTGGGTTGTACAGTGTTTCTATTTTTCTTTTTGGGGAACCTCCATACTGCTTTCCACAGTGGCTGCACCAGTTTACATTCCCACCAAGAGTGCAGGAGGGTTCCCTTTTCTCCTCATCCTTGTCAACACTTGTTTTTTGCTAGTCTTTTGGATAGTGGCCATTCTGACTGGAGTAGGCTAGTATCTCACTGTGGTTTTGATTTGTATTTCCCTGATGATTACTGATGTTGAATCTTCTCATGTGCCTGTTGGCCATCCATATGTCTTCTTTACAAAAATGCTTATTTGGGTCCCCTGCCCATCTTTAATTTGGTTATTTGGTTTTTGGTGTTGAGTTATATGAGCTCTTTAGGTATTTTAGATATTAGACACTTATTGGACATATCATTTGCAAATACATTCTTCCACACAGTAGGTTGCCTTGTTGTTTTGCTGATGGTTTCCTTTGCTGTGCAGAAGCTTTTTAGTTTGACGTCATCCCACTTGTTTATTTTTGCTTTTGTTTCCCTTGTCTGGGGAGACACATTTAGAAAAAAACTGCTAAGGCTGATATCTGAGAGTTTACTTCCTAAGTTTTCTTTTAGGAGCTTAATGGTTTCAAATATTTTATCTATTTAGGTCTCTAATCCATTTAGAGTTTACTTTTGTGTATGGTGTTAGACAGTGATGTTGTTTCATTCTCTTGAATGTACCTACCCAGTTTTCCCAACACCATTTTTTGAAGAAGCTGTCTTTTCCCCATTATATATTCTTGCCTCCTTTATCATACATTAACTATGTAAGCATGGGATTATTTCTGGGCTCTCAATCTGTTCCACTGACCTATGTGTCTATTCTTGTGCCAGCACCATACTGTTTTAGTCACTGTACTTTTGTAGCATAGCGTGAAGTCAGGGAGTATGATGTTCCCAGCTTTGTTTTTTTTTCCTTCAAAATTGCTTTTGCTACTCAAGGTCTTTTGTGGTTCCACAGGAATTTTAGGACTGTTTGCCCTAGTTCACTGAAAAATGCCATTGGTATTTTGACAGGAATTGCACTGGATCTGAAAACTCCTTTGAGCAGGATGCCCATTTTGAAGATATTAATTCTTCCTATCCATGAGCACGAGATAGATTTCCATTTATTTGTGTTTTCTTTTATTTCTCTCATCAGTGTCTTCTAGTTTTCCAAGTACAGGTCTTTCACCTCCTTGGTTATGTTTATTCCTAAGTATTTTATTATTTTTGATGCAATTGTAAATGGGATTGTTTTACTGATTTCTCTTCCTGCTAGCTCATTATTAGTATATAGGAATGCAACAGATTTCTGTATATTGATTTTGTATTCTGCAATTTTGCTGAATCCAGTAATTAGTTCTAATAGTTTTTTGGTGGAGTGTTAGGTTTTTTTATGTATAATATCATGTCATCTGCAAATATTGGGTTTATCTTCTTTCTTACCAATTTGGATGCCTTTTATCTTTTTGTCTTGTCTAATTGCCATGGCTAGAACTTCCAGTATTGTGTTGAACAAAAGTGATGAGAGTGGGTAGCTTGTTCCTGTTCTTAGAGAAAAAGCTTTCAGCTTTTTGCCATTGAGTATGATGTTAGTTATGGGTTTGTCTTACATGGACTTTATTGTGTTGAGGTATTTTCCCTCTATACACATTTTGTTGAGGGTTTTTATCATGAATGGATATTGAATTTTGTCAAATGCTTTTTCAGCATCTATTGAGATGATTAGATGGTTTGGGATTGTATTTCTTTTGTTATTGTGGTGTATCATACTGATTGATTTATGAATATTGTATCACCCTTGCATCCCTGAAATAAATCCCACTTGATTGTGATGGATGATCCTTTTGATGTATTTTTTAATTTGGATTGCTAACATTTTGTTGAGTATTTTTGCATGTATGTTCATCAAGGATATTAGTCTATAATTTTCTTTTTCTGTAGTATCTTTGTCTGGTTTTGGTATTAGAGTGATGCTGGCCTTATAGAATGAGTTTGGAAGCATTCTCTCACCTTCTATATTTTGGAATACTTTAAGAAGGATTGGTATTAGCTCTTCTTTCAATGTTTGGTAGAATTCATCTGTGGAGCCATCTGGTTCTGAAGTTTTCTTTGTTGGAAATTTTTGATTACCAGTTCAATTTCATTACTGGTAATTGGTCTGTTCATATTTTCTGTTTCTTCCTGGGTCAGTCTGGAAGATTGTATGTTTCTAGGAATATTTCCATTTCTTCTAGGTAGTCCCATTTATTGACACATAATTTTTCATAAAATTCTCTAATTCTTTGAATTTCTGTGGTGTCAAGTATAACTTTTTACATTTATGATTTTGTTTATTTGTGTCCTCTCTTTTTTTTTCATAAGTCTGGCTAAAGGTTTGTCTATTTTATCTTCTCAAAGAACCAGTCCTTTCCAGGACAAAAGAAAAGCGTGCGCTTTTTTTTAGCGGCCTTAAAGAGACAAGGGTCCAGGATCACCCCAGCACACTCGGCCCATCAGGCTGGGAGTCCTGGGGAATTTCGGACCCCTTGGCTGGCGACTGGGAAAAAGTAGCCACACTGAGACTTCCCACAGAGATTAACAGCCTCCCATTAGTTCCCACCCTGACCAGAGCTACAAAGAACCAGTCCTTGGTTTCACTGATTTTTTTCTATTAATTTCTTATTCTCTATTTATTTCTTATCTGATCTTTATTATGTCCCTCCTTCAACTAACTTTTGGTTTCATTTGTTCTTTTTCTAGTTCCTTTAGTTGTGAAATTTGATTGTTTATATGGGATTGTTCTTGTTCTTGAGGTATATCTGTATTGCTAAGAACTTCCCTATCAGAATTGCTTCTACTGTATCCCATATATTTTGAACTGTTGTATCTTTGTTTTCATTTGTCTCCAGGTATTGCTTGATTTCTATTTTGATATATTCATTGATCCATCAACTGGTTAGAAGCATGTAGTTTAGCCTCCATTTGTTTTGTGTTTTTTTCTGGGATTTTTTCACATAATTAATTTCTAGTTTCATAGTATTGTGATCTGAAAAGATGCTGACACAATTTCAATCTTCTTAAATTTGAGACTTTATTTTTCCTAATATGTGATGTATTCTGGAGAACATTCCATGTACACTTGAGAAGAAGGTGTATTCTTCCACTTTGGGGTGGAATGTTCTGTATATATCTTTTGAGTTCATATGGTCTAATGTGTCATTCAACACCCGTTTCCTTATTTATTTTTTGTCTGGATGACCTATCCATTGACGTAATGGGTTGTTAAAAGTCCCCTAGTATGATTGTGCTGCTACCAATTTCACCCTTTCTGTTAGTATTTGCTTTATATATTTAGGTACCTCTAAGTAGGATGTATAGACTGTAAGGTCCTCTTGTTAGACTGATGCCCTTATCATCCATAATGTCCTTCTTTGTCTCTTGTTATTTTCTTTGTTTTGAAGTTTATTTTGTCTGATATAAGTATTGCTACTTCTGCTTTTTCTCTCTTTCATTTGCATGAGATAATTTTCCCCTTCAATTTCACTCTATGTATGTCTTTAAGTCAATGAGTTTCTTGTAGACAGCATATAGATGGGTCTTGCTTCTTTATCCATTCAGCCACCCTATGTCTTTTTTTTTAATTATCATTGATATACAATCTTATGAAGATTTCACATGAACACTGCATTTTCACAATTCAACCATATTACCAAGTCCCCCCCCCACACTGCACTACAGTCACTGCCTATCAGCGTAGTATAATGTTATAGAGTCATTACTTGTCCTCTCCATGCTGTACTGTCTTCCTTGTGACCTACCTATATTCTGATTGCTAATTATAGTGTCCCTTAATCCCCTTCCCCCTCCCTCCCCTACCATCACCCCAACCCCTTCCTTTGGTAAATGCTAGTCCCTTCTTGGAGTCTGTGAGTCTACTGCTGTTTTGTTTTGTTGTTATACGCTTTATTGTCAATTTATATGACAATAAATTTAATTTCCACAAATTAGTGAAATCATTTGGTACTTGTCTTTCTCTGCCTGGCTTATTTCAGTGAGCATAACACCCTCTAGCTTCATCCATGTTGTTGCAAATGGTAGGATTTGTTTTCTCCTTATGGCTGAATAATATTCAATTGTGTATATGTACCACCTCTTCTTTATCCATTCATCTACTGATGGACACTTAGGTTGAGGTTGCTTCCATATCTTGGCTATTGTAAATACTGCAGCAATAAACATAGGGATGCATATGTCTTTTTGAATCAGGGACCTTGTTTTCTTTGGATAAATTCCTAGGAGTAGAATTACTGGGTCATATGGTATTTCTATTTTTAGTGTTTTGACGAACCTCCATATTGTTTTCTACAATGGCTGAACTAATTTACATTCCCACCAACATTGTAGGAGGGTTTCCCTTTCTCTGCATCCTCACCAGCATCGGTTGTTGTTTGTGTTTTGGATGTTGGCCATCCTAACTGGTGTGAGGTGATATCTCATTGTGGTTTTAATTTGCATTTCCCTGATAATTAGTGATGTGGAGCATCTTTTCATGTGCCTGTTGGAAATTCAAATTTCTTCTTTGGAGAAGTGTCTCTTCAGATCCTCTGCCCATTTTTTAATTTGTTTTTTGGGTGTTAAGGCATATGAGTTCTTTATATATTTTAGATGTTAACCCCTTATCTGATAAGTGTTTATGAATATATTCTCCCATATTGTACAATGCCTTTTTGTTCTGCTGATAGTGTCCTTTGCTGTACAGAAGCTTTTTAGTTTGACATAGTCTCATTTGCTCATTTTTGCTTTTGTTTCCCTTGCCCAAGGAGATGTGTTCAGGAAAAAGTTGCTCATGTTTATATTCAAGAGATTTTTGCCTGTTTTCTTCTGAGAGTTTTATGGTTTCATGACGTACATTCAGGTCTTTGATCCATTTAAAGTTTACTTTTGTATATGCAGCTAGACAATAATCCAGTTTCATTCTTTTGCATGTAGCTGTCCAGTTTTGCCAACATCAGTTGCTGAACAGGCTGTCTTTTCCCCATTGTATACCCATGGGTCCTTTATCACATATTAACTGTCCATATATATGTGTGGCCAATTGGTTTATATGTGGGCTCTCTATTCTGTTCCATTGATCTATGGTCTGTTCTTGTGCCAGCACCATACTGTTCTGATTACTGTGGCTTTGAGTAAAGCTTGAAGTTAGGGAGCATAATCTCGCCAGCTTTGTTATTCCTTCTCAGGATTGCTTTAGCTATTCAGGGTCTTCTGTGGTTCCATATGAATTTTAGAACTTTTTGTTCTAGTTCATTGAAGAATGTTGGTATTTTTATAGGAATTGCATTGAATCTGTAAATTGCTTTGGGCAGGATGGCCATTTTGACAATATGAATTCTTCATATCCATGAGCACAGGATGTATTTCCTGCCACCCTATGTCTTTTGATTGGTGCATTCAGTATATTTATATATAAAGTAATTGTTGATAGGTATGTATTTACTGCCATTTTGTCTATTGTTTTCTGGTTGATTTTGTAGTTCTTCTCTGCTCCTTTCTTCCTTCTTACATTCTCTTGTGATTTGATGATTTTCTTTAGTATTATGCTTGTACTCCTTCGTTTTTGTTTTTTGTGCATCTACTGTAGGCTTTAGGTCTGTGGATACCATAAGGTTCATATGTAGATTTCTAAATATATAACAGTACATATTAAGTTGATGGTCACTCAACTTCAGATACATTGCAAGAGTACTACTTTTTCATTCTTTCTCTTCCTCCACATTTTATGTATATGATGTCATAATCTACTTCTTTTTTATGTATCCCTTGACTAATATTATGTATAGTTGATTTTACTGCTTTTGTTTTTTCAATATCATAGTTAGTTTGTAAGTAATTGGTCTACTTCCTCTACTGTATGTTTATTTTCACCAATGAAAAATAATTGGACTTAAGAACATTTCCATCTAAAGAAGTCCCTTTCACATATCCTGTAAGGCTGTTTTGGTGATGGTGAATTCTTTTAACCTTCATTTATCTGGAAAACTTTTCATCTGTCCTTCAACTGCGAATGACAACCTTGCTGACTATTCTTGGTTGTACATTTTTCACTTTCAATACTTTGAATATTTCATGCCACTCCCTTCTGTCCTGTATAGTTTCTGCTAAGAAACTTGCTGATAGCTTTATGGAGTTTTCCTTATCAGTAACTGTCTTTCTCTTGCTACTTTTAAGATTTTCTCTTTATCTTTAATCTTGTCATTTTCATTAGTATGTGTCTTGGTGTTGTCCTCCTTGGGTTCTCCTTGTTAGAGTCTCTTGGCACTTCCAGAAGCTGGAGGTCCATTTCCTTTCCCAGATTGGGGAAGTTTTGCTATTTTTATTTCAAATAGACTTTCTACTCCTTTGTCTCTCTCTTCCCTTCTGGAACCCCAATTATGTGAATATTGTTCCATTTGACATTGTCACAGAGTTCACTTAGCATCTCCTCATTTTTAGAAATCCTTTTTTCTCTCTGTTCCACAGCTTGGTCACTCTGGACTTCTTGATCTTCCATCTCACCAATCCATTCCTCCACCTCCTGAATCCTACTATTCATTCCCTCTATTGTATTTTTCATTTCAGTTATTGTATTCTTCAACTCTGAATGCTTTTTCTTTTTCTATCTCTGTTGAAATTCTCTTTGAGCTCCTGAAATGATTCCCCATTTCAGTGAGCATCTTTATGACTGTTACTTTGAATTCTTTATCAGGAAAATTGCTTACCACCATCTCATTTAGCCCTTTTTTCTGGCGTTTTATCTTGTTCTTTGTTTTGGAACATATTCTTCTGCCTCCACATTTTGTCTGATTCTCTGTTTCTTCCTTTGTATTAGATAAATCAGCTATGCCTCCTGGTCTTGAAAGTAGTGGCTTTATAAGTAGGCATCCTGTGGTGCCCAGAGGCTCAAACACCTCTGCTCACCACAGCCTTGTTCTTTGTTGTGGCTGACCAATGGTTGCTGTTGGTGGGCTGTGGGTGGGGCCCACCTCTCTGCCTGACTTCCAGAAATGGTAGATCTCCATTTCTGCATGTGACATGAGGCCCTTCTACTGAGATTCATTGTGGGTGAGGCCACCCTCTGCCTGTCTGCCAGCACTGGTGGGCTTGGACTGTTGCTGGGCTGAGCATGCTGGGCTGAGCATGCTGGGCTCAGGAATGCTGGAGTGGAGGCACTGAGGCAGGTGGAGAGTGTCAGAGCTGGATCCTGAAAGTGTCCAGCCAGCTGGGCTGAGGAAGGACTGGGAAAGTGTTGTCCACCCACTTTCTCCTTCAGAGAGGGCTCCCTGAGACCCTCACCCCTCTGGCACAATCCCGGCAACTAGCAAATCTTTCAAACTGCCACCTCTGTGTTAGTTCTCAGCTGAATGGACAAAGAGTGCTAGTCTTTCATAAGCAACAGGAGTTGGCTCCCCCTGGTGTCCAGACCCATTAATCACCAAAGCCTATTGAAATGTGGACTCTTGTCTTCCCAGAGCAGATAGCCAGGGCCGAGTGTGCCAGATTCCTGGACGTTTATCCCCTCCCTACTCCATTCTTCACCCTCCTGCTTGTGGACTGGGATGGGAAAGAGCTTGGGTTCCAACTGATCACAGCTCTGACCCTTTACCCTTCTCAATATGATCTTCTCTTCTTTGGTAGGTGTAAATGGTCCATTCTATAGTATTCAGGTCATCTTCAGGGTTGGTTGTATTTGATGTAGTTGCTTCCTCGGTGTCAACATGAGAGGAGGTTTTCACCATGCCCTCCTAATACTCCATCTTCAAGCCCCTCCCTCAGCACAAATGTCTTCATTGTCATTATCATCATTCTCCTCTCAGTCCTATTCAAGGCCATTAATTTCTCTCACTTGGTCTATTTTAACAGCCTTCCAATTACCACCCCTTGCCCCACTTCTACTACTGTACATCCTAAATTCATCCTCCAATTAGTAGCCAGACTGATCTAATGAAAAATAACTCTAACCACATTACATTATTTATAGATAACGTCTTTATCTTAGTGTAGATACTAGTTCTGATCTAGCCCCTATCCACTCCTATCCTCACCCCCAAAATATTTAACTTTATGTTGACAGTGTTAATTCCAGAGTGCTTCCCATAAACTCTGGTAAAATACCAAATTTCTCAAACCAAGACCTGTGAGGTTGGACACTTGATGGCTTAGAGCTCCAAAGGGGTTCTCTCAGAGAAAGGGCAACTCTATGAACAATTCTCTGTGTTTTGCCTTCTGCTTGGATTCTTTCCTTTTATTCCACAATAGCATCCAGGAGTATCCTGTTCACTTATTACAATTCCAAAATAGCCATCAAACATGTCCTCTTTGTCTTGAGTAGCGCAGGGACAGGCTTCTTTATTCAAAAGCAACTTCAGTAACAATGAAAATGGGAAAAAAGTAATGGAAAATGTAATAGCAGAAACTGATGGTCAAATATCCAAAGTAAACATTTGTGAGTATCCAGACATCAATAAAAGCATAAACACATACACACAAAGTGTACTTAAAGCAGTTTTCATAGCTCCTGCGGAATAGAAAGCTTGACAACTAGTAATTATAGTTTCCTCAGAACAAGCTTATGAGGTAGGTGCACTCTACAGAGAAGGAAACTGAGGCTCAGAATAATCAAGAGAACTGCTTAAAGACACAGGCTGATTGTAGAGACAAAATTTCAACCAGTGTCTATGGCCTGCAGAATCTGTGTTCTGACTGCTTAACCTGTGTATTCCCCTTCACATGCAATAGATTTCTCTTCTGATCAATATTACCTATTACCTTAAGTTATGCTTATTAAATATTGACTTAGGTGTAGCTTTAAAATGATCACCACCCATTGCAGAGGCCAGCCTAGCTTCCAATGGGTAAGATGATCCAAAATAAATTCGTATGCTCTGTATTTTGGTCTATTTTGTGTCTGGCCCAGTTTTCTGTGCCCAAGCGTGAATTACTCCCATGAGCACCCTAACTTGGCTATACCATGATATACAACATTGGGAACTATACATATAGGTTGCCCACATTTGCCGAAATAACCAAAAGAGGGTATGGAAATGAGAGATCATATTAAAACACATATCCCAGCATTCCTATTCCCCACCATGTAAGATAGAAAACAGGAATTTCCATTCCCATCAAGAAGACAAAGCATAAACTTTGGCATCTGAACCAGGATTGAAAACTTTAGAACTAAGAAATCTGTTTTCTTGTTTGTAAAAGGGGTTGTTATAAGGTTTCAAAATAACAAAGATAACCTGCCCAGCCCATTGTAAGATAGATTTAAAACTGTTATATTGTAAATATTAGTAGTATATAGTAGTAATATTGTTTTGCATATGGACACAGGTAGTAATAGTTTGATCTAGAAGTCCTTAACGAATTGTGTGGATTCTTGGAGACCAGCTCCTACATGGATCCCTTCCCTTCAACAAGGCAGTACATGCAGACAATTTAGACAAATAATCACGCGCTTTACAAAGCACATGTAAGGAGAGACAAGACAGTCTCCCACTCCTCCTTGAGGGGTTACAAATCTTTTGATGAATGATGAGAGTGAGTGTCAGTAAAGAGGCAGAGTAGTAAGAGACATTCCACATTAAATATTCAAATCCCAGCTGCCATTCCCAAGGCTCCAGAATCAACATACTCAGATCTGAAACAAATGAAAAAACAAGAGAACAAGTAATAAGTTAAAAATCCACTTCAGAGGAGATTCAAGATGGCGGCGTAAGAGGTGAGACAGAGAACTCCTCCCAAAACCACAGATAGTGCAAAAATATAGTTAATACAACTAACGCTAAAACAGCAACAGGAAAGAAGGTTGCACCAGACTGCATACAGACCTCACAAAACAGGGTAATGTACAAAAGCCTTGATCCAGGGGGATCCAAGCCCTACCCCCACCCCAGCTCACCAGCAGAAGGAAGAGAAACAGAGTGGGAAGGGGGTGGAAGCCTGAGACTGCTGAACACCTAGCCCTGGAGGTCTCCTTTGCAAGCAGAAACCTATATTGTGTGGTGCTCTGGAGGATGGAGAGCTGGGACAGGCGGAGTGCTTGAAAGACAGATTCCGGCCACTTGTGGAGGACAGGATCCACACCCGGCTGCCCTGGGACAAGGGAAAGGCAGGCGGTTTGACAGGCTACGTAGCAGAGAGAGGGCTGCTGAAGGGGTGGGGTTTGAATGGAGCTTGCTGCGTTGGGAGGAGGGGTAGGGGGACAAGGTTCTCTGGGGGTGCTCTGCCCAGCAGATTGAGAACTTTGAGGAGCTTCAGGAGCTCCACCCCTGTGGCTGGCTACTCAGCTTCAAGACCCCTCACTGTGATACACAGCCTGCAGAGCCTAACTCCTGGCCTGACAGCACCAGCTTGCAAACCAGCAGTCACTGTGCTGGTGTCAGGACAGACAGAGGGAGGCCCTGCCTACAATAGGTAGAGACCCAAAGCACAGAGGCTTACACCACTGTGCTTGGCTCACTGGCTCTGATATGGGAGACAGGCACAGCAGGCAAGAATCAGGAAACAGATCTTTCCTCCCCCCAGGCACCAGCTCCGCTATGACCCCTAACCTCACTATAGGGGCTGAGCAGCCCCAGAGACTGGAGCTTCTGGGCAATAGTGGGCAATAGTGGGCACCACACACAAATATGAAACGTCAACAGAATATGGTTCAGAGACTTCCGGGAAGACGGCGGCGTGAGCAGGGCGGCGGAAATCTCCTCCCAAAACCAAATATATTTATGAAAATACAACAAATACTATTCCTAAAAGAGAGACCAGAATATACAGGACAACATCCAGCCTGCAGCTACACCTGAGAGGACTCGGCACCCCATGAAGTGGGTAAGATATGGAGCCGCGACCTGGCAGGACCCAAGCACTCCCCCACCCCAGTGCACCGGCAGGAGGAGAGGATTCAGAGCGGGGAGGGAGTAGAAGCACAGGCCCACCAAATAACCAGTCCTGGTGATCTGTGCCGGGAGCACTGACACACTTCACATGGTGTATCAGAGATTGGAGAGGCAGAGGTGCAGGATCCAAGACGGCATGTCCACTCAGCCGGTTCCCTGGGACAAAAGTAAAGCGCATGCTTTCCTACGGGTCTTAAAGAGACAGGGGCTGAATGGAGGAGCTGGATCATCACAGTGCACTCAGCTAAGCAGGCTGGGAGTCCTGGGGAATTTCGGTCCCCTTGGAGAGTGGCTGGGAAAAGCAGTCGCACAGAGACTTCCCATAGAAATCAGCAGCCTCCCGTTGTTCCCTCCCGAGCCAGAGTAACAAAGGGCCCGGTGGAGCAGTGTGGTGCGGGTGAGGGGCCGCGGATGTGGAATAGTGGAGCAGCAGCACCACCTACAGGATCCTCACAGAAACAACACCCAGCGGGCGTTTTTTTGTTTTTGTCTTTGTTTTTTCCTCTGTTTTCATTTTCTTCTTTTTTTATTTTTCTGACCACTTCTATCACCATGAAAAGACAGAGGAGTATGGAACAAACAGAGCTTACCCAGACAACCCCAGACCAGACAACCCCAGAGAGGGAACCTGATGGGATGGACATGCACAATCTTCCTGAAAAAGAATTCAGAATAAAAGTCACAACCATACTGATGGATCTACAGAGAAATATGCAAGAGCTAAGGGAGGAAGTGAGGGAAGTGAGGAAAGACAATGCAGAGATGAGACAAGCAATTGACAGGCTTAGCAGCAGACTGGACGAGATGCAAGAGACAGTTAATGGAATAGAAATCATAGAACAGGAATACAGAGAAGCTGAGGCAGAGAGAGATAAAAGGATCTCTAGGAATGAAAGAATTTTAAGAGAACTGTGTGACCAATCCAAACGGAACAATATTTGCATTATAGGAGTACCAGAGGAAGAAGAGAGAGGAAAAGGGATAGAAGGTGTCTTTGAAGAAATAATTGCTGAAAAATTCCCCAAGATGGGGAAGGAAATACTCTCTCAAACCATGGAAGCCCATAGATCTCCCAACACAAGGGACCCAAGGAAGACAACACCAAGACACATAATAATTAAAATGGCAAATATCAAAGATAAGGACAGAGTATTAAAGGCAGCTAGAGAGAGAAAAAATATCACCTACAAATGAAAACCCATCAGACTATCATCGGACTTCTCAACAGAAACCTTACAGGCCAGAAGAGAATGGCATGATATATTTAACATAATGAAACAGAAGGGCCTCGAACCAAGAATATTGTATCCAGCACGATTATCATTTAAATATGGCAGAGGGATTAAACAATCTCCAGACAAGTGAAAGCTAAGGGAATTTTCCTCCCATAAACCACCTCTTCAGGATATCTTAAAGGGACTGCTCTAGATGGAAGCACTCCTAAGGCTAAAAACAGGTCACCAGAGAAAATAACATCATAGCAAAGAAAACAGACCATCCAAATACTAACTAAAGGCAAAGAATAAAACTCCTAATATATAAAGAATGGAGGAGGAAGAATAAGAAGGGAGAGAAATAAAGAATCATCAGACTGTGTTTACAATAACTTAACAAGAAAGTTAAGTTAGACTGTTAGATAGTAGAGAAGCTACTCTTGAACCTTTGATAACCACGAATCTAAAGCCAGCAATGGCAATAAGCACATATCTATCAATAATCACCCTAAATATAAATGGACTGAATGCACCAATCAAAAGACACAGAGTAACAGAGTGGATAAAAAAGCAAGACCCATCTATATGCTGCTTACAAGAGACTCACCTCAAACCCAAAGATATACACAGACTAAAAGTGAAGGGATGGAAAAAGATATTTCATGCAAACGACAAAGAGAAAAAAGCAGGTGTTGCAGTACTTGTATCAGACAAAATAGACTTCAAAACGAAGAAAGTAGCAAGAAATAAAGAAGGACACTACATAATGATAAAGGGGTCAGTCCAACAAGAAGATATAACCATTATAAATATATATGCACCCAACACAGAGGCACCGACATGTGTGAAACAAAATAAAAATCATAAACATGCTTATGGAGGTACAGAAAAATATTCAAGAACTCAGGAATGAATTTAAGACAGAGATTCAATCATTAAGAAATTCCATATCTGAAATGAAATATACAATGGAGGGATTTAAAACCAGATTAGATGTAGTTGAAGAGATGGCAAATGGAATAGAAATTAGAGAAGAGAAATAGAAAGAAGTTGAGGAACAGAGAGAAAAAATCTCCAAGAATGACAGAATATTGAGAGAACTGTGTGACCAATACATATGGAACAATATTTGCATAATAGGGGTGCCAGAAGAGGAAAAGAGAGAAAAAGGGATAGAAAGTGTCATAGAGGAGGCAATTGCTGAAAATTTCCCCAACCTAGGGAAGGAGATAGTCTCTCAAGCCATGGAGTTCCACAGATCTCCCAACACAAGGGACCCAAGGAAGACAACATCAAGACATATAATAATAAAATGGCAAGATCAAGTATAAACACAGACTTTCAAAAGCAGCTAGAGAGAGAAAAAAGATCACATACAAAGGAAAACCCATCAGGCTATCATCAGATTTTTCAACAGAAACCTTACAGGCCAGAAAGAAGTGGCATGATATATTTAATGCAATGAAGCAGAAGGGCCATGAACAAAGAATACTCTACCCGGCAAGGTTATCATTTAAATTTGAAGGAGGGATAAAACAATTATCAGATAAGCAAAAGCTGAGAGAATTTACCTCCCACAAACCACATCTACAGTGCTTTTTGGAAGGACTCCTATAGATGGAAGTATTCCTAAGGCTAAATAGATGTCACCCAAGAGATAGACAAAGAGTACAGAATATGATTCATATCATACAAAGAATGGAGGAGGAAGAAAAGGAGGGAAAAAAATCTTTAGGTTGTGTTTGTAATAGCATATGAAGTGAGATAAATTAGACTGTTAGATAGTAAGGGAATTACCCTTGAACCTTTGGTAACCACGAATCTAAACTCTGCAATGGCAATAAGCACATACCTATTGATAATCACCCTAAATGTAAACGGTCTGAATGGGCCAATCAAAAGATGTAGAGTCACTGAATGGATAAAAAAACAACACCCATCTATACGCTGCACACAAGAGACTCACTTCAGACCCAAAGATATACACAGACTAAAAGTAAAGGGATGGAAAAAGATATTTCATGCAACTAATAGGGAGAAAAAAGCAGGAGTTGCACTACTTGTATCAGACAAAATAAACTTCAAAACAAAGAAAGTCACAAAAGACAAAGAAGGACATTACATAATGATAAAGGGGTCAGTCCAGCAAGAGGATATAACCATTTTAAATATCTATGCACCCAATACAGGATCACCTGCATTTGTGAAACAAATACTAACAGAATTAAAGGGAGAAATAGAATGCTATGCATTCATTTTAGGAGACTTCAACACACCACTCACTCCAAAGGACAGATCATCCAGACAGAAAATAAGTAAAGAGACAAAGGCACTGAACAATGTAATAGAACAGATGGACCTAATGAACATCTACAGAACACTCCACTGAAAAACAACAGGATACACATTGTTCTCTAGTGGACATAGAACATTTTCAAGAATAGATCATGTACTAGGCCACAAAAAGAACCTCAGTAAATTCAAAAAGATTGAAATTGGACCAACCAGCTTCTCAGATCACAAAGGTATAAAACTAGAAATAAACTACACAAAGAAAATGAAAAATCCCAAGACACATGGAGGCCTAATAACATGTTCCTAAATCATCAATGGATCAATGATCATATAAAAACAGAAATCAAGCAATATATGGAGACAAATGACAACAATAATTCAACACCACAAAATCTCTGGGATGCAGCGAAGGCCATGCTAAGAGGGAAATATATTGCAATAAAGGCCTACCTCAGGAAAGAAGAACAATCCCAAATGAACAGTCTAAACTCACAATTAATGAAACTAGAAAAGGAAGAACAAATGAGGCCCAAAGTCAGTAGAAGGAGGGATATAATAAAGATTAAAGCAGAAATAAATAAACTTGAGAAGAACAAAACGATAGAAAGAATCAATGAAAGCAGGAGCTGGTTCTTCGAGAAAATAAACAAAATAGATAAACCCC
Source organism: Phataginus tricuspis (assembly GCA_029783875.1). Lineage (NCBI taxonomy): Eukaryota > Metazoa > Chordata > Mammalia > Pholidota > Manidae > Phataginus > Phataginus tricuspis. Next base: position 25,742,215 of record JAQQAC010015468.1, read on the forward strand.
TAGCCAGACTTATGAAGAAAAAAAGAGGCTATACACATAAACAGAATCAGAAATGAGAAAGGAAAAATCACTACAGATACACAGAAATATAAAGATTTATTAGACAATACTATGAAAAATTATGTGCTAACAAACTGTATAACCTAGAAAAAATGGACAACTTTCTAGGAAAATACAACCTTCCAAGGCTGACCCAGGAAGAAACAGAAAATCTGAGTAGACCAATAACCAGGAAAAAAAATTGAATAGCAATCAAAAAACTACCTAAGAACAAATTCCTGAACCAGATGGTTTCACTGCTGAATTTTATCAAACATTTAGTGAAGACCTAATACCCATCCCTCCTTCTTAAAGTTTTCCAAAAAGTAGAAGAGGAGGGAATATTCCCAAACTCATTCTATGAGGCCAACATCACTCTAATACCAAAACCAGGCAAAGATACCACAAAAAAAGAAAATTACAGACCAATATCCCTGATGAATGTAGATGCAAAAATACTCAACAAAATATTAGTAAACCAAATTCAAAAATACATCAAAAAGATCATCCATCATGATCAAGTGGGATTCATCCCAGGGATGCAAGGATGGTACAACATTCGAAAATCCATCAACAGCGAGAAGCTGAAAGATTTTCCTTTAAGGTTGGGAACAAGACAAGGATGCCCACTCTCCCCACTTTTATTCAACATAGTTCTAGAGGTCCTAGCCACGGCAATCAGAAAACACAAAGAAATAAAGGCAGCCAGATTGGTAAAGAATAAGTCAAACTGTTCCTTTTTGCAGAAGACATGATATTGTATATAAAAAACACTAAAGAATCCACTCCAAAACTACTAGAGCTAATATCTGAATTCAGTAAAGTTGCAGGATACAGAATTAATACACAGAAATCTGTTGTCTTCCTATACTCTAATGATGAACTAGCAGAAAGAGAAATCAGAAAAACAGTTCCATTCACAATTGCATCAAAAAGAATAAAATACCTAGGAATAAACCTAACCAAGGAAGTGAAAGACTTATACTCTGAAAACTACAAGACACTCATGAGAGAAATTAAAGAAGATACCAATAAATAGAAACACATCCCACGCTCATGGATAGGAAGAATTAATATTGTCAAAATGGCCATCCTGCCTAAAGCAATCTTCCATGAACTAGAACAAATAGTTCTAAAATTCATATGGAACCTCAAATGACCCCAAATAGTGAAAGCAAACCTGAGAAGGAAGAATAAAGAGGGGGGAATTATGCTCCCTGAGGAAAATCTTTCAGCTTCTCGCTGTGAAGTATAATGTTGGCTGTGGGTTTGTCATATATGGCCTTTATTATGTTGAGGTACTTTCCCTCTACACCCATTTTCTTGAGAGTTTTTATCATGAATGGATGTTGAATTTCATCAAATGCTTTTTCAACATCTATGGAGATGATCATGTGGTTTTTGTCTTTCTTGTTGTTGATGTAGTGGATGATGTTGATGGATTTTTGAATGTTGTACCATCCTTGTATCCCTTGGATGAATCCCACTTGATCACGATGGATGATCTTTTTAATGTATTATTTCAAGCTCTACTACAAAGCCATAGTAATCAAGACAATTTGGCACTGGCACAAGAACAGACCCATAGAGCAATGGAACAGACTAGAGAGCCCAGATATAAACCCAAGCATATATGGCTAACTAATATATGATAAAGGAGCCATGGATATACAATGGGGAAATGACAGCCTCTTCAACAGCTGGTGTTGGGAAAACTAGACAGCTACATGTAAGAGAATGAAACTGGATTATTGTCTAACCCCATACACAAAAGTAAACTCAAAATGGATCAAAGACCTGAATGTAAGTCATGAAACCAAAAAACTCTTAGAAAAAAACATAGGCAAAAACCTCTTTGACATAAACATGAGCAACTTCTTCATGAACATATCTCCCTGGCAAGGGAAACAAAAGCAAAAATGAACAAATGGGACTATATCAAACCAAAAAGCTTCTGTACAACAAAGGACATCAATAGAACAAAAAGACATCCTACAGTATGGGAGAATATATTCATAAATGACATATCCAATAAGAGGTTGATATCCAAATTATATAAAGAGCTCACACACCTCAACAAACAAAAAGCAAATAAGCCAATTAAAAAATGGGTAGAGGACATGAATAGACACTTCTCCAAAGAAGAAATTCAGAGGGCCAACAGGCACATGAAAAGATGCTCCATATCGCTAATCATCAGAGAGAAATGAAAATTAAAACCACAGTGAGATACCACCTCACACCAGTTAGAACGGCCGCCATCCAAAAGACAAACAAAAACAAATGTTGGCGAGGATGTGGAAAAAGGGGAACCCTCCTACACTGCTGGGGGAATATAAATTAGTTCGACCATTGTGGAAAGCAGTATGAAGGTCCCTCAAAAAACTCAAAATAGAAATACCATTTGACCCAGGAATTCCACTACTAGGAATTTACCCTAAGAATGCAGCAGCCCAATTTGAAAAAGACATATGCACCCTTATGTTTATCGCAACACTATTTACAATAGCCAAGAAATGGAAGCAACCTAAGTGTCCATCAGTAGATGAATGGATAAAGAAGATGTGGTATATATACATAATGGAATATTATTCAGCCATAAGAAGAAAACAGATCCTACCATTTGCAACAACATGGATGGTGCTAGAGAGTATTATGCTCAGTGAAATAAGCCAGGTGGAAAAAGACAAGTACCAAATGATTTCACTCACATATGGAGTATAAGAACAAAGAAAAAACTGAAGGAACAAAACAGCAGCAGATTCACAGAACCCAAGAATGGTCTAACAGTTACCAAAGGGAAAGGGACTGGGGAAGATGGGTGGGAAGGGAGGGATAAAGGGGAAAAACGGCTATTACAATTAGCACACATAATGTAGCAGGTGTGGGGGTGGGGTGGGGGGATACGGTGAAGGCAGCGTAACACAGAGCAGACAAGTAGTGATTCTATAACATCCTTGTATGCTGATGGACTGTGACTGCAATGGGGTATGTGTTGGGGACTTGATAATAGGGGTAGTTTAGTAACCATAATGTTGCTAATATAATTGTATATTAATAATAGCAAAATTAAAAAAAATTAAACCTGTATTTAAAGTCTTAAGGCTAAATATTACACCTACGTAAAATAAAAACAGTTTTGTTTTGTTACCAATAAAAGATTAAAATGGAAATAAACAAATAAATAATTTTCTTAAAAAGCAGTTGGTCAATGCATAGTGACCCATGGAGCAATTAATCTCCTGATACAGGTGAGTACTTCCTATAGGGTTAATGAGAGAATGCCATGGGGAGGAATATGATTAGGAGATATTTATAGCTAATGGAGCAGGCTATTAAAAGTAATGGGGCTCATTTGCGTTTGACTGACGGAGAAGGAAAAGATCATGTTACCGGTCTACAATATCTTGCAAAATTAACTTAAAAGAAAAGTGTCATGTTTCCACATTATAAACAATGCTTCTCACCTTTAAGAAATTGAGAAATCTTGCAAATCCAATGGACCTCAGCCCATCATCAAGCCAACAACATTATCTGAAGTCAATTCAGCAGCCCTAAATTTAAACTATGATGTATTCCCCAAGTCTTCCCCATTTGATTCTCTTAGTTACTCTGGCTGGATATTCTACACCCATCTTTGACTCCTTCCTCACTACACACCCTTCAATATTTCTTACTATTCTATACTCCTTCTCCATCCCAATGGTCAGTAAAAAGCTCCATGCCTATATCCCCTCAATTAGCCCATCCAGAAAGCGTTCCTTTGTTCATCCTGCCTTCAGTATCTCCATTTCAGTATGTCAAGTCTACCGCCATGATTTTAACTTTTTAAAAATAAAACTCTTGTTCCAAAACATTAAATGCTCCACAGTTTCTATGGAATAAAAGGCCAGATATCTCAGACTGATACTAAAGTATTTTCACAATCTGATACCAAACATCCTGCCTCCATCAGCTCTTGCGGTCTCCTTCCTTGAATTCTAGAGTCCACTCAAACTAAACTGAACACTGATCCCAGTGTATGCTCATGCTTCTACTCCTCAAACATGTTCATAATATTTCCCACCTGCAAGAAATTCCAAATCCACCAATCTGTTCATATCTAAATCATCTCTAAGCATCTAATTCAACTCAAATAATATTTTTCCCAGAGACTTCCCTGAACTCTCAGACAAGGGCTCCTTCTCTCATCTGAACCCACTGCCCTCTCTCATACCATTTATTACAGTGTGATGACTCCATAGACTGAGTTCTTCACCATTTCACTCAACTTCCTCTCAAAGTGCAGCAACAAATTGGCCCTTGAGATGTTTGAATCCTGCCTCAGTCAGGTATTAGGCCTTTGACCTGAAGTTGTTTACTTTACCTCTACCAGCCTCCATAAGCTTCCTTATAAAATGGGGACAAGAATGATTCCAACTTCACTGAAGTTTTCATCAAATGAAGATTTCATGAGATAACACGTCAGGTACTTAGTCTGCTATGTGACATAAAAGTGCTCACTAAATTTTAGTTGTGGTTCTTATTGATTTGTATTTGTGCAAGAGACTTTTCAAAAAGAGTTTCCATCAAAGCCTTCCCTCTCTGTAAGTGTGTGCTCCTTTAACCACTAAGGCTATTACCCCTCCTCTTGAGTCAAATGGCATTGTGACTTTCCTTGATCTATAAAATGCAGCAGAAATGATGCATTTTCTGGTCCTCTGATTTAAGAAGCCTTGTAGCTTCTGTTTTCTCCCTGGTGAAGCCAGTCATCTTGCTGTAAGAAAACTTGGACTAAACTACTGAATGATGAGAAAACACAGGGAAAGAGAAAGAGGTACTACATGGAGATACACATGGAGCACTGAAGTATCAGACATATGAATGAGGCAATATTGGGCCTTCCGGCCAAACCCAATAACTAGCTAAGTGCATCTTCATGATAGCCCCTCCCAAAACAAGATAAACAGAAGACTCTCCCAATGGAGGCCCCACAAACCCACAGCCAACCCAAGGGTTTATAGGAAATCATATATCATTCTATAGGTGACTACTACAATATCCATTCATTTTCTCTCCTACTAGACAATGAGCTCCTTAAGGTCAAGGACCATATCATATTTATATCTTCATTGCCAGTGCCTAGACAGACAGAAATCTGAATGAATTCATATATGAATACACCAGCAGGGTAAGTATGTAAGTGGCTAAGATACAGTGTTTGAGCACTCTTAAAGTTATTGAATGACTTCTTTCCTATCTCTTTATGAGGATACTGTACAGGCAGAATCAAAGCCCAGGATAGGAAAAGCATTAATGGAATCTGACAACATAAACGAGCAGACCCCATCTTTGAAACTCCATGCTTGACATCCTGGTTAAACAGCTCTCTTATAAAACAGCCTGGCTGCCTATCAACTTCTAAAACAGAAGCAACTCGGTTAGTCTGAGGAAGGGAAGTGGGAAACTTGGATTTACTACACCAAGTTCACAGTGTAGAGAGAAACAGATGGAAGATAAAATGTTCTGTGAAGTTTACACTTTTCTACCCATTCACTCAGTAATTGATGCTCACCATCTGTCGACTCTAGCAAGTAGGGTCTTTAAACACTGAAAGAGCCCCATTCTGACACTACTGCAGAATGATACTAAATGTGCCACTTCTTAAGATTATACCTTGTCTAACAGAGCCTACCTCCATCTGATTAAGGCTGGGAGCCCATCCCTACATCAGAAGACCTAAAAACACATAATCTCTGGCACCTTTTTCTCTTTGTCAAGCTTTGTCCTGAACCATCACCCTCTTCCTTTGTTTTTGCTTCTCCTTTTTATTTAGAATCTTGCATGTGTCCTCAGACTCTTACTGCAACCAGTGGTTCTGATCCAAAGCTCTCTTCACCAACCACGATGACTTATTTTATCACAAATTTTCCTACTTCTAGTTACTGTGCGCAGAGTAAAAAACCCTCATTTGTATGGCCTGGCCACAACATCCATTGTAAACCTTTATAATCTCTGTAATCCCTAGGCATACATATGAGCTCTCAGATGAGGCCCATATCCATCTGTTGGTCAACATCTTACATGGATCCTTTGGAAATGGGCTAGGAAGGGAAACAAAAAAGATCTACTCCTAATTTGAGTAGATGCTAATGAAATCCAATGTCAGATATTCTCATCCGCTTTCACTCTTTTTTTCACATGAAAAGTCACACCCTCCCCAATGAATTTTGTTACTTCCCAGGGTCCTTCTACACTCACTGCTACTCCTTGCTGCAATTCCCTAAATCCAGTGAATTCTTGTTCCTAATCTTAATTATGCCACATGTTCATTTACTGAACCTCAAATATCTGTCTTACATCATCAAATATTTATTGAGTCTTTCATATGAGATTGTAACAAAACCTGGCTACTGTTGCCTAAGACCAAAAGATTTAGTGAGGGTGATAGAATAATTAATAGACAATTTCACATTGTGGTAAATGCTCCTACAGGAAAAGTAGAATGTGCCATGTAAACACCTCATTCTGGGGGTGAGCTGGGAGGTCAGAAAAAGTTTCCCAGGGAAGTAATAAGCAGGTGATACCTAGACACTTGTACTTAAAATGTGGTCCTTGAATACAGAAAAATCCACAATTACAGTTCGAGATTTCAGTATGTTTCTCTTTCTCTCTTTCTCTCACTCCTCCCCACCCCTTGCCTATCTCTTCCAATAACCGATAGAACATGTGGACAGGAAATCAGCAAGGATGTAGTATATTTGAATAATTATCAACCAGCTGAGCCTGAATGACATTTATAAAACACTGGGTCAAACATCAGAATATATATTCTTCTCAAATACACACAGAACAATTACCAAGAACAACGCAATTCTGGGCCATAAAGCAGGTTTAACTATTTAAAAAACTCAACTCGGACAGAGTCTCAGCCTAGCCACTGCTGCCTGGAGACTGCTGAGCCCCCATCCATCTGGTGCCACCCATTCCAGGTACAGAACATCCAGTCATGGATGAAAATGAGCTGGTGCAAAAGGCCAAACTGGCCAACCAGGCTGAGTGGCATGATGACATGGCAGCCTGCATGAAGTCTGTAACTGAGCAAGGAGCTGAATTATCCAATGAGGAGAGGAATCTTCTCTCAGTTGTTGTAGGAGCTCACAGGTCATATAGGAGGGTCATCTCAAGTATTGAGCAAAAGACAGAAGGTGCTAAGAAAAAATAGCAAATGGCTCAATGATACAGAGAGAAAACTGAAACTTAGCTAAGAGATACCTGCAATGAGGTACCATCTCATTTGGAAAAGTTCATCCCCAATTCTTCACATCAATACCCCACTTTCAAAAATGCAGATCTCATCAGACAGAAAATTCAGTATGGAAAATGCAGAAAATCAATAAGGAAACAGCAAAATAAAACAATACTACAGACATAATAGATCTAACAGACATTTACAGAAAACTCCTTCCAACTGGAACAGAATATATACACATTCTTTTCAAGTGAACATGGAACATTATCCAGGATAGATCATATGTTAGGTCACAAAACAAATCAACAAACTTAAGAAGACTGAAATATATATCAAATAACTCTTCTGATCACAATAGGATGAAACTAGAAATTAGTAACAGAAGGAAAATTGGAAAATTCATAAAAATGTGGAAATTAACACACTCCTGAACAATCAATGGGTCAAGGAAAAAGTGAAAAGGGAAATCAAAAAATATCTAGAAAGGATTAAAGATGGCGGCATGAATGGTGAGACAGAGGCTTCCTCCTAAAACCGCATATAATATGAAAATAAAGCTACTACAACTATTCTTGAAAGAGCAACAAGAAAGAGGACGGCAACAAACTGCATACACCTGGAGACAAGAGCAGCCCTCACAGAAAAGGGGAACGTACTAAAGCTGAGGTCCTGCGGAATCCAAGCCCTTCCCCGACCCCAGCTCACCAGCAGGAGGAACAGGAACAGAGCGGAGAGGGAGTGGAGAACTGGGACTGCTGAATACCTAACTCTGGAGATCTGCTCTGGGAGCACAAACCTACATTTCATGGTGCTTGCATGATACTCTTGTAATTAGGGGGTTGGAAAGCTAAGACAGGCAGAATTCCTGGAGAGACTAAGATTCCAGCTGCTTGTGAAAGCAGGGATCCATATCCAGCTGCTCTGGGACAAAAGAAAGGCGGGCAGTCTGAGAGACTTCCTAACAAAGAAGCCCTTAGCAAGAGGGCTGCTAAAGGGACAAGGATTGCACAGAGCTTACTGCTCAGGAGAAAGGAGAGGTAGACAAAATTGTCCGGGTGCATTCTGCCCAGCAGATTGGGAGTTTTCACCATCTTCACGTGCGCCAGCTCTCTGGATGCCTACACAGCTCCAAGAACCCCTTCTGTGACAGGCGGACTAGTGCACCTTTCTCCTGGCCAGCCCCACCAGGCTTGCAAAACAGGAAACCCTCTCCTGGTGTTAGGCTAGCCAGAGGGAAGATCTGTCTACAGCAATTAAAAACGCAAAGCACAGAGGCTTATACCTGTGTGCTCAGCCCACTGGTTCAGGCAGTGGAGACAGGCATAGCAGCCAGGAACCAGGAAAGAGCCCTTTCCTCCCCTGAGGCACCAATACCACTCCCCTACAATCCCCAACATTGCTTCAGGGGCTGAGGAGCTCCAGAGAGTAGAGCTTCTGGGCACTAGAGGGTGCCACACACAAATATGAAATGCCAAAGGAACCTGGTTCAGAGTAAAATTATGAATACAACTCCTGAGAAAGATTTAAATGATATGGACCTTATGACTCTCCCTGAAAAGGAGTTCAAAATAAAAATCACTAACATGCTCATGGAGGTATGGAAAGATATTCAAGAACTCAGGAATGAATTCCAGTCGGAGATCCAATCATTGAAGAACACAATGGATGGTATTAAAATCAGGTTGAATATGCTGGAGGAGACGATAAATGAAATAAAAACTAGAGGAGAGGAATATAAAGAGGCTGAGGCACTAAGAGAAAAAAGGATCTCTAAGAATAAAAGAATATTGAGAGAACTGTGTGACCAATCCAAACGGAACACTATTCACATTATAGGGGTACCAGAAGAAGAAGAGAGAGAAAAAGGGATAGAAAGTGTCTTTGAGGAGCTGATTGCTGAAAACTTCCCCAATCTGGGGAAGGAGATAGTCTCTCAGGCCATGGAGGTGCACAGATCTCCCAACACAAGGGACCCAAGGAAGACAACACCAAGACATATAGTAATAAAAATGGCAAAGATCAAGGATATGGACAGACTATTAAAAGCATCCAGAGAGAGAAATAAGATCACATACAAAGGAAAACCCATCAGGCTATCATTAGACTTCTCAGCAGAAACCTTACAGGCCACAAGGGAATGGCATGATGTATTTAATGCAATGAAGCAGAAGGGCCTTGAACCAAGATTACTTTATGTGGCAAGATTATCATTTAAATTTGAAGGAGGGATTAAACAATTCCCAGATAAGCAAAAGCTGAGAGAATTTGCCTCGGACAAACCATCTCTACAGTGTATTTTGGAGGGACTGCTATAGATGGAAGTGTTCCTACGGTTTAATAGCTGTCACCAGAGGTAATAAAACCACAGTAAAGAAAATAGAAGAGCTAATTACTAAGAAAAAGCAAAATTAAATTAACTATCCCCAAAGTCAATCAAGGGACAGACAAACAGTACAGAATATGATACCTAATATATAAAGAATGGAGGAGGAAGAAAAAGGAGGAAGGAAATAAACAAACAAAAAAAAAGAACCTTTAGATTGTGTTTGTAATAGCATATTAAGTGAGTTGTTAGACTTTTAGATACTAGGGAAGTTAACCTTGAACCTTTGGTAACCACGAATCTGAAGCCTACAATGCCAAAAAGTACACACCTATCCATAATCACCCTAAATGTAAATGGACTGAATGCACCAGTCAAAAGACATAGAATCACTGAATGGATAAAAAAACAAGACCCATCTATATGCTGCCTTCAAGAGACTCACTTTAAACCCAAAGACATACACAGACTGAAAGTGAAGGGATGGAAAAAGATATTTCATGCAAACAACAAAGAGAAAAAAGCAGGTGTTGCAGTACTTGTATCAGACAAAATAGACTTCAAAAAGAAGAAAGTAGCAAGAGATAAAGAATGACATTACATAATGATAAAGAGGTCAGTCCAACAAGAAAATATAACCATTATAAATATATATGCTCCCAACACAGGAGCGCCAGCATATGTGAAACAAATACTAACAGAATTAAAGGAGGAAATCGAAAGCAATGCATTCATTTTATGACTCTTCAACACACCATTCACTCCAAAGGACACATCAACCAGACAGAAAATAAGTAAAGACATAGAGGCACTGAACAACACACTAGAACAGACGGATCTAACAGACATCTACAGAACTCTACACCCAAAAGCAACAGGATACACATTCTTCTCAAGTGCAAATGGAACATTCTCCAGAACAGACCACATACTAGGCCACAAAAAGAACCTCAATAAATTCAAAAATATTGAAATTCTACCAACCAACTTCTCACAGCACAAAGGTATAAAACTAGAAATAAATTTTAGAAAGAAATCAAAAAGGCTCACAAATACATGGAGACTTAACAACATTCTCCTAATGAATCAATGGGTTAATGACCAAATCAAAACAGAAATCAAAGAATATATGGAGACTAATGACAACAACAACACAAAGCCACAACTTCTGTGGGACGCAGCAAAGGCAGTTCTAAGAGGGAAGTATATTGCAATCCAGTCCTATTTAAAGAAGGAAGAATATTCCCAAATGAATAGTCTAAAAACACAATTACTAAAATTGGAAAAAGAAGAACAAATGAGGCCAAAACTCATCAGAAGGAGGGACATAATACAGATCAGAGAAGAAATAAATAAAATTGAGAAGAATAAAACAATAGAAAAAAAAATCAATGAAACCAAGAGCTGGTTCTTTGAAAAAATAAACAAAATAGATAAACCCTAGCCAGACTCATTAAGAGAAAAAGAGAATCTACACACATAAACAGAATCAGAAATGGGAAAGGAAAAATAATGACGGAACCCACAGAAATACAAAGAATTATAAAAGAATATTATGAGAATCTATATGCTAACAAGCTGAAAAACATAGAAGAAATGGACAACTTCTTAGAAAAATACAACCTTCCAAGACTGACCAAGCAAGAAACAGAAAAACTAAACAGACCAATCACCAGCAATGAAAATGAAGCGGTAATCAAAAAACTACCCAAGAACAAAACCCCCGGACCTGATAGATTCACCTCTGAATTCTACCAGACATACAGAGACGAAATAACACCCATTCTCCTTAAAGTTTTCCAAAAAATAGAAGAGGAGGGAATACTTCCAAACTCATTCTATGAAGCCAGCATCACTCTGATACAAAAAACGGGCAAAGACCTCACTAAAAAAGAAAATTACAGACCAATATTCCTGATGAATGTACATGCAAAAATACTCAACAAGATATTATCAAACCGAATTCAAAAATACATCAAGAGGATCATACACCATGATCAAGTGGGATTCATCCCAGGGATGCAAGGATGGTACAACATTCGAAAATCCATCATCATCCACCACATCAACAAAAAGAAGAACAAAAACCACATGATCATCTCCATAGATGCTGAAAAAGCATTTGACAAAATTCAGCATCCATTCATGATTAAAACTCTCAACAAAATGGGTATAGATGGCAAGTACCTCAACATCATAAAGGCCATATATGACAAACCCACAGCTAATATCATACTTAACAGCAAGAAGCTGAAAGCTTTTCATCTAAGATTGGGAACAAGACAGGGATGCCCACTCTCTCCGCTCTTATTCAACATAGTACTGGAGGTCCTAGCCACGGCAATCAGACAACACAAAGACATACAAGGCATCCAGACTGGTAAAGAAGAAGCCAAATTGTCACTATTTGCAGATGACATGATACTGTACATAAAAAACCCTAAAGACTCCACTCCAAAACTACTAGAACTAATACCTGAATTCAGCAAAGTTGCAGGATACAAAATTAACACACAGAAATCTGTTGCTTTCCTATACACTAACTATGAACTAACAGAAAGAGAAATCAGAAAAACAATTTCATTCACAATTGTATCAAAAAGAATAAAATACCTAGGAATAAACCTAATGAAGGAAGTGAAAGACGTATACCCTGAAAACTACAAGACACACCTAACAGAAATTAAAGAGGACACTAACAAATGGAAATTCATCCCATGTTCTTGGCTAGGAAGAACAAATATTGTCAAAATGACTATACTACCTAAAGCAATCTACAGATTCAACGTAATCCCTATCAAACTACCAACAGCTTTCTTCGATGAACTGGAACAAATAATTCTAAAATTCATATGGAACCAGAAAAGACCCCGAATAGCCAAAGCAATCCTGAGAAGGAGAAATAAAACAGGGGGAATTACGCTCCCTGACTTCAAGCTCTACTACAAAGCCACAGTAATCAAGACAATTTGGTATTGGCACAAAAACAGACCCACAGACCAGTGGAACAGAATAGAAAATCCAAACATTAACCCAAACATATATAGGCAATTAATATTTGATAAAGGAGCCTTGGATATACAATGGGGAGATGACAGCCTCTTCAGCAGCTGGTGTTGGAAAAACTTGACAGCTACATGTAAAGAGAATGAAACTGGACTACTGTCTAACCCCATACACAAAGGTAAACTCAAGGTGGATCAAAGACCTGAATGTAAGTCATGAAACCATAAAACTCTTAGGAAAAACATAGGCAAAAATATCTTGGACATAAACATGAGGGACTTTTTTATGAACATATCTCCCTGGGCAAGGGAAACAAAAGCAAAAATGAACAAATGGAACTATATCAAGCTGAAAAGCTTCTGTACAGCAAAGGACACCATCAGTAGAACAAAAAAACATCCTAAAGTATGGGAGAATATATTTATAAATAATGTATCCGATAAGGGCTTGACATCCAAAATATATAAAGAACTCACGCACCTTAACAAACAGAAAGCAAATAATCCAATTAAGAAATGGGCAGAGGACATGAATAGACACTTCTCTAAAGAAGAAATTCAGAGGGCCAACAGGCACTTGAAAAGATGCTCCACATCGCTAATCATCAGAGAAATGCAGATTAAAACCACAATGAGATATCACCTCACACCAGTGAGGATGGCCAACATCCAAAACACAAACAACAACAAATGTTGGCGAGGATGTGGAGAAAAGGGAACCCTCCTACACTGCTGGTGGGAATGCAAATTAGTTCAAGCATTGTGGAAAGCAGTATGGAGGCTCCTCAAAAAACTCAAAATAGAAATACCATTTGACCCAGGAATCCCACTCCTAGGAATTTACCCTAAGAATGCAGCATCCCAGTTTGAAAAAGACATATGCACCCCTATGTTTATCGCAGCACTATTTACAATAGCCAAGAAATGGAAGCAACCTGAGTGTCCACCAGTATATGAATGGATAAAGAAGAGGTGGTACATATACACAATGGAATATTATTCAGCCATAAGAAGAAAACAAATCCTACCATTTGCAACAACATGGATAGAGCTCGAGGGTATTATGCTCAGTGAAATAAGCCAAGCCAAAAAAGACAAGTATCAAATGATTTCACTCATATGTGGAGTATAAGAACAAAGAAAAAAACCAAAGGAACAAAACAGCAGCAGACTCATAGAACCCAAGAACGGACTAATAGTTACCAAAGGGAAAGGTAGTGGGGAAGATGGGTGGGAAGGGAGGGATGAGGGGGAAAAAGGGGCATTAAGATTAGCAGATGTAATGTTGCGGGGGCACGGGGAGGGCTGTACAACTCAGAAAAGACAAGTAGTGATTCTATAGCATCTCACTACGCTGATGGACAGTGACTGTAATGGGGTACATAGGGGGGACTTGATGAAGTGGGGAGTTTAGTTACCATAATGTGGCACATGTAATTGTAGACTTATGATACAAAAATAAAATAAAATAAATAAAAAAGATTAACAAAACTAAGATCTGGATTTTTGAAATGATAAACAAAATTGATAAACCTTTAGCAAGACTAAGAAAAACAGAGAAGACTCAAATAAAATTATAAATGATAGAGGAGACATTACAACTGGTATTATAGAAATGCAGGGGCTTAAAGATGGTGGTGTGAGGAGTAAGACAGAGACCCCCTCCCAAAAACACATATAATATGAAAATACAGCAAATACAATGAATCCTGAAAGAGCAACAGGAAAGAAGACTGTAACAGACTGCCTTTACCTGCAGAAAAGAGAAGACCTCATGGAGAAGGGTAAAGTACCAAAGCCGTGATCCAGTGAGAACCAAGCCCTCCCCCAGCCCGACCTCACTGGTGGGAGGAAGTGAAGAGGAGCAGGGAGGGGGTGGAGGCCTGGGACTACTGTGTACCTAAGACTGCAGAACACCCAGCCCTGGAGATCTGCTCTCAGAGCACAAACCTACATTACATGGTGCTCTGGAGATTAGTAGCTTTGGAAAGCTAGGAAAGGCAGAATACTCAGAGAGACTGAGATCCAGCCACTTGTGAAGAAAAGGTACCCACAACCAGCCACTCCGGGACAAAAGAAAGGCGGGCACTTTGAAAGACTTCCCAATAGTGAGAGGGCTGCTCAAGGGCCAAGGATTACAAAGACCTTGCCACTCAGGAGAAAGGACAGGTGGATGAAATTGATGGGCTCACTCAACCAAGACGGTTGGGAACATTCAGGAGCATCAGGCGCTCCATCCACCTGGCTGGCAATGCAGCTCTGAGACCCCCCCCCCCCCATATCGCAATACGCAGACTGCAGTTCTTTCCTCGTGTCTGGCAATGGCTTACAAACCTGCTGTCCCCACCATTTCATCAGGACAGTCAGAGGGTGGCCCTGCCTATGGCAGGTACAGGGCATAGCATAGAAGCTCCTCCCTCCATGCTCGGCCTACTGGCCCTGGCAGTACAGGCAGGCACTGCAAGCAGGAAAGAGCTCTTTCATCCCAGCAGGCAGCAGCATCACTCGCCTGCAAAACCCGCCATAGCTCCAGCTGCTGAGCAGCTCCAGAGAGTAGAACTTCTGGGCACTAGAGGGTGCCACACACATAAAGTTATTATTCCATATTATTCATTACAAATATGAAACATCAAAAGAACCTGTTACAGAACTTGGATTAAAGATGGTGGTGTGACAGATGAGACACAAGCTTCCTCCTAAAACCACATATAATACGAAAATATAATTACTACAACTACTCCTGAAAGAGCAACAGGAAAGAGGACTGCACCATATGCATACACCTGGAGAAAAGAGCAGACCTCACAGAACAGGGTAATGTACCAAAGCTGTGGCCCAGTGGGACCCAAGCCCTTCCCCAACCCCAGCTCACTGGTGGGAGGAAGAGGAACCAAGGAGGGAGGGAGTGGAGGCCTCGGACTACTGAATACCTAACTCTGGAGATCTGCTCTGGGAGCACAAACCTACAATTCATGGTGCTTGCATGATACTCTCATGATTATGGGGTGGAAAGCTAAGACAGGAAGAATTCCTGGAGAGACTGAGATTCCAGCTGCTTGTGGAAAGCAGGAATCCATATCTGGCTGCTCTGGGACAAAAGAAAGGTGGGCAGCCTGAGAGACTCCCTAACAAGGAAGCCCTTAGCAAAAGGGCTGCTAAAGGGCAAGGATTGCACAGAGCTTACTGCTCAGGAGAGAGGACAGGTAGACAGAATTGTCCGGGTGCACTCTGCAAAGCAGGTTGGGAGCTTTACCATATAGACTCTCATATTTAAGGAGGAAAAAGAAATCTTCCTCCTTAGACGATCTTCAGGTGCTCAACCTAACTGGATGGCTACACAGCTCCAAAGATCCCCTCCCTGATACGCAGCCTACTGCACCTTTCTCCTGGCCAGCCCCACTTGGCTCGCACCGGCAAACCCTACCCTGGCATTAGCCCAGCCAGAGGGAAGATCTGTCTATAGCAACTACAAACTCAAAGCATAGAGGCTTGTACCTGTGTGCTCAGGCCACGGGTTCACGCTTGGAGACAGGCATAGCAGCCGGGTAGCAGGAAACAGCTCTTTCCTACCCCCAGGCACGAATACCACTCCCCTGCAACCCCCAACATTGATTAAGGGGATGAGTAGCTCCAGGGAGTAGAGCTTCTGGCCACTAGAGGGAGCCATATACAAATATGAAACACCAAAGTAATCTGGTTCAGAGTAAAATTATTAATACCACTCCTGAGAAATATTTAAATGACATCGACCTCCTGACTTCCTGAAAGGGAGTTCAAAATAAAAATCATGAACATACTCATGGAGCTACGGAAAGATATTCAAGAACTCAGGAATTAATTCTGGTCAGAGATCCAATCATTGAAGAGCACAATGGACGATATAAAAAGCAGACTGGATATGGTGGAGGAGACATTAAATGAAATAGAAATTAGAGAACAGGAATACAAATAAGTTGAGGCAGAGAGAGAAAAAAGGATCTCTAAGAATGAAAGAATATTGAGAGAACTGTGTGACCAATCCAAACGGAACAACATTCACATTATAGGGGTACCAGAAGAAGAAGAGAGAGAAAAAGGAATACAAAGTCTCTTTGAGGAGGTAATTGTTGAAAACTTCCCCAATCTGGGGAAGAAGATAGTCTCTCAGGCCATGGAGATGCACAGATCTCCCAACACAAGGGACCCAAAGAAGACAACACCAAGACATATAGTAATTAAAATGGCAAAGATCAAGGATAAGGACAGACTACTAAAAGCAGCCAGAGAGACAAATAAGATTATATACAAAGGAAAGCCCATCAGGCTATCATCAGACTTCTCAACAGAAACCTACAGGCCAGAAAGGAGTAGCATGATGTATTTAATGCAATGCAGCATTAGGGCCTTGAACCAAGAACACTTTATCTGGCATGATTATCATTTAAATTTGAAGGAGGGATTAAACAATTTCCAGATAAGCAAAAGCTGAGAGAATTTACCTCCCACAAACCATCTCTACAGTGTATTTTCGAGAGACTGCTATAGATGGAAGTGTTCCTAAGGTTTAATAGCTGTCACCAAAGATAACAAAACCACAGTAAAGAAAGTAGAACAGCTAATTACTAAGCAAATGCAAAAATTTAAATAACTACCTCCAAAGTCAAGCAAGGGATAGACAAAGAGTGCAGAATATGAAAGCTAATATATAAAGAATGGAAGAAGAAGAAAAAGGAGGAAGAAAAAAAACAACCTTTAGATTGCGTTTGTAATAGCATATTAAGTGAGTAAAGTTAGACTCTTAGATAGTAAGGAAGTTAACCTTGAACATTTGGTAACCACAAATCTAAAGCCTGCAATGCCAATAAGTACATACCTATCGATAATCACTCTAAATGTAAATGGTCTGAATGTACCAATAAAAAGACATAGAGTCACTGAATGGATAAAAAATCAAGACGCATCTATATGCTGCCTACAAGAGACTCACTTTAAACCAAAAAACATACACAGACTAAAAGTGAAAAAATATTTCATGCAACTAAGAGGGAGAAAAAAGCAGGAGTTGCAGTACTTGTATCAGACAAAATAGACTTCAAAACAAAGAAAGTCACAAGAGACAAAGAAGGACATTACATAATGATAAAAGGGTTAATCCAACAAGAAGCTATAACCATTATAAATTTCTATACGCCCAACACAGGTGCACTTACATACGTGAAACAAATACTAAAAGAATTAAAGGAGGAAATAGAATGCAACGCATTCATTCTAGGAGACTTCAACACTCCACTCACTCTGAAGGACAGATCAACCAGACAGAAAATAAGTAAGGAGACAGAGGCACTGAACAACACAATAGAATAGATGGATCTAACAGACATCTACAGAACTCTACACCCAAAAGCAGCAGAATACACATTCTTCTCAAGTGCACATGGAACATTTTCAAGAATAGATCATATACTAGGCCACAAAAAGAGCTTCAGTAAATTCAAAAAGATTGAAATTGTACCAACCAGTTTCTCAGACCACAAAGGTATGAAATTAGAAATAAATTATGCAAAGAAAATGAAAAATCCCACAAACACATAGAGGCTTCAAAACATGCTCCTAAATAACCAATGGATAAATTACAAAATAAAAACAGAGATCAAGCAATATATGGAGAAAAATGACAACAATAATTCAACACCACAAAATCGGTGGGATGCAGCAAAGACCATGTTAAGAGGAAAGTATATTGCAATACAAGCCTACCTCAGGTATGAAGAACAATCCATAGGAGCAATCTAATCTCACAATTAACGGAACCAGATAAACAAGAACAAATGAGGTCCAAAGTCAGTAGAAGGAGGGACATAAGAAAGATTAGAGCAGAAATAAATAAAATTGAGAAGATTAAAACAGTAGAATCAATGAAAGGAGCTGATTCTTCAAGAAAATAAACAAAATAGATAAACCTCCAGCCAGACTTATCAAGAAAAAAAGAGAGTCTACTCACATAAACAGAATCAGAAATGAGAAAGGAAAAATCACGACAGACACCACAGAAATAGAAAGAAATATTAGAGAATACTATGAAAAATTGTATGGTAGCAAACTGGATAACCTAAAAGAAATGGACAACTTTATAGAAAAATACAACTTTTCAAGGCTCACCCAGAAATAAAGAGAAAATCTGAACAGACCAATTACCAGCAACAAAATTGAACTGGTAATCAAAAATCTATGTAAGAACAAAATGCCTGCACCAGATGGCTACACTGCTGAATGTTATCAAACATTTAGTGAAGACCTAATACACATCTTCCTTAAAGTTTTCCAAAGAGTAGAAGAAGAGGAAATACTTCCAAACTCATTCTATGAGGCCAGGATCACTCTAATACCAAAACCAGAAAAGGGCACCACAAAAAAAGAAAATTACAGACCAATACAGAAAATATACAGACCAGATGAACATACATACAAAAATACTCAACAAAATATTAGCAAACCGAATTCAAAAATACATCAAAAAGATCATCCATCATGATCAATTAGGATTTATTCCAGGGATGCAAGGATGGTACAATATTTGAAAATCCACCAACATCATGTACCACATCAACAAAAAGGACAAAATCATGTGATCATCTCCATAGACGCTGATAAAGCATTTGACAAAAGTTAACATCCATTCATGATAAAAACTCTCAACAAAATGGGTATAGAGGGCAAGTACCTCAACATAATAAAGGCCATAGATGAAAACCCACAGTCAACACCACACTTAACAGCGAAAAGCTGAAAGCTTTTCCTTTAAGATAGGGAACAAGACAAAGATGCCAATTCTCCCCACTTTTATTCAACATAGCACTGGAGGTCCTAGCCATGGCTATCAGGCAACACAAAGAAATAAAAGGCATTCATACTGGTAAGGAAGAAGTTAAACTGTCAATGTTTGAAGATGACATATTTTACATAAAAAAAACAAAACTACTAGAACTAATAACTGAATTCAGCAAAGTTGCAGTATGAAAAATTAATACACAGAAATTTGTTGCATTCCTATATACTAACAGTGAACTAGCAGGAAGAGAAAGCAGGAAAACAGATCCATTCACTATTGCACCAAAAATTAAAAATACCTAGGAATAAACTTAACCAAGGAGGAGAAAAACCTATACCTTAAAAACTATAAGACACTCATGAGAGAAATTAAAGAAGACACAAATAAATGGAAATACATCCCATGCTCATGGATAGGAAGAATTAATATAGTCAAAATTGCCATCCTGCCTAAAACAATCTCAATGCAATACCTATGAAAATATCAACAGCATTCTTTGACAAACTAGAACAAATAGTTCTAAAATTCATATGGAACCACTAAAGATCACAAATAGTCAAAGCAATCCTGAGAAGAATAAAGCTGGGCAGATTACGGTCCCCAACTTCAAGTTCTACTGCAAACCACAGTAATCAAGACAATTTCATACTGGCACAAGAATAGACCCATAGATCAGTAGAACAGAATAGAGAGCCCAGATATAAACCCAACCATATATATGTGGTCAATTAATATACGATAAAGGAACCATCGATATACAATGGGGAAAAAGCCTCTTGAACAACTGGTGTTGGCAAAACTGGATAGCTATATGTAAGAGAATGAAACTGAATTATTGTCTATCCCCATACACAAAAGTAAACTTGAAATGGATCAAAGACTTGAATGTAAGTCATGAAACCATAAAATTCTTAGAAAAAAACGGGCAAAATCTCTTGAATATAAACATGAGCAACTTTTTCCTGAATGCATCTCCTCAGGCAAGGAAAACAAAAGAAAAATTAACTCATGGGACTACATCAAACTAAAAAGCTTCTGTACAACAAAGAACACCATCAGTAGAACAAAAAGACATCATACAATATGGGAGAATATATTCGTAAATGATATGCCCACAAGGGGTTACTATCCAAAATATATAAAGAACTCACAAACCTCTACACCCAAAAAGCAAACAACCTGATTAAAAAATGGGCAGAGGATAAGAACAGACACTTCTCCAAAGAAGGAATTCAGAGGGACAACAACACATGAAAAGATGTTCCACATTGCTAATTATCAGGAAAATGCAAATAAAACCACAAGGAGATATCACCTCACACCAGTTAGGATGGCTAACATCGAAAAGCAAAAAACAACAAATGCTGACGAGGATGCAGAGAAAGTGGAACCTGCCTACACTGTTGGTGGGAATGTAGATTAGTTTAACTAGGTGGAAAGCAGTATAGAGGTTCCTCAAAAAACTGAAAATAGAAATACCATTTCGACCAGGAATTCTACTCCTAGGAGTTTACCCAAAGAAAACAAAATCCCAGATTCAAAAAGACATATGCACCCCTGTATTTATTTTTTTTTATTAAGGCATTATTGATATATACTCTTATCAATGTTTCACATGAAAAACAATGTGGTTACTACATTCACCCATATTATCAAGTCCCCACCCACACCCCATTGAAGTCACTGTCCATCAGTATAGTAAGATGCCACAGATTCACTATTTGCTTTATCTGTGCTACACTGTCTTCCCCGTGACCCCCCACATCATATGTACTAAACATAATACCCCTCAATCCCCTTCTCCCTCCCTCTCCACCCGCCCTCCAACACGCCTCCCCTTTGGTATCCACTAGTCCATTCTTGGAGTCTGTGAGTCTGCTGCTGTTTTTGTTCCTTCAGTTTTGCTTTGTTGTTATACTCCACAAATGGAAATCATTTGGCACTTGTCTTTCTCTGCCTGGCTTCTTTCACTGAGCATAATATCCTCCAGGTCCATCCATGTTGTTACAAACAGTAGGATTTTTTTCTATCTTATGGCTGAATAGTATTCCATTGTATATATGTACCACCTCTTCTTTATCCATTCATCTACTGATGGACACTTAGAAGTTGCTTCCATATCTTGACTATTGTAAATAGTGCTACGATAAACATAGGGGTGCATATGTCTTTTTGAATCTGAGAACTTGTATTCTTTGGGTAAATTCCTAGAAGTGGGATTTCAGGGTCAAATTGTATTTCTGTTTTTAGTTTTTAGAGAAACCTCCATATTGCTTTCCCCAATGGTTGAACTAGCTTATATTCCCACAACCAGTGTAAGACGGTTCCCCTTTCTCGGCATCCTTGCCAGCATTTGCTGTTCTTAGTCTTTTCGATGCTGGCCATCCTAACTGGCATGAGGTGATGTCTCAGTGTGGTGTTAATTTGCTTTTCCCTGATGATTAGTGATATATATATCATCTTTTTATCTGTTTGTGGGCCATCTGAATTTCTTCCTTGGAGAATTGTCTCTTCATATCCTCTGGCCATTTTTTAATCAGGTTATTTGCTTTTTGGGTGTTGAGGTGTGTGAGATCTTTATATATTTTGGATGTTAACCCCTTGTCAGTTCTCCCATACTGTAAGACTGACTTTGGGAGTACTTGATTTAATTTGGCATTTGCTTAGTAATTAACTGTTCTACTCTCTTTACTGTGGTTTTATTACCTCTGGACAGCTATTAAACCTTAGGAACACTTCTATCTATAGCAGTCCCTCCAAAATACACTGTAGAGATGGTTTGTGGCAGGTAAATTCTCTCAGCTTTTGCTTATCTGGAAATTGTTTAATCCCTCCTTCAAATTTAAATGACAATCGTGCCAGATAAAGTATTCTTGGTTCAAGGCCCTTCTGCTTCATTGCATTAAATATATCATGCCACTCCCTTCTGGCCTTTAAGGTTTCGGCTGCGAAGTCTGATGATAGCCTGATGGGCTTTCCTTTGTATGTGATCTTATTTCTCTCTCCGGCTGCTTTTAATAGTCTGTCCTCATCCTTGATCTTTGCCATTTTATTTATTATATGTCTTGGTGTTGGCTTCCTTGGGTCCCTTGTGTTGGGAGATCTGTGCATATCGATTGCTTGAGAGACTATCTCCTTCCCCAGATTGGGGAAGTTTTCAGCAATTACTTCCTTAAAGACACTTTCTATCCCTTTTTCTCTCTTCTTCTTCTTGTACCCCTATAATACGAATATTGTTCCTTTTGGATTGGTCACAAAGTTTTCTCAATATTCTTTCATTCTAGAGATCCTTTTTTTTCTCTGTGCCCCAGCTTCCTTGTACTCCCCTTCTCTTTTCATTTATCATCTTCTCCACTGTATCTAATCTGCTTTTAAAATCTTCCATTGTATGTTTCACTTCTGATACTGTGTTCCGTAATGATTGGATCTCTGACCAGAATTCATTCCTGAGTTCTTGAATATTTTTCTGTACCTAGATTAGTATGTTTATGATTTTTATCTTGAAATCTCTTTCAGGGAGATTCATGAGATCAGTTTCATTTGACTCTTTTTCTGGTGTGTGTATGATTTTGCTTTGAACCAGGTTCCTTTGACATTTCATATTTGTATGTGGCGCCCCCTAGTGCCCAGAAGCTCTACTCTCTGGAGCTGCTCAGCCCCTGGATCAATGTCGGGAGTCGCAGGGGAGCTCTGTTGGTGCCTGGCAGGAGGAAAGAGCTGTTTTCTGCTTCCTGGCTGCCTGGCTGCTATGCCTGTCTCCACTGCCAGAATCAGTGGGCCAAGCACACTGGTATAAGCTTCTATGCTTTGCGTTTGTAGCTGCTGTAGGTGGGACTTCCCTCTAGGTGGCCTGATGCCAGGGCAGGGTTTGCCGGTTTGCGAGCCAGGTGCAGGCTAGCCTGGAGGAAGGCACAGCAGGCTGCATATCACGGTGGTGGGCCTTGGAACTGCATAGCCAGTCAGGGAGATGGAGCACCTGAAGACCGTGAAAGTTCCCAACCTGCTGGGCAGTGTGCACCTGGACAATTTTGTCTACAATTTTCTTTCTCCTGAGAGGTAAGCTCTGTGCAATCTTTGCCCCTTTAGCAGCCCTCTCACTGTTAGGAAGTCTCTTAGACTTCCTGCCTTTCTTTCATCCCAGAGTAGCTGGATACAGATTCCTGTTTTCCACAAGCAGCCTGAATCTCAGTCCCTCCAGGAATTCTGCCTTTCTTAGCTTTCCAATGCCCCTAATCACCAGAGCACCGTGCAATGTAGGTTTGTGCTCCCAGAGCAGATCTCCAGAGATAGATGTTCAACTGTCCCAGGCCTCCACTCCCTCCCCACTCCACTTCTCCTCCTCCCACCGGTAAGCCAGGCTGTGGGAAGGGCTTGGGTCCTGCCTGGTCACAGCTTTGGTACGTTACCCTGTTCCATGAGGTCTGTTCTTTTCTCCAGGTGTATGCAGTCTGGCGCAGCCTTCTTTCCTGTTGCTCTTTCAGGATTAGTTGTATTAATTATATGTTCATATTATATGCAGTTTTAGGAAGAGGCCTCTACCCTCTATGTTTATTGCAGCACTCTTTACAATAGCCAAGATATGGAAGCAACCTAAATGCCCATCAGTAGATGAATGGATAAAGATGTGGTATATTTACACAATGGAATATTATTCAGTCATAAGAAGAAAACAAATCCTACTCTTTTCAACACCATGGATGGAGCTAGAGGGTATTATGTTCAGTGAAATAAGCCAGGCAGAGAAAGACAAGTACCAAATGATTTCCCTCATTTGTGGAGTATAACAACAAAGCAAAACTGAAGAATAAAACAGCAGCAGACTAACAGACTTCAAGAAGGGACTGGTGGTTACCAAAGTGGAGGGCAGGTGAGACAGGAGGGAGAAGATGATTGAGGGGCATTATGACGGGCACACATGGTGTGTGGGGGGTCACAGGGAAGACAAGTAGGGACTCTGTGCATCTTACTACAATGATGGACAGTGACTGCAGTGGGGTGTAGGGGGCACTTGGTAATATGGATGAATGTAGTAACCACAATGTTGCTCATGTGAAACCTTCGTAAGAGTGTATAACAATGAAACATTAATTTTAAAAGTATTAAAAAAAAAGAAATGCAAAGGATCATAAGAAACTACTATGAACATATATACACCAACAAATTAGACAACCTAGAAGAAATGGTTAAATTCCTTAAAAAATACAACCTACCAAGACTAAATTATGAAGAAATTTAAAAATCTGAACATCCCAATAACAAGTAAAGAGTTTGAATCAGTAATCAAACATCTCCCAACAAAGAAAAGTCCAGGTCCTGATGGTTTTACTAGTGAATCCTGCCAAACATTTAAAGAATTAATGCCAATCCTTCTCAAACTCTCTCAATTTTGAACTCATTTCACAAGGCCAGCAATACCCTGATACCAAAGCCAGGCAGAACAGTAAAAGAAAAGAAAATTGCAGGTCAATATCCCTGATAAACAGATATGCAGAAAACATCAACAACATGTTAAAAAGATCATACACTATGACCAAGTAGGATTTATCCCTGGAAACAACGAAAGTTCAATATATGCAAATCAGTAACTATGATATGCTACATAACAAATGAAGGATAAAAATCATATGATCATCTTGATAAATGCAGTAAAAGCAGTTGGCAAAAATCTTCTTAGAGATCCTTTTTTCTCATATGATCATCTTGATAAATGCAGTAAAAGCAGTTGGCAAAATTCAACATCAACTGATGATAAGAACTCTCAATATAGTGAGTATAGAGGGAACATACCTCAACATAATAAAGACTATATATGAAAAGTCTACAGCTAATATTATTCTCAACAGTGAAAAAGTAAAAGCTTTTCCTCTACAGTCAGAAACAAGACAAAGGTGACTACTCTTGCCACTTTTATTCAAAATAGTACTGGAAGTCCTAGCCAGAGCAATTAGGAAAGAAAAAGAAATAAAAGGCATCAAAATCAGAAAGGAAGAAGAAGTACAACCTCTATTTGCAGATGACCATAATATTACATATAGAAAACCATAAAGACTCTACCAAAAAACTGTTAGAATAAATGAATTCAGTAAAGTTTCAGGATACAAAATCATATTTAAAAATCAATTACATCTCTACCCAGTAGTTTAAAACCTTTGGGCCACATTGGGGTTGTTGGCAGAAAGAAGGAAGAGAGAACAAATGAAGGCTTGTTAGAATATGATGGAGAAGTTTCAATTCTCTAAAATTCCCAGAAGAATGACTAGAACAGGTAGGAAGCCTCTAAAGTTGACTTTAAATCCCCATCTTTATTCATGCCCAGAATTTCTAAATGAACTGAACCTCTTCCTAGAAGAGTGAGGGGTGTTCCAGCAGGCAGATCAGAACTTAACACCACAAGTAAATAAACCTTGTTACCTTAAGTCTTTTTGTAAGGCAGATGGAGGGGGTGTGGGTCTGAGGATTTTCTTCCATGGGCAGCCAAGGCAAAAAGACTTTAGTATCCTCACTTCCTGGGTTCTCCACCACTAGTCCCAGTCTCATAAATATGAGAGGAACCAAATCATGTGCCTGTGAGACAGGGACCATGGGCTTAAGACAGAGTAGGGTGAGGGCCTCCGGAAAAAGCAAGGCAAGAGATTACAGTCAGAGGGATGTAACTATATGCAGGGAAACCCCCTCCCAGAACTCTGTGTTAAACATTGGGCTCTAGAGTCATTCTTTAGTGAGATCAGTTGATACTCCCCAGATAAAAGAAAGTATTTTATTATGCTAATTATTTGTAATCATGTGTAAGATTCACTTTAGCATGCTAAAAGGGAATTAATATCTCATCAAGGACAAACATCCTAAGGCCACTTTTAACAAGTCCACACCCTGAATGTAGTAGCCACATTGTTTTTTCATGTGAAACCTTCATAGGAGTGTGTGTCAATAATACCTTAAAAAAAAAAAGTCCACACCCTAAGCCCTTTATCAGTTCCCAAAAATCCTTAACTGCCTATAAATCCCCTGGACAACGCACCACCCGGGCTCCCTTGTCCCCTTGTGGCACAAGCCAGGAGCTCTGTCCTCCCACTGTATCTCTAAATAAAATTTAGCCTCTCCCTGGCTCTCCTACTTTGGGTGTTTGCTAAGTTCATTCTTCAACTCCGCAAACAAGAATCCCGGCATCACCTGTATTCTCCATTTAATTGTGACAGAGCACACACACCCATGTGCACACATGCACACACATCTTCCACTGTTTACCTGCTTTTCTGACCCACCAGCTTCTCCACTCTGGAAAAGTAATGGTAGTTATTTTGGAATACTGATCACAGCTCAAGAAGACAACATTCAGGCCACCATCACTGCCACAAAGATTTACCAGAAGGAGAAACACAGCAGAATAAAATTTTGAGATATTTTATCTCTACAGTCTGCCCTCCCTATTTCACTTCCTAGGAGACAAGCAATTGGTCTAGCCTCAAGGAAAAAACAACCCCAAGGAGAAATTAGATGTTCTAAATCCTCTTCATATTTTTACTTAAATTTTAAGCCATAGGAAGAAGAAAGTTTAGAAGTATGGACACATTAGAAATATGTGATGGGTAATTTTATGCATCATTCTGACTGGGCTAAGCAATGACCAGAAAGCTGATAAAACATTAGCTCTGGGTGTGTCTGTGAGGGTGTTTCTGGAAGAGGTTAGCATTTGAATCAGTAGGCTGAGTTAAACAGGTTGTAATCCCCAATGTGCTGGGCATCATCCAATCTATTCAGGGCCTGAATAGAATAAAAAGGTGCCGAAAAGGCAAATCTTTTTGCTGTTGCTGAAACATTCATCTTTTTCTACCCTTAGACATCCACACTCCTGGTTCTTGAGCCTTCAGTCTCAGATTAGGACTTATACCATCAGCCCCCAACCCCCCACCCCCATTCTTGGAACCTCAGGCTCAAACCGGAATTTACACCATTTGCTCCCCTAGTTCTCAGGACCTCAGGCTTGGATTGGAACTACATCACCACCTTTCCTGGGCCTCCAGTTTACAGACAACAGATTATGGGATTTAGCCTCCATAAGCACATGAGACAATTCCTCATAAGAAATTTCTTGATGATATAGATAGATGATATATATATAGAAGATAGATATAGCTATATACATATACACATACAAATGTATAGATATAGGTAGATATAGATAGATACAGATGATATAGATACAGATATAGATACAGATACAGATATAGATATAGATATAAAGTTATGGATAGATAAAATCTCCTGTTTTGATTCTGTTTCTCTGAAGAACCCAGACTAATACAGGCTATTTGGCTAGAAGTAGAACAGAAGAAAAAGAAGCTTTCTCTCAGACTAGAAAGAGCTTCCTCTGGGCTGAGAGCAGAGGGAAAAAAAAAAAGAGGTGTTCTGTGAGGCTAGAGTTGGAGAAAGAGGAGGAGGGGGAGGAGGAGTCGCGTTCCTACAGAAAGGCCCAGGAGGTTGCATCCTGCATGGAGCAGTCTGAGATTTCTACCACGAGATGGCAGCACCTGCCCAAAGATGCTACAACCAGCCGAGCCCATCACTCCAACACTTTGGAACAGGCTTAAGAGAGGGGCTGCTTGGAAGACATCTCCTGGTGGGCCGCAGTCCTCTCCACACCTGCACAGGACATACACACACTGGCAGCCTCAGGTACTCACATAGTCCTGTTACCTTCTATACAAGTGTTGCTATGTTAAACACACACACAAAGTCCAAGCTGAGAAAAGTCCCTGAAATACCAAATCTCATGGTTCAAAGAGATCTTTTACTTGTTCCTTACTTCTTAGTTTAAACATAGAAGTCACTGGAGATACAGCACATTAAATAACAGTTTCAGTGTCAGGATTTATAGCCCCCATTGTCACATCCAGTGCAAGTTGTACCCTGCATAGCCAGGAACCAGAAACATGGACCCCTGATACTTACTGGGCACTTCCCAGAGCCGGGCACTGTGAAGTAACTTCATCCCAGTTTCTCTCACCAGATAACTGATTTTCAGTGTGGTTTAGTCACTTCATTGGCATACACTATGTGGCAATAGAAAAGAGAGTCAAACCAAACTCGTCTGATTCCAAACCCCATTCTTTATATTATTGCAGCTTTTCCTACAATGCTTGGGGAGGGGGCAGGAATCCAGTTCTCTGAAAAGAATTCAGTGTCACTTGCCATTTTTTTCCTTTTACAAACAGGATCCAGTTGAATTAAACACAGAATTTTGTCAAAAGCTAAGTAAAAAATTTCCCACCAAAGACAAGCCATAGTTAAATAGAATGGAATGTGGAATTCCAGTCAACATGAATTCTCACATGTATTGAATAAAATGCAGTTTTCTGTAATCACAATAGCACCTACACTATCTCACTCATCACCATGTAAGCTATATGAAAACTGCCACACTTACTCTCAAAAATGTTAACATATAAAATAAAATAAAACTGCCACACTTACTCTCAAAAATGTTAACATATAAAATAAAATAAAATGTGTATTCTTAGTTTGAGGTTAGATGTTATGCAACTCTGACCCAAAAGTCTTTTTCATGTTACTGCTGATCAGAGGCCCATTACAATCAGCAAATCAATATGGGCTTACGTTGCATTAATGATGCTAAATTCTTACAACATTGTATGATGGATTTTGTTAACTTGAAGCATGGGTATTGATGCCAAGTTCCTAATGACTTTTTAAGACAGGTTTTATTAATCAGAGAAGAGCGATCAGGTTGGCCAGGGGCTCCAAGCCAGACATTTCCCAGGTCCTCAACTGTTTCTCCTCCCATGGGCTGAAGGAGAGGTGATTTACTAAGGGGAGCATAGCATCTGTACTATAATATACACAGCATTTTTTTCTGGCTCTAGTGATCAGATGCACACCTATAAATTGAAGGTACACAGAGTTTATCTCATTGTAAGGAAGAGCATGTCACAACAAGTGCTTTCCTACAAATGGAATAGGTGGTCTGGTGAGGGCATCAATAAACATTTGATGAACAAATAAGATCCATAAACAGAAAATCCTTCCTTATATGCGATGTGCTATACAAAATTCTAGGTATGCGATGGTGTTTGAGATAAGCTGCTCTGTCTCTGCCCTCACAGGGCCTTCACAGGGAAAATAGACCAGAAAAAAAGGAAAACAGGAAATTATAACCATAGAGCATGAAATGTACTATATTAAGAACAGAGTGAAAGGAGCCCATCATAGGAGTATGGGACCCCATCTCTGGGTAGTCAGAGAAGGTTTCCCAAAGAATGGTTACCTAATTTGAGACCCAAATAGTGAATGGGAGTTAAATGAATAAAGAAGATAGGAGAAAGAGAGGCTTTTTCCCACTAAGAAAATACTCCTTCTCAAACATGGTTTTCTGTGACCTCCTTTACATATGCAACCTTTATAAACACAAAGAAAAATAACCTGCTGTTATCAGTTATCTACTGCTGTGTAACAAACTACCCTAACATTTTGTGACTTAAAAAATCACAACTATTTGACTCTATAGCATCTTACTATGCTGATGGACAGTAACTGTAATGGGGTAGGTGGTGCGAACTTGATAATGGGGGG
>JAQQAC010015468.1:25772607-25885599 GCA_029783875.1 Phataginus tricuspis
TTTTTTTCTTTGTTCTTATACTCCACATATGAGTGAGATCATTTGATACTTGTCTTTTTCGGCCTGGCTTATTTCACTGAGTATAATACCCTCCAGCTCCATCCATGTTGTTGCAAATGGTAGGATTTGTTTTTTTCTTATGGCTGCGTAATATTCCATTGTGTATATGTACCACATCTTCTTAATCCATTCATCTACTGATGGGCACTTAGGTTGCTTCCATTTCTTGGCTATTGTAAATAGTGCTGCAATAAACATAGGGCTGCATCTGTCTTTCTCAAACTGGGCTGCTGCATTCTTGGGGTAAATTCCTAGGAGTGGGATTCCTGGGTCATATGGTATTTCTATTTTGAGGTTTTTGAGGAACCTCCATACTGCTTTCCACAATGGTTGGACTAATTTGCATTCCCACCAGCAATGTAGGAGGGTTCCCCTCTCTCCACATCCTCGCCAACATTTGTTGTTATTTGTGTTTTGGATGTTGGCCATCCTCACTGGTGTGAGGTGATATCTCATTGTGGTTTTAATCTGCATTTCTCTGATGATTAGCGATGTGGAGCATTTTTTCATGTGCCTGTTGGCCATCTGAATTTCTTCTTTAGAGAAGTGTCTATTCATGTCCTCTGCCCATTTCTTAATTGGGTTATTTGCTTTTTGTTTGTTAAGGTGCGTGAGTTCTTTGTATATTTTGGATGTCAACCCCTTATCAGATACATCATTTACGAATATATTTTCCCATATTGTAGGATGTCTTTTTGTTCTACTAATGGTGTCCTTTGCTGTACAGAAGCTTTTCAACTTGATATACTCCCATTTGTTCATTTTTGCTTTTGTTTCCCTTGCCCGGGGGGATATGGTCATGAAGAAGTCACTCATGTTTATGTCCAAGATATTTTTGCCTATGTTTTTTTCTAAGAGTTTTATGGTTTCATGATTTACATTCAGGTCTTTGATCCACCTTGAGTTTACCTTTGTGTATGGGGTTAGACAGTAGTCCAGTTTCATTCTCTTACATGTAGCTGTCCAGTTTTTCCAACACCAGCTGCTGAAGAGGCTGTCCTCTCCCCATTGTATATCCAAGGCTCCTTTACCAAATGTTAATTGACTGTAGGTGTTTGGGTTAATGTTTGGATTTTCTATTCTGTTCCACTGGTCTGTGGGTCTGTTTTTGTGCCAATACCAAATTGTCTTGATTACTGTGGCTTTGTAGTAGAGCTTGAAGTCAGGGAGCATAATTCCCCCTGTTTGATTCCTCCTTCTCAGGATTGCTTTGGCTATTCGGGGTCTTTTCTGGTTCCATATGAATTTTAGAATTATTTGTTCCAGTTCATTGAAGAAAGCTGTTGGTAGTTTGATAGGGATTGCATTGAATCTGTAGATTGCTTTAGGTAGTATAGCCATTTTGACAATATTTCTTCTTCCTAGCCAAGAACATGGGATGCATTTCCATTTGTTAGTGTCTTCCTTAATTTATCCTAGGAGTGTCTTGTAGTTTTCAGAGTACAGGTCTTTCACTTCCTTCATTAGGTTTATTCCTAGGTATTTTATTCTTTTAGGTGCAATTGTGAATGGAATTGTTTTTTTGATTTCTCTTTCTGTTAGCTCATCATTAGTGTATAGGAAAGCAACAGATTTCTGTGTGTTAATTTTATACCCTGCAACTTTGCTGAATTCAGATATTAGTTCTAGTAGTTTTGGAGTGGAGTCTTTAGGGTTTTTTATATACAGTATCATGTCATCTGCAAATAGTGACAATTTGACTTCTTCTTTACCAATCTGGATGCCTTGTATGTCTTTGTTTTGTGTGATTGCCGTGGCTAGGACCTCCAGTACTATGTTGAATAACAGTGGAGAGAGTGGGCATCCCTGTCTTGTTCCCGATCTTAGATGAAAAGCTTTCAGCTTCTCGCTATTAAATATGATGTTAGCTGTGGGTTTGTCACATATAGCCTTTATGATGTTGAGGTACTTGCCGTCTATACCCATTCTGTTGAGAGTTTTAATCAAAAATGGATGCTGAATTTTGTCAAATGCTTTTTCAGCATCTATGGAGATGATCATGTGGTTTTTGTTCTTCGTTTTATTGATGTGATGGATGATGTTGATGGATTTTCGAATGTTGTACCAACCATCCTTGCATCCCTGGGATGAATCCCACTTGATCATGGTGTATGATCCTCTTGATGTATTTTTGAATTCGGTTTGCTAATATTTTGTTGAGTATTTTTGCATCTACGTTCATCAGGGATATTGGTCTGTAATTTTCTTTTTTGGTGAGGTCTTTGCCTGGTTTTGGTATTAGAGTGATGCTGGCTTCATAGAAAGAGTTTGGAAGTATTCCCTCCTCTTCTATTTTTTGAAAAACTTTAAGGAGAATGGGTGTTATTTCTTCTCTCTATGTCTGGTAGAATTCAGAGGTGAATCCATCAGGTCCAGGGCTTTTGTTCTTGGGTAGTTTTTTGATTATCGATTCAATTTCGTTGCTGGTGATTGGTCTGTTTAGTTTTTCTGTTTCCTGCTTGGTGAGTCTTGGAAGGCTGTATTTTTCTAAGAAGTTGTCCATTTCTTCTAGGTTTTCCAGCTTGTTAGCATATAGATGCTCGTAATATTCTCTTATAATTCTTTGTATTTCTGTGGGGTCCGTCGTTATTTTTCCTTTCTCATTTCTGATTCTGTTTATGTGTGTAGATTCTCTTTTTCTCTTAATGAGTCTGGCTAGGGGTTTATCTATTTTGTTTATTTTTTCAAAGAACCAGCTTTTGGCTTCATTGATTTTTTCTATTGTTTTATTCTTCTCAATTTTATTTATTTCTTCTCTGATCTTTATTATGTCTCTCCTTCTGGTAACTTTGGGCCTCATTTGTTCTTCTTTTTCCAATTTCAATAATTGTGTCCTTAGACTGTTCATTTGGGAATGTTCTTCCTTCTTTAAATGGGCCTGGATTGCAATGTACTCTCCTCTTAAGACTGCCTTCGCTGCGTCCCACAGAAGTTGTGGCTTTGTGTTGTTGTTGTCATTAGTCTCCATATATTCTTTGATTTCTGTTTTGATTTGGTCGTTAACCCATTGATTCATTAGGAGAATGCTGTTAAGTCTCCATGTATTTGTGAGCCTTTTTGATTTCTTTCTAAAATTTATTTCTAGTTTTATACCTTTGTGATCTGAGAAGTTGGTTGGTAGGATTTCAATATTTTTGAATTTACTGAGGTTCTTTTTGTGGCCTAGTATGTGGTCTATTCTGGAAAATGTTCCATGTGCACTTGAGAAGAATGTGTATCCTGCTGCTTTGGGTGCAGAATTCCGTAGATGTCCATTAGGTCCATGTGTTCTAGTGTGTTGTTCAGTGCCTCTGTGTCTTTACTTATTCTCTGGTTGATCTGTCCTTTGGTGCCTCTGTGTCTTTACTTATTCTCTGGTTGATCTGTCCTTTGGTGTGAGTGGTGTGTTGAAGTCTCCTAAAATGAATCCATTGCTGTCTATTTCCTCCTTTAATTCTGTTAGTATTTGTTTCACATATGCTGGCGCTCCTGTGTTGGGTGTATATATATTTATAATGGTTACATCCTCTTGTTGGACTGACCCCTTTATCATTATGTAATGTCCTTCTTTATCTCTTGCTACTTTCTTCGTTTTGAAGTCTATTTTGTCTGATACAAGTACTGCAACACCTGCTTTTCTCTCTTTGTTGTTTGCATGAAATATCTTTTTCCATCTCTTCACTTTTAGTCTATGTATGTCTTTGGGTTTGAGGTGAGTCTTTTGTAAGCAACATATAGATGGGTCTTTTTTTTTATCCATTCTGTTACTCTGTGTCTTTTGATTGGTGCATTCAGTCCATTTACATTTAGGGTGATTATAGATAGATATGAACTTATTGCCATTGCTGGCTTTAGATTCGTGGTTACCAAAGTTTCAAGGGTTGCTTCTTTACTATCTAACAATCTAAGTTAACTTTCTTGTTAAGTTATTGTAAACACCGTCTGATGTTTCTTTATCTCTCCCTTCTTATTCTTCCTCCTTCATTATTTATATATTAGGTGTTTTATTCTTTGCCTTTAGTTAGTATTTGGATGGTCTGCTTTCTTTGCTATGATTTTATTTTCTCTGGTGACATCTTTTTAGCCTTAGGGGTGCTTCCCTCTAGAGCAGTCCCTTTAAGATATCCTGTAGTGGTGGTTTATGAGAGGCAAACTCTCTTAACTTTCATTTGTCTGGAAATTGTTTAATCCCTCTGTCTTATTTAAATGATAATCGTGCTGGATACAATATTCTTGGTTCGAGGCCCTTCTGTTTCATTACGTTAAATATATCATGCCATTCTCTTCTGGACTGTAAGGTTTCTGTTGACAAGTCTGATGATAATCTGATGGGTTTTCCTTTGTAGGTGATCTTTTTCTCTCTCTAGCTGCCTTTAATACTCTGTCTTTATCTTTGATCCTTGCCATTTTAATTATTATGTGTCTTGGTGTTGTCTTCCTTGGGTCCCTTGTGTTGGGAGATCTGTGGGCTTCCGTGGACTGCGAGACTATTTCCTTCCCCAGCGTGGGAAAGTTTTCAGCAATTATTTCTTCAAAGACACTTTCTATCCCTTTTTCTGTCTCTTCTTCCTCTGGTACTCCTATAATGAGAATATTGTTCCATTTGGATTGGTCACATAGTTCTTTTAATATTCTTTCATTCCTAGAGATCCTTTTATTTCTCTCTGCCTCAGCTTCTCTGTATTCCTGTTCTCTGATTTCTATTCCATTAACAGTCTCTTGCATCTCATCCAGTCTGCTGTTAAGCCCGTCAATCGCTTTTCTGATTTCTGCATTGTCTTTCCTCACTTCCCTCACTTCCTCCCTCAGCTCTTGCACATTTCTCTGTAGATCCGTCCTTATGGTTATGACTTTTATTCTGAATGTTTTTTCAGGAGGACTGTTCATTTCCATCCCTTCAGGCTCCCTCTCTGGTGTTGTCTGGTTGATCTTAGTCTAGACCATATTCCTCTGTCTTTTCATGGCTATAGAAGTTGTCGCTGGTAGTTGCCACGTATGTCAAGTAGGTTCTTTAAGATTTTTTAAAAAAAAAAGAAAAAAAGGAAAGAAAGAAGGGAAAAAAAAGAAAAAAGAAAGAGAAGAAAAAACAAAAGAAAACAAAAAAAATCGCCCACCAGGAGTAGATTCTGTGGGGATGCTGTAGGTGGCGCTGTTGCTCCACTATTCCGCAGCCGTGGCCGTACCGCTCCACAGGGCCCTTTAAAGCTCTGGCCGGTCGCCACCTAAGGGGTCCGAAACTCCCCAGGTCTCCCAGCCTGCTGGGCTGAGTCTGCCGGGGCAATTCGGCTCCTCTGCTGGGCTCCTGTCTCTTTAAGACCGCTGAAAAAAGCGCGCAGTTTTTTTTTTCCTTCCCGGGAGCCAGCCGCAAGCACCCTGCCGCGTTCCCAGCTCAGATCCTGCACCCTCTTTCTCTCCAATCTCTGCTACACTGCGCAATGTGTGTCAGCGCTCCCTGCGCAGATCACCGGGGCTGGTTATTTCGCGGGCCTGTACTTCCACTCCCTACCGGCTCTGAATCCTCTCCTCCCGCCAGTGCGCTGGGGTCAGGGAGTGCTTGGGTACCACCGGGTGGCAGCTCCGTATCTTACCCGCCTCGCAGGGTGCCAAGTCCTCTCAGGTGTAGCTGCACGCTGTGCACTTCCCTGTGTATTCTGGTCTCTCTTTTAGGAATAGTTGTATTTGCTGTATTTTCATAGATATATATAGTTCTGGGAGATTTCTGCCGCACTGTTCACGCCGCCATCTTTTCATCCCCAAGATGGCCATTTTGACAATATTAATTCTTCCTATCCATGAGCAAGGGATGTGTTTCCATTTATTGGTATCTTCTTTAATTTCTCTTATGAGTGTCTTGTAGTTTTCAGAGTATAGGTCTTTTACTCACACACCTGAACATCCAAAAAGCAAATAATCTGATTAAAAAATGAGCAGAGGATATAAAGAGACAATTCTCCAAAGAAAAAATTCAGATGGCCAACAGACACATGAAAGGATGCTCCATATCACTAATCATCAGAGAAAGGCAAATTAAAACCACAATGAGATACCACCTCACACCAGTTAGGATGGCCGCCATCCAAAAGAGAAACAATAACAAATGTTGGTGAGGATGTGGAGAAAGGGGAACCCTCCTACACTGCTGGTGGGAATGCAAATTAGTACAACCATTGTGGAAAGCAGTATGGAGGTTCCTCAAAAAACTCAAAATAGAAATGCCATTTGACCCAGGAATCCCACTTCTAGGAATTTACCCTAAGAATGCAGCAGTTTCAAAAAGACAGATGCACCCCTATGTTTATTGCAGCACTATTTACAATAGCCAAGAAATGGAAGCAACCTAAGTGTCCATCAGTAGATGAATGGATTAAGAAGATGTGGTACATATACACAATGGAATATTATTCAGCCATAAGAAGAAAACAAATCCAGACATTTGTAACAACATGGATGGAGCTAGGAGGTATTATGCTCAGTGAAATAAGCCAGGCAGAGAAAGACAAGTATCAAATGATTTCACTCACATATGGAGTATAAGAACAAAGAAAAAACTTTGGAACAAGGAACAAAACAGCAGCAGACTCACAGTACCCAAGAATGGTCTAACAGTTACGAAAAGGAAAGGAACTGGGGAAAATAGATGGGAAGGGAGGGATAAGGGGGAAAAACGGCTATTACAAT
The DNA here is from genome assembly GCA_029783875.1 of Phataginus tricuspis. Classification (NCBI taxonomy): domain Eukaryota; kingdom Metazoa; phylum Chordata; class Mammalia; order Pholidota; family Manidae; genus Phataginus; species Phataginus tricuspis. Next base: position 25,779,325 of record JAQQAC010015468.1, read on the forward strand.
TAGCACACATAATGTAGCAGGGGTTGGGTTGAGGTGGGGGCATACAGGGAAGGCAGTATAACATAGAGAAGACAAGTAGTGATTCTATAACATCCTGCTACACTGATGGACAGTGACTGCAATGGGGTATGTGGTGGGGACTTGATAATGGGGGGAGTCTAGTAACCATAATGTTGCTCATGTAATTGTATATTAATAATAGCAAAATAATAAATAAATAAATAAGGAATGAAGTACAGATATATGCTAAAACATGAATGAACTTTGAAAACATTAATGAAAGAAGCCAGACCCAAAGGACTGAGGGAAAGAGTAGATATGGTTATTGATGGCTGGGGATTTCTATTTGGGATGATGAAAGTGTTCTGGAATTAGATGGTGGTGATGGTTGCACAATCTCATGAATATGCTGAAAAAAACTGAAGTGTGCACTTTAAAATGGTTCATTTTGAGAGAATGGAACTGATACTAAGGCCAGCACAGTAGGGCTTCCTTATGGCTAGAATGGGGCTTCTCATTAACCATGCTTACAATGAAGCTATATTGCAAAAGCAGAGTTGTCTGTATTGTGCATAACAGACATGAAAAAAATGTGTTAGTCATGTGACTGAGTTACAAAGCTATTGCAGGTGGTTGTGAATGGCAGAGACCATCTTCAACTCAGTTTTGATAACGACCTGTTTCTGCCATGACCTTAAGGCACCTGTGTACCTTTCTCCCTCACCCCTTTTTCCCTATTATTACCCATTTTCAGGAAAGTACATAAAGATGGTCATTTACATATGTAGTAGAAAGTGCCTTGCCTATGTCATTCATCCACTAATTTATTTTCCTAGTACCTCCACTTGCCCAAGATCAAATAGTATGTATGTTAAATGTCAATCTCCCTATCATTGTTAGGAGACAAGTCTACTTGGAATTCTCACTTTATGCACTGTCTGGGCCTCCTGAGCAAAAGATATGCTTGAATGACAAACAGTTTTGTAAGGCAGAGATATATTCTCTCCTAAGAGATATGGAGATTACCTCCCATAAATGTCCAAGAGTAATAAAGGTAAATCTTCTCCTCCCTCCCTAGGAGATTTGTTTACATTCCAGGATAATGAGTAATCTCTCTCTCCTGAGGGGAGGATGAACAAGTCACCAGTTTTCTAATTTCAGGGTTCCACTCCTGTGGGGCACCCCACTACTTGTGCAGGTAACACACAGCCCTCATCATATTTCCCTGTGGAAATTGTAGCATGGGGAAATGCTTCCCTTGGTGGTGTTTTTTGCTGTGAATAATCAATCTGTGTCACCGACCCATGGGTCTCATGTCTCCTGTCAATATATGTATATAAAACTGTGTCAGCTCACCTTACTACACTAATGGACAGTGACTTCAATGGGGTATGGGGGGAACTTGATAATATGGGTGAATATAGTAACCACAATGTTTTTCATGTGAAACCTTCATAACAGTGTATATCAATGATATCGTAATAAAATAATCTTAAAAAAAACTGTGCCAGCTAACTTATAAGCTTGAAAGTAAGGTAAAATCTCTGACCTTTCACAACTTCCAACTTAAAATTTTGCAAAATGGATGATAACAATGCCTATCCCTTAGGGTTTCAATCAAGATTATATGAAATAACTCAGAGAAGACAAGTAGTGATTCTATAGCATCTCACTATGCTGATGGACAGTGACTGTAGTGGGGTTGGTGGGGGGGACCTGATGAAGGGGGTAGTTTAATAACCATAATATTGCACATGTAATTGTAGATAAATGATAGCAAAATTAATTATTTAAAAAAAGATTATATGAAATAATGCACTTAGCAACTGACAGTCACTGTGCCTTGCAATATTTATTAATTATTAGAGACACAAAATTAAGGACTATGGACACAGTAGGGATTTGATTACTGGATTTCTGTCTGAAGATCTGAATTTGAAGCCTGGTTCCACATTATTCACTTTTGTGGCCTAGGACAAGTCACTTTTCTCTCAGAGCCTTTGTATTTTCATCCATAAAATTAGAATACTGGAAGAGCTCAACATTTAAAAGCTTTATTCCAAGGAACATTAGACTCATGAGACTGTTCTTGGGAAAAGAAAGAAGTCCATGGACACAAAAGTCTGGGAAATTTTGCATCTTATATACCTCCCCTAGAAATGTCTAATGCATATAGTAAAAACTTTGAGAAGCCCTGCAGAAAATAAACCTGTTTGATTTGAATTAAGCTAATGTTTCAAAAAGTCATTGGCACTGGACACTTTTTTCCTCATGACAGAAAATTATTCCATGTATTCTGGGAAATAGTGAACCAGGTGACCTTAGTCTTTCCAATGTTGTCTTTATCTCTTTCTACCATCATTATCTACATCTCTAATGCTTCTTTCTGTAGGTTCAAACTCAAGTGTGAGTTGGGATGGTCTTCTTGCTGACTAGGGTCACACTTGTCACTCCTAAATCCCATGGTATAGGCAACTAACAGGTCTAAATTTAGAGAGAGCCATCCTGGTAAAATACACACCCGGCAACAAGTACACAAAGACAATATTGGAAAAAAATTGGAGGTTTAAAAGTGAGCTTCCCTGGAGGCTTAACAACATGCTCCTAAATAATCAATGGATCAATGACCAAATTAAAACAGAGATCAAACAATATATGGAGACAAATGACAACAGCAGCACAAAGCCCCATCTTCTGTAGGACGCAGCAAAGGCAGTTCTAAGAGGAAAGTATATTGCAATCCAGGCCTATTCAAAGAAGGAAGAACATTCCCAAATGAAGTCTAAAGACACATTTAGTGAAATTGGAAAAAGAAGAACAAATGAGGTCCAAAGTCACCAGAAGGAGGGACATAATAAAGATCAGAGAAGAAATAAATAAAATTGAGAAGAATAAAACAATAGAAAAAAATCAATGAAACCAAGAGCTGGTTCTTTGAAAAAATAAACAAAATAGATAAACCCTTAGCCAGACTTATTAATAGAAAAAGAGAACCTACACACATAAACAGAATCACAAATGAGAAAGGAATAATCACGACAGAACCCACAGAAATACAAAGAATTATAAGAGAATACTATGAAAATCTATATGCTAACAAGCTGGAAAACCTAGAAGAAATGGACAACTTCTTAGAAAAATACAACCTTCCAAGACTGACCAAGCAAGAAACAGAAAACCTAAACAGACCAATCACCAGCAACGAAATTGAATCGATAATCAAAAAACTACCCAAGAACAAAGCCCCCGGGCCATATGGATTCACCTCTGAATTTTACCAGACATATAGAGAAGAAATAATACCCATTCTCCTTAAAGTTTTCCAAAAAATAGAAGAGGAGGGAATACTTCCAAACTCATTCTATGAAGCCAGCATCACTCTAATACCAAAACGAGGCAAAGACCCCACCAAAAAAGAAAATTACAGACCAATATCTCTGATGAACATAGATGCAAAAATACTCAACAAGATATTAGCAAACCGAAATCAAAAATACATCAAGAGGATCATACACCATGATCAAGTGGGATTCATCTCAGGGATGCAAGGATGGTACAACATTTGAAAATCCATCAACATCATCCACCACATCAACAAAAAGAAGAACAAAAACCCCATGATCATCTCCATAGATGCTGAAAAAGCATTTAACAAAATTCAGCATCCATTCATGATAAAAACTCTCAACAAAATGGGTATAGAGGGCAAGTACCTCAACATCATAAAGGCCATATATGACAAACCCACAGCCAACATCGTACTTAACAGCGAGAAGCTGAAAGCTTTTCATCTAAGATCGGGAACAAGACAGGGATGTCCACTCACCCCACTGTTATTCAACATAGTACTGGAAGTCCTAGCCACAGCAATCAGACAAAACAAAGAAATACAAGGCATCCAGATTGGTAAAGAAGTCAAATTGTCACTATTTGCAGATGACATGATATTGTACATAAAAAACCCTAAAGACTCCACTCCAAAACCAGTAGAACTAATATCTGATTTCAGCAAAGTTGCAGGATACAAAATTAACACACAGAAATCTGTTGCTTTCCTATACAGTAACTACAAGCTAACAGAAAGAGAAATCAGGAAAACAATTCCATTTACAACTGCATCAAAAAGAAAAAAATACCTAGGAATAAACCTAATGAAGGAAGTGAAAGACCTATACCCTGAAAACTACAAGACATTCCTAGGAGAAATTAAAGAGGACACTAACAAATGGAAATTCATCCCATGCTCTTGACTAGGAAGAATTAATATTGTCAAAATGGTCATCCTGTCTAAAGCAATCTACAGATTCAATACAATCCCTATCAAAATACCAACAGCATTCTTCAATGATCTGGAACAAATAGTTCTAAGATTCATATGGAACCACAAAAGACCCCAAATAGCCAAAGCAATCCTGAGAAGGAAGAATGAAACAGGGGGAATTACGTTCCCAGACTTCAAGCTCTACTACAAAGCCACAGTAATCAAGACAATTTGGTATTGGCACAAGAACAGACCCACAGACCAGTGGAACAGAATAGAAAATCCAAACATTTACCCAAACACATACAGTCAATTAATATATCATAAAGGAGCCTTGGATATACAATGGGGAGATGACAGCCTCTTCAGCAACTGGTGTAGGCAAAACTGGACAGCTATATGTAAGAGAATGAAACTGGATTACTGTCTAACCCCATACACAAAAGTAAACTCAAAATGGATCAAAGACCTGAATGTAAGTCATGAAACCATAAAATTCTTAGAAAAAAACATGGGCAAAAATCTCTTGGACATAAACATGAGCGACTTCTTCATCAACATGTTTCCCTGGGCAAGGGAAACAAAAGCAAAAATGAACAAGTGCCACTATATCAAGCTGAAAAGCTTCTGTACAGCAAAGGACACCATCAGTAGAACAAAAAGACATCCTACAGTATGGGAGAATATATTCATAAATGACATATCTGATAAGGGGTTGACATTCAAAATATATAAAGAACTCACGCACCTCAACAAACAAAAAGCAAATAAGCCAATTAAAAAATGGGCAGAGGATATGAATACACACTTCTCCAAAGAAGAAATTCAGATGGCCAAAAGGCACATGAAAAGATGCTCCACATCGCTAATCATCAGAGAAATGAAAATTAAAACCACAGTTAGATATCACCTCACACCAGTAAGGATGGCCAACATCCAAAACACAAACAACAACAAATGTTGGCGAGGATGTGGAGAAAGGGGAACCCTCCTATACTGCTGGTGGGAATATAAATTAGTTCAACCATTGTGGAAAGCAGTATGGAGGTTCCTCAAAAAAATCAAAATAGAAATACCATTTGTCCCAGGAATCCCACTCCTAGGAATTTACCCTAAGACTGCAGCAGCCCAGTTTGAAAAAGACATATGCACCCCTATGTTTATTGCAGCACTATTTACAATAGCCAAGACATGGAAGCAACCTAAGTGTCCATCAGTAGATGAATGGATAAAGAAGAGGTGGTACATATACAAAATGGTATAATATTCAGCCATAAGAAAAAAGCAAATCCTACCATTTACAACAACATGGATGGAACTAGAGGGTATTATGCTCAGTGAAATAAGCCAAGCCGAAAAAGACAAGAATCAAATGATTTCATTCATATGTGGAGCATAAGACAAAGAAAAAAACTGAAAGAACAAAACAGCAGCAGACTCACGAACCCAAGAATGGACTGACAGATACCAAAGGGAAAGGGACTGGAGAGGATGGGTGGGAAGGGAGGGACACAGGGGAGAAGGGGGCATTACGATTAGCAGACATAATGTTGGAGGGGCATGGGCAGGGCTGTACAACTCAGAGAAGACAAGTAGTGATTCTATAGCATCTCACTATGCTGATGGACAGTGACTGTAATGCGGTAGGTGGGGGGGACCTGATGAAGTGGGGAGTTTAGTAACCATAGTGTTGCACATGTAATTGTAGATTAATGATACCAAAAAAAAAATCTTCCCAACACGCTTATTGTCATCAACACCCTTTTTACTTCGCTGTTCCTGGAAAGCCTTTTCTTTGGAATCAGAGAGAAAGAAAAACTTGGAGCCAGAATCCTTTTTCTATCTTCTAAGCTGCTAAGCCCAGTAAGAGTGATGGTCTGGAACCTAGTAGATTTGGGTTCTAATTCTGCCTATACTATGAACTCACTATTGATTTGAAGTAAATTACCTTCTTTATCAAATCTTGTATTTTTCCACCTGGAAAGTGAGGGAGTTGAGCTAGGTAGTCTCTGTTCTCACTCTGAGACTATTTTTCACTCTGAATAAATGGGATCTAAAGGCTGCCTTGGACCCAGTGCTCCATGGTTTGCCAGTACAGCCCTCTGCAGTAGCCATCTGTTCCTATGTAGTGTGCACTAACCTTTTTAGCCTCCAAAATACAATAGCAGGAGGTGGGAAAGGCTTGAGCCCATCGGGTCTTTTCAAGGAGGCTGCACCAAAATGTTCATGGTCACTGTCACACTGATGTCACCCTTACACTTTGGAAAAGACTCTCTCCATTTGTGGGGACAATCTGTCCACTAAATCAATGGCTTGGACTGTTTTGATCCTGTCATCTTCTTTCTTAATATTTAAAAAAATTGAACAAGAACCTTCATTTAAGTAATGTGAAGCAGTTTACTTCAACCCCCAAAAGCAGTGAGAATTATATCTGGTCCTGGATGTAGGGCTGGATACAATGGCTTAGATTAAGGCAAGAGAATAGCTTCAAGTTTGGAAGTTTTTGTTTGTTTGTTTGCTTGCTTGCTTTGTCAAGTCCTTAGCATGACTCAAGAACGACTTATTTGGGTGAACTAAATGCTATGAATGTGTGTATTAGCTTCTATTTCTCCTGTAAGGATGAGTAAACTGTAAGGATGAGTCAAATTCTCTTAACTATAGAGCACAGAGAATCTCTCCCCACTGCATCCTTCAGCCTTGTTTTTGAGGTTGCTGACTGTACCCCTCCCCCTTCCCTCAACACTGTCAGTTGAGTGAGGCCTAGGGCTTATCTGAATCCCTGCCACCCTCTCAGGCCATGCACTTGCAGGGAGAGGAACACTGAAGACCTGGTTGGTTCTGACTTTATAAATATGTGACCTTGAGCCAGTCATATGACCTCTCTGGGCCTCACTCACTTGCTTTGTAAAATGGGGCCAATAACCCTTACCAGCCTGCTGGTATGACATCTCTTGCTCCTCCCCAACTCATGCTATAATATCTGGGAATATCTTGACTTTCTGATTATCTACCTCATTCTCTCATATAGTTCAGCCTTGATAAGTGCTGCTCCTCCATCCTGGTACCAACTTTTTTTTTGCTTAATAAATCTTTACTCATTTTTCTAGAGCCAGGTGTTTTCTTCTCCAGGTGATTTTTCTTGACATCTCAGGCTGGCGTCTCTCCTGCACTCTCTGGCAGTGGCACCTGCATTTACATTTGCACTTAGAGAACCCAAAATCACAGTTTCCACCTTCAAGACGTTCACAGGCTTGTGGCAGACACAGTGTATCCTTTTATATTTGCCCTTTTTTGCAGTGTCCCCCTAGGGTAGCTAATGCTACGCTAGGCACATAGTGGCTGGCTGTTGAGGGAGAAGGCCCACAGGAGACAGGAGGCACCAAGGCAGTAGAAGGACCCAAGAGGTGTGGGTGTAGCATTTTCTGCATTGTCTGTGACAGGGGAGGAGGCCAGTACCTGCCGTTCTCCATCAGTGGTCCAATCCTGCAATGCTTCCTCAAGGGTCATATGGAAGGGATTGCACTCTATCTTGAAGAGCCTCCAAAGAGTTTAAGCAAGGAAAAGGCATGATTAGACATACATTTTAGAAGGATTCTGCTGACTTCTCTATGGGCACTGGCCTGAAGTGGCAAGGGAAGGCCAGGAAGAGGCTTTTGACCCAAGAGAAGGCTGGTGGTGGTGGCCACATGGATGGTGAGAGACAGGTGACTTCCACTTCCTGTAATAAGGAGAGACAGCTTGGGCTGAATCCTGGCTCAGCCCCTCCCTGGCTTTGGACTTTGGGCACCAACTTCAGAGCATCATTGTGAGGAATAAATTGAGGGAATAAATGTTTTAGTAGTAGTAGTATTCCAGACATGTTCTGTTCATGGGAAATGAGGGAGAGCAAGATGAAGGATGACTTGGATCTCTGGCTTAAGGAAATGGGTAGATGAGTCAGAAATGACTCAACAATGAGCATGTCAGGTCTTGGGGTGGATGGGAGGAAGACATACTTGGGATTGCGGGTGGAGTGTGTTTAGGCCCTCGCAACTCAGCCCTGTTTGGCTCTGATGCCTGGTCCTCAGTCCCGTGGGCAGGGTAGGGTAGATCCATCATAGGCAGCCAGAAAGTAGAACTGATTGGAAAACACAACAGGCCAACTATCTGAAAGGCTAGACCCCGGCAGAGGTGCTCTATGGCTTCCCAGGAACAGTGAAGAAGTAAGTCACCGCATATCTGGGGGCTGAGCTCACACACGTGTGAATGGCAGAGACAAGTGTGCCCTGCCCTTGGTTTCCCAGACATTGAGAGTCAGGAAGTACAGATGATAATGTTAAAACACCTCCTCTTCCCACTCATGTGCCACCTCCTCTGTGTCACCTCTCTTGGTTCCCCAGCCAAAAACAACACCTTTCCCCTCTGGGCTCCTGGAACCCCCACACTCTGGGCACTTACAAGGCTATGTCTGGCCTCTGCCCGCCCCACAGCCCCGGGTACAATGCTGGCACACAGGGGCACTCATTGCCACATATGCTACTCTGCAGCCCCTCCCAACAAATGGCCAGCATGAGCCCAGGACTAGCCCAGAACCTGAGGGTCCTGTTGTCACAATCCTAGCCAACAGTGAAATTGGGGTTCTTTGGGTGAAAAGTCTGAATGTGAAGCAGAACAAAGGGGAATCAAGACACAGCCAGGAACTGCACAACAGAGTCACAGATGGACACAAGTATTTCCTAAATCATTTATTAATGTATTTACAGTTATCAAGTGAAGATGGGTGGGGGTACCTTTACAGAGTAACTTCACAATCACAGTAAAGTGTTTGGAGACTATGAGTCAGTGAGAGAGGTTTTCAGAGTCCCACTAGCCAGAAACCAGGATGCTCTGTGGGGGCTCAGGAGATTCCCTCCCACCCTGAGGAGGGCCAGAATCACCACAAACTACCCACTCCGGCCTCCTGCCAGGAGGAGGTCACTACAGAGGGGGGAGTGCCTGCCTCCAGACCACTGCTCCCAAACTCTTGTTCAGAGGCTCTGGATTTCTCCTGAGGCAGGTTGGGCTGATGAACAAGGGTTGTGAAGATGCAAAGGGCGGTTCAAAGAAAAGTCTACCTCTTCATACTAGAGGCCCTCCCAACCAGCATGATCCCTCCCCATCCAAGGCCACTGAGTCTGCCTACCGGTCCTTACTCCAACTCAGCTGGGTCTCCTCTCTCCCCTGTCCTTTCGGGGAACAGGAAGCCACAGGACATCTCATCTGATGGTTTTGGAAGCTGGCACATATCCACCCCTTACCACTCCCATATACTTAATACCTGCACACAAACAGGGACACACACAGACATCTGTACAGAGACACACACCACTCACTGACTTCTACATATGTATACAAATGCAAAACACAACAAGGTCGTATTCAAACACAATCACCCAAGTGCACATACATGCCTCCGAAGTTGTGTCATTCCCTCCACAAGGGCAAACGCCCTCTTGTGCTCTCCTGACCTGTATTCTTGGTGTACTGTTTCAAACTTTCACATACATTTATAAATGAACGTATGGTATGGTTTTGTGTATTTAAAAACCTTATCTAAATGGTGCCAAATTATTGCATGGTTTTGCAACTTTTTTAAGTGTCTTTGGGGCCCATCCATGTTAATACCTATAAACTGAGTTCATTCGTAGCTCTGCAGTGCTCCATCATGGGACTGTCACAGCATATCCATTTCCCTATGGACAGGCAACTAAGTTGTTCATTGTATTTTCTTATAATCAATGCTTCACTGACATCCTTACACATGTGTGAGGTCTCTAGAGTCTAAACCTAGAAGTACAATTGCTGGGTCTCGTGGGATACTGATTGTTATGGGTTGAAATGCATTCTCCAAAGAGATACGTTCAAGTTCTAAGCCCAGGCACCTGTGATTGTGATTTATCTGCAAGCTGGGTCTTTGCAGATATAATCAAGTGAAGGCAAAGCCATTAAGGTGGGCCCTAATCCTATAGGACTGGTGTCCTTAGAAGAAAAGAAGCACAGAGACATACCCAGGGAGAGATGCCACAGGAAGATGGAGGCAAAGATTCAAGTGACATGTCTACAAGCCAAGGAATTGTCAAGGATTGCTGGCAACTGCCAGATGCTAAGAGAGAGGCATGGAACTGTTACATGGTGGTGGATGGCGGAATTCCAGTTCTTGTCCTATCTTCTCAAAGGAATAATTCGGTTGGGAGATGCAATAGAGAGTTAAAGCTGCAGGGGGTTTTGTTTAACAAAACCAAAGGAAAGTAAGCTCCAGAGACAGAGGAGCAGGCTGACCCTGAAGGTGGGCAGCCACTGGCTCGGTTACATTGTCTTTTATGGGAGTTAATTTGGTTTCTTTCCTTCCACTTAGTCATTCTCACACTATCTTTTAGATTATCTTGTTCCCTTCCCTTTAGCTTCTTTGCACAACTTTGTGTTCGTCATTTTTCACACGAGCGTCTAAGAGGAGCCCACGGTGGGACCAAAAACATAATGTAAATGACATAATAATGTTATAACGGCCTTGGGGTCATTGGTGACAAAGTCTTTCTTAAGTGCATATGCTCTAAAATCGGGAAGGTCCCAAATCGGGTATGATTATAAGAAAATACAATGAACAACTTAGTTGCTTGTCCATAGGGAAATGGGTGTGACAGTTCCATGATGGAGCACTACAGACCTGTATCTTTGGCTTATCAGTTTGTGCAGAACTGCAAAAGTGGCTGGTCTCTGAGCGGAGACTGGGCCAAGACTGGGCCGATACCAAGTGGCCTGCCACCCTCCTTTCTCCCCTCCTGCTATGTCTATCTACCTACCTACTCTAAGAGAACAGATTGTCTCTGAGACTCCAGAGGGAACAAACACGGCCAACACCTTAATTTTGGACTTCTAGACTCCAGAACTGTGAAAGAATAAATTTCTGTTGTTTTAAACCATCAAGTTGGTGGTAATTTGTTAGAGCAGCTGTAGGAGACTAACCCAAGAGTGGAATAGAAAGTCGTGGTTTGTGGGAACACAGATTAAGGTCCAGAAAGAGAGCACATGAGCCTGAGACAGTTCAGTTGGGGATGAACTGGGAAGGGCCTCGAATGGACACCTGGACTTACTCATTCAGGCAATATGATGCCACAGAGGATAAATTAAATGGGCAAGAGTTTTAGAGGAGAGAGCTGGAGAAACAGCAGTTACGTAGAGGAGACTTGTTTGCATTATTCAGCTTCTGGGATCTCAAATTCATCAGCTTTTTCCCTTAATAGTGATTAACTACCGTCCACACACAAGTGCAAGGATTTGACAAACACAAGTCAAACCAGGAGTTACTTTGTACTTACTAAACAGGCCCTATTTTTAGACATAATAGGCTAATCCCACTTAATCCTCACAAATGCCTCACAATACAGACAAGTTAACCTTCTACAAAACAGACAAGTTAACTTCTTCAAAACAAGAATGAGTAAACATTATTCAGCCAGGTGAGGGGATCTACGCTTATTAAGGAAACCTCCAGCTGAAGATGTAGTTGGTCACCTTGGTTATTGGCAACATGGCTTTAGGCAAATAACTTCACCTACCTCAGCCTACATTTCCCCGTCTTTTGAAATTGGCATAATAGCTGCTACCTCTTCAGTCCAGTCCGTAGTGATTAAATGAATTAAGCGTTCCAAGCGCTGCGTGCGGTACACCCTATCACCGGTTTCCGAGACCCAGTGCTACGCGCGGCGCAGACTTGGCGCGGGCGGGCCCAACCTCTCCGTGGGGAGCGCCCCGCGCCACTCCGGCCGCCAGGGTACGCTGTGACGAGGCTCGGGCCTGGCGGAAAGCCGCTCTAGCCTCGCCCGGGGAAGTCGCTGTTCTTACCTTCAGCAGGAGCCCGCCTTCGTGCTTGCGCGCGCCGTCCCCTCCGCTCCGTTCTGCAGCCGCCCACCGCCCTCCTGCCGCCCACCATGGCCCTGCTGCACTCCGGCCGCGTCCTCTGCGGAGTCGCCGCTGCTTGCCACCCAGGCCTCGCTGCTGCCGCTTCTGCCAGAGCCAGGTAAGCAAAGGGAGACGTAGCCGGGACCACGGGCCTGCCCAGCCGAGCTGCAGGCGCTCCAGGATATCTAGCCCCGCACCGCGACACACGCACTCTCTCACACCTGCTGGGTTTCCCCAGGGGGCTGAGGACTAAGCGTCCGCACTCACAGTGACCCTCGGGGTCCTACGTCCCTCCCCTCCTCTGCCCCCAGGACCGTGAGAGAGCGTGCCCACAAGTTTCCCCAGGTTAGGAAGTGTGGCCCTCCACAGCACCCGGCCTCGCCTTCAAGGGTGTGGGCTCCCTAGATGCAGCTTGGACGCGGTGGGAGTCGGGTTACTGGGCCAGGGGAGAGCACGCGGGCGGCAGCGGTGCCGGGCTGGCCTCGCGCCGATTGGCTGCAGCTCCGGGGCTACCTCGCGCCGATTGGCCGCGGCGCCGGGGAGCGCGTGTGTCCTTGAAGCGCTTTCCTGGGGCCAGGCCGTGCGCACCTGTGGCAGCCACCTTCGGGCCTAGGGGCGTTGGCAGGGTGGCACCTGGCTGCCGAGGCTGTGCCCGCGGAAAGGAAGCACAGAGGGAGGTTCTCGGGGCTTTGACTTTCGGGCCTGGCTTTCCTCTTGGCATCCCGTGACCTTGGCGAGCGGCATTATCCATCTGATTTACCGCCTGAGTCACCGGTGACCCCCGGGCCGTTTGGGCTTAGACCGAGGAGGGTCGAGGTGCACCTCCTGTTTTCTTTTCAAGCCCTTAGGCGGTCTACCTGTAGGAAGTCGTTTTTCTTCCCCTCCATCTAGCTCTGCTGTTTTATTTAGTAAACGTCACCCCAGTCTCTCAGGGCCAGGTACTGGGCCAGATGTTTGTGGTAGGAGATACAGCTGTGAACAAGCCGGAGGAAGGGACAGGTGTCGCTCAAAAAATTACAAATGTACTGTTTCAAACTGTGTGCGAAGTATTGCAGAGAAAAAAACGGAGCCTGAAACGAGTTAATAAGTCTTTCTCAGCGGACACCTGAGCCTGGCGATTAATTCGCCCAGGTAGCCTATTTGGAACAATATCTTTAGTCTGCCTAATGAGGAACAGAGTCTCCACCCCGACGCAGATATTCACAAGAAGCAAAGCATTGGCCTTGCTCCTTGTAGTTAAGGAGTGCCTGTTGGCCTTTGATTGGATTGTATGCATGATGTCCAACAGAACAGTTTGTCCTTTTTAAAGCCCTACACTCTTGGCAGTACAGTTTTGCTTAGGCTTTCTCACACTTGATTCCCTGATTTGATTCCTTCTTGGTCCATTTTCAAGATGTGCCCTTTAGGCCAGCCTACATAGTGGGCCGGAATTAGGGAGGGATTATCATTTATGCAGCAAAATTGGAGAACAGAAAGGGATGCCTAAAATAATGGGTAAGAGAAGGTCCGTTTCACCGTTATAGTAATTTTAAAGTAATCTTATTTTGTGGATTGGACTAGGTGAACTGTAGCTCTACTTGAAGTGCTTGGTGAAAATCCCTATGGATGTAGCCTTTTAGTCAGTGAATTTAAGAGCCTGACTAATTTTTCTTTTCTGTCTTTTCCCATTAAGACGTAAATTTCATAAAAGCACAGACCTTATCCACTTTGTTCACTGTTAGATTTTAGCACTTAAACCGTGGCTGGCATGTCTTTCATATAGACTTTTTATTTTAAGCCCGGATTTTTAAACTAACACAACAGAAACAAATGTGACATTTTAATATTTTATCCTAGATTAAAGTGTGAATGAATAGGGGAACCAAAGTGGTGCAAAATGTGTACAGAAAATAAAGACTTAAAATATTTGAGCACCTGCAGTTGAGGAAGTGCTGTTCAGTTTTGTTTTTGTTTTTTTTTAATAATTTATTTTATTTTAGTATCATTAACCTACAATTACATGAGCAATATTGTGATGATTAAACTACCCCCTTCATCAGGTCCCCCCCACCAACCCTATTACAGTCACTGTCCATCAGTGTAGTGAGATGAGAATCACTACTTGTCTTCTCTGAGCTGTACAGTCCCCCCCGTGCCCCCCCACCCTATGTCTGCCAATCGTAATGCCCCTTTTACCCTCTTATCCCTCCCTTCCCACCCATCTCCCCAGTCCCTTTCCCTTTGGTAACTGTTAGTCCATTCGTGGGTTCTGTGAGTCTGCTGCTGTTTTGTTCCTTCATTTTTTTTTTTTCTTTGTTCTTATACTCCACATATGAGTGAGATCATTTGGTACTTGTCTTTTTCGGCCTGGCTTATTTCACTGAGCATAATACCCTCCAGCTCCATCCATGTTGTTGCAAATGGTAGGATTTGTTTTTTTCTTATTGCTGCGTAATATTCCATTGTGTATATGTACCACATCTTCTTAATCCATTCATCTACTGATGGGCACTTAGGTTGCTTCCGTGCTGTTCAGTTTTAAACAATGATACATTGTTGGGTGATAGAACCAGATTCCACATCTGGCCATGACTGTTACCTGTTCAGACAATGAGGAACTGAGAATCTTCACCCTTGAGACTGTAGAAGTGATCTTTACCTGAAGCCAAAGAGTAAAAAAATTGGAAAACATTTCAAATAAATTCAACTACTGAAAATTTAAAAAAAAAAACTTCTAATGCGATTAAACCTTGATTTTTAAGCAGAAAGCACTAAACATTTAACCTTTTGTTGACGTGTGCTGTCATTGTGAAATGAAATCAGACATAGTCACAGGAAACACAAAACTTTCAATGAAGAAAGGAAAATATGCTAACATTTTGATTTATAATGATCTGTTCTTAATTGTTTAATTCCAGTTGTATCATTTTGATTTTTAATGAAATAACTGAAGGAGCATCATGATACCCTTTAGTAAGGCAGCATGCAATAGTGGTACAATAACCAGTAGTTAGAAGATCACAACTGCAGTGTTGTCTTCGCCATTTTTAGCTCTGTGATCATAAGCAAGTTAATTAACTTCCCATTTTAAAATAAGAATGTGAGGGAAAGCATTTTAAAACTATAAAGCACTAGATAGGCTCCCAGGGAAATTTCAAGTGCAAGACATTTGAATTTAAAATGCTTGTCTGAATACTTTGTACCTAACATCTTTTGGTTGGTTGGTTAATATTGCTCAATAGCTGAGGCTTTGCTTAACGTCCAAAGTGCGTTGATAAGTGTCACTTTATAGGTCACAGGTGATCAGTATCAATTTTATCCCTAGAACACACTTATTTTCATCTAGTACAATCCCTTAAAAACATCAGAGTTCACACAGCATGGAGATAAGTCTTTACCCTTTTAACAAATGTAATAATGAAGGGCACAGAAGACCTACACGTAATTACTGGTGTAGGACAAATCAAATTGACTATCCCTACTCCTATATTAGGATTATGTAAGACTCAGTATTTTGAAGTTGATATTAGAATTCTTCTTATATCAGAAGGACTGTGCCAGGAGACTCAAAGTTTTGGTTTCTAAGAATTTCTCTGCTGGACATACTTTCTAAAGAGCTTGACAAATAGGTGCTTTTCACTCCACTTAACAAGAATGGTGCCTTCTGCCCTTCTGGTTCAAAGCAGAAATTCTGTCATCGTTGATTGAAAGCCTTAGAGACAACCATCTTTTTTTAAAAATGAAAATTGCTTGCTAGAAATTTTCTGTAATACGTCTTTGACATTCAAAATATTCCTTTTGCTCATCAGTTAATGACAGTGATGTAGACAGGAAGGTGGCTACATGTTTTCAGGGTCTGAATTATGGGTGGGATATAAAGGAAACTGTAGGCCCAGGTCAGAAGTTGCTTCAGGATATCTGTTTCTCACTATTGCCGAGATATTGCAGCAACCAAGCAGGCTGTAGAAAAAATTAAGCAGTAATGATTAAAAATCGGGAAAAGACCTGCATTTGGTCAGAAACACATATGCTCCTTGAATTTTCAACACACACAGCTCACCAGGCTTCATACCAGCGTTATAAATAAAAGGGTGGTAGTAATAATTTGTAACAATGATACCAACTAACATCGGGCACTCATTATGTGCCAGGATCTGGGTGTTTTGTATTTAATAACTCCTTTCATCCTTTTAACAACCCTGTGAGATAGGTAGTTATGCCCCATTTTACGAATAAGGAAAGTTGAGATTTGGAAAAGTTAACTGACTTGCTTATGCCCACACAAGCTGGGAGGTGGCTGAACTGTTACTTGAGTCCATGAAGTTTGCACAATACTGACATTGCCCAAGGCAAGCTAATAAGTAAAAGCCTAGGAAATCCAAAAATGGAATAACATGCCCTTCAATAACTGTACATAGCAATTACACCTATTGAGACTAAGGCAGTTTTCAACTTGTCAGGAGAGCGGAAATTTAACTCTGTACTGACATGTTGAGCCATCCAGTAAGATATATGAGTTCTGACTGGCCACAAGTTCAACAAGAGAACCATTTTTAGAAAAATTCTAGTGAAACAATTCAGTGAGCTTATCAGCGTGGTGAGCACAGAGAACTTTCACTGTGCCATGCTAAGACATTTGATTGGTTCAGATTGTGTAACTGATATTACAAAGAGAAATTGGGCTATTTCACCTCTTAAGTAATTTGGAACCTCACTTCCCAAGCTTCCATTTTCTACTGCAACACCTCCCAGCTGTTTTTCACCCTTAGCCCTTATTCTCACACCTCTACTTGGAATGACTTTTCTCTCATCCTTAGCACTCAGCTCATAAGTCACCCTCTCCTGGCAGCCTTCCTAAGCTGTTCCCCAGTTTATTAGGTCCTCTCCTCAGGGCTCCCATAAATAATATTCTGTGCCCTGAGCCTGTCGTTATCGCTGTACATCATCCCACCACCCCTCAGTCTGCATCGTTTCCCTCCTAGTCACCCCACTAGCCTAATCTGGTGGGGAGGAATTGCACTCTTCTTTATTATATTCCCAGCTCTTAGCACATAGCAAGTTCTCAATAATAACGGATTTAGGAAATCAGAAAGACTGTGTAAAAACCTTGCTTATTTCACCTAAAGAAAAGGGGTAGAATAATCTTTTCTCAAACAGAAATTTACCATGAGCTAAAACCTCAGTTTGATACCTTAATGCAGCCTGCTGGAAAGAGAGTGTTTATTGGAAAAATAGATGATGCTTCTCAGATGCCTTCTTGGAAACCTCAAAGATAGTTTTAGATGAAAGATAGAACGAATTTATTTATTTATTTATTTAGAATTCAATTTCAGAAAGACCAAATCCAAAAAGTTGTTAGATGATATTTGGTCACTTGACTAAGATAAGATTATGAATATGCCTGAGAAATAATCATTCCTTCCCTAGTTACTGAAATGCCAGTAAAACATTAAAATAAAACATACAATGCAATTGTAAAGAACCTTAGCTCTTTCATATATGAGAAACTGTGTGTGTTTTTTTTTCCTTAAATAATCAAGGACATAAAAGAGAACATAAAGCATAGAGAAGTATTCTGATAAAACGCAAAATCCTCACAATTTAGGCAGATTACACAGAAGGTAAAACATAACCTTTTGTATTGTAGGGAAAGTTATTAATCAGTAAACCAAACAAAATGCAGCAAACTTTTTAAAATTGTTAATATGTTTCATAGCCTCTTTTTGGACTGTTATTATAAATTAAGGCAAAATTCACTTTCCAAGTTTTACCCTAATATGCCTTTTCATATTCGGATCAAACTGAAGCTTTAGGACAGTATATAGATTTCTCAGTTTTAATTTCTGATATAGTAAATATTGGTAGTTATTCCCCACATAAATAAGAGCTATTTTGGGTCTTCAGTAAGTTTTAAGAGTATAAATGGATCCAAAGACCAAAATGTTTGAGAACTACTACTTTAGGACAATACAACTGTTTTTTCCTTGAAAAATAAAAACATATACAGAATTATATTTCTCTGTTACTGTTGATCCTTGTATAGGCTCAACTATTGATCCTAGTATAGTCTTAAACATTCATTAACTATAACTTTTAACCAAAGTAACTTCCATTTCCCAGAAAAAAACTGAAAAGGGATGGCATTGATGTCAGCCCTACACAAGCATTTTAGCAGAGTAGTAAAACTCATGGATACACATAGTACAACCTCTACAGCCACACGTACTTCCCTTTTATGCTTTCTTAGAATAGCAACAAAGAATATGTTCCCTAAAATAACTCAAAGCTGTCGCCCACTAGAGTATCTAAAAATAAGAAAAGTATATACATATTAAATTATGCTTAGTAATCAATGTGTCTATATCCTGTCTTACTTAGAAATTATCTGGGTATCCGATGATTAATTGGATATGTTAACTAATTCATAATTCAATGAGTCTAAAATTTGAAGTTACTTAAAGATCTTGGCAATTGTCTTCAAGCTTACATATTACAAAATAAAATTACTATTCACCCAAAAACCCAGTCTGGTGTTGAGAAAAATATCAGAAAAGTTCAAATAGAGGGGTGTTCTATTGTTGACCAGTACTCCCCAAAACTGCCAGTCATCAGAAACAAGGAATGCCTAAACTATCATATCCAAGAGGAGCCTAAGGAAATATGACAACAAAATATAATGTGTCCTAGATGGAACCCTGCAACAGAAATAAGACATTAGGTGAAAACTAAAGAAATCTACCTAATACTATTAAAATGTTAAGAAATAGGGGGGAGCAGGTATATGGGAACTCTGTACTATCTGCTCAATTTTCTGTAAATCTAGAACTGTTCAAAAAAAATTGTAGCCTGTTAATAAGAGAATAAGTATATATAATTACTGTTGAAATTTTAAATTTATCAGAATAATTAGTTGAACACAAGTTTATATTTTTCATAATTTTAAACATGCAGAAGTAATGTTAGCTTGTTTTACCAGTAAACCAGTATAAATTTAGGAAAAACAAACCCACATAGAATAAAATGCATTCTTCTGTTATATTTGACATACATAAATGAAGACATAGATATTTGTATTAAATCAACATAAACTAGTCTCATTTATCAAAAACTTACCTTATATGAACATGAATTTTGTAAATGTTTCTGAGTCAGTTTCTTTAAGAAAAAAATTTTAACTCTAGCTCATTTAAAGTACTAGAAATACAATTCCAATAACAATCAGAACAGAATACTTTTGTGTTTTTTATAATCTGATTTATCAGTACCCTCCAGCCATGAAAAACATTTCACTTTCAAACACTCAAGAGGTGAGACCAAAAAAAAAAAAAAAAACTTTCTGAATTACTGACATGGAGAGCCTGTATTCTTCAAATTTATAACTTTAGCCACATGTCAAGAGTAAACACACACACAAAAAAGCTGCAAAACTCCTGATTTATGCTCCAGATAGACGAAGGCAAACAAATAAGAAAACAGATTATCTGTCGTCTCTCATGCAGCAGAGACTAGATCTCTGCTGTCCACTTACAGAGACCACTGAAAGTTCAGATCGTAAAGCCAAATTCAGTCATTGCTACTAAGGGAGACTGGCTTATTAGCCATAAGTGAGGCAGAAGCAAAACCCCAAATTAGTAGGGAATGGGGTACTAACCAGAGAAACAGTATTATTTAAATTTCTGTTGCCTTTTGGGGTTCAATCTGGAAGCCAAGGAGAGCTGAGGTGTACTTCCCCTCCACTGGGTGTCAGTAGATGACCCCTGAGACCAGTGAAGGATAGTTTTTAAGGTAAAATCAAGACACTCATACAAATATAAAATAACATTGTCCACCATTTTAATGCAATAAGTAGTGAGGGAATCAGTAGGATGTTGCATCCAGTTCTTCCTGCTGATGTTTAATTTCTAAGAAATTAACAATTTTCTGTCTTCCTTTCTAACCAACTGCTCCTACCCTGGTTCAGGCCCTCATCTCTCTTTTGCCAGGTAGTGAACCAGATTCTTTAGTGATCCTTCTGTATCTACCCTTAGCACTCTACATTCAGTATCCCACCGTGCTAGCACATGGGCTCCAAAAATGCATGGCTATTCACACATCACTCCCCTTACCTGATTGCCACACCCCTCAAAAAAAAATGCAACAAAAAAACAAAACTTAGTGATTCTATGTGTTTCCACTACATCCAGAATGGGCCACAGGAGCCTGTATTTTTAACCAGCTCTCTAAATGATGCCCTTAAAAAGTTTGGGAACAGGATAAAACCCAAGTTCCAAGCAGGGGAGGGTATCACATAACACTTTGTGCAATGGTCCCTGCTTACTTCTCTAGTCTCATCTTTTACCACACTCAACTTCTCACTGCCAAATTGAAACATTCTTAGCCCGGGAATTCAGGTCAGGCTTGGACTGCTCTGAAAGCCTACACATCCACCCTGTCCTTCCCAAGATGACTAGGGTATCCTTCCTTCTGCTTCTGCATTTGCATTTGCAGTGAAATCATTGGTCTTCTGCAAGGTGCTTTGAAGTGTTACACATTCTTGGATTACTGGTACCTATTGCTATTCCCTATGTACAATAAACATGCAAATTAAATATTGTGACTGGTATCTTGTATTTCCCATTACAGTTCTTGGTGGGCCCACGTGGAGATGGGGCCTCCAGATCCCATCCTTGGAGTCACAGAAGCCTTTAAGAGAGATACTAACAGCAAAAAGATGAATCTGGGAGTTGGTGCCTACCGGGATGATAATGGAAAGCCTTACGTGCTCCCTAGTGTCCGGAAGGTGAGCTTGCCATCCACCTCCTGCCTAATCCAGATGAATAAACTGAAGGGAGCTCCTGGAGAACAGCAAAAAGAATGCTGGCCTGGGAGTCTTGAGGCTTGGGTTCTAGTCCTGCCACCAACTGCTTGCATCACTTATGTTTTCTGGGCTATAGTCTCCTTGGCTGTAAAAGTGAGAGGTTGGAACTACATGGTCTTTTCTAAGATTGAACTTCTGTGACTGTCTATAAAGCAGCCATAGTGTCGTGTTTAATCCTAAGGGTACACAAAAGGGCCAAGAAATTAAACATTGTCTCTTGGTGATAAGAATAGCCCTTTGTGGATATTCTTACCCTGTTATTTTCCATTCCTCTGATCTGGATTGCCTTAATAAAGCTGTCCTACCACAGGCAAGCTCTGTCCTTCCTACTGAACTGTAGAATAATTTTCTTTATTTTTGTTAAATTTTTATTAGCAGTCATTGCTTATCATTATAACTTTAAATAATATAACTAAACCCCTTAGAAAAAAAATTTTTTAAAGAATGTTCCCTCTCCACTTGTACCTCCTCTGATGAAATACGAATGTGCTGCTTTGTCACTTCCAAAAGTGGGGTGGTGCCATGTCGTTCCTCCATACAGCAGAAGCAGACGCAGTGAATGGAAGTTACAGAGAATACTTCTGCATGAGAGCAAAGAACTCTGTAATCACCTGGGCTGTACACCATGCACCAGGCTGGCTTAGACCTTCATGAGCCACTGTAGTGATAGAGCCTGGGCTGATTGTACCACTGAAAGAAGAAATTTCTGAATGTATGGGAGTGTGGATTAGGTGTCATCTCTCTGATTCTCTGAGTAGAGAAAAGGACTCAACAACTGTCATGAGAAGACTCACTAAAAACTTCCAGCTGATGGGTCTCAGCTCATACAGGGATTGCTTTTGGTCTCGGTAATGTCAGCCTAAAGTATTCAGCAACTGTTAGCTATTGCTGCCTACTTGGACACCACCGCACACTTCTTTCTGTACGTTATGTCATCAACTTCACCTCAGTCATGAGCTGCAGAAACAGTTGTTCACCTTTCAATAGATCAGGAAACTGAGACTGAGGAAGGTTAATAATTTGCCCAAGATCACACAGCTAGTAAGGGACAGCCAGGCCTCTGATTCCAAAGCATAAAGATACATGTCTATTACTGTTTACCTTTTAAAGTTCTTAGACTGGCATATACCTTGAAATACTTCATTTTTATTACTTTGATTTTATCATATTCATTTTAACCATTGCTCTGAAACCTTGTTCACGTGCTCTCTAAGAATGCCATTTGATGTTAAATGATAACCAAGAAACACTGTATATCCATATGCATAAAATCCAACTCTTAAAAATGATAAAAAATTTTGAAATATTTCTGTTCTATAATATAAAATATCAAGTATTCTACTTCCCCTTCTTCTTGCATAGTATCTCCAAATAAAAAACAAAGCTAACTTCCAATAGTTAGCTTATAAAGCATTAAATATTTTTTCCTATTAAGGTATTATTGATATACACTCTTAAGAAGATTTCACATGAAAAAACAATGTGGTTACTACATTTACCCATATTATCAAGTCCCCACCCATACCCCAATGCAGTCACTGTCCATCAGTGTAGTAAGATGCCACAGATTCACTATTTGCCTTCTCTGTGCTACACTGTTTTCCCCATGATCCCCACACCATGTGTACTAAACACAAAACCCCTCAATGCCCTTCTCTCACCCTCCCCACCTGCCCTCCCACACCCCTCCCCTTTGGTAACGACTAGTTCCTTCTTGGAGTCTGAGTCTGCTGCTATTTTGTTCCTTCAGTTTTGCTTTGTTGTTACACTCCACAAACAAGGGGAATCATTTGGCACTTGTCTTTCTTCACCTGGCTTATTTCACTGAGCATAATATCCTCCAGCTCCATCCATGTTGTTGCAAATGGTAGGATTTGTTTCTTATGGCTGAATAGTATTCCATTGTGTATATGTACCACCTCTTCTTTATCCATTCATCTACTGACGGACACTTAGGTTGCTTCCATATCTTGGCTATTGTAAAAAGTGCTGCAATAAACATAGGGGTGCATATGTCTTTTTGAATCTGAGAGGTTGTATTCTTTCAGTAAATTCCAAGGAGTGGGATTCCCGGGTCAAATGGTATTTCTATTTTTAGTTTTTTGAGGAACATTCATATTGCTTTCCACAATGGTTGAACTAGGTTACCTTCCCACCAGCAGTGTAGATGGGGTTCCCCTTTCTCCGCATCCTCCCCAGCATTTGTTGTTCTTAGTCTTTTGGATGCTGGCCATCCTTACTGGTGTGAGGTGATACCTCATTGTGGTTTTAATTTGCATTTCCCTGATGATTAGTGATGTGGAGCATCTTTTCATGTGTCTGTTGGTCATCTGAATTTCTTCTTTGGAGAACTGTCTCTTCATATCCTCTGCCCATTTTTTAATCGGGTTTTTTTGCTTTTTGGGTGTTGAGGCATTTGAGTTCTTTATATATTTTAGATGTTAACCCCTTTTCAGATATGTCATTTACAAATATATTCTCCCATACTGTAGGATACCTTTTTGTTCTGTTGATGGTGTCCTTTGCCATACAGAAGCTTTTTAGTTTGATGTAGTCCCATGAGTTCATTTTTGCTTTTGTTTCCCTTTATCGAGATGCATTCAGAAAGAAGTCGCTCATGCTTATATTCAGGAGATTTTTGCTTATGTTGTCTTCTAAGAGTTTTATGGTTTCATGACTTACATTCAGGTCCTTGATCCATTTCGAGTTTACTTTTGTGTATGGAGTTAAACAATAATCCAGTTTCATTCTCTTGCATGTAGTTGCCAGTTTTGCCAACACGTGCTGTTGAAGAGGCTGTCATTTCCCCATTGTATGTCCATGGCTCCTTTATCATATATTAATTGACCATATATGGTTGGGTTTATATCAGGGCTCTCTAGTCTGTTCCATTGGTCTATGGGTCTGTTCTTGTGCCAGTACCAAATTGTCTTGATTACTGTGGCTTTGTAGTAGAGCTTGAAGTTGGAGAGCATAATCCTCCCAGCTTTATTCTTCCTTCTCAGGATTGCTTTGGCTATTCGGGGTCTTTTATGGTTCCATATGAATTTTAGAACAATTTTCTCTAGTTCGTTGAAGAATGCTGTTGGTATTTTGATAGGAATTGCATTAAATCTGTAAATTGCTTTAGGTAGGATGGCCTTTTTGATAATATTAATTCTTCCTATCCATGAGCACGGGATGTGTTTCCTAAAGCATTAAATATTAATCAAGGTAATTCCAGGTCAGGAGAAGAAACTAAGTGGTTACATTTTCTCTTATCTAGGCAGAGGCCCAGATTGCTGCAAAAAGTCTGGACAAAGAATACCTTCCCATTGCGGGACTGGCTGAATTTTGTAAGGCATCTGCAGAGCTCGCCCTGGGTGAGAACAATGAAGTATTGAAAAGTGGCCGGGTAAGCAGAGCAGACTCTGGCATCATACAGGGTCGGTTTTAAATTTAACAGTGTAAAAAAATTTTGAAATCATTTAAACAATAAGAAAAGATGCATCACTGTGTGTGATGATTATTTTGAGGTGGCCGTACTTTTGCTAATATCTCTTCTTTAAACAATAAGTTGGCACTCATTAAATAAAAGATTTCATAGAGCACCAGTTCCAAAAATGTGATCCTGACAATGGAGTCGCAAGTTGACAGAATTTGACACTGCTTTTGTGGTTAGTCTTTGTGTGCTCATGTTCATGTTATACTGAATCTGCTGTAGAACTGCCAGACGATGCCTGGTCTTGGGTCTATAATTAGCCCACACCCTCATGTTCTAAGCTTCCAGCTTAGATGAGGAAGTAGACAGGAACCAAGCCTCAGGTGGACTGTTGGGGTGGCAACCAGACTGTCACTCTTCTGTTGCCCCTTCACAGCCAGTGTGGACATTGAAGGAGAGCATCATGCAGCCTGCAGGGGAAGCACAAGTATGTCCTAGGTGTCTCCTCCAGTTCCCTAGGGGGAGCCCTCTTATTGTGGAAGAAAGATGTTCCTACAGGTCAATGGACATAAGCTTTTTACACATTCCTGTGTGCACCACAGGCACAGCAATTGTGTTAGAAGACAGCCCACCTGACATGTGGGCTCATGCATTATAGTTGACTTTCTTTTGAAGAAATGTGTTTCCTAATGGGTACATTTGTATGCTTAAATATTTATTTTTCTAGGTAAGTCTGGGGAAAAACACAGTGTAGCAAAACCAAGCCAACATTTCTCCCCCTACCTGCCACCAAGACAGAATAAATGCAGTATGTTCACAAGACTGGTCTAAGTCCACAAAATTAGTTCATTAATGCAAGACAAAGACATACAACGTCCACCCCAGGTGATGTAATAACGATCATAAGTCATAGACAGAATATACTTTGACTGGTATCCATACTGTCAACCACCTGTTAACCCCTCATGAGAACATCTTTCTGTAAATTTTGCTTAATATTAGCCAATGATAACCAACTATGAGACAGGCCTGTCTTAAAGTAAGTAATATCAGCTTGTTCTTTATAAATTGCTGTGCTTTTTTGAATCATTAATATCAAATCTGTGGTTAGGTTTTTATTTCTGTTATGCCAAAGTTTGCAGAGACAAACTTTATTTAGTAAAGACTTTGTTATTTGGGCACCGTCCCCCTAACCCAATGCATTTAATCCACTGTTCTCCAGTCCAGACAATAGGTTTTTGTTTTGCAGAACCTTGAATTTCTGTGGTGACTTAAAAAAAATACCTGTGGTTTCTTAACCCCAAAAGTTAACCAGTTCTAAGAAATAGATTTACCTCAGGCATCTTCCCACTACCCAAAAGATAATAGTTTCAGATTATGAAATCCAGAAGAGAACCTCGCAGACACCCTTTAAAATGTAGTAATGTTATTCTAATGCGCTATTGACTGACTTTTCAAAAAACTTTGATGTTCATAAAGTCATTCAATTTTGTATAATTCTAGAGTAATATATTAATCTAGTGACTATTCTTAGTACATTTTTTCTCTCTATGAATCACCCCTTTTTCATATGGGGCAGGGAGCTGTGTCCTGAAAATTTCTCGTGTAGCAGGGCATGATACTAATAATAGGCCATAAAGAAGTAGCTGCTACATCAGTTGAGGTGTTAGAAGCTAAAGGGACAGTCTTTTGAGAAATAAGGAGAGTCAGTCTGTCTCTTAGCAGGTGGGGACGTGAAGCAATAATACTGTTCTCTTGTTTCCAAATATTCATTTGGAATGGTTGTCTTCAGTTTCTGAAGAAGGTCAGGTACTGACTGTGCAGAGCAGTGCCTTTCTGTGGGCTTGACCTTGGTTTTGTAGAGTGTGGGCCTATAGTTGCACCTTACTGACCATAGGTGTCTCTCCTTCAGTATGTCACCGTGCAGACCATTTCTGGAACTGGAGCCTTGAGGATTGGAGCCAGTTTTCTGGTGAGTCTGAAAACTCCTTCAGGAAAAAGCTATGACAGTCTGTAAGTTGAGGGGTTTCCTATGGCGCAGGTGTTTGCTGACCCGGAAGTAGATTTCCTTTTTCCATTTGGAATGTTTTCTGTTCTCTGATAAATGGAGTTGGGGGTAAAAAAATGAAAGTACTTAGAAAAAATTACAAAGAGTATTATAAGATAATATTGTAATAATATTAAATATAATTTAATGAGCACAGACTATTACTAGGAGCTTTTGTATTTTGACTCATTTAAGCTTTGTGAAGGTTGTTCAGTTAACACCATTTTATAAATGAAGAAGGAGACCCAGACAGGTCTTGGCTACATTAGCCAATATAATTGGCAGCCTGAATTCCAACCCAGACTTGCTGCTGAATCATTATTGCCTCTTAATAATAGAAGCTGGGTTTTAGTACAGAAAAAAATCCTCTCAGTAAAATGTAGCAACTTTTTTTGCTTCTTCCTTCATTTTTCCATTCCCTTTCATCCTGTCTTTTAGCAAAGATTTTTTAAGTTCAGTCGAGATGTCTTTCTGCCCAAACCATCCTGGGGAAATCATACACCCATCTTCAGGGATGCTGGCATGCAACTACATGGTTATCGGTACTATGACCCCAAGACATGCGGCTTTGACTACACAGGTGCCATGGAGGACATTTCAGTAAGTGTGCCTTTAGGACAGGCGGGGTGAAGGAACGAGAAATAAACTTTGTGGAGATTTGGTACCTCCCAGCTGGGTCTCAGTAGCCTACTTAAAACTGAGGATTAGCTAATTCCCAGACCTCAGGTTATCTTTGTCACCTATCAAATAATAGTGACCCTATGGCATTTCAGGTGAATTATGTCCTTTAAAACTGCAAAGCAATCTCTTCGTTGGTTGTCTTTAGAAAATGCCACAGCAAAGCGTTCTTCTTCTGCATGCCTGTGCACACAATCCCACAGGAGTGGACCCTCGCCCTGAGCAGTGGAAGGAAATGGCAACAGTGGTGAAGGTGAGGAGGGTGAACTGACTGTGACAGTGCTGTGTTTAGTGACTAGCTTTAGGTGCTCAACTTGGCAAAGTCTTAACAGAATTGATTAGCCCTGAACCTGCATGAATTTCCACTCATTAAGTTGCCAGGAAAGACCCCACATTTGCACAATTAGCAGTTCTGTAATTGATGATACAAGAACAGTTTGAAAATAATTTTTACTCCTCAGCAGGTAGGGAATTCTGATAAAACTTGTCTGTGTCTAGCCTGACAGTCGGCATCCAGGGCCCAAGACTGTCTGACTGCTGTTGGTACCTACATTTGCCCTAGTCAGTGGTTACTTGTTTATCCTTTATCCACTTTTTCATGTCCCTTCCTGTTCTTGGCACTTTCCTCAGCACTGCCATTATCATTCATAAGGACTGCTCTCAGAGAAGTTGCACCTCACTGACCATAGGTGTCCCTAGTCAGAATTCCTAGGGAGGAAAATATTCCTGTTGCCTTGGTCCCCATTTTCACTCTTTTTGTTTTCCCTCTCTTCACATTTTGTCAAACCTAAGCTGCAAACAGAATAAGACAAATAGCATTCAGAGAGCACTTTCAAAATGAGATGATTCTAGTGAGGCTGTCCCATGAGCCCTGGGTATAAGATGAGTCTGCTAGAGTTATATTAGCAGAAAAGAGTTACCCAGAGAAAAGGCAGGTGCAGGTCCTGTGTTGACTGAACCAAAATAATTACCCTCAGCGCTGTGAGCCTGGAAAGAGCTTCCTGTTCAACCAGTTTTCTGGGCAGATTGAACTTAAGATAACTCTGCTTAATATCTTCTGAAAGGACCATATCCACCAAAGTATAAAAACACATGTTGATATCTTAACTCTAAGAAAATTAAACATCAAACTACCATCTGGGGAGAATGCTGTTGACTCTGTGTGAGGCAGGCATGGTTCCAATAAGCACCGGTAACCACCTGGGGCATCTGGAGAGGGACCACCTAAAACTGGTCGTCTTCTCTTTTCTTTCCCAGAAAAACAATCTCTTTGCATTCTTTGACATGGCCTACCAAGGCTTTGCCAGTGGTGATGGTAACAAGGATGCCTGGGCTGTACGCCACTTCATTGAACAGGGCATTAATGTTTGTCTCTGCCAATCTTATGCCAAGAACATGGGCTTATACGGTAAGCTGAAGGACCCAGCATGGTATGTGTTCTGATGAAACTGAAGAAATACCGGGAGAGGATGCCACAAGGTGTGCAGTTTGGCAGTGTGTGTGGGTGTGTACATTATGCATGACCCTCTGTACCTAGAAAGGGAAAAGTAGACTCATAAAGTGAACTTTTTTACTGATCTTAGCCATATCTTCTTTAGTGTTCCAGAATTCTTCCAGCAAAGAAAACTGATTATGGCTTATTGACACAAAATGTGCTCCATGAGTGGAGAAAATAGATACAACAAAAAAAGATTTTTGGACACTCTTGAGTACTCAAACTTTGTGTTGTACCTAGATTCACCACTCTGGTTGTTGAAAACTTTTTATTTCTAACAGAGTTGTTTTTGTGGCACTTCTGATGGAAACAGATAATGTGTAGCAAATTTAGTCATGATTTGCTTTAGCGTTTTACGTAGGAGAACTAGAAGACAGGATCAATTCTGTCTTGCAGGTGAGCGCGTGGGAGCCTTCACTGTGGTCTGCAAAGATGCAGATGAAGCCAAAAGGGTGGAGTCACAGTTGAAGATCTTGATCCGTCCCATGTATTCCAACCCTCCTCTCAATGGGGCCCGGATTGCCTCCACCATTCTGACCAGCCCTGATCTGCGGAAACAATGGTAAAGGCACATTGCTGCTCCCTAGCCTTCCACCTTTCCCATCAGCAGTCCTTTCAAGCTCATTTGTAATTGGCAACAAGTGACCTATAGTATCACACAGCTTCGATATGTGGAAAGAGAGGAAGGGAAAGAGGAATGTGCATTTTGTTAGCACTTTCAAATAAATATTAGAAGCATAATTCAGAAATGGCAGTTTCTTTTAACACATCATCTTCATGTTAAGTAAAACCTGCCTTCTCCTAACTTTAAGTTCAAATTGAAGTGCCTTGATTAGGAAAACTTTCTGAAGAACATCATATTTTCTGTTCCTATCTGATTAATAGCTACCATTGAACAGAACTTCTGCATATTTTTGGTTTTTATTATCTGAACCATCTGACTCTGTTGACACCCATGCTGTAAATTAGCGTTAATCAGCCTTTGCCCACAAGCCACATAAGACATATATTTTACGTCATGACCCTGAATACACATTACTTGTATGTGTATATATAACTGAAACAGTTGTAAAAAGTCAGTCCTTAGACTTCATGTGCTAGATCCAATATTTTCTAAATGCCAATTGTATTCAGCTACATTGAATTCATGACCTGGATCAATGGATCATGACACACAATTTAGAGAACATTGCTCTAGATTAGGGTTTGGCAAACTATGTTCTACTCATCAATCTAGTCTGCCCCCTATTCTTGTAAATAGTTTTACTGGAATACAGCCACCCCTATTTCTTGGTGAATTATGTATGGCAGCTTTCCAGCCATAACAGCAGAATTCAGTAGTTGGAACAAAGAAAATATGGCCCATGAAATCTAATACATTTACAATTTTTTTATAGGAAGTTTGCCAACCTCTGCTCAGAATAATTCTTTTCGGTACAGTAGATTTGTCCTAGGCTTAACAAAAAAGTAGCTACTTTTTAAGTTTGTTTTTTTTTTCATTATAAAGTTAATGTCTAAGTACATTTCAGAAGTTTGGGGGAGGGAAAAAATTAACCATAACTCCAGTCACCATAGCCCAGCTTTTTTCTTTGCCTACTATTATCCACTGTTGTAATATACCATCTGCCATACTCTTATATACATATACGTAGGGTTAGTTTTGTTTTTATCACTTAGAATTATGCTATTTTTTACTTGCTATTTTTAAGTATTTTTTTATATTCCCATATTCCCTAATGGCTGTCAAGATTTTATTTGTTTAATGTGTGCATTACAATACACACTGGAAGGCAACAGTGTGCAAAGATGACAAATACTGTGCTGGATGACTAAGACATCTCTTCCTGGGGGAGTTCATACTCGAGTGAGAAAGGTACACATAAGGCACTGATACAGACAGAATAGAATAAAAAGAATCAGGGAGGGTGTAATGAAGACAGTAGCATTTGAGATGTGCTTTGAAGAGAAGGTGGCTTTCTTCCCCAGGGGAAATGAAGAGGAAAGGAAAAACAGAGGGCTGTGCATGAGGAAAGGCACTGGTGTGCATGTGCATTGTACAGTGTGTGCTTCCAAAATCCCAACTGGTATTTGTGGCAGAAACACTGAGTGTGAGGAGGATGGAGAAGGCAGCAAAGCTGGGAAGGCAGGAGCAGATCATGAAACACCAAAATGAATGGAGCTGGATAGATGGAACTACAGGAAATTTAAAATCAAATGCCATCCATAAAGGGGCCAGGGACTCCAGCTCCAGCCAGTGACCACACAAAGTATTGCCAGCTTCTCATTTCTCAAAGAGAGGACAAATGCACACATTCGTGTGCAATTCCCAATGTTAAAATGTTTAAGTGAGTCAAATATTAAAACATGATTAAGACTCTTATTTGACCTTTAATTGGCAGTTTGTAACCTCTTTTCTAACTGTATGTGGCACCCTCAGAAAGGAAAGTGAACGTGTGAGAACGGGGAGACAAGCAATGTTTTTTTTTATTTATTAAGGTATTATTGATATACACTCTAATGAAGGTTTCACATGAAAAAACAAAGGTTAATAAGAGTATATATCAATAATACCTTAATACAAAATTAAAAGGAAAAAAGAACAATGTGGTTACTACATTTACCCATATTATCAAGTCCCCACCCATACCCCAATGCAGTCACTGTCCATCAGTGTAGTAAGATGCCACAGATTCACTATTTGCCCTCTCTGTGCTACACTGTTTTCCCGGTGATCCCCCACACCATGTGTACTAAACATAATACCCCTCAATCCCCTTCTCCCTCCCTTCCCACCTGCCCTCCCACATCCCTCCCCTTTGGTAACCACTAGTCCCTCTTTGGGGTCTATAAGTCTGCTGCTATTTTGTTCCTTCAATTTTGCTGCGTTGTTATACTCCACAAATGAGGGAAATCATTTGGCCTGGCTTATTTCACTGAGCATAATATCTTCCAACTCCATCCATGTTGTTGCAAATGGTAGGATTTGTTTTCTTCTTATGGCTGAATAGTATTCCATTGTGTATATGTACCACCTCTTCTTTATCCATTCATCTACTAATGGACACTTAGGTTGCTTCCATATCTTGGCTATTGTAAAAAGTGCTGCAATAAACATAGGGGTGCATATGTCTTTTTGAATCTGAGAAGTTGTATTTGGGTAAATTCCAAGGAGTGGGATTCCCGGGTCAAATGGTATTTCTATTTTTAGTTTTTTGAGGAACCTCCATATTGCTTTCCACAATGGTTGAACTAGCTTACATTCCCACCAGCAGTGTAGGAGGGTTCCCCTTTCTCCGCATCCTCACCAGCATTTGTTGTTCTTAGTCTTTTGGATGCTGGCCATTCTTACTGGTGTGAGGTGATACCTCATTGTGGTTTTAATTTGCATTTCCCTGATGATTAGCGATGTGGAGCATCTTTTCATGTGTCTGTTGGCCATCTGAATTTCTTCTTTGACAATTGTCTCTTCATATACACTCTGCCCAGTTTTTAATCAGGTTATTTGCTTTTTGGGTGTTGAGGCGTGTAAGTTCTTTATATATTTTGGATGTTAACCCCTTGTCAGATATGTCATTCTCAAATATATTCTCCCATACTGTAGGATGCTTTTTTGTTCTGTTGATGGTGTCCTTTGCTGTACAGAAACTTTTGTATGATATAGTCCCATGAGTTCATTTTTGCTTTTGTTTCCCTTGCTCAAGGAGTTGCATTCAGGAAGAAGTTGCTCATGCTTATATTCAGGAGATTTTTGCCTATGTTGTCTTCTAAGAGTTTTATGGTTTCATGACTTACATTCAGGTCCTTGATCCATTTTGAGTTTACTTTTGTGTATGGGGTTAAACAATAATCCAGTTTCATTCTCTTGCATTTAGCTGTCCAGTTTTGCCAATACCCACTGTTGAAGAGGCTGTCATTTCCCCATTTTATGTCCATGGCTCCTTTATCATATATTAATTGGCCATATATGGTTGGGTTTATATCAGGGCTCTCTAGTCTGTTCCATTGGTCTATGGGTCTATTCTTGTGCCCGTACCAAATTGTCTTGAGTACTGTGGCTTTGCAGTAGACCTTGAATTGGGGAGCATAATCGCCGTAGCTTTATTCTTCCTTTTCAGGATTGCTTTGGCTATTCGGGGTCTGTTTTGGTTCCATATGAATTTTAGAATGATTTGCTCTAGTTCGTTGAAGAAAGCTGTTGGTATTTTGATAGGGATAGCATTGAATCTGTAGATTGCTTTAGGCAGGATGGCCATTTTCACAATATTAATTCTTCCTATCCATGAGCACGGAATATGTTTCCATTTATTGGTATCTTCATGAATTTCTTGTAGTTTTCAGAGTATAGGTCCTTCACTTCCTTGGTTAGGTTTATTCCTAGGTATTTTATTCTTTTTGATGCAACTGTGAATGGAATGGTTTTCCTGATTTCTCTCTCTGCCAGTTCATTGTTAGTGTATAGGAATGCCACAGATTCCTGCATATTAATTTTGTATCCTGCAACTTTGCTGAATTCAGATATTAGATCTAGTAGTTTTGGAGTGTATTCTTTAGGGTTTTTTATGTACAATATCATGTCATCTGCAAACTAAGCAATGTTTTTATAGTCATCCAGTTGCTGAGAGCCAACAAGAATATCCTACAGAGCCATAGGACTAGAATGGAACAGACAGATTGTGAGGAAAGGAACGGTGGTGTCCAGAATCATTTGAGCTATGTGTAGTCAGAGGGCTGCCTTCTCCAGTCCACCTGGGAGGCTCAACCCTCTCTTCCTGGGGCTCTCAGCACAGCACTTTTCCTTTGGCTATTACCTTGACCTGCCTTGTTCTGTCACGGGTTGTTGACAGGTTTCTCCCATTGTCCATGTAAGATTTAAAGGCAAGGACCACCTCTCAGGCCTCCCTTTCTCCTCATGCCTAGCACAGGGCTTGCACCTTGTAGGTTCCCAGTGTAGTGTCTTAATTGTGAAAGCAGGAGTGTTTATGCCATGCGCATAAAATTAACATCATAGTTCACTGTTTAATCTACAGCTTTACCCCTGCCTAACGAATGGAGATCTTTTGCCTTCCTAAGTTATAGAGTCATTCGTTTTTATTAATAATTCAATTACGTTAACTCTTGTAGCTCCCTGATCAAAACAGTGTGTTACAAAATAGCCTCCTTCCTAAACCAGTACAGCATGACTCAGTCAAGGCCAAAGAATCAGGGCACACTGGATTACTCAAGGAAGGTGAGGTGCTGTGAGCTATGGCTTCTCTTAGTACTTGTCCAGAACTGAGCTGCATCTCAGGGATGTTTTTACAGGTTGCAAGAGGTAAAAGGCATGGCCGACCGCATCATTAGCATGCGGACTCAACTGGTCTCCAACCTCAAGAAGGAGGGCTCCTCCCTCAATTGGCAGCACATCACCGACCAGATTGGCATGTTTTGTTTCACAGGACTAAAGCCTGAACAGGTGAGTGGCCTTCAGTTTCTCCAAGACTATCTGATAGATCAGTCCTTGCAAACCAGAAGAACTCCTCATAGGTCACCTACCTATTCAGGATTACCCTACAAACAGTCATTCTAGAGTCCTTTTAAGTAAAGAAAGTGTGTAGCGTTCATTTTGCTTTATTTCTAACTAGTCCTATACCTGTCTGTATCCTGCATAAGGTTACAAACCTCTAAGGAACAGTTCCTCATTTTTATGACCACTGCTGCTACTTTGAAAACATACCACAACAAGCAGGAGCATGAGTGTTGATGGGAGAAATAGCTGTTCTACAGCTGGTTCCAGATGTATTTTCTATGTATATCAAATCTAAGGTTTTTTCTACCTGTTCACAACTCAGAATTCATCATCCTACTTTAAAATAGCTTTTGTATTCCTTTCACTCTAAGCTAGCACACCAAATTCTGGGAATAGGGTTTGAGTGAGAAAATAGAACTGTTATTTTTCTGTTTTAGTAGTTGGCTGTTGTGCCATGCCAGAACTAGGAGATCTCCCAGACCAGGAAGTGCCCACATACTCTTCTCTCTGCAGGTGGAGCGGCTCACCAAGGAGTTTTCCATCTACATGACAAAGGACGGCCGCATCTCTGTGGCAGGGGTCACCTCAGGCAACGTGGGCTACCTTGCCCATGCCATACACCAGGTCACCAAGTGATTTCCCTGATGAGAGGGAACAGAGACAACCTTCCTACTTTCAGCCTGTGCTGTTGTGAGATTCACACAGAGGAAGAGGGAGGGTGAATGGTGGTGAGCAGATCATTTCTTCAACGCACAGTACTTAACACTCAGCAACTGAATGTGTTTCTCAGAAAAGAACTTGATTGAAATAGAACAGGCATCTGTGGCTAGTGGCTGGAACTTTATGGCTGTAAACCAAACTCTCCCTCATTCTTTTTTCTCCGGTTTTTCCAAAAGAGTTTACATGTATAAGAAAGACACAGCCCAAAAAAACCTGTCAGTCATACCATTGCAAGATTACAGGAGCTTTAACTGAAGCACCTTATGGTGTTGGGGGTACCTCCATAGATCCAGCATGAAAATAGCACATTCTAGAGGCTTTGTGAGAAGACCTAGTTCTAACATTAACAGCCAGCCTTGTGCTTGTCCTCCCATGATTGAGCAAGCTTATCAACAGACCTTATTATAGAAATCGTGTTTGTGAAAACCAACAAGTCTGCTGCCACTGTGGTGAAGAAAATAAGATACTGTTTCCTGTTGTATTTAAGGAAAAAAGGAAGAAGGCTGTCCTTTTTAATACTTGCAGGCATTTTAATGTTCCTCTCCTCCCTTACAATTGCTGTTCTTTTCCTTAGGCACAAAGATATGTAACAGCCTTGATTTCATCCTGTTCTACTACTTGATTGGCCATCCACCCCATCCTGTAGGACTGACTTATTTGAAGAACGAAAAATGTAATTTACTGCTCACCCCATACCCTTACCTTTGTCATTAAAGAATAGCTGAGAGTAGTTACTGCACTTTATTTCAGCAACATCTTCAATTGTCTCCTGTTGGGGTGTTACCTCTGCCCAGCCAGACCTCTTACTTTGTTCAAAGAGGTCGTGCAGTTCTCTCACATCATGAGTCAGGCAACACGGGGTACAACCAGGAAATAGGATATTCTGGGCTTTGGTTTTAACCTCTGTGTGCTGCCAGCAGGGCTCAGGCATCATCCTTTGGAAGGATAACTACCCTCAGCTCTAGTCATGTAGACTTAACTGCAGCCTGGTTTCTCAGTTACAATAAAGTTATTCTAGACCCAATCACTGTCTGCTATGTTACACTTTTCCTTCAGTGGGAGGAAAGGGTAGGTGTGGGTGTATATCCCAAAAATACAGAGTCATGTCCTGCTGACCATAAACCAGAAAATGTGTTAGCTGTTCCAAATGCAAACTGAAGCCACATCTTCACTTCCTCTGTCTTGCCATTTGGTTTGTCCCGTCCAAAATGTTGAAAATGTGGGTATAATTCTTTGGACCATGGGGGGCAGTGGAGTACCTCAAAGGATCCTGTGGATATAGGCAGAGATGGAAGGGAGATATCAACCTCAGATGTCCACAGGAGCCAAGT
Source organism: Phataginus tricuspis (assembly GCA_029783875.1). NCBI lineage: Eukaryota > Metazoa > Chordata > Mammalia > Pholidota > Manidae > Phataginus > Phataginus tricuspis. Next base: position 25,815,537 of record JAQQAC010015468.1, read on the forward strand.
AGGTAATAAACAATGTATGTAAAGTAAAAAAGTGATGTGTCCTGGATGTAAGGTGATGACTGGTGACAAACCCTCATCTTCAGTGTTAAGTGATATGCAAGTGACAGGCACTGTAAGAATGAAAGTCCAGGGTTGCAAGTCTTGAATTTTCAAATAAAATGGAAATCCTGATTTTTATGGGAGGTCTTTAAGCACCAATAGGTGCTTAAAGTTGGCAATTAATTCAATTTTCTTTAGATGCTTTGCAAGCAAGATGCAAACCATAGATTGCCAGTATGCAGCTTCTCACATGAAGTCATGCAATCTTGTCAGCCACCATCTAGTGACAGCATCTGCTTGACATCAGTCTTGAACAAGGTTATTCTGTCCTGTTCTGCTTAATGCTGGGAGCCATTCAGGATGGAACAGCTGTTGCCCAGACAGGCCAAAGGAGCAATAGTCAGGCGCAAAGGCCATCCTCAGTGTTATGACAGTTGTTGGGAGAGGAAAGCAGGCCCAACTTGTTCTTTCCCCTTGCTTCTCCTCACTCCCTGAGGGAACAGTGCATGGTGGTGTCATTTCTGACCCTTGGATCTTCTGCATTCCTATTGCTATTGGATACACCAAAGTGGTGAAAGGAAAAGTGGATGGACTGGTTCACTGGATGTCTTTGGAGCAATATCTTGGAAAACAGTAAATATATTAGCTGCGCCATAAAGGGACTGACTGCCTAGGTTAGGAGAAACAAATTTTAGGTCTCCTTGTATAAACTAGAATGGTTGAAAGTTGGCTGCCAAGACCTCATCTGGAAATCTGCTGACCACCCTGCTGACCTTGTTATTTTTAAACACATATATTGCCAGCTCATCCTGGACCAAGTTCCATTCCTCACCATAAACAGATACATGGGGTGTGAGCCTGATGTTTTTCTCGGCAGTTCAGACCATTGCCTTCACCCCTTCCTGGTTTCCTACTCAGAGTCTAATATACTAAAGTATTCATGTTTTTCCACCTGGTGGAGAAAGTAATTTATGCAGAAATAATAATATTGGCCTTTGTCTCATAATTTAAGGTAGAACTGTTCCCAAATCTGTGTTTATTTATTTATTTATTTATTTTAATATTGGTTCCCTCGCCTTACCTCAGGTATTGTGACTCAGGATGTCTGAGATAAGGCTTGGGAATCTGTTTTTAAATGAGAATAAGAAAGCTAGGTGGTTCAGACAAGGGCGATCTGTAGACCAGCCATTGGGAACTGTTAGAACTGCCTCAGGCTTGTATCTAAACCACCGAAGTCCAGCTCACTCAAACAGCTTAAGAATTTTGTTTTAAAGTTTCTAGGCTGTGGAAATTTTTCATAAAAAGGAATGGTTTGTTTTCATCTATTAACTGAAAGACCAACTTTTTCTTTTTTTAAATGATACTCTTAAAAAATGTTGAGAATACTTGACATCAAACCTTGTCATTCACATGGTCAAAACTTGTGTTCTTGCTTTAGCTTTTTTGATGAGTGAGAAAGTCATGAGTCTTCTTCCCAGTTTCATTAACAGATTCTGATCAAATTGGGATTATAGTTTGTGACTTTATTTGGAATTCAAATTATTACTGAGTTTCTCATTGAGGTAAAATTACATAGGATGAAGTGTACTCATTTTAAGTGTATTGTTTAATGAGTTTTGATAAAGATATCGTGTTGTGTAACCTCCAACCCAATTGAAATATAGAACATTTTTATGCAGCCAAAAAAAATGTTGAGAATAGTATTGCAAATCACATACCTGACAAGGAATTTATACCCAGAAAATATAAACAACTCTTGCAACTCAATAATAAAAAGAACCCAATTAATATCTGGAAGAAGAGTCTGAATAGACATTTCTCTAAAAAAGACACATTAATGGCCCATAAGCACTTAAAAAGATGCTAACCTCATCAGTAGGGAAAAGCAAATCAAAACCACAATGAGAATCTCTTCCTACCCGCTAGGATGGTTATTATCAAAAAGACAGACAATAACAAGGGTTATCAAGGATGGAGAAATTGGCACGTTGGTAAAAATGTAAAATGGTGCAACTCTTTTAGAAAACAGTCTGGCAATTCCTCAAAAGGTCAGATATAAAGTTACCATTTGACCTGATAATTCTGAGTATACACCCAAAATAAATGAAAACATACATTAATACAACTTACACATAAGTGTTCATAGCAACATTATTCTCAATAAGCAAAAAGTGGAAACAAAACAAATGTCCAATCAACTGATGCATGAGTAAACAAAATGTGATATAGCCTACAATGGAATATTCAGCAATAAGAAGGAATGAAGTATTGATATATGCTACAACATGGATAAGCCTTGAAAATAATATGCTGAATGAAAGAAGGCAGACACAAAAGATCACATATGATAGGAATCTATTGCCATAAAATGTCAAGAATGGGAAAATCCATAAAAGCATTTAGTAGAAGGTTAGGTTGCCAAAGGCTTGGGGGAGGCAAATGACTACTAATGGTTACAGAGTATTTTGACAAGAGTAATGACAATGTCCTGAAGTCGTAAAGTGGTGATGGCTGCAAACTCTGAATATACTAAAACCACTGTATTGGAGACTTTAAAAGGATGAATTTTATGGTAAAATGCATAAAACTCAATAAAACTATTACTTATGTTTTAAAAACCTGCAAACAACTGAGATGCCCTTCAAGAAGTGATTAGTTACTGTGGGTAAAATTGCAGTATTTCCAGAATCTCTCACCTGGCCTTAGTTCATCCCCATATCAATAGGTGTTAACAAGGGGTGGAGAGACGTAGTCATTTCCATATCAATAGGTAATAACATGGGCCAGTGAGGGCATATATGGACCAGAGAGGTTGGGTGGGGGTGGGGCCCCTTTTTCTGCAGCTGGGTCATGGGAGACGTGGGCGGGTAGACATGGATGACTGCTTGTAAGCAATAAACGGTTTCTCCCACTTTATTTCTCCCTTTAACAGTTTCGATTTCAAAGGTATTTTGCTCTGGGATTAATCCTACAGTTACAGTTACATAAACTCATACCATGGAACAGTACTCAGTAATAAAACACACACCTGATACTTGAATGTGTCTCTGGGGAATTAGGCTGCCTAAAAAAGCCTGTCTGACTCCATTTATACAACATTTTTGAAATGAAAAACTTTTAGAAATGGAACAGATGAGTCATTTTCAGTGGTTATGGAAGAGGTCCTTGCTGGAGGGAGGTGTGGTTATAAAAGAGCAACAGGAGGGGACCTCTGTGTAGAATGAAATGTTTAGTATCTTGAAGATGGTATGGATGTATAAACCTACACGATTCAATTGTGGTGTGGGTAAAATTGTAATATTTCCAGAATATCCTGGCTTTAGAGCATCCTCGGGGGTGGAGAGAAGTATGGCTTTAGTGCATCTGCATATCAATAGACATTCCTCAGCGGGTGGAAAGTTCTTCTCCCGCTAGAGCAGGAAAGAGAAATGGCCCTGGACTGCAGTTTGTAAGCAATAAACAGATTTTACACTTTATTTCTCCCTTTGACTGATTTTGGTTTTAGAGGTATTTTGTCCCAGGATTTCCTCTCCCTGGACTTACATGTGGAAAACTAAATACACACCAAAACTTACTACAAATAAACAGGAAATCTGAATAAGATGAGTGGATTTTTGTCAAGATTAATATCATTTGAGTTATTGTAACTATATCACCATTGAGGGAAAGTGGATAAATAGTACACAGGATCTCTTCATACTATTTCTTGTAGCTGCATGGGATTCTACGGTGGTCTTGATGCCGGGGTTCTTGTTCACGAAGCTGAAGAATGAGCTTAGCAAACAGTCAAGGTAGGAGCGCAAGGTACAGGCTTTTATTTAGAAACGAAGTGATAGGACAGAGCTCCCAGCTCACGCCAGGAGGGGACAAGAGAGTCCGGTGTGCTGCGTTGTCTAGGGGTTTTATAGGCAGATTAGGATTTTTCGAGAACATGAAAAAAAGGTTTGGGGGGTGTAGACCTGCCACGTGTGTCTGAACACCCCGAATTAACACAAGGAATTCTGCCCCCCGGATTTCTCTCCGGAACACCTGCATCCTGGTCTAGGAGCATATCAAAAAGCAGCCTGCCCAGTCCCCAAGGTGGGCTGAGGTATTGTTTGCTAAAGAGTAAGTTAAGAATTCTGCTTCCCAAACTTCCTGGGTGTTAAAATGCAATCTTATCTTAAAGGTGGAATCTTCCCTGCCTTTCACTATGTTGTTCACAGCTGGGTCTGCATACTAAATTAGTTGCCCAGTTTGTCCTGGGCCTTTTAGCATGCTAAAGTGAATCTTACAAGTGGTTAGCATAATAACAACATGGGGTACTCTTCTTTATCTGGGGAACACCCACTGATCTTACTGAAGAATGACTCTAGAGCTTAATGTTTAACACAGAGTTTTGGTAGGGGGTTTCCTTGCATGTAGTTATATTGCTCTGACTGCAAATATTCTGCCTTGCTTTTTCCGGAGGCCTTCCCCCTACTCTGACTACACCCACAGTCCCTGTCTCAATCTAAGATATTCAGTTACAAAAAGATGACTTGGGTTTCTATGGCATTCCCAGTGTTTCCCCATCAGTGAGGACCTTTGACACCTGGAGAGGTAGGTGTAATGGAGAACATACTCTCGTAACACAGGTGAGGACATTGGAATGCCAAAGATTATGTGACATCTTGCAAGTGACTGATGGCCAGGAACAGCAGCCAGGTCTCTAGTCACCCATTCCTTCATTCAACAAATATTTATATGAGTGACTACAATGCTCAGAAACAGTTCTAGAATCTAGGCCCTTATAGCCATGAACAATACTCAGACCAGTCGCCTCTCGTAGGAATGACCACACAGCTCAAGGAGGGAAAAATGGTACCTCAGTGTCCTCAGTGATAGAAATTTACAGATCACTGGCTGCTGGCCTGCAGGTGAGGAGACAGAGGAAGAGCAGCTCTGAGCCACTGCATCGCAACTAGCGAAGACACCACACGTCCTAACGCTCTTGCTAGCAGGAAGGAAGTGTTTGGCTTGGACAAGAGGCCAGGACTAACACTAACAAGACAAACAAAGGCGAGCTGGGTGCGAGACTGGCTCAGGGCAGTGCTGTGTCGGTTTCCTCAATCCGGGAGCAAGACCCGCAGCAAACTACAACTCCCAGCGTCTCCCGGGGCCGCCCAGCCCTGGTGGTCATGTGACCGATGATCACGTGCTCCGCGGCTGGCTCGGGCTTGAAGCAAGGTAGGGAGGTGGCTGGAGATAGAGGTGGGTGAGGTGGGACGCGTCAGTCCCCGGTGTACCTGGGAGACCCTTGTGAGCCTTACTCACTGCTTCAGGACCCCGAGCCCGGCGCCTCTGTTGGGCCGGCTCTGCCCCGCCTTGGCCCGGCCTCCACCTAGTGTCCACCTAGTTCTAGGCCCGGATCAGTTGCAGAGCCACTCCCCAGTTTACCCCTCAGCAGCCCACACGCATTGCTAAAGGCCTGGGGGTCGTCCCCTGCGCTTGGGGTGCATCCTGGTCCACCTCCCAGTGCAGCACACCCCTTGTATTTCTGGGATCAAGCTCCTGGGTGGACTGGGAACCTGCTCCGGTTGGGAGCTGAGGGTCCTACTGCAATGGTTACAGCTCTGGCCTGAGCATGTGGCATCAGGCTTCTAGTTCTGGCTCTGACACTTCCCGCTGTGACATTTGTCTAGCCTCTCTCTCCGTGGACCTGTTTCCCTAACTGATCTAGTGCTCCCTTCTGAGTTAGTGTCAGAGCAGCTCAGTTCCCTTTGCTGTGCTGACCAGCACAGAAACAGCTCAAACTCTTCTCTCGGCTGACTGCAGAATTTTGGTAAAGTCTTGAGAAAGAAGAAATCAAGGCCAAAGAGGGAAGTGAGGAGAATCAAATCCCAGGTCTTTAGAGAGAAGGAGCTGTGAGGAGCTATGCCCCCCTCTACCATAACCCATTAGGAGGAAAGAGCTGGTCAGCTGGGGACAATGGACCTAAGTAATTTGGGGGTAAGGGAAGCTGAGAGATCTAGACCCTGTAAGGACTTTGTCAGAGGTGTGAGCAGGGTGGAGGAGGCTTCCTCCCAGCTCTGGTAGCACTAATTTGCAGGGCTCTCTGGAGCCCTGGGAACCCCTACCTCTGCCTCACTGACTTTATTTTTTGCTGAGTTGCTGGCTGGGTGGCAGGTTGCCTAAGAGAGAGCATCTGACTGATCTTTCTGCACTTAGAGCCAGCAGGGAGAGATTTCTTCTGGAGCTGTGTCCTTTGGTTGGATGCTTGGTGACATATGTCTGAGTACCCAAACTCTCTTTTCCCTCTCATGAGTGTGTGGTTCCCAACTTTGTTGGACCATCACCAGGAGGAAAAGTGGGGGCCTGGTTAACCATTCTAAACCCCCAGTGTGCTGAGGGCATCAGAGGGATACCTCTGTGATGGACAGTAGTTAGGTCAGTCACATGAGAGGACAGTGAGAATTGACCTGAAATTCAAAGGGCTTTGAAAGGTATGCAGAATTCAGACTCAGCCTCAGCGAGGTTTGCTGGACTATAATATTTTGAAATGCCACAGTTTAGGGTGAGGGCTGCTCTTGGGAAGCATGTGGTGTGGTGTGGAAACGGTCTGGGAAGCCAAACAGATCTAGACCCAAATCCTGCTCTGCAACTTGCTAAAATGTGACCACAGGACAGTGATTTGATTTCTCTGAACCTTAAGACTGCCCTCATAAGGACTGGATGAGCTAAGTCCATGATACCCTGGCCTGATGTATGGCCACTTTCTAGTGCTGATTATAATAATTACCCCTCTCTCTTATGTTTGTGTCTTATTTACATTATGGGTCAATAAGCCTGAAGCAAGCAGGATTTGTGTTCAACATATTTCTGTCTCTGCCACCCCACACTATGGCAGCCAGTGCAGTGTTCTGCACAGAGGCATACCTGGGTTTGAACCCCTGGCCTCTGACCTTGGAAAAGTTGTTTCCCCTTTCTGTGCCCACCTTAAGTAACAGTACAACCTACCTTTACCATCTAGGTTGAGAAGAGCCAGAGCCCACAGGCCTCCTAGGACACCAGCCCAGAACACGCCGGTGCCTCCCTCCAGCTGCAGGTGTTCCCTCGTTACCCAAGAGATGTGGTCATAAGGCAGATGCTGCAAACCCTGCAGACCCTGCAGGAGGAGGGCTCCCAGAGCTATGGCCCAGTTCAGCATCAACAGTGACCTTGGTGAGCAGGGCTTCAGCACAGACTCTGGGGAGCGGGCCCGTCTGCTGCAAAGCCCCTGTGTGGACACAGCCCCCAAGAGTGAGAGGGAGACCTCTCCTGAGGTTCTGGAAAGAGGCACCACTTCCACAATCGGGGCCATCTTCATTGTTGTCAATGCCTGCCTGGGCGCAGGACTGCTTAACTTCCCAGCGGCCTTTAGCACTGCCGGGGGCGTGGCAGCTGGCATCATGCTGCAGATGGTGAGTGTACGGCCATCAGGGCAGAGATGCAGTTCCAGTGGTGAGTCTGGGCCCTTTGCCTCAAAAGGGAGGCTTTGGCTCAGGGATGATCAGTCAGTCAGGCTACCACTCTCCTCCCTGACACGTGGCAGACATTACTAATCTATGCCAGCCTTCTTTCCTCTGAGTTCAGATGAGGTGTCAGAAATCTTCCCAACAATCAGGGAAATTTAGACATCAACTGCATATTTAATACTTTTGTAGTTATGTTTTTAAAGTGGGCCATTATCTTTTAGAACTATATACTGAAGTATTTATTGATGAAATGATGTGATAGCTTGTATTTTCTTCAAAATAATCCGGAGTGGAAGAGTAAGTAGATGAGACAAGATTGGCTGTGACTTGATTATTTTTGAAGCTGAGTGATGGGTACATGGGGGTCCGTTATACTATTGTGTCTACTTTTGTGTATGTTTGAAATTTTCCACAAAACAAAACTTTTTTTTTTTTAAAGAAAATCTCAACTCCGCAGCCTCTAGTAAGCTATTAAAGTTACCCTGCCAGATGAGACTCATTTGCCCAACGAGCTTGGGCATTGGCCCAGTAAATGCTGAGCGAGACCAGGCTACCCTTTGTTGCCAGGCCTTTCCCACACCCTCTTGCTCTGCCCCTGCCTGCAGGGCATGCTGGTTTTCATCATCAGTGGCCTCGTCATCCTGGCCTACTGCTCCCAGGCCAGCAATGAGAGGACCTACCAGGAGGTGGTGTGGGCTGTGTGTGGGAAGCTGACAGGCGTGCTGTGTGAGGTGGCCATCGCCATCTATACCTTTGGCACCTGCATCGCCTTCCTCATCATCATCGGGGACCAGCAGGACAAGAGTGAGGTTTCCCTTGGGCATCCTGGGGGAGGGAGGGGCGTGGAACACCCACCTCTGCCCAAGGCCTAGCCTGGGCCCCACCTTCATCTGAGAATCCTCCCTCCTAGCTGCTGAACCCGTTAGACCAGCGGAGGTCCCGAGGCCTAGCAGAGCGGGAGGGCTGCACCCTGCAGTCGCCTGGCATCACGTTCCCTCCTTCCTCCCTATGCAGTTATAGCTGTGGTGGCAAAGGAGCCCGAGGGGGCCAGCGTCAGCCCCTGGTACACAGACCGCAAGTTCACCATCAGCCTCACTGCCTTCCTCTTCATCCTGCCCCTTTCCATCCCCAGGGAGATCGGCTTTCAGAAATATGCCAGGTTCGGAGACCTACCCCCATTCTGGGCCAGACAGAAGTTCTGATCTTAGGCGACTGGAGACCCAACGGCTGCTAGGGAGCCCCTCTCCTCCATGCCACCTCACCTACTGGGGCAGCAGGAGTGGGCAAAGTAGGGTGGCCCAGTGTTTGCAGGGGTACTGGCATAAGACTTCCTTTTGTGTTAGCAACAAGGGAGGCAGTAGCCCTTTGCATAAGTGAGAGATTCAGCCCCAAATGTCCTTGTCAGAAAAGGCACAGGTGATAATCAGAAGGGTGAAGACAGCCTCCTGGCCTGAGCCTTGGCTTTCCCAGGGAGGTTGGAATTCTTAATCATTTGGGATTGTCATCCTGGCAACATCTTCCCTGCAGCTTAATATGAAAGGAAAGCACTGGCTTCCTGGCTCAGGGCCTGAAAAGCTATGGGATTCTAAGCTGGTTCCTGTGATCCACAACTGACAAGGTCACACTCATCTTCTCCAAGGCCCCTTCAACTGTTGACATTCCAGTATTCGTACTTTGAATCTTTCACCTCCAGCATCTCCTAGTTCTCAAAGGCCCTGCTTGCGTCCCTCACCAAATGTGGGCTGCTCTGATAGAAGTAGCAAGTGTGCTTTGAAGCCCACACCCCTGAGCCATGGAGTTGAACCAGTTCATTTCCTGGTTCAGAAATGTCAGTCCGGTCCCTTACTGGGGTCCAGCTTCCTCTTAGCTGTGGCTGGTTTCTCCAAAGCTTATTTCTCATGTATTCCTTGAGTCTTTGCTTAGAATAGTCTCCCAGTTCATTCAGTAGACACTTGTGGTCACTAGAGCTAAGGGTGGATGTTCTTGGGGTAGAATCAGGGAAAAGGCAGCTGGGACTGGGGAGGAGGAAGCTCAGTGCATTCTTCCCGGCAGCTTCCTGAGTGTTGTGGGCACCTGGTACGTCACTGCCATCATTATCATCAAGTACATCTGGCCAGATAAAGACATGACCCCAGGGGACATCCTGACCAGGTAGGTGGGAGGCCCCAGGGGCACCTGGGGTAGAAGCCACCCCTTGGGCCCCAGGAGGTGCTTGGTCAGAGCTCGAAGGGCCACACAGGTGCTCTTCTCAAGGCTCATTCGTGCATCAGGGCCTGTCGCAGCGCATCAGTCATTGTAGGAAGGAGGCAAAGTGTCCTGATTTTTTTACTGGAGGGAAGAGTGAGAATCAGAGATGGGGGAGACTTTGTCACTGACATCCAGCAGGTGAGCCAGTGTGAGACTAGGCCTCGGGTTGTAGAGACCCCTAGGGTGGAATTGCACGTTTTTCCAACTAGTGCTTATCTGTAATTTCTGTATCTTCTATATGAGGATAAATCTGTTTTGTCACTTAAAAAATAAAAAGGTTCCTTTTTTGAAAGGAACAAACTAGAAAAGCAAAAGCCCAGTGCAGGCTTTGGTCCTAGAAGGGCCCTCCGGAGCCTCAGTTTACTGACCTGTGAAATGGAGATGTGTCCTCTCCCCGTTCCACAGTTCTGTGGATTGAATGTGTAAAATGCCAGTTGGTGGAGAACATGGTGGGCTGATTGAAAGTAAGGGTATGGGTGGTTCTATGGGGTTCACAGGCAGCAGACTCTTGTGTTTGTCTACAGGCCAGCTTCCTGGATAGCTGTGTTCAACGCCATGCCCACCATCTGCTTCGGATTTCAGGTGCCAATTGCGAGGTCCCTGTTGTCCTCCTAGCTCACTCCCCACCCTGGGATGGAACCCACATTACTGGTAGGATGGGGGATCCTGGGAGGAAGGACAAAGTGGGGGACCTAGGGCTTGCCCCTTGTCCCTGTGGTTTTTGTCCCCAAAATACCTCCTTCTGGAAACTGGGGGAGAGGTCACTTCCCACCGTAACTGTGACCCTCACCCTGACAGTGCCATGTGAGCAGTGTGCCCGTTTTCAACAGCATGCAGAGGCCCGAGGTGAAGACCTGGGGTGGGGTGGTGACGGCCGCCATGGTCGTGGCCCTTGCTGTCTACATGGGCACAGGTGAGTGCTCCCCTCCGGGGGCCAAACTTCTCTCCCTCTTTGTCCCCAGGTCCCCTGGCACAGCTTTCCTGGGGACAGCCCTGCTCTCCCAGCACATCGAGCATTGGCCTGAAGCCGGGCTACCCTGGGCTTCCTCCCGCCCAAATGATAGATGTGTTCATCCTTTCATTCAACAGCCCTTCATTGGTGCCTAGTAGGTGCCAGAAACTGCCCTCAGCATGGGGGATGCCCTACAGGTAGATAGACATGGTCCTGCCTTCATGACGCTGACATTCTAGCTGGAGAGACAGTCTGAGAAGACCAGAGCAGGAATCAGTGCGAAATTTCAGACGGTGTGAGTCCATAGTGACAGTGAAACAAGGAAGATGTGAGTGGGACTGGGAAGGGGCAGCTTTCGTGGGGGGGTTCATAGAAGACTCCTCCCTGAAGCAGTGGCATTTGGCAAGGCCCAAATGATGAGAAGGAACCAGAATCTGAAGAACTGGAGGAAGAGAGCTCCTGACAGAGGAGCCAGAAAATGCCAAGTCCCTGAGGCAGGGACAGAAAGAAGGTGTGAGTAGCTGGAAAGGAGTAAGCTGGGGCGACTGCAGACATTGAGACCTGACAGGGGTTGGGGCCGGATCCTGTTAGGCCTTGAAGAGAGGTTGGAAGCCAGAGGAAATGTTCTAAGCAGGGAGGGGCTCTCACGGAAAGACGGCTGTAGGTGCTTGTGTGGAGAATGGTTTGGATGAGGGAGCAGGACTTGAAGACCAGGAAGAATGGCCCTGTGATTTCTTCTGTCTGGACTGGCACAGTTCTGCCTGTGAACACACAGCCAGGAACAAGAGAGGCAGATAGGCAGAGTTTCTCTTCTGGGACTTATGTTCTGGTTACAGAAAATAAACAAGCAAAAGAACAAAAACAACAAAAAAACAGCGAGGGAGGAGTGCTATGAAGAAATAGATGGGGGTGGGGCTTGTTGGGACGGGCTGGGCAGGGAAGCATTCTCTGAGGAGGGGACATGTGAGCTGAGAGAGATGAGACGTTGGTGCAGAAGCTCTGAGACAGGACCTGCTGGGGACGTCAAGCTCAGAAAGGTGGCAGTAGGGGTGGCGTGGGAGAAGTCAGGGAGGGAGGCTTCTGACCCCAGCCCGACACCCTCTAAGCCCCAGTCAAAATCTCCAGAGCTGCTCCGTTGCTGCCCTGCGTGATGCCGCACCTGGAGTAGCCGGTCTGTCCCCCTCACCCTCCCGGGATTGCCCTGACACAGCCGCCCTCTTGTCCCTGCTCTCAGGCATCTGTGGCTTCCTGACCTTTGGAGCTGCTGTGGAACCCGACGTGCTCCTGTCCTATCCGTCGGAGGACATGGCTGTGGCCGTCGCCCGTGCCTTCATCATCCTGAGCGTGCTCACCTCCTACCCCATCCTGCACTTCTGTGGGCGGTGAGTCCCCGCCCCACCCTACTGGGGGCAGCCTTTCACCTGGGCCTCTCAGGACCCACGGAAGCCCTTTGAACGTGGTCCTTTAGTGTAGTGTGGAGCCCATCTTGTAGAAGGAGAAACTGAAGCCCATAGGAAAGAGTCAGAGCTTTGGGTGGCCCTGCAAGTACCCCCAGCTGAGGCTAAAGGCCCCCTTTGTCCCAGGGTCCCCAGAACACTCCGTAAGTCCTCTAAGAATATGCGCCCCAGATCTTTTCCTGAACACCCAGTCTCTGGGTACCCCAGACCCTTCCTTTTCAGAAAAGTAATATTAGTTCCCACAGGGTGAGCACATCCTGTGCCAGGTGGGGGGCTTAGTCCTTCACATTCACTGTCTCCTCTGGTCCCCACAGCAACCCTGAGAAGAGTGCTGCTAGCCCCATTTTATAGAAGAAGAAACAGACTCAGGAATTAGGGCCTTCCCCACCATCTACCCAGCCAGGGGTGTGGTTCCGTGAGCTGGAGGTGGGGGGCTTAGCAGGGGTGCCTCTGAGCGCCTCTCTGTTGGGCAGGGCGGTGGTCGAAGGCCTGTGGCTGCGCTACCAGGGGATGCCGGTGGAGGAGGACGTGGCACGGGAGCAGCGGCGGCGAGTGCTGCAGACGCTGGTCTGGTTCCTGCTGACCCTGCTGCTGGCGCTCTTCATCCCTGACATCGGCAAGGTCATCTCGGTTGTCGGAGGCCTGGCCGCCTGCTTCATCTTCGTCTTTCCAGGTGCGGCCCCCTGGCGCCCCCCAGCAGTGCCTTGCAGGGCCTCCGGCCTCGGCTCCTCAGTTGCTCGCCTGGCTGGGAGGGTAACCACCAGCATGTACATCACGCACCTCAGGCTCTATTCTGCGCCTGTCCAACCCTCCTCCGAAAAGAAGATGCAGTTGTTATCTCCATTTTACTGATGAGGAGATGTGAGGTTCAGAGAGATTAACAAACTTGCCTAGAAGTTAACAAACCCAATGGAGGAGTAACGGAACCCTTTCCAGCCCAAGTCTGCCTAGGTCCACAGCCTATATATACTCTTAATTCTTTATTCAAGTTTCGGTTGTTTCTGACTATCAGGATCTGGCTGATTCAGCCCATTTCGGCCAGAGGATAATAGGGTCTGGCAGCACCCTAATGCAGAAGCCAGTGGACCTTTTCAGGCATGGATCTGCCACCAGATTCCTGGGAAGTTGTCCCATCTGCCCAACCATGAGTTCTGCCTATACCCAGCCTATTTCTATCCAGCAGATGACCCTGAGAGCCCTTGCCACTTTTCTTCCAGCACATCTGCTCCAAAGTACACTGGGAAGGGCCCAGGGGTGTGGGCTACAGCTGAGTCACCTTCCACTGCTGCCCCTTTGGCTCAGGATCTTGAACGTAGCCCAAGGGGTGCTTTTCAGACCCCAGCCTCTTCTTGGAGAGCAGATGCCAGGCCTCCCCCTCCATGTGGTGTGGGCAGCAGAGATGGAATATCTGGAAAACTAAACAGGCCTTTCTTCATCTATCTCCACTGCCTCTTGGTAAGGGGGAGGCTGGGCCTGAGGGAGGAAGCCGACCCAAGCTCTTGGGGCCACCTCTTCTCTTTCAGGGCTGTGCCTCATTCAAGCCAAACTCTCTGAGATGGAGGAAGTCAAGCCAGCCAGGTAAAGCAAGGCCCAGCCCATGGTCTTCTGGGTTGGGCAGGGGATGCTACTGGAAGGGGGGTGGCCTTGGTGGGGGCCTTAAAATAGGTAGGGTCATGAGATTTCTGTACTTAAAAAGCACATGAGTTTTCTAAATAATTTTTTCATGGGTAACATGCTAGTTATAATAGTTCAAATGCTACTGAAGGACTTCAGAGAAAAAAGTGGAAGTTTCTCTTCTCCCTACAGCCTGCTCCCCACCATATCCCTTCTCCTGAGAGAGCTCCATGTCATCAGAGCTACATGTCTGTGTGCACAAAGCTATGCAGATGCACAGACATGTAGCTTTTGTGTCTAGCTTAGGTTTTTCAAAATGGTTTCATGCCAGACACTTTTCTGCCACTGCTTTTTTTCACTTAACCACCTATCTTGGAGATCAGTCTATGTCTGTACAAGCAGATCCATCCACTTTTTCCTTTTTTTAATGGTTGTGGAATATTCTGTTGTATAAATGTGTCCTGAATATGAACACTTTTTTTATCTGCTTTTTTTTTTAATGTAATGGGTCACACTCCATATGACCTGCTTATTCGTGAACATTTTTCTATTGGGAGACATGCATTCTACTTCTGATTCTGCCTTTGGCTTACTGTGACAAGTCAGTTCACCCTGTCAGGTCTTGGTCTCCTTATCCATGGGACTAGGAGTTATACACCTGGCCTACATACCTTTTATGAAAAGTCATTGAGAAGTAGGAAGTGCTCTAGCACTGGAGAAGTGCTTTAAGTAATTAGGGTGATTGCCTGAGATATATGTTGAAGTCTGCAAAGTCACGGGTGGGTTGACTGACCAGGCCCCACTCTCCCTTCACCCTACAGCTGGTGGGTGCTGGTCAGCTACGGAGTCCTCTTGGTCACCCTGGGAGCCTTCATCTTTGGCCAGACCACAGCCAACGCCATCTTTGTGGATCTCTTGGGATAACCACTGCCTCCCAGGGAACACATGGCCTTTGCCATTGGACCCAGGAACCAATCTCTTAGAGCTGCGGGGCCACCCTGATTCTGGCATCATTCCCCTCTACTGGTGGGATAACACTGGGACATCCTTTTCCAGGGATAGTTCTGGGGTGAAATCAGGCCCCCCACCTCCAGACAGCTCAAACCCTGCTCCCTTCCTGCTCTCCAGTCTGGTATTGCCATGGATGGTGGGAGAAATTCTCATGTCACAGAGGAACTTTCTCCCCTTCTCTAACTCTTGACTTCTCCATGCCTGGAACACATGGGTAAAGGGGGTCAGACAGCCTCAGAAGAAAGAACTGAGCCTGATTTGCCTCTGGAGAGTGTGGGCAAAAGGCGGCTGGGACTCAGTGCCTGCTCCAGTCCGTCAGCAACCTGCCAGTGGGGGCTTCCTCTGGGATCTAGCAACTTCCAAAGGTACCACTGAAGTCATAGACACACAGAGATAGGTAGATTCATGCTTGTCTGCTCCATCCTGAGTCTGCAGGGAGCCTGCGTCCACTCTTTCTCATCCTGATTGACATTTCCCAAGCCTTTGGGGCCTTAACCCTGTCTCTTTCCACAAACCTAAGGGTCCCGGCATCCCTCTCCTCCTCCATCCCCAGTCTAATGTTTACAAACGGTGCCAGCCCGGCTCTGAACCAGGAGCCAGAGTCCATCCCGTGCCACCACGGTGCTGAGTACTCCTCATTAGCTTTCCCCTCGGCGGTGGGGAGTGGGGGGGAGTCTGCTTTCCTCTCTCAGATTCCAGATGGGCCTCTCTTTTCAAAAGGCACAAGGGTGGGTGATGGAGAAGGCTGGGAACCTTTCAGATCCAACCAAGCTAGGCTGGTCAGAGTCAAGGTGAATCTCTCTGATAATCTTCTCTTTCAGCGACTGCTCCTCCCTGCCCTCCATTTCCCCCCTCCCCTGCCACGCTTCGCATGATAACCCAGAGAGAAATAAGGCAGCTGAGCTGTCGTTGGGTGATATATGAATAGTCACCCCAGCCTGGAAGTTTCCCTTCCGGTCTGGCTCTTGTCTGCTCCCTCCCTTCCCCATCACATCTTCACCCTCTACCCCATACTTCTGTGTAGCTCAGTCTCTTCTGCTCACATAAGACAGAGCTTGGGAATGCCCTCTCTTGTCAGCCTAGCTCCACACACCCACTAGGCCTGGCCTCAGTGGCCTGTCCCTCACATCACTCCTGCATCGTGCCCCAGTGGGGGTGAAGAGGGACACTACTGTCCACGTCTAGTCCCATTTTTCCCATGTTGGCCGTTCACTTTGGCCAGCCCCAGGCACTGAATCCGGCTTCCTCCACCTGGAATGCCCAGCAGCCCATCACTCAGGGCAGAGAGGCCTAAGAAGCAGAGGCTGGCTGGAGGCGGGACAGTCTCCAGACTGGGTGACCTCTGGCCCTGGGACCAGGCCCACTGCTCACAGCACCAGGCCTGCCAGCGCCCGTCCTTGCCAGAGTTAGGAGGATGGGCGGCCCAGCCAACAGGGCTGCAGTCTCCTAACATTGGATTTTAGTCAGGGACTTGGGGAAGTAAGGAGAGTCATTGCACGGAAACAGACCAGTAGAAAAGGAGCTGGCACCCAACCTCGTGGCCTCACCTCAGGAGCCCCCTCCCCTGCCCTTCCTGCCAGAGTATTTTAACTGTTTCTTTTCCCCTTGTGCCCATTCAGACCAGGGAGGATGGTTAATAAAAGGGATTTGTGCTGCTCAGCTATGGGGCCTGTGTCTGGTGCTGGGGACAGTCCAGGCCACTGACAGGAAGAAGAGAGGATGGGGCCTCCGGCATGGGGCAAGGCCTTTTGGCTCTATTGTCTATGACTCCCATCTGGAAAAGCAGCACCATGCACCCTTTCCCAAGCCAGAAACCTGCAGGTGGCTCTCCAAGTCTCCTCCCTCTGCTTCCACATCCCATCAGCCCTTCCCTGCTGACCTAGGAATTTGCCCCCATCTCCTGTCCTGCCACCTCTGCCTTGGCTCAAGCCCTCACCATGACATCCCTGTGTCACTGTGACCTCAGACTGACCTCTGTGCTGCATGTCCCTCTGAGCTCAGATTTTGGAATGAGCTTTAAATGCCTCTAAGCATCTTTGCATCCACCCCTCGTCTTTTCAGAGGCATATGTTGAGCAGGCCCTTGTTCTGGTTAGGGAGCTGGTCCCCATGCCCAGTGCTGGTGAAAAGATACTCAGCCAAACAGACAACTCCACTCTCAGACTGCTGGGGAAGCCTGATGCTAAGCAAGTGATGAAATAAGTATATATTTGCAAGTTGTGACATGGGCTAAGAAGGGAAACTATAGAATGTTATATTTGGGTGTCTGAAGCTTTCTGGGGAATCAAGAAGGCCAGACTCCTGGAAGAAGTGACATTTGAGCTGAATGGTGAGCAGTGTTAAAAAACAAAATTCAGTCAAGTAAATCTGAAGGTCTAATTGGCTTTATTAAATGATTCCTGAATCAGGCAGCATCCCATGTAGCAAGTAGATGCTCCAAAGGGCCAAAGAAAGGTTTTTAAAGGCAAGACAAGGAAGTCACAAAACAAATTATTTCAGGTGAGGTCCCCTCCACTGGGGACAAAAGGGTCTTTTAAGTGGAACACCTCATCTTCCTTTGGGGGATGGAAAGGGCACAGATGATAGATTATCCTACTGATGCTGACCCGAAAATTCCTGACTACATTTCTGAAGGAGGTTGAAACTGAAACAAGGTTAGGTATTAAACCCCACTTTGGTACTTGGCCTAGCAGAAGCGGCTTCATGCGGGCCTGTGGTTTTCCAACAGTAGGAATGAACTAAGTAAAGAGAAGTGGGGAGGCCTTTCCAGGCAGGAGGAATATGCTTGGTTGAACTGAAAAGTTCAATACAGGTGGGATGTTGCCTGGGTAGGAAAGTGGCAGGGTGCGAAGATAAGAGCATTCTGGGATGGTCCTCAGCAGCTCCCCTTTGCCCTTAGGACACCCTACCTAGCTCATCTTCCACCACATTCCCCCTCCCTCCCAGGGGTGTGGGGCCTCTATCCAAGGAGGAGCCACTTCCAAAGGGCTACAGCTTCAGGCTGAGGTTCACGCCTGACGAGGGGGCCAAGGGTTTGAGGTTTGATTCCACTTTCTGTGCAAAGAGAGAAGGAAACACACAGCCAAATTCATTCATTCATCCATTTTACTCAAGATATCTGTGTCTTGCTCACCACACTCGTAAGTGCTCGATCAGTGTCTGCCCTCCCTGTTACGCTGGAGGCTCCATGGGAGCAGGGGCAGGTCCATCGGGTCATAGCCCGGTGCCAGGCACAGTAAGCAAGTCAGCAGCTGTTGGACAACTGAATTAATAGCAACAGCAACTAACATCTGAGTACTTAACCTTGTGCCAGCGCTTCACTTACATCATCCTCATTTGGTCCTTACAACTCAGAAGAGAAAGCCAGGAGAGATTAAAGTTTGTTTAGAGACTCGCAGGTAGTAAAATTGAAAAACACTCTTGCCATACTAGAATAAGTAAGGGCCCTCCCAGAGCCAGCCTGGTGGTTTCTGGCCCCAGAAGGCAAGCTCTTGAACCTACTACACCCATGCTGGCACCCCCACCAGATCATTCTCCCAGCCAGTTCATGCCAACTGGTGGGAGCCTGCTGGCTGCTGGTTCTGGGCAAGTTGCCTCACCTCTCTGGGTTTCTGTTTTCACAACCTCATATGGGAGTGATAATCACTGACCCAGGGTATTTATGACCAGGGCAAAGGGGAGCTAGTGTAAAGAAAGTACATAGGACATGATGTAGGTGCTTTATAGCCAGAAATCCACATTTACAGAAAAAATGTGAAAACTCAGTTTTTCCTTAGGGGACACAGGTCCAGGGGTCCCCCACCACTTCCTGGGAGTCAGGGTGCTTCTCAAACTTTAATATGCATACAAATTTTTATCTCTTTAGGATACCAATTGTGATTCAGGAGGTCTGGAGTGGGGCCTGAGGTCTGCATTGTTAATGCTCCCAGCATCGCCTTCCTCTCTGGTCCTTGGACCACATTTTGAGTAGCAGGGGTCTGGTGGACAGAGCAAAGGATTTGGCCTCAGACAGAACCGGTTTGGAGCTCAGTACTGTTCTTACACCGTGGGAATCCAGGGAATCAGTTCACTTCTCTGAAGCCCACTTTCCTCTAAAGTGGGAGTGATGACGCCCACGTTGTTATAGATATAAATATAAGGCCACAGACAAATGGCATCATCATATTCATGAAGCGCTTGGCAGGTAAGGATTCTTACTGTTGGTTGTTTCCCGGTACTGGAAGGAGGGGGCTGTAGTTTCTTCCTTTGGTCAGTAGAGGTCACATTTACACCATTTCTGCTCATGAAAGTGAGGTGCCTGTAGCCAGAGGAGACTCCAGTCCTCTGAGTCACTAGGGCTCCTGTTGATCTGCTGCCTAGTACTCCTTAGTGATGCCCCTCCACTGGGGCGGGGTCACCTCTGGATCACAGCCTCCATTCTGGTGGGTATATCAGACCAATCAAAAAGTCACAGAAACTAATTATGTAGGTACATGTGCTAGATACAGATAGCTTTTACATGCTATGATATAATGAAAAAATTTTCAATAGGTGTGGAGGAAAGGTAGAGATGCTGTAGCCAGGAAGAAGGTAAACACTCTGTCCTGCAAACACTTTGTGTTTCTTGCCCAGGGAATAGAAGAATTTTAATTCTTCCATTAAAAATGAACTTTATGTGTTTCCAGTCTAGAATGTAAGAAGCGTGGAAGTGGCCACTATATTCTAACAAGTAAAAAGCTAAACAAAATGAAAAATTAACAACTGTTCTTAGATCTGTAAGATAAGTCAGGTTACAGGGCACACCACTGCCCAAAAATTGGGAAGAATGATAGACAGATACAGAGCAGAAGGCCACAAGCAGAAACCCCTTAGTAACCAGTGCCACTAGACAGAAACCTAAACTGTAATTGAGGAATTGCTGGAGGCTCAATGTGGACCAATCTGAGAGAATAAAAACACCAGAGGACCCAGTTATGGGTGGGTACTGCACTTTTGTACCTTTAACCTCCTGGAGTTCTACCAGTTTTACATTATAAACATCAGAGAAAAATCACCTCCTGCTTCTGGCAGGGGAGGGTAAAAGGAACCATTTACAAATGTGCCAAAGCAGTCTATTCTAAACAAGATCTGCCTTCAAGAGAAACTTGAAATTTAACTGGCAGAGAGCCTATCCAATAGGGGAAGGGAAATACCCAGTTTTAGCCTTCCACATGGAGGAGGAGAAATACCAATTCCAGCCCACTATACCCACCCTGTCCCACCTAAGGGGAATTAGGAGGGGAAATGGACGGATCATATGTGAAGTTCACAGTCCAGGAGCACAGTTTCACTAAAAGACTGTGATCTAATAATGGGACTATAGACTGCTTCCCCTCTTGCTTTGCCTTGTCACCACATGACTAAAAGCCTATTTACAACAGTTCCTTTTACCCAGTACATTTATAACTGGCTATCAAGAAAAAGTTACAAGACACACTCAAAGGCAAAAAAAAAAAAAAAAAAAAAGACCCAGAGCAAGTATCAGAGCTAGATTCAGATATGGCAAAGATGTTGGAATGATAAGAGCAGGAATTTGAAACAATTATTAATAGGCTAAAGGTAGCATGCAAGAATAGACTGGCAATGTGAACAGAGAGACGGAAATTCTAGGAAAGAATAAAAAAGAAATGCTAGAGATAAAAAACACTGTTAAAGAAATGAAGAATGCCTTTGATGGGCTTATTAGGAGCCCCTTATTATTAGACTGTATACAGATGAGAAAAGTATACTGAGCTTCCAAGATATCTCAGTAGAAAATTCCAAAACTGAAAATCAAATAGAAAAAAAAAGAAATACCAAAACCAGGCAAAGACACCACAAAAAAAGAAAATTACAGACCAATATCCCTGATGAACATAGATGCAAAAATACTCAACAAAATATTAGCGAACTGAATTCAAAAATACATCAAAAAGATCATCCATCATGATCAAGTGGGATGCATCCCAGGGTGCCCCGGCCCGCGGGGCTGGTTATTAGTGGGTCTCGAGGAGGATCCCTGTACCTAAAGGATGGGACGGAGAGAGAGAGACGGAGGCCAAGCAAATTGTCAAGGCTTCGTTTATTTGTAAAAAAGGTAGGGAATATATAGCACCTTAAGGGGTGTGGTAAGGAGTGGCTTCTTCTGGTTGGTTGCCCATTATGATAATGAGGTAGCTTACACAGTCTAATCACACACCGAGTTGTGCACATGCACAGTAGTCTTTGACGTAAGCAACGGACCTGGTTGAGGACTCTTAGCGGGAAGCTGTGGCGGGAAACTGACCAAGAAGAAGTAAACAACAAGATGGAGTCTTTAAAACAAAATGGAGTCCCATTGTTCTAGTGTAAATCTATTCTATATGCTAACTATAAGGGTTAGGTTAGTTTCTTAAGTAATGAAGCATAGAATACAGAATGAGACTGGGTTGGGCTAAGATCTTTAAGCTCTCTGTGCCAGTGCAAAGTCCAAGGTGGTCACCAACACCAGGGATGCAAGGATGGTACAACATTCGAAAATTCACCAACATCATCCACTACATCAACAAAAAGAAGGACAAAACCCACATGATAATCTCCATAGAGGCTGAAAAAGCATTTGACAAAATTCAACATCCATTCATGATAAAATCTCTCAACAAAGTGGGTATAGAGGGCAAGTACCTCAACATAATAAAGGCCATATATGACAAACCCACAGCCAACATTATACTTAACAGCGAGAAGCTGAAAGCCTTTCCTTTAAGATTGGGAAAAAGACAAGGATGCCCACTCTCCCCACTTTTATTCAACATAATTCTGGAGGTCTTAGCCACGACCATCAGAAAACACAAAGAATTAAAAGGCACCCAGATTCTCAAAGAAGAACGCAAACTGTCCCTTCTTGCAGATGACATGATATTGTACATAAAAAACCCTGAAGAATCTACTCCAAAACTACTAGATCTAATATCTGAATTCAGCAGAGTTGCAGGATACAAAATTGACACGCAGAAATCTGTTGCATTCCTATACACTAACGATGAACTAGCAGAAAGAGAAATCAGGAAAACAATTCCATTCACAATCGCATCAAAAAGAATAAAATACCTAGGAATAAACCTAACCAAGGAAATGAAAGACCTATACCCTGAAAACTACAAGACACTCCTAAGAGAAATTAAAGAGGACACTAATAAATGGAAATTCATCCCATGCTCTTGGCTAGGAGGAATAATATTGTCAAAATGGCCATCCTGCCTAAAGCAATCTACAGATTCAATGCAATCCCTATCAAATTACCAATTTGAACTAGAGCAAATAGTTCTAAAATTCATATGGAACCATAAAAGACCCCGAATAGCCAAAGCAATCCTGAGAAGGAAGAATAAAGCAGGAGGGGGGGTATGCTACCTGACTTCAAGCTCTACTACAAAGCCACAGTACTCAAGACAATTTGGTACTGGCACAAGAACAAGACCCATAGACCAGTGGAACGGAATAGAGAGTCCAGATATAAACCCAAGCATATATGGTCAGTTAATATACGATAAAGGAGCCATGCCATGGATATACAATGGGGAAATGACAGCCTCTTCAACAGCTGGTGTTGGCAAAACTGGACAGCTACATGTAAGAGAATGAAACTGGATTACTGTCTGACCCTATACACAAGAGTAAACTCAAAATGGATTAAAGATCTGAATGTAAGTCATGAAACCATAAAACTCTGAGAAAAAAATATAGGCAAAAATCTCTTGGACATAAACATGAGCAACTTCTTCATGAACATATCTCCCAGGCAAGGAAACAAAAGCAAAAATGAACAAATGGGACTATATCAAACTAAAAAGCTTCTGTACAGCAAAGGATACCATCAGTAGAACCAAAAGATATCCTACAGTATGGGAGAATATATTCATAAATGACATTATCTGACAAGGGGTTGACATCCAAATTATATAAAGAGCTCACACACCTCAACAATCAAAAAGCAAATAAGCCAATTAAAAAATGGGCAGAGGAGCTGAACAGACACTTCTCCAAAGAAATTCAGATGACCAACGGGCACATGAAAAGATGCACCACATCACTAGTCATCAGAGAAATGCAAATTAAAACTACAGTGAGATATCACCTCACACCAGTGAGGATGGCCACCATCCAAAAGACAAACAACAACAAATGTTGGCGAGGATGTTGAGAAAGAGGAACCCTCCTATACTGCTGGTGGGAATGTAAATTAGTTCAGCCATTGTGGAAAGCAGTATGGAGGTTCCTCAAAAAACTCAAAATAGAAATACCATTTAACCCAGGAATTCCAGTCCTAGGAATTTACCCTAAGAATGCAGCCACCCAGTTTGAAAAAGACATATGCACCCCTATGTTTATCGCAGCACTATTTACAATAGCCAAGAAATGGAAGCAACCTAAGTGTCCATCAGTAGATGAATGGATAAAGAAGAGGTGGTACATATACACAATGGAATATTATTCAGCCATAAGAAGAAAACAAATCCTACCATTTGCAACAACATGGATAGAGCTAGAGGGTATTATGCTCACTGAAATAAGCCAGGTAGAGAAAGACAAGTATCAAATGATTTCACTCATCTGTGGAGTATAAGAACAAAGAAAAAACTGAAGGAACAAAAAAGCAGCAGACTCACGGAACCCAAGAATGGACTAACAGTTACCAAAGGGAAAGGGACTGGGGAAGATGGGTGGGAAGGGAGGAATAAGGGGGGAAGAGAGCTATTACAATTAGCATACATAATGTAGTGGGGGTGAGTGTGGGGTGGGGGCATAGGGGGAAGGCAGTATAATACAGAGAAGGGTAGTAATTCTATAGCATCTTACTACGCTGATGGACAGTGACTGCAATGGGGTATGTGTTGGCGACTTGATAATAGGGGGAATCTAGTAACCATAATGTCCCACATGTAACTGTATATTAATAATAGCAAAATAAAAATATAAATAAAAATAATTAAAAAAAAGAAAATCCAAGAATTTTGGAACAACTCAAAAAGAGTAATGTACATTTATGGTAATGGGAAAAACAGGAGAAGAAAAGAAACAGAAAAAATATTTGAAACAATAATGACTGAGAACTTTCCCATCAGATGTTAAACCACAGAACCAGGAAGCCAAGAGGTTATCTGGAATAAATACCAAAAAATATGACACCAAGTCATATTATTTTCAAACATAAAAAAACAAAGATAAATAAAAAATTCTGAAAGAAACCAGAGAAAAGAAACACTTTACCTAGAGAAGCAAAGGTAATAGTTACATCTGACTTCTCTCCCTGTGGGGAGCCAGATATGCAACAGCCATAGCAACTCCATCTTGGGCTCCCAGACTCCATCTTGAGAAGCTGAGTTTCGAAAGTGCACGAATTCGGTTTCACATTCCAAGAAACAAGCTTAAGTTTCAGTTCCAGCTGTCTTCACGCCAGAGTGCTCTCACTCAGGTCCGCCGCTTACGTCAGAGGCAACTGTGCATGCGCACGACTCGGTGCGTGATTAGAGTTTGTAGACCACTTCATTAGCATAACGGGCAACCAATCAGAAGAAACCACACCCCATTGAACACTATATATTCTCTGCTGTTTCCGAAAATAAACAAGACTTGATCACAGAACTGTGTTGTCTCCATTCTTTGTGTCTCTTTTCTCCTTCCAAATTCCCACTCCCCCTCTCCAGGTTCTTCGTTGACGTCCCATGGGACGGGACAAGGGGCGCCCAATGTGGGGCTTGGAGCACGGGGGGGCTCCGTGAAGAACACAGATTGAAGGAGGGCCCTCAAGAAGAAATAATAAAGAATAAAGAGAAAATTAGCGACCGACGAGACATCTCCCTGCAAGCAAGAAGAAAGTGAAATATTTTAAATGTCAAGAGAAAGAAACCACCAACCTAGAATTATGTTGTAAGCCTGGGGAAAGGAAATTCCAGGGCAAAATACCTCTAAAAACCGAAATCAGTCAAAGGGAGAAATAAAATTTTAAACCCATTTATTGCTTACAAACTGCACTCTGGCCCATCTCTCTCTCTCCTGCTCCAGCAGCAGCAAAACCGGCCCTCCTTCTCACCTCTCAGAACAGCTAAGCTCTGTTGCCCAGGTAGTTACCCATTGATATGGACATGAACTTCTCTCCACCCCTGAGGAATTAAGCAAATCCGCTAAAGCCATACTTCTCTCCACCCTTGAGCTCCTGTTGATATGCATATGTACTAAAGCCAGGAGAGATATTCTGGATAAATTACAGTTTTACCCACATCTGTACTCTGTGAAATTATCCTTCAAAAGAGAAATAAGGTTTTCTCAGGCGAACAAACATTGAGGGAATTTGTTGCCAATAGACTTGCTTTGAAATAAGTGTTAGAAGAAGTATTTGAGAGAGAAAGAAAATGAAATAAAGAATATATCATAATTAAAACAAGAATGCTTTGGAAAATGAACAAAATAAAAACTATCACCTAAAAATTAAAAGTCTGGTAGCCAAACTAAGAAGTCAAAAGAAGGGTTGATGATAACTAAGAAAATCTCCTAGAAAGCAGAACAAAAAGATAAAAGGATAAAAAGGAAGAGAGAAGAAAATTAGAGTTTCAACTCAGGTCCAACATTTAATGAAGAGGAGTTCCAAAAATAGAGAACAGAGAAAAGTAGTATATTATCAAATAAATAACTCTAGAAAATATCCCGAAACTGGAAGACATGGGTCTCCGTATTTGGGTCTGTAAACTGAATTTTGAAGAGCTGAACAATGAATATAAAGGGGGAAGCTGAACCATTTTTCTGAGATGATGGGGGTTGGGGAGGGTAGCTTCTTAGCATCACTACAAGTAGAAGATAACACATCAATGCCTCATAATTCTGAGAGAAAATTTTCAACCTAGGTTTCAGTATACCACCAAACTCTCCATCAGGTGTGAGGTTAGAGTAAAAATAGTTCTGGAGAGGGGAAAATAAACCAAGGAGTAAAACAATTTGCATCCTATGCAGCTTTCCTTAAAAAGTCACTGGAGAAAACACTTCAGCAAAACAGAGCTGTAAAGCAAGAAAGTGGAATGCAAAGCATCTGGGAAACAGAACCAATCTTAGAAGAATGACCAAAGCAGCTGACCAAAATGTGGCCAGTTCAGTTGGACCAGAAATATGGAGAGCTATAGAAGAAAGGTCTCTAGGGAAAAAATAAAACCAAGAGGTTATCTGGAATAATTATTGACAGCTCTGTTGGAGCATTCAGATTGAGTCTATATATAACAAAGCACATGGGGAAATATGGCAATTATTTACTACAGGAAAAACAAAACATTTTACAAAAAGAGGAAATGTAGTCATAGTAAACTATTTAGCACAGCAGTGAACAATATTTATATACTCATAATAATATACACACTGATTATTTAACCCTAAGGGTTGTATTATTACATAACCTCATCTTGAAAAGGAGGAAGAGACTTCAGGGAGCTGTAAGAAGGCTAAATCATTACCCAATAATTAATGCTGTTAATCTGTAAATCAAGAAATAGATTTTAAAGAAAAAAAATTTTTATCAAAAAAGTAAGTCAAAGTGCTTTATTTAAAAATACCGAGATACTTAAAATACCAACAAACAGCTTGAAAGAGATAAATGTGGGGAACAGGACTAGACAGAGGTGGGAAGCGTAGTAACAGAACTGATAGCATGTGATACAAGCTTTTTAGCATTACTGGATTTTAAAAATTAGATGCATGACTAGTTTGATTTTTCTTTTAAGATTATTTTTAAATAAGGTAAATAAAAATTGATTAGCTGCTACAAGCCATGTTCTAATCCTAACTTTGCTGCTTACTAAGAGACCTTAGGCAGTTGCTCTATTTGGGCCTTGGTTTTCTTATCTATATATTACAAGATTTGTTATAGCAGAGATTGCCTGGTCCCCTTCCCCATCATTGATAACGATATGACTTCTGAAATAACAGAAAATATATATAATGGTCTCAGCCCCCAATTCCTGGCACAGAGCTCCTAAAACCTTTGTCATTTCTTAAGTGATACAGGTGCCAGATGCATCTTTTGTTCTAATATTTGACCTTTGACCCTGTTTTCTGACACAGAGCTCTTAAATCCCTTAGAATTTCCCAGGTGATAGGAGTGTCTTTTGTTCTAATGAAGCAATTCTTGGTGGACTCCTGGATAGCTTCAGAAAGAGGGCTGGCCACCAGAAAGACCAAGCCATGACTAGACACTTAGAACCTTCAGCCCCGCTCACCCCACCCTCTGAGAAGGAAGAGGAGCTAGAGGCTGAGTTAATGATCAATCATGCCTGTGTGATGAAGCCTCTATAAAAGTCCTGAAAGTATGTAGTGAGGAGAGCTTCTGGGTTGGTGAACACATCCGTGTGCCAAGAGGGTAGTGCATTCTGTCTCCACGGGAATAAAAGTTCCTGAAATTGGGACCATTCGGGACCTCACATTATGTACTTCTTCATTGGCTGTCCATCTGTATCCTTTATATAGCCTTTATAATAAACTGGCGAACATAGTAAGTGTTTCCCCGGGTTCTGTGAGCCATTCTAGCAAATTATTGGCTGACGTGGGAGTCATGGGAATTCCAATGTGTAGCCAGTCACCATAGTCAAATGGAGGGAGCTAGACCCTACCCCTCCAAGATAAGAGTGACAACAATTTGTGGCCATCTTTACCTGACACATAATCTGGAAAAGATATGTAAATATTTAACTCAAACATTACAAGTGTTATCAGATTTGTAAAAAGTGTCTTGCCTACAGTAAGGGATAAATAAATGTTATATTGTAGTTATTCTTTTAAAAGGTCCCATTTGGCATCAAAGGATACTTTAAATAAATCAGGATGAAATTCTTCACTTAAAAGGCTTTACTTCAAGCCCCTCTGAATAGCAAGCTCTTCTTGGAAAAGGGGACTTGGGTCATGTGTCATTTTGAGACAGGGACCATGGGCTTAGACAGAGTAGGATGAGGACCTCTGGAAAAAACAAGATAACCATTGCGAGATTCGCTTTGGCCTGCTGGGGAGCCCAGCTTATTTTTCTAACTTACCCAAGTGCTGCCTTCCTTCCTCCAGCCCTAAACAAATGATTTGTTGCAACTTGGGCAATGTAGCAAGCAAGCCCAAAACTATTGCAAGCCCAAAACAACATAAGGCAGGAAGGATTTCATCTTGAAATCCAATTAGTTAAAAAGTAAAACAATGACTCAGCCCACCTTTGGAGCAAAGCAGACAGCCTTGAGTGATAGGCTCCCAGACCAGGAAGCTGCTCTCCTGGGAGGAAATCAGATCAGTAAAGTTCTTGTAAATAACCAGGAAGACTAATAAGAAACTTAGTGTTTCTTCAAAAGCCTTTGGAACCACTTAACAGGTGTACATCCCTAGCCCTTTGTCTCTCAACTGCTTATAAAATCCCCTAGACAACGCACCACCCGGGGACTCTCTTGTCCCCCCCGCCAGGAGCTCTGTCCTTTCACTCTATCTCTGAATAAAAGCCTGTACCTTGCTCTCCTATCTTGACTGTTCGCGAAGTTCATTCTTCGGTTCCGTGAAGAAGAACCTCGGCATCAATTTCACTAACGTCCTACTAGCAAGATCTGCACCCTTCACACTCACTGTTCCAAAGACCCAATTTGGAGAAGAGGCTCTCACTGGGAATGTGACAGGCTCTGTCTCCCAAAGGGGCAGTGGTTGGGCCAGGGACCTGAGTCCAAGATTCCAGCTAAGATGGGATGATGTCCCTGGGCTTCATTCTTCATGTTCAGAAATGAGGATTGGGGGAATGAGATGTGTCCGCTAGCCATTTGTTAGTTTTTTCTCTGTGAGATCGATATGGTCCCTCTCAGCTCTGGCATATATTATCCTCAGCCTTTTCATCCCTGGTTCCTTATCCCAGGGATTGTAAATGGAAGCTACTGTGTGCTGTGTGCTTACACAGAAGAAGGAGAAGCTGGAGAAGAGGGAGAAGAAAGGAGGAAAATTAAATAAAAAAGGAAAGAAAGAGGAAAAAGAAGAATTAAAAAATTAAGAGCTATTACATACAAATCTGGATGTCCTGCTTCTCTGAGAAATTGGGATATCTGGTAATGATGCCGGGGTTCTTGTTCACGAAGCCGAAGAATGAGCTTAGTAAACAGGCAAGGTAGGAGAGCAAGGTACAGACTTTTATTTAGAAATAAAGTGATAGGACAGAGCTCCCCGCTCACGCCAGGAGGGGACAAGAGAGTCGTCTGGTGTGCTGCGTTGTCTAGGGGGTTTTGTAGGCAGATTGGGGTTTTTCGAGAACATGAAAAAAAGGCTTAGGGGTGTGGACTTGTACCACTTGCCCTGGCCTCAAGGAGGGCTGGGTTGTTCCCTGCTTGCTAGGATTGTTTACAGTAAAGTCACGGGTTATGCTGTGATACCTTTCCCTATTTGTAAAACCACTCAATCATTCTAGGCCAGGTTGCTCTTGGCCTTTTGACTTTTAACTGACCTTACTGAAGATGTCTCTATTCTTAGTCTGGTATCTTGTTCCTAGAGGATTAGTGTGACCTTGACTTTGCATAATGCTTAACAGAGTTTCAAAAGGGACTTCTTTCCCCACTGTTATATTGCTGACTGTAAATATCCCACCCTGCTTTTTCCGGAGGCTCTCACCCTACTCTGACTACACCCATGGTCCCTGTCTCAGTAATACTGGTACTTAATCCTATTTGGAAACTACCAGCTAGACTGGATGGACCCCTGCTTTCCAATTCACTACAGTACAACCTGGTGACTTCTCTTATGTATGTTCTTCCCTGCTTGGCCCCTGAGGACATCTGGGTTTCGGAGCCCTGCTGTTAACCTTGAACCAAACCAGCCAATCCCTGCCTACTTCTGTGATCCCCTGCAACCTAGCATCACCCTGGGGCTCTGAAATGCCAGTGGGAGGGCAGGTGCCAGCACCAGAACCAGCTGTCCTACCAGCCTCTGCACTGAAGCTCAGGTGGACAAAAGGAATGGGACTGGCCAGGAACACGAGCCAGGGCAGTGCAGGGAGTGAGTGAGGTATGTGGAGCCTCTCAGCTTCACCATTGAACTTTGGCTGTTCATGGACCCCAGCATCCTCTGTCCTTGTCTGGCTGCTAGCGGCTAACAGAGGCCCATGGAGAAGGGGAGGAAAAGAGGATTCCACCTTCTTTTGAGAAGAATGCATATTAGTCTCAGGGAGCCTTCTGGTGTATGTGCCATTACAGCTGGACCCCCGGTAACCAGAACCAGCTGCAACCATTCTGCTTCTCTAAGTTCCTGATTAACATTAATCCCCAAATCTGTATATCCCTTGATGTTTAAAATTAAAATTCTAAAATGTTTTAGGACTCCTTCCTTCTTTAACAAAGAATATACAATATAACCAAGTCTTTCTTTGCTAACTTAAGGTCTGGCAAAAAGCTTTTTCCTCCCTTTCCCCCAAAAGTTGTTTTTAAGCATCTATGATGTGTTCCCCTCATCTAGGCTTGATAACAGAGAAGGTGCAGGCAGTTAGCTGGAATGGGTAGAGAATATTCCTGAGAAATTGCCTTCATAGACTAAATTCTGAATCCTAGTTTGTTTCCTATGGATTGTTTTGTTTTGTTTTGACTATTCTGAACATTCAAGGAAAAAAAAATTCCACCTAATTGTGAGCTCCGAGTAGCTGAGTTCAAATCAGCGAGGTTTAACTGAACAGGGCTCGGCCACCAGGAGACCCCTGATAATAGGAATACAGTGCAGGGTCGGAACTGGAAAGGTCTGAATGTGAATCCTGATTTTGCCATTTCCAGCCAGGGGGATCTTATATACCTACCCTTACTGAGCATTTAGTATGTACTGGGCACTGTGGACAATACTTTCCATGCAGTATCTCATTTGATCTGCAAGCTCTAAAAGCATTGCCTAGGAAATCCCAGGAAAGGCACTTTATCTCCCTGAGCCCAAATTTCCACATCTGCAAAATGGAAATAAAAAAAGCATCTGACAGGTTTACTAGGTAGATTAAGTAAACTCAGTGTTGGAAAGCCTTCAGCACTGGGCCTGGCCCAGGGTGTGTGCCTAGCAGGACAGAATGGCAGACAGGGCATGGTATTCTGCCAAATATGTCCTGCCAAAGTGCTCTGCTGGACAGTCAGGTTTTGTTTTTGTTTTTTTCTTTCCTTCTTTCTTTTTAATCTTGTCCCCTTTCCCTTTTTTTTTTTTTTTTTGGTCATTTTAAAAGAAACCTTATGCTTCAGTTTGGCTGGATCTTGATGATTTCATTTTATTTTATCCCAAGAAGGGCTGCTGCCTGCCAGGAGCTAAAATATAACTTCACACAGTTTAATTTAGATGATAGAAGTCTTCCAAGACCTAGTGCAGTGCAAAATGCATGTCTCTCTCTCTCTTCACTGCTTACCCACCCCCAACAAGGTACAGATGGTAAGAAAATAATCAGTCTGTTAGTCCAACACCTACTTGCTGTGCAACTGCACATAGGTGTCTTTCCCTCTCTGGGCCTCAGGTTCCCTTCCTCTATGGTGGGAGGGTTGCAGCAGATGACTGCTGAGGTCCCTCTGACTTGGAAACCCTGTGTTTCCAGTTGGAGTTTGTCACTCACTGTGTCGTAGGACCCTCCTCAACCCCCAACTCATCCTATATGGCTCACCAGCCAGGCCAGGAACCAGCTGCAACAACTGGGGCAGTGTGAGTCCTCAGTAAGGGCCCCAGAAAACAAAGGGAAGCCAACCTTTTCTTGCCAACAGGTGGAGGGGGAAGGCAGGCCAAGCAGCTGAGCCGTTTCCTGGCCATAGGACCTGCTACACTATTTGTGGGGCATCATGTTCAAAAGTTATTAAGAATTTCAAGGCAGTGACAGCAGAGCAGTAAGTGGGGCCTTCTAAACAGAGGTCACATGCCCATAAAGCAGGCCCTGGGACATAGTGGCAGAGGATCACTTTCTCTTGCTTCCGCAGGTCTGTGGAGTTCCGGGGGCACCCCTCATCAGACCCTCTGGTGTTCTGGCTGAATGGAGGTCCCCGCTATAGCTCCACGGAGGGAATTCCAGCTGAGAATGGGCCTGGGTGAAGCAGGGGCTTCCTGGGAGCATGTTGTGGTGGAGCACAAGGGGTGCAGGCCATCTGGACTACCTTCTCCTTGATGATCCACACCAAAACTATGGTCAGTGCCCTGAGGGGCTCTGTTTGACCCAGTGCCAGCTGGTGAGGGCAGGGGAATTAGATGTGGACCTTAAGAGCCAGAAACTCTAGGAAGGCAACTGAAGAGCAAACAGCTCCATGTGATGGAAGCAGCACTGGGCTTAGATTTGGGAAGCATAGATTGTGGGTGGTGTCACTTTGGGGCAGTCAGTCCCATCTCTGGATCCCAGTATTTTCACCGACCAATTGCCCTGTGTCCCTATTAGGATCAAGTGAGTAAAATTCTATGGACATCAAACCATCCTGAGCATTACATGCTTGGATAAGATGAAAGTGGTTCATACCCCATCTTCAACACCTCCCAGCTGTGGGAGCTGGGGCAAGTTACTTCTATAGGCCTTAGTTTCTTCATCTGTTAAGTGGGACTAATAATAGAACTTATTTCAAAGATTGCTGTAATAAGCAAGGAGGCAATTAAGTACTTAGCATAGGACCTATCAGACAATGATGCCGGGTTCTTGTTCACGAAGCTGAAGAATGAGCTTCACAAACGCTCAAGGTAGGAGAGCAAGGTACAGGCTTTTATTTAGAGATAAAGTGAAAGGACAGAGCTCCCGGCTCACACCAGTGGGGGGACAATAGAGTCTGGGGTGGTGTGGATTTTTCGAGAACATGAAAAAAAGCTTAGGGGTGTGGACTTATTAAGTGGTCATAGGATATTTACAAGTAACTTGATACAAGTAACTTTCTGCTCTGTTGATTTCTCCCTGAGATACCAGCATCTTAGTCTGGGGGCATGTGAAACAAGGCCACCTGCTCAGCCCCAAAGGTGGGCTGAAGTATTGTTTGCTAAAGAGTAAGTTAAGTGCAATCTTATCTTTAAGGTGGAATCCTTCTTGCCTTTTACTGTGTTATGGCTGGGCCTGCATGCTAAATTAGTTTGCCCAGTTTGAAAAATCATTTCATCAGATCTGAAGGAGAAAAGACAGCACATAGGCCTGGGCCTTTTAGCGTGTTAAAGTGAATCTTACACATGATTATAAATGATTAGCATAAAATAAACATGTGCTAGTCTTCTTTATCTGGAGTATATTAACTGATCTCACTGAACAATGACTCTAGAGCTGAATGTTTAACACAGAGTTTTAATAGGGGGTTTCCTTGCATGTAGTTACATTGCTCTGACTGCAAATATCCTGCCTTGCTTTTTCCGGAGGTCCACACCCTACTCTGACTACACCCACAGTCCGTCTCAACAAGTTAGCTCTCCACAAAGGGAACAGAGAACTGGGCCAATCAGGGGCAGTTTGGGAATAGGGTTTGGAAAGAAACTCCTTTGCAAATCTGGCTTGAAATTGCTCAGGTGTTGGTAGGATTCTCTCTAGAGAAGGTTTGAAGAGGCTGGAAGAAAGAGGGCTTGCCTAGCCTCCCTGGAGGAATGCCAAGAGGGGCATGCCCTGGAGCCATCTGCTCCCTGACCGGAGCTCCCATTTGCTCCTCCTGCCTGCATCTTGTTAGGAGGCACTGGCAAAAGCCCCCAAATACATTCAACCCCATGGGTTCCTGGGCCCCTGCAGCCCAGAGGACACCCACACATCTCCTCCTCCCTGCATATGAGTGCTGACAGGTCCCTCTACATGAACCCATGCAGCTGGAACCAGAACTACCAGACTGATTGGTAGTTTTGGTGGATGGTGGGCCATTCATGGTGGAGACAGGGAGGAGGGAAGGAAAGGAAGAGAAAGCAAGACAATGCCTATGTCTCAAACAATAGTGACCTGTGAGCCGCAGCCAGTCAGCCCATGGACATCTTTTCTTTGGCCTGACTATTGTTTAGGGGAAGAAAACTTGAATTTCAGTTGCCGTCATTCACACAATTGGGAGTTTTCACTTAAAAATTCAGATCTCTGGCTTCTGTTGAAAGGTCAGTTCTGGGTGTGTTACCTCCAATATCCTGCTGGAGCTGAGGAGCAGCAAGGGTAGGTGTCTGCAGAAAGCCACGTGCTCTCCAGTTCACCACTGTCCCCGCTATGCCCTGTTGTCTTACACCAACCTGCTCACCCATGTTATCTGCCTGGTTTGTACAGGCATTAGGTTTGTGACCCCTGTTTTTAGCCTCAAAGAACCCAAAACTCCCCCTGGGTTTGATAGAGAAAGGATAATAATGTCTCCCTCCTCTATAATAGGCAAGTGGTACAGAGTAGGGGTTAAGAGTCAGACATCTGGGTTCAACTCCCAGTTCTGCCCTTTCCCAGCTATGTGACTTTAGGCAAGTTCCTTTAACTTTTCTGTGCCTCTGCATGGGTTCCCAGGTGTAATCTGAAACTTCCCTGTAGTCAGAGCACAGAGAGAGATGAAGAAAAGCAGGCCACTCTAGATTGGCAGGTGGCAGGTTTAGTAAGCAAGGGAACTTACATGTAAGGCTTGTTTTGGGTGGCCACAAAGACAAACAGACCTCCTCACCTGCCTGCCAAATCTTAGAAGTATATATAAAGGCCTTAATTAGGTTTAGTCTGGTATACTGTCCAGATGGTCTCAATACCACATCACTATCTCAAGGCTATGTCCTCGAATCAGCCTTTGGGAGTTGGGGAGGCAAGTGGAACCCACATTTTAAGGATAGGGGAGGATTACACCTCTGACTCTCTGTGTCTAGCTTACAGGTCAGTTGGCAGTCACATCCTCTTGATGACCTCCAACACTCAGTTTCCCCATCTGTCACACAGGATGCTAATAACAGTACCTACTCCATAGGTTGTGCAAAGGATTAAAGAAGTGAATACACGCAAATGACTAGAATATCAAAAGCACTCAGCTATCCTCATCATCATTCCTGAGGCTGTCACAGAGATGAGTGTACAAGGAGACCCACCATGAGCCTTTAGGAGCTGAAGAGAGATGAGGGATTGTTGTATTTATCAACTGAGCCAGCTTTGAAGGGGGTAGTGATCAGGTGGCTGATTCTGCAGCTATTCCCTGTGTGACCTTGAGCAAGTCACTTACCTTCCCTGAGCTTGAGTTTCTCCAGGTATGAAACAAGGAGCCGGACAAAATAATGATCTCTGGACCTTCTTTTTTTTGGACCTTCATATTCTAGTTTGAAATTGAAGGCAACATTCTTTTTTTTTTTAGTACTTTACTGTGTGCCAGGTACAGTGCTACCCATGGGGGAAAGAGTGTGAATGCCAAGGGCTGTGAAGGATCCCTTTTGACAACATAATGGGGAAGCCCTCCTGAGAAGGAGACAGAGGAGCTGAATGATGAGAAGGAGCCCCAAGAAGAGCCTCAAGAGCAGTGGTCCAGGCTGAGAGAAAACCAAGTACAAGCCTGAGGCAGAATAGCCCAGGCGGAAAGAATGCCACCGTGGCTGGGGCAGTGGTGGTGGCCCATGCAGAGTGCAAACGGAAGATGAGCAGGATCACGGTGGCCTTGTGAGCCATGGTAATGATGCCACCGGATTGTGTAGGGAGCCATTGGAGAGGTTTTGGCAGAGGACAGATGGTGGAAGAACCAGGGATAGTAGACCAGGAGGGCCTGTTGTGGTGGTCCAGACAGAGTTACACATGGACTAGAATGAGACCATTGGAGGTGGAGATCAATGGGGAGATTTGGGATGTACGTGGAGGAGAGAGATTAATCTCCGATGTTGATCCTTACGCCCCCTACTCTGTGTTTACCTTAAAAATAAAACCATCAGTACCAGCAAATGGGAATAGTGGAGAATTGCAATTCAGACAAGCATACCATTGGCAAGTCCAAAAAACAAAGGAGAAGAATGCTTTTTTGAGGAGGAGATGAAGAAAGTTGAGTGGGCTGTAATAAACAATAAGTCTACTGGAGTAAACTGAAAGTCAGAAGCATAGTGGCTTTTCATTGGCTGAACTGTGACAGTCTCTCATTGGCCGGGCAAGGAGAGAATCTTTCTTCCTTTTGCTGGGATAGTAAACTATAGGTTTCATCCTGTTGGGAATGCGAGGTACCTCTCCTCCTGTTTGGGTCTGCAACTGGAGATTGATAGGACATGACATCTCCTCTAATGGCCTGTTGGCTCCAATTTAGTGAGGTTTCTTTTATATTTTCCTTTATATTTTCTGTAAATAAGGCTCATCTAAAAGGTATCAGCTACTCTGAGATTCTGAGTATGGTTCTGTGCTAATCCTGTGGGGGGTAGTGTGGCAAAATGGTTAAGAATATAGGCTTGGACATGGCACCAACATGGGTTTGAATCCTAGCTCTGCCACTGACTGGCTGTGTGGAATTGAGCAAGTCCTTGAACCTCTCTGTGCCTCAGTTTTCTCATCTGTAAAATAGGAATGCACACAACAGTTCCTGCTTCACAAGGTTATGGTGAATAAAGGAGAAAATGAATGTAAAGGGCTCAGAGCAGGGCCTGGCACACAGTAGGCATATCAAGGTTAGCCATTAACACTGTTACCATCAGGAGGGGGCTTCTTGGTATTTATTTGTCTCTTCTGGTTTCAGGGTTTTGGAGTAGAAAACAGAATAAGAAATACCGGCTGAATGATGATACTCTTATAGAGTTTGGTTACTGCCACAGCCTCAATGGCAACAAATCCTATCTCCTTCCAGTTCTCCAGTCCTTGGCATGTCTACCTCGGAGGCAGGTGACTCTCTGCCATCCTTAGGCCAGAGGTGAGCAATGCCACCAGGCAGGTGAGTTTGAATTGGCCAGGAGTAATTAATACAGCAGGAAATGTGACTGCCATGGGAATGGAGGTGAGCCCAGGTTGTCCAGGGTTCCCAGCCCAGAACAGATGTGTCCTGGAGTCCTTACTTCTTGGCATGATCAGATGGTGATTGTGAGGCAAAGAGGACGACATGCAGAAATGACCTGGCTGCCCCTCTTCTCACCATCCTACTTTTCCAGGGAACTCTACCTGAGAACTCCCATTTGGAGTACAAGGTAGATAGGGGCTGCTGTGAGAGTTGGAATACTTACACATGGAAAGGTCTTTGAGATCTTTCAGCCAACTCTTCTGTCCCAAGAGGGGGATTTTGAGGTCTAGAGAGAGGGAAGGTCTTAGTCTGCATGTGAAGGGGATGAGTAGAATTACAGAAATGGATCAGGGGTATAAAACATGGAAAGAGTTTGTAGAATTCTAAAAGAGCATGTCTATGGGATTCACCAAGTTTGGGGGGCCTGGGCATGGAATCATGGGATAGAGGAAGGGAATACCTGAGACTTTCAACCCCTTAACCCCTTTCTACACTCTCTGCTTCCAGCCTTCTAATGGCCCCTTCCCTGGGGGCCCTGAATGTATGCTACTGCCATGTTCCTGCACCTGCACATGCCCACTCTGTCCCTGCCTGGGAACTGTGCAGGTGACCCTGAGGAGATCTGACAGCCAGGCTGTGTGACATCACAGGATTGAGGGGTCTTCTTGGGGAGAGGTTAGGAGGGTGGAGACAGCAGGTTAGGGCAGGATGTTTGTTCACTGTTGCCTACCCAGTGTCTGTAACAGTGCCTGGAACATAGTAAGTATTCAAATTTGTTGAAGGAGGAAATGGATGTGGAAGAGGCATCTGTTGCGTTTGGAAGCAGAGGAGATGGAGGTGGGGTCATGGGTTCAGGAAGAGGGTGTGGAAAAGAGCTGTAATCCTGGGACAGTGGGTAGGCCCATGTCTAGGAGCAGCTTTTTGCTGGTTGGAAAGCAGGGTTGAAAGGGGACCCCTAGAATCCCAGTTCCCAGTGTTTCAGAATAGACATGGCCTGTGTGGTCATCCTCAGCTGCTTCTCCCTGCAGCTCCAGGTCAGCTCTCAGTACCAGGGGCAGTATATGGACATGGCCCCTTCCTATGGGAAGCTGCCACCAGACCTTTGTACCCTTCTCTACAAAGGGACACTGACCTGGTTTGCAGCTTCCTGGGTGGGGAGAGGTTTGGGGAGGTCCTGAAGCAGCTGATGGATGGTAAAGGCACAGTGTGCCAGGGGAAAGGTGGACTCTGGCAGGGAGGGAGAATCCTGCAGCCCTTCATTCTTGCAGAGATCAGCAGCCTGGGGAGAGGGGGTTCCAGTTGGAGAAGAATCCTCAGGAGGAGGACGGCTGCAGAGATCAGAACCCAAGGATTTCTTCCTCCTTCTTGGAAAACAAAGAAGACCTTGTCCCTCCAGCTATCTAAAACCAAGCTGCATTAGGATCAAAGGGAGAAGAGATAAAGTCTTTCCAAAAGAACTTGGTTAACATTTAAAATGCGTCAATCTCTCCATCTTGAAAAAACACAACCCTACTCTCCCCTCCAGCTACAGTTTCCCTCTCCCACTCATCATCTGACTTCTGCCCTCTCATTCCACAGAAATGGCTCTGTCCAAGGTCACCACTGGCTGTGTCACTTAGCCCAAGGCCTGGTCAATCCCCTCCTTGCTTTATGGCTTAAAACCCTCGAGTCTTTCAGTCCTCTGGCTTCTGAGAACTCAGTCAGCCTCCAGTAGTCTTCTGCCTCCTGAGCTGGGCTGTTGCCCAGCTGCTGGAGACTTCCCTCCTTTACCAGGAGAGAGCTGGGCTCTTCTCAGGGCCCTGGGGCCTCTGCTCTCTGAAGGCTCCCCAGGGCAACCAGCCTGTCAGTGGCTCCAGTCTCCCCAGCAGCTGGGCTGTCTCCCAGACAGTAAGCCTTTCCTCAAAGATGCCAGAATCTTCTCTGTAAGGCTCAGCTCTTTGCTAGAAGGTACTCTGTCTCTGCCACTCTCTCTAGAGAACTCCTACCCCTTTCACATCTTTAGAGAGTCTTTAAATCCCTAGACTGGGTTGCAGGCCCCCCAAAGCACCCTGTGCTTCCTCATTTATTAACATTTACCATACCTGTAATTCTTTGTTCACAGCCGGCTTCTCTACTAGTCTGTGAACCTGAAGTATACTGTTCTGAACTATGGTCTAGGACATGGCGGCTGTTTAATCAGTGGTTATCTGTTGAAGAAAAGAGGGTTCTGCCCTGATGGTGGAGGGGTGGTGGTTATAGAGCTGGGGTAGTTACTGGCTCATACCTGCTGTTCCAGCTCTAAATCCCCTCGGAGCCAGCAGCCGTGAGAGGAGCCCCAAATAAGTGTTAGAGTAGTTAGGTAGCCAGACATGAGTGGGGAGGGGCTAGGGAATTTGGTGCATGTTTACTTTCAGTTAGATGCTTGTTTATATTTTAAACATTCCATGTAAACTGTTTTTCCTGGATGTGGGGAGGGAGGGTACAGATAACAGACCTGCCAAACTGACTAGTTTCAACATGGAGGAGGAGTTAAACCTGACTCCACCTCAAAGTACATTGTACGCTGATTAGCATACTAAAAGTCACACCCCTTGGCACCATGACAGTTCCGAGGCACACCACCTAAGGACACAAAAAGAGTATCACCCTATTTCCTGGAAATCCCCTCCTTATTCCGAGAAAGCCCCACCTATCCAGATGAATATGCCACCCCTTGCTTAAACTCCAGCTATAAGACCACCCAACCTGAACCCCACGCTGCTGCTCATCTCTGGAGCTGGCCCGGGGTCCTTCCCTGAGTGTGTGCTTCTGCCTCGTTGGACTACTCTCTGCTTGTAGCTGCGCAGCCTGCTCATGAATTCTCTGTCCGAGCCAAGAACAGTGTCTCGGGCTGAGTTCTCACCCAGTGAGCTGGGACATCTCCCCAGATTAGACTGCCCAATAATGGGTCAGTTGGTTGGAGGGCTGCTTTAAGGCTGTGGAGAGAACAGTTGCCAAGTGACCCCTTTCTTTGGTCCCCGTAGATGGTAAGCCTCTGCCAGTCCTGGTACTGAAAAAAACAGGCTGCTTCATTCCTCATAGTCCAGGTAGGGCTGGGGCTCCACCCACCTCTTAACCTGTGCTTCACCAGACCCTGCGCAGGGAGGTGACTCAGGTTTCTGCCTGGGCTAGTTCTCCTGGGGATAGGGAGGGAAGCCTTTCCCTACTCAGTGAGTTAAGGGTGCTAAAGAGAATGCAGCCAGAAAGAACCAGAGTCCTGGCTTGAGACAACAGGACATAGTCTAGACCTGAAGGAAGCTGTGGTTTGGGAAAGTGAGGAACATAGATGCAGGAACGTAGAGGCCCAACAGTGTGGAGAATACGGGTAAGAAAACTGAGGCTAGGGTCACAAAGGGTTCTACCTTTTTTTTCAGGCCTCATTCAAACACCACCTTCCCCAAGAAGTCCTCCCCTCTCTCTCTAGCCAGACCTCTATAGATTGACAAAAAAAAAGTGCTGCTTTTTCTGCTCAAAAAAAAAAAAGTCCTTAGATAAAATGTTAACCCTAGAACAATAGTTTTCAAAGTTGAAAAAACTTAAGAGTCACTAGGAGGGTGGATTGTTGGGCCCCACCCCAGGGTTTCAGATTATGGAGGTCTGGGGCAGAGTCCAGAACAACCCATTTCTAACAAGTTCCCAGATGCTGCTGCTGATCAGGGAACCACACTTTGAGAACCACTGCTCTACAACATACGATCCAGATAACTGTGCTATTTTGTCTCCCTTCCAAACAGGGCCCAGGAGACGTGGTGCCCCAATATTGACCTACTCAGGCTCTGATGTTCAAGAGCTTCCAGAAGAACATTTCTTTTCTGTGATCTTCTGTAGCTGTGGGTAGGGCTCCCCAAAGGCTGGAGTCTCCTACTCCTCACCCCCAATCGGCTTCTCTCAGGGTGTATCCCGTCCATATACTCCCACCCTACTGCTCCAGAAGCTGTATGCTGCTGTGGCCAATATTTGAAATCTGGGAGGAGGAAAAAGGGTGGGAAAAAAAAGCCTATGTGAAGAGAATGGACAGTAGTTTGTTCCTGGTAAGTCTCCAGAAACTGCTGGGTTCCAGTGATTTTTTTTTTTTTTTTTTACAAGTGAAACCGTTTATACCAGGTTTTATTCTTATTTGGCAGGTTGAGTGCTGGAATCATGACTGCCTCTGGGGCAGTCTGCACGCAGCAAGCCCGTCTCTGTCTGCCTCCAGGCAGAGCACTGGCGGAGCTTTTTTTATTTTTTATTTATTTTATTTTTATTAAGGTATTATTGATACACACTCTTATGAAAGTTTCACATGAAAAACCAATCTGGTGACTACATTTACCCATATTATCAAGTCCCCACCCATACCCCAATGCAGTCACTGTCCATCAGTGTAGTAAGATGCCACAGATTCACTGTTTGCCTTCTCTGTGCTACACTGTCTTCCCGGTGATCACCAACACCATGTGTACTAAACATAATACCCCTCAATCCCCTTCTCCCTCCCTCCCCACCCAAATTCCCACACCCCTCCCCTTTAGTAACCACTCGTTCCTTCTTGGAGTCTATGAGTCTGCTGCTATTTTGCTCCTTCAGTTTTGCTTTGTTGTTATACTCCACAAATGAGGGAAATCATTTGGCACTTGTCTTTCTCTGCCTGGCTTACTTCACTGAGCATAATATCCTCCAGCTCCATCCATGTTGTTGCAAATGGTAGGATTTGTTTCCTTCTTATGGCTTCTTTCTATGGTTTCTTTCTAGTATTCCACTGTGTATATGCACCACATCTTCTTTATCCATTCATCTATTGATGGACACTTAGGTTGCTGCCATATCTTGGCTATTGTAAAATGTGCTGCAATAAACATAGGGGTGCATATGACTTTTTTGAATCTGAGAAGTTGTATTCTTTGGGTAAATTCCAAGGAGTGGGATTCCCGGGTCAAATGGTATTTGTACTTTTAGTTTTTTGAGAAACCTCCATACTGCTTTCCACAATGGTTGAACTAGCTTACATTCCCACCAGCAGTGTACGAGGGTTCCCCTTTCTCCATATCCTCGCCAGCATTTGTTGTTCTTAGTCTTTTGGATGCTGGCCATCCTTACTGATGTGAGGTGATATCTCATTGTGATTAGTGATGTGGAGCATCTTTTCAGGCGTCTGTTGGCCATCTGAATTTCTTCTTTGGAGAACTGTCTCTTCATATCCTCTACCCATTTTTTAATCGGGTTATTTGCTTTTCGGGTGTTGAGACGTGTAAGTTCTTTATATATTTTGGATGTTAACCCCTTGTTGGATATGTCATTTACAAATATATTCTCCCATACAGTAGGATGCCTTTTCATTCTGTTGATGGCATCCTTTGCCATACAGAAACTTTTTAGTTTGATGAAGTGCCATGAGTTCATTTTTGCTTTTGTTTCCCTT
The DNA here is from genome assembly GCA_029783875.1 of Phataginus tricuspis. Classification (NCBI taxonomy): domain Eukaryota; kingdom Metazoa; phylum Chordata; class Mammalia; order Pholidota; family Manidae; genus Phataginus; species Phataginus tricuspis. Next base: position 25,857,610 of record JAQQAC010015468.1, read on the forward strand.
GCTTGAGGAGACGCGTTCAAGAAGAAGTCACTCATTCTTATATTCAGGAGATTTTTGCCTATGTTGTTTTCTGAGAGTTTTATGGTTTCATGACTTACATTCAGGTCCTTGATCCATTTCGAGTTTACATTTGTGTATGGGGTTAAACAATAATCCAAGGTTCATTCTCTTGCATGCAGCTGTCCAGTTTTGCCAACACAAGCTGATGAAGAGGCTGTCATCTCCCCATTGTATATTCATGGCTCCTTTATCATATATTAATTGACCATATATGGTTGGGTTTATATCAGGGCTCTCTAGCCTGTTCCATTGGTCTATGAGTCTGTTCTTGTGTCAATACCAAATTGTCTTGAATACTGTGGCTTTGTAGTAGAGCTTGAAGTTGGGGAGCATAATCCCCGCAGTGTTATTCTTCCTTCTCAGGACTGCTTTGGCTATTCGGGGTCTTTTGTGGTTCCATATGAATTTTATTTATTTATATATTTTAATAATTTATTTTGGTATCATTAATCTACAATTACATGTGCAATATTATGGTGATTAAACTACCCCCTTCATCAGGTCCCCCCCACCAACCCCATTACAGTCACTGTCCATCAGCGTAGTGAGATGCTATAGAGTCACTACATGTCTTCTCTGAGTTGTACAGCCCTCCCCATGCCTCCCCAACATTACATCTGCTAATCGTACTGCCCTTTTTCCCTCTTATCCCGCCCTTCCCACCCATCTTCCCCAGTTCTTTCCCTTTGGTAACTATTAGTCCGTTCTTGGGTTCTGTGAGTCTGCTTCTCTTTTGTTCCTTCAGTTTTTTTCTTTGTTCTTATACTCCACATATGAGTGAAATCATTTGATACTTGTCGTTTTCGGCTTGGCTTATTTCACTGAGCATAATACCCTCTAACTCCATCCATGTTGTTGCAAATGGTAGGATTTGTTTTCTTCTTATGGCTGAATAATATTCCATTGTGTATATGTACCACCTCTTCTTTATCCATTCATCTACTGATGAACACTTAGGTTGCTTCCATTTCTTGGCTATTGTAAATAGTGCTGCAATAAACATGAGGGTGCATCTGTCTTTTTGAAACTGGGATGCTGCATTCTTAGGGTAAATTCCTAGGAGTGGAATTCCTGGGTCAAATGGTATTTCTATTTTGAGTTTTTTGAGGAACCTCCATACTGCTTTCCACAATGGTTGAACTAATTTGCATTCCCACCAGCAGTGTAGGAGGGTTCCCTTTTCTCCACATCGTTGCCAACATTTGTTGTTGTTTGTGTTTTGGATGTTGGCCATCCTCACTGGTGTGAGGTGATATCTCATTGTGGTTTAATCTGCATTTCTCTGATGACCAGCGATGTGGAGCATCTTTTCATGTGCCTGTTGGCCATCTGAATTTCTTCTTTAGAGAAGTGTCTATTCATGTCCTGTGCCCATTTCTTAATTGGATTATTTGCTTTTTGTTTGTTAAGGTGCGTGAGTTCTTTATATATTTTGGATGTCAACCCCTTATCAGATGCATCATTTATGAATATATTTTCCCATACTGTAGGATGTCTTTTTGTTCTACTGATGGTGTCCTTTGCTGTACAGAAGCTTTTCAGCTTGATATAGTCCCACTTGTTCATTTTTGCTTTTGTTTCCCGTGTTTCCGATCTTAAAGGAAAAGCTTTCAGCTTCTGGCTGTTAAGTATAATGTTGGCTGTGGGTTTGTTATATATGGCCTTAATGATGTTGAGGTACTTGCCCTGTATACCCATTTTGCTGAGGGTTTTTATCATGAATAGATGTGGAATTTTGTCAAATGCTTTTTCAGCATCTATGGAGATGATCATGTGGTTTTTGTCCTCCTTTTTGTTGATGTGGTGGATGATGTTGATGGATTTTCAAATGTTGTACAGTCCTTGCATCCCTGGAATAAATCCTACTTGATCATGATGGATGATCTTTTTGATGTGTTTTTGAATTCGGTTTGCTAATATTTTGTTGAGTATTTTTGCATCTATGTTCATCAGGGATATTGGTCTGTAATTTTCTTTTTTTGTGGTGTCCTTGCCTGGTTTTGGTGTTAGAGTGATGCTGGCCTCATAGAATGAGTTTGGAAGTATTCCCTCTTCTTATACTCCTTGGAAAAGTTTAAGGAGGATGGGTATTAGGTCCTCACTAAATGTTTGATAAAATTCAGTGGTGAAGCCATGTGGGTCAGGGGTTTTGTTCTTACGTAGGTTTTTGGTTACCAGTTCAATTTCTTTGCTGCTAATTGGTCTGTTCAGATTTTCTGTTTCTTTCTGGGTCATTCTTGGAAGGTTGTATTATTCTAGAAAGTTGTCCATTTCTTCTAGGTTACCAGGTTGTTAGCATATAAGTTTTCATTGTATTCTCTAATAATTCTTTGTATTTCTGTGGTGTCCGTCGTGATTTTTCTTTTCTCATTTCTGATTCTATTTATGTGAGTAGACTCTCTTTTTTTCTTGATAAGTCTGGCTAGGGTTTTATCTATTTTGTTTATTTTCTCAAAGAACCAGCCCTTGCTTTCACTGATTCTTTCTATTGTTTTATTCTTCTCGATATTATTTATTTATGCTCTAATCTTTATTATGTACCTCCTACTGACTTTGGGACTTATTTGTTCTTCTTTTTCTACTTTTGTTAATTCTGAGTATAGACTGCTTATACAGGATTGTTCTTATTCCTGAGGTAGGCCTGTATTGCAATATACTTTCCTCTTAACATAGCTTTTGCTGTGTCCCACAGATTTTGCAGTGTTGAATTATTGTTGTCATTTGTCTCCATATATAGCTTGATCTCTGTTTTTATTTAGTCATTGATCCATTGGTTATTTAGGAGTATGTTGCGAAGCCTCCATGTGTTTGTGGGATTTTTTATTTTCTTTCCGTAATTTATTTCTAGTTTCATACTTTTGTGGTCTGAGAAACTGGCTGGTACAGTTTCAATCTTTTTGATTTTACTGAGCTCTTTTTGTGGCCTAGTATATAGTCTATTCTGGAAAATGTTCCATGTGCACTTGAGAAGAATGTGTATCCTGCTGCTTTTGGGTGCAGAGTTCTGTAGATGTCTGTTAGGTCCATCTGTTTAGTGTGTTGTTCAGTGCCTCTGTGTCTTTACTTATTCTCTGTCTGGTTGATCTATCCCTTGGAGTGAGTGGTGTGTTGAAGTCTCCTAAAATGAATGCATTGCTGTCTATTTCCTCCTTTAATTCTGTTAGTATTTGTTTCACATATGCTGGTGCTCCTGTGTTGGGTGCATATATATTTATAATGGTTATATCTTCTCGTTGGACTAACCCCTTTATCATTCTGTAATGTCCTTCTTTATCTCTTGCTACTTTCTTCATTTTGAAGTCTATTTTGTCTGATACAAGTACTGCAACTCCTGCTTTTTTCTCTTTGTTCTTTGCATGAAATATCTTTTTCCATCCCTTCACTTTTAGTCTGTGTACATGTTTCGGTTTGAGGTGAGTCTCTTGTAAGCAGCACATAGATGGGTCTTGCTTTTTTATCCACTCTGTTACTCTGTGTCTTTTGATTGGTGCATTCAGTCCATTTACATTTAGGGTGATTATCGATAGATATGTATTTATTGCCATTGCTGGCTTTAGATTCATGGTTACCAAAGGTTCAAGGGTTGCTTCTTTACTATCTAACAATCTAAGTTAACTTTCTTGTTAAGTTATTGTAAAACCGTCTGATGTTTCTTTATTTCTCTCCCTTCTTATTCTTCCTCCTCCATTCTTTATATACTAGGTGTTTTATTCTTTGCCTTTAGTTAGTATTTGGATGGTCTGCTTTCTTTGCTATGATTTTATTTTCTCTGGTGACATCTTTTTAGCCTTAGGGGTGCTTCCCTCTAGAGCAGTCCGTTTAAGATATCCTGTAGTGGTGGTTTATGAGAGGCAAACTCTCTCAACTTTCTTTTGTCTGGAAATTGTTTAATCCCTCCATCATATTTAAATGATAATCGTGCTGGATACAATATTCTTGGTTCGAGGCCCTTCTGTTTCATTACGTTAAATATATCATGCCATTCTCTTCTGGCCTGTAAGGTTTCTGTTGAGAAGTCTGATGATAGTCTGATGGGTTTTCCTTTGTAGGTGATCTTTTTTCTCTCTCTATGTGCCTTTAATACTCTGTCTTTATCTTTGATCTTTGCCATTTTCATTATTATGTGTCTTGGTGTTGTCTTCATTGGGTCCCTTGTGTTGGGAGATCTGTGGGCTTCTGTGGACTGCGAGACTATTTCCTTCCCCAGCTTGGGAAAGTTTTCAGCAATTATTTCTTCAAAGACATTTTCTATCCCTTTTTCTCTCTCTTCTTCCTCTGGTACTCCTATAATGCGAATATTGTTCTGTTTGGATTGGTCACACAGTTCTCTTAATATTCTTTCATTCCTAGAGATCCTTTTATCTCTCTCTGCCTCAGCTTCTCTGTTTTCCTGTTCTCTGATTTCTATTCCATTAACAGTCTCTTGCATCTCATCCAGTCTGCTGTTTAGCCCGTTGATCGCTTGTCTGATTTCTGCATTGTCTTTCTTCACTTCCCTCACGTCCGTCCTCAGCTCCTGCACATTTCTCTTTTGATCCATCAGCATCGTTATGACTTTTATTGTGAATTCTTTTTTCAGGAAGACTGTGCATGTCCATCCCTTCAGGCTCCCTCTGTGGGGTTGTCTCTTGATCTTAGTCTGGACCATACTCCTCTGTCTTTTCATGGCTATAGAAGTGGTCAGTGGTAGTTGCCACATATGTCAGCTGGGCTCTTTAAGACTTTAAAAAGAAAAAAAAAGAGAGAAAAAAAGAAAGAAAAGAAAAGAAAAAAGAAAGAGAAGAAAATACAAACAAAACAAAACAAAACAAAAACAACAACAGCAAAAAAAAAAAAACGCCCACCAGGAGTAGATTCTGTGGGGATGCTGTAGGTGGCGCTGTTGCTCCAGTATTCCTAAGCTGTGGCCGCGCTGCTCCGCAGGGCCCTTTATAGCTCTGCTTCGCGGGGTGCCATGTCCTCTCAGGTGCGGATACACGCTGTGCGCTTTCCTGTGTATTCTGTTCTCTATTTTAGGAATAGTTGTATTTGCTGTAGTTTCATAGATATATATAGTTTTCAGAGGAGATTTCTGCCGCCCTGCTCATGCCACCTTCTTCCCGGAAGTCCAATTGTGTTAGTATTTGTTTCACATATGTAGGTGCTCCCGTGTTGGGCGCATAGATATTTATAATGGTTATATCTTCTTGTTGGATTGACCCTTTTATCATTATGTAATGTCCTTCTTTGTCTCTTGTGGGTTTCTTTGTTTTGAAGTCTATTTTGTCTGATACAAGTACTGCAACTCCTGCTTTTTTCTCCCTATTAGTTGCATGAAATAGCTTTTTTTGTCCCTTCACTTTTAGTCTGTGTGTGTCTTTGGGATTAAAGTGAGTCTCTGGTAGGCAGCATATAGATGGGTCTTATTTTTTTGTCCATTCTGTGAATCTGTGTCTTTTGATTGTGCATTCAGTCCATTTACATTTGCAGTGATTATCGATAGTATGTACTTATTGGCATTGCAGGCTTTAGATTCTTGGTTACCAAAGGTTCAAGGTTAACTTCCTTAGTATTCGAGAGTCTAACTTAACTTACTTAATATGCTATTACAAACACAATCTAAAGGTTCTTTTCTTCTTATTATTCTTTTTTCTTCCTCCTCCATTCTTTATCTATTAGGTATCATATTCTGTACTCTTTGTCTATCCACTGATTGACTTTGGAGATAGTTATTTTAATTTTTGCATTCGCTTAGTAATTAGCTGTTCTACTTTCTTTACTGTGGTTTTATTACCTCTGGTGACAGCTATTAAACCTTAGGAACACTTCCATCTATAGCAGTCCCTCTAAAATACACGGTAGAGATGGTTTGTGGGAGGTAAATTCTCTTAGCTATTGCTCATCTGGAAATTGTTTAATCCCTCCTTCAAACTTAAATGATAATCCTGCCAGATAAAGTATTCTTGGTTCAAGGCCCTTCCACTTCAGTGCATTAAATACATCATGCCACTCCCTTCTGGCCTGTAAGGTTTGTGTTGAGAAGTCTGATGATCGCCTGATGGGCTTTCCTTTGTATGTGATCTTATTTCTCTCTCTGGCTGCTTTTAATAGTCTGTCCTTATCCTTGATCTTTGCCATTTTAATTACTATATGTCTTGGTGTTGTCTTTCTTGGGTCCCTTGTGTTGGGAGATCTGTGCATCTCCATGGCCTGAGAGAGTATCTCCTTCCCCAGATTGGGGAAGTTTTCAGCAATCACCTCCTCAAAGACACTTTCTATCCCTTTTTCTCTCGGTATCCCTATAATGCAAATATTGTTCCATTTGGATTGGTCACACAGTTCTCTCAATATTCTTTCATTCTTAGAGATCCTTTTTTCTGTCTGTGTGTCTATCTTGTTTATATTTCTCTTCTCAAGTTTCTATGCAATTTATCATGTCCTCCACTGTATCAAATCTGCTTTTAATACCGTCCATTGTGCTCTTCAATGTTTGGATCTCCGACCGGAATTCATTCCTGAGTTCCTGAATATTTTTCCATACCTCCATGAGCATGTTAATGATTTTTATTTTGAACTCCTTTTCAGGAAGAGTCATGAAGTCAATGTAATTTAAATCTTTCTCAGGAGTTGTATTCATAATTTTACTCTGAACCAGATTCCTTTAGCATTTCGTATTTGTATTTGGCTCCCTCTAGTGCCCAGAAGCTCTATTCTCTGGAGCTGCTCAGCCCCTGAAGCAATGTCAGGGGTCACAGGGGAGTGGTATTGGTGCCTGGGGTGGTAGGAAAGAGGTGTTTCCTGCTACCCGGCTGCTATGCTTGTCTCTACTGCCTGAACAAATGGCCAGAGCACACATGTATAAGCCTGTATGCTTTGCGTTTGTGGTTGCTGTAGGTAGATCATCCCTCTGGCTGGCCTAACGCCAGGGTAGGGTTTGCCAGTTTGTGAGCCAGGTGGGGCTGGCTGAGAGAAAGGCGCAGTAGGCTGCATATCATGGAGGGGGTCCTTGGAGCTGTGTGGCCATCCAGGGAGCTGGAGCACCTGAAGATTGTCTAAGGAGGAAGATTTCTTTTTCCTCCTTATACATGACAGTCTATATGGCAAAACTCCCAACCTGCTTTGCAGAGTGCACCCAGACAATTTTGGCTACCTGTCCTCTCTCCTGAGCCATAAGCTCTGTGCAATCCTTGCCCTTTTAGCAGCTCTCTTGCTAAGGGCTTCCTTTTTAGGAAGTCTCTCAGATTGCCCACCTTTGTTTTGTCCCAGAGCAGCTGGACATGGATCCCACCTTTCCACAAGCGGCTGGAATCTCATCTCTCCAGGAATTCTGCCTGTCTTTGCTTTCCAAACCCATAATCATGAGAGTATCATGCAAGCACCAGGAATTGTAGGTTTGTGCTCCTAGAGCAGATCTCCAGAGTTAGGTATTCAGCAGTCCCAGGCCTCCACTCCCTCCCTCCTCAGTTTCTCTTCCTTCTGCTGGTGAGCTGGGGTTGGGGAAAGGCTTGGGTCCCACCGGGCCACAGCTTTGGTACATTACTCTGTTCTGGGATGTCTGCTCTTTTCTGCAGGTATATGCAGTCTGGTGCAGTCCTCTTTCCTGTTGCGCTTTCAGGATTAGTTGTATTAATTACATTTTTATATTATATGCGGTTTTAGGAGGAAGCCTGTGTCTCACCTCTCATGCAGCCATCTTTAATCCTCCAGTGATATTGGACAAAATTCCTATGCTGAATCCTAAACTGCAGTGTGATGGGATCAGGAGGTAGGGCCTTTGGGAAGTTATTAGGTCATGAGAAGGGAGTCCTCAAGTGAATGAGATTAATGCTCTTAGAAAAGGAACACCAGGGAGCTCCTTTACCCCTTCCTCCATGTAAGCTTACAGCAAGAAGACAGCAATATGTGCACCAGGAAGTAGGCTCTCACCAGACACTGAATCTACTGATGCCTTGATCTTGGACTACCTAGCATCCATGATGGTGAGAAATAAATTCTTGTTGTTTATCAGCCACTGAGTTTTGGTGTTTTGTTATAGTAGCCTGAACAGACTAAGACACTTGTCAAAATGCTTTCTTTTTTTTATTTGGGCCTGGAGTTTGCCATGGGCTTTTTCACTACCTGTGGGTAAAATTGTAATATTTCCAGAATATCTTGCCTGGTTTTAGTACATCTGCATATCGATAGTGTTCAAAGGTGGAGAGAAGTATGGCTTTAGAGCATTTGCATCATTCCTCTGGTGTGGAGAGAAGTTCATCTCCATATCAGTGGGTAATTACCTGGGTAACCGCGGGCATCTCTGGACTTGAGTGGTTAAGGGGAGGGGGCTGGCTTGCTCGGAAGTTTTTGATGCTGCTGGAGCAGGAGAGAGACATTGTCCAGACTGCAGTTTGTAAACAATAAATGAGTTTTAAACTTTACTTCTCCTTTTGACTGATTTCGGTTTTTAGAGGTATTTTGCCCTGGGATTTCTTCTCCCAGGACTTACATCTGGTGTAGTCGGGAGGGTTCCTCTGAACTGAAAATCTGTTATAATGGGTGCGACCTTTGGGAGGACCACCCCTAGAAATGATGGGGAGAAATGGTGCTTGCGCTGAGGGATGTGTGTTTACACTCGTGTCGTCATGGAGGCACCACTACTGGTACTGGCTGCACCCACCCCAGCGCATGGCCTGAGCCTAAGGCTATTGCTTCTGCCACTGCTGCTATTCCTGCTGCCGGCCAGAGCCTGGGCACAACTATGGAAAGGAGCAGAGGTCCAGTTCACCTTGATAGAGAAGCAACTGGCTGCTGTGAACCATGCCTTGCTGGCTACAGAGCCCATCACCGCAACAGCTCCGACCAAGGTAATAACTACCTATCCCATCGTGGGGTGGATGATAGACTGGACCCAAAGGCCACAGAGTGGTGTGGCACAGACATCTACTGTATATCGTGTGACTGGTTATTTGCCTTTGGCATCTGCAGGGAATAATGAAGCAGACACATTGGCCCAGGTGCACTGGCTAGAAGGAAAGCCTGCCTCTGATGAGGCCCAATGGCTACATCAGCGTTTGTTGTACATGGGGCAAAAGACAATGTGGGCTGTGTCCCGTCGGTTGGGCTTGCCATTGACCTTTGAAGCAGTCAGCTGAGCCTGGAAGAAGGAGTGCCCTGCATGTTGTGCACATCAGCAAACCACCAAGAGGGGCCTAGAGCGTCTCTTTGCAGCCTATGGCCAGTCACCGGTGATTGAGAGTGATCAAGGCACCCACTTTATTGGACATGCATTGCAAGGATGGGTGCAGCAATTAGGAATAAAATGGACGTGGGCTTGGACATTTCGACATGAATCGGCGATGGCTGGCTCTTCTGGCACCTTGGGGAAAAGGCCTGGAAGCTGGCCTCCTGCGTATTCCTGGAATTCCAGCAAAGTGTCCCCCCACAATCATGGTTATTTGCTGGTACATTCCTTGTGTTCTGGATGCACCTCCTGGCTGCAGCTGCTGCATGATGGCTGGAATGGACAAGCTTTGGATTTAATCTGCATGGGACTTTGAACCTAGCTGAATCCTCTGGCTTGCGAATTATGATTGTGTTGCTGTTGTCAAGAAAAAAATGCTTAAAGAGAGGCTTGACTTTGTCTAATATTTGGTAAAAGTTTTGTGAGCCATCTAGCATGGTTGTTAGGAATGAGTAAACAGGTGTAGAAACATTTTGTGCTTTAGTGAGTGTGCTGTAAAGTACATTTACTTAATTTGCATAGGCTGAATCCTCTGGCTTGAGGATTATCAAGATTTTATTGCTGTTGCTATTGTATGTTACTAGATTGGTTGGAAGATGGGGGATGAGTAAATTGTAAGGCGAGATTTCTGGAGGGGTGACCTGTGGTTAAAATGGTAACATTTCCAGAATACCTCACCTGGCTTTGGTATATCTGCATATCAACAGGCATTAAGAGGTGGAAAGAAGTAGGCTTTTAGTGTATTTGCATCTTTCCTCAGGGGTGGGGAAGTTCATCTCCGTATCAATGGGTAATTACCTGGGCAACTGGAGGGCTTATCTGTACCTGAGAGGTTAAGGTGAAGGGGCTGGCTTGCTTACCAGTTTTTGCTGCTGCTGCTTGGAGCAGGAGAGAGACATTGGCCGGACTGCAGTTTGTAGGCAATAAACGGGTTTTAAACTTTATTTCTCCCTTTGACTGATTTTGGTTTTTAGAGGTATTTTGCCCCAGGATTTCCTCTCCCTGGACTTAACCACCTTTCACAGAGTACCACAGGGCTATAGAGACAAATACAGGCATATGCCTATCCTCAGATCCGTGAACGAGGCTCATTAGGCTCAGATTTTGGAGATGGAATGGGCCTCAATACAGCAACTCCCCCAACAGTTTATTCCAAAGATCTTTGAAGATTATTTTCCCTATGGGTTTTAAATTTTGGAAGAATTTTGCGTACTAAATATAATGAACTTACTGAATGATAGCTGCTGTAGCTCTTGGGGAGGATAGAGTGGAAAAAGATAAATATTTGATTTTGTTATGCTTTCTGAAGTCTGGAAGTTGTTTACAGACCCCCAGTAGTGTATTTGAGTTCAGGGATTCCTGGTCATGAAAAGTCTTTTCAGTCCAGTGGGGTTGGCTGTTCAGTCCACCTTTCTGAGTACAGGGTGGGTTATTATTTTAAGCTATGTATCCTAGAAGGGTCCCAGCAAAAATATTTCTCCTGGATCATCTTCCAGCATTGAGATTTTTCACCCATTTGTTCTGTAGGTAACATAGAGGCTTGGATTGTGTGCTACTTACTACCTGGTCTGTCTTCTGCTCCTCCAAAGAGTGACTATAAACATTTTAAAGGCAGAGGCATCTTTTTCTCAGACTCCTAAGACTCTACACTGCATTTTGAAGAGATTAAATGTGTGACAGACAAAAAACCTACAGAGGGAGGTGTGGAATGGTAAAGAGAAGTTTGAAGGACAATCCTCAACATATTGCCTCCCTCACACCTCCAGTTCAAGAGAGATGGTGTAAAGTTTGCCTCCCTAAGTTCCCTAAGATGATGGTAGAGATGGCTGTTAGGTAAAATATGTGAAATGTAAGTTGGGGGCTAAGAAGTCTGATAACTATCTGCCAAGGCAGGGGCCCAGATGGGCAGATAAAGGCTAATGGTCCAGGCTTCAGGCAATCATTTCAAATATCAGGTCTGTGATTAGGGAGGACACAAATAATTAGGGCAGAATCACAGGCTCTGCCTGGCTCAGAATTCCAGCAATAGTCCTAAGGTGCACTCATCTGTCTGGAGCCAGGCAGATTTGCCCCAACTTGTTGGTAAGCAACCGTTCAGATCACTCTAAACTAATCATGGACCAGAGGAGATGCTGTGTGGCCTTTCTTTTCCCCTCTTAGCTTCTTCCTTGCTCTCTCATGAAAAGAGGCAGCGGAATAAGTAACCTTAAAAAAAAAAAAGTCAGAAGCTTCTTATAAAGTCTTCAGACAAAATTACCCGTTAAGGACACAACCTAAGAATTCAAATGTAAACTCAGCTGGAAAATACCAAACACCTTGCAGTATTTTCAGAACCTGTCTCAATAATAACACCCTGTCAGACTATGCATCACATTTTTTTTTGGTTTGGGAACTGTCTGGTCATTAATGGGCCATTGAACATTATAGCAGGGAGGTCACCTGTCACCTAGGCAGGCGGTTTCCAAACCATGGCTTAGAGTTGGTGGCTGAGAATGTGAGCCCTGAAGTCAGAAAGGGTGGGGTCCAACGCATCCTCTGCTCTTGATTAGGCATGTGACCTTGGACTAGTGACTCAACCTCTCTGAGACTCAGAATTATGAGCTGTAAAACTGGGTAAAAAACTCAGTCCCCACCTCACAGGGACCGGAGGTGTGGGTGAGATGCCGAATGTAAAGGTGTACTTTGGAATATATTGGTGGATTAAAAAAGTCTATGTGCACATAAGAATTCCAGGACCCCACAGTAAGTCCTTGCATTCCTAAGAGGCCACAGCCCACAGTGTGGGCAGTTTGGGAACCATTTAAGGCTTGTCCAATATCCTCAGAATAGTGAAGAGAGGAAAACAGGTCCAGGGAGAGGAAGTGACTTTTCCAAGGTTACACAGGAAGTTAGGGGCACAGCCTGGTTTAGGACTGGGGTTTTTGAATTTCCGAGATCTCAGTGGGCTCTTTGCAATGTTCCTCCCTTGGGACCTCCCCTCAGGGTAGAACCACCAAAGTAATACCAAAGCCTGCGTGCCCTGGGAGTCAGAAGGTCTGGAGGTGGGCAGTGGTCTGGGGCTGCAGGAGATCAAAATTTAGAGTTAGGCTGTCAATGAGTTGTTCTGGATAGGAGAGAGAATCATAAGGTAGTCAAAACTGATGTAAATTAAAGTTACGGATTCATTGGATAAATGGGACTGAAAAACAGAAACATGGAACATAAGGCATTGTATTTCTGCTCACTCTTCTTCCCAGCACCTCCAAACATTTTATAACATGGTTTGGTCAGATCTTAAAGTCTCAAAGTCCTTTGTCTTTTAGGTGTTTTTGCTTCCACCCCAACCCAATTCAATAAGGCTTTTGTTTCTTTTTAATCTAACAATAAACCTTGTAATCATATCAGTACATATAGATTTACCTCATACTTAAAAAAAAAAACTGCATAGTATTCCAATGTATGATAGCAGCATACATTAATTTGACCTGTTCTCTATTGTTTCCAGTCTTTTGGGGACCCATAAACAATGGTCAGTGAATATCTTCACACATTCATCTCTGTACAAATTTGTAATATTCACTTGTGGAATAAGTTCCTAGACATGGAATTACTGTGTTAGTGGGTCTATGCACTTTCAGTTTTGATAAACTTGGCCAAAATGCTGCTAGCGTAGAGGTGTTAGCAATTCTATACAGCAGCTATATATAGAAGGGCCTTATTCCTTATCCCTGGTCTGTTTAGGGGCCTTTTACCACTACCATTATAATGTTGTATGTCCTGTTTCCTGATTTTTCAACATTCATTTGCTCACATGTCTACCACGTGCCAAGCACTGTGCTAGGTGCTGTGAATACAGCTATGAACAAGCCTTAAGCAATTCTTGCCTTTGCTGTATGTGGGGGTCCCTGGGGCTCCTACAGTTGCTTGAAAACACAAGACGGAAAATGTTTGCTGAGTTGGCCTCCCACCAAGGAAAGGCAGGTGTCAAAAATTATTTTTAGGACATTATGCTAAGTGAAATAAGCCAGTCAAAAAAAGATAAACACTGTGTGATTCCACCTATGTAAGGTATCTAAAGTCGCCCACCTATGTAAGGTATCTAAACTTTTGGAAATAGAAACTAGAATGTATTTATGAGTCTCTGAGGTTGTTAAGGGACTGGAGGGAGGAAATGAGGTGTTGTTTTTGCTCTGGAGTTTCAATTTTGCAGGATGAAAAAGTTCTAGAGATCAGTTAACAACAATATGTATACAGTTAACACTACTGTACAGTACATTTGTAAATGGTTAAGCTGGTAAAGTTTATGGTTTTTCCCCCACAATTAAAAAAAAAAGTGTTTAGGCGCAAAAGATAGTATGAGACAGATGGGTAGGAGACAAGCTACTAAGCCCGGCCTCACGATGGGGATGATGATGAGGATAGGTTTTTTCAAAAGTTGAAAGAGACAACCAGTGAGCCCTTCCTTCTTTGTCTTCTCACCGTTGTCTGTGAAAAGGTGACCAAAAAATCTTACTATCTATTAGAGATAATAAATCATACCAAAAGACGTGTTTTCTGTGCTTTTTCTCCAGAGAGCAAAGGGCATAAATATCCTTTCTGATACCACTTACAAAAGCCGAAAGAGAACCTTAGCTTCATACCTCTCTGAGGCGTCCCTTCTTCAACAGGCAGAAGAACTAGAAGAGAAAGTTCTCTCTATGAAAAGGAGGTAAGGTACGACTAAGTGGAAACCTGGGAGACCACATTCCCCAGCACGCACTGCTCCTCCTGGAGCGCAGTCAGTGACGGAAAAAGACGCATTGTTTTTGCGACAGGAATGGGGCCGGGCGGAAGACTACATTTCTCGGGGTGCAAAACGCCACCACTCTCTTTGCATCCTGGCTTGCTTTCTGGTAGTTGGCGTTGCCCGCCAAAGGGACCCGAGGGGAGGGGCATGTTTAAGATTGGGAAGCCTCGCGGTCTACGGAGCTTGACACTTCCAAAGAGGAAGGAGGTGGGGGAAAAGCTGTTTTACTATAAGTGAAAACAGTTCCCGCGCCGGCTGGCGAAGGTTTATGGCCTCCTCTCTTATTTATTGTTTCTCAGAGGCAATGCCAGGTCCCCATTGGCCGAAGAACGGGAGAGCAGGTGGGAAGTCCGTGAAGCCCCAAATCGAAGTTATCTGTGTCTCCCTATTGGTCCTCGCCTGGAGCGCAGGCGCAAGTGCTCCAAGTGCCATCTCTGGGGACTAGTGAGCGACAATTGGCCAAAGCCCGCGAAGTAGAAGTCCGGATTGGTAGTTGCTAGCAGGAGCCTGGTTTCTTCCTTGACTTCTGCAAGTGATAGTGTGTGATTGGTTTAAATCCGCGGGCACCTGACGGTGATTGGGTGGAAGCCACAGTCGGAGTACGGTCATTGGTTGGTGGTGGGGCCATCCCTCCTCTGGCGGGCAGCGAATGATGAAATGGGAACGGGGAGGGGAAAGGCCGCGACGGGAGCTCGCGACCTCCGGCGCCATTTTGTAGAGAAACAAGCGGAGTTAACCGAAGAGGGATTTGAGGAGAGCCGGAGTCGGGGACCCAGGAGTTTCCCGTGTCCAGCACTGCCCGAGCCGCCTGAGGTGAGGTGGCCTGGGGTTAGGGGCTGGGGCCGGCTGGCGGTGTCAGCTACGAAACGCAGATGCCGGTGGAGCAACGAACGGGGTGGTCTCGGGACCACTGGGAGCTTTTCCCGGAGCTCCGCGGAGGAGCGGTCGGGACGGGGAAGTGGCGCCGCGGGAGAGGGCGGGCTCACCCCGCGGCTCGCGGAGTCTGGGCTCTAAAGAGAAGAAGCTGGGGCGAAGGCTCCACGAAACGGAGGGCAGAGCGCGAGGTGAGACCCGGGGTGGCCCCCGGCCCGGGGCTGAAGGCGCTGAGGACGGCGGAGGCGGCAATTCGGGCGGCTGGGCCTCGCTTCGTGCGGGTTGCACCCTCCTCAGACCCCACGAGCTCCTCAACTGCTCCTTTCTCTCCGAGCTGCCGGATGAGTGCGGTGGGCTTCGGTCTCCGAGGCCTAGTTCCTGGGGTGAGGGGACCTTGTTTGAGTAGTTGGAGGCTCCCAGTTCTTTTTCTGTGGACCTGGAGCTGCCAGTCACCCTCCCCTCGCCCGCAGCACGTTGTCAAAGCCCCGGTGTTTCGGGTGCCTGCCGGTGGCAGGGGCGGGCGCGAGCGAGCACTTCCTTATTGCTGCTTGCCACAGGTTTTGTTCAGTCGCGCGCCCGGGGCGCTCACACTGTCTCCGAAGTCGGCCTTCACCCACTGGGCCCAGTGTCTGTCCTGTAGTGGCGATTCTGCTCACCCATGGGAAGTGTCCCCCTAGTGAGCACTCAGAGGCCTCAGGCTGGTGAGATTTTTCTCCACGTCTTCTGGGGGTTACTTACGGCCAAACATCCGAGTAGTCTTTTTCAATACTATCTCCTCTGTAGAATTCAACCAACAGGGCTCACTGGTAATTACTACCCCCATTAGGTTAAAAAGAAAAATGATTGGTATCTGTGGGTTTGAAAATGTGTTCGGAATAAACTTTGAGAAGCAAACTTTTTCCCTGAAGTCACTCAATCAAATGTCACATTTCTTAGAGCTCTAATAAAAATTATGTTTTCTTTGGAAGTTGAGTAACAATTTAATTCCCACTTCTGTGTAATTCGATTGCTTTGGAGGATTTAACTGTCAGTTATTGGGTGAATATAATTGAATTTTTTTGCGCAAAATTCTGAACATATCCCTTATGACAGTGTTTGATAGGAATAGGGATGCATGCATGAAAAAAGGGGAGGACAAATAAAAATTAGTACGTAGGTCAAGCAGATTAAGAACAAACTTATTGTAGAGGCATTTGGGTTTAATATATTAGTGATCTGTGACATTCTACCCTTTCAAAGACTGGCAGCATAGTATTTTTGCTGTTAATAAGTTATATGGTAACAGTTTAATCATGTTTTTGGACACTGCAGATTGTTACCCTGTTGAAGGAGAAAATGAGCTGATACGTAGTTTTAGGCATCTAGTTGTGCTTTTGACTGAAATGTTGCTAAAACTTGGAGAGTTGGTTCCTTCTCAACAAGAGTGGGTCCAAAATCCTTCAGTGGAAATTTAAGTCTAGAATCAAGTCACAAAGACTTGACAATAACTGAAAGTTTTTCCCTTTCTTGCTTAAGGTTGTCATCTTAGAAGTTTTAAGGCATGGTTTGTGGTATTATGGTGGAACAGAGCTGAACTTCTCTTGGTTCCTAAATCACTCCAATGGATCCCTGGCTTTTAGTCTCTAAATTTCTTAATTTCTCTCTAGTCTGTAAGTTTTTAGTGGAGTTTTAAATCCTGGTCTCTTTAACATGGAATCTTGTCAGGCTAAGTACCGTGACATTCTTGTAACTTTGACTTCAGTCACTTAAAAACAACAGCAGCAAAACAGCTCTTAAGTACAGAAGAGGATATGCTTGCTATCTCTATGAAACGTGCTTAAAGAATAATCTCAAATTATTATTACATGTTGCTTTTTCCAAGTGTGTTTTTGGTTAGATTCTGATCTAGGTAAGAAAAGCTTTCTTTTTAATCCGCTAAAATTTATGAACCTAAATCTTTATTTCATTATGAGGTAACAGATCTTTAACACTCAGTGCCATGGAAGAGAGTTTGTCCACAATAATTCTAATTGACTGTTCAAGATATTTTAAGACATTAATTTTTGTTAAATGTTTATGCTTCTTGAATTAACAAAAAATAGTAGCCTATCATTTGAAATCCTGTATTTAATAAACTTGGTATATTCTTTTATAAGAGAACAAAACTAAATTACAAGTCATTTAAAAATACTAGCTGAAGTACTTCTTAAACGGCCCTCTGACCAAACTGAACTTCCTGCTGGGAAGTTTCAAAATGGCATCCCACCTAGTCTTATTTTAAGACCTTACATACAGAAAAATCCTACAGTTCCTTTTCTGTTTGCTTACAGTTTTGAAGAAGCATGTTTCAAAACTAAAATGGGCTCGAAACCTGTTGCACCCTCTATATATACAATAGTTTATTTTAATGTCCTTTTTACTTATACATTTATTTGTAAGAATGTAACAAAGCAAATAAAACAAATTGTTTATTGAAAAGCACTGCTTGACAAATCAGTAATTAGAGGTGCAGACTTAATTTGAAACCCTATATTGAGATTTGAAGGAAATGCAGCCTTCAGAAGTACAGAGTGTAGATTTAAGAAATGCATTTCTGTCTTTAATGCTGGAAAGCTCAGCATAAACCTCCGAGATAAAATGTCTTGGTTAATTTTGTTACAGTGGTTAGAAGGAAATTCGTAGAATGTTGAATGAGATGTCTGCAGGAGGGGGTGTGGTGTGTTTGTGTGTGTGTGTGTGTGTGTGTGTGTGTGTGAGAGAGAGAGAGAGAGAGAGAGAGAGAGAGAGTGAGTGAGTGAGTGATGGGGGAAGAGAGATACTAGGCTAATTACGTGAGGTGGAAGGAACGCAAAGTTTGAAAGACTATCTTACTGTTCTTTAAATTTCATATTAAGAGCTATCAGTATTTTTTCTCTTTCAGATAGGTTGAAAGTTTGTCACCTTGGATTTATAGCTCCTAGTTTTATTTATTTTTTATAATTTTGGTATCAATCTACAATTACATGTGCAATACCATGGTGATTAAACTACCCCTTCATCAGGTCCCCCCCACCAACCCCATTACAGTCACTGTCCATCAGCGTAGTGAGATGCTATAGAATCACTACTTGTCTTCTCTGAGTTGTATAGCCCTCCCCATGCCCCCCCCAACATTACTTCTGCTAATCGTAATACCCCTTTTACCCTCTTATCCCTCCTTTCCCACCTATCTTCCGCAGTCCCTTTCCCTTTGGTAACTATTAGTCCGTTCTTGGGTTCTGTGAGTCTGCTGCTGTTTTGTTCCTTCAGTTTTTTTTTTTCTTTGTTCTTATACTCCACATATGAGTGAAATCATTTGATACTTGTCTTTTTTGGCTTGGCTTATTTCACTGAGCATAATACCCTCTAGCTCCATCCACTTGTTGCAAATGGTAGGATTTGTTTTCTTCTTATGGCTGAATAATATTCCATTGTGTATATGTACCACATCTTCTTTATCCATTTATAGCTCCTAGTTTTAAAATGCCGTGTTATTTTTAAGTATTATGTAGACTCATCATAAGAACAGTTTTACCCCTTTGTTTCAGACCCTTTGTCTTTTTGCAATAGCTTTCTAATTAACCTCCAGTATCTTTTACCCATCATTTGTTTATGGGGTTTGTGTAAAAAGTCATATATGAATACATTCTGATTGTAAATGATTCTAGGAAAATAGTTCTCTACTGCCAAACTGCCTCCTAAAACACTGGATTGAAAATAGTCATCTGCGCTCAAAAGGCCCTTCAGTTACCTAGCCTGGAGCTGTCTGAGTGTTGATCCCTCCCTACCTGTGGCAGCATTACTACACCGACCCTACAGTCAGAAGAATTACATAGTAGTTCCCAAATTTATATTTGCCCTCTTTATCTGTAATGTCATCATTGTATCTACCAAAACATTATCCATCATTCCAGTTCAAATTCAAATGTACTGTCTATATATCTTCCTTGATCTAAGCAAAATTGATTTTTACACATTCCTCTTGGCCAGTTTGACTTATTTATACCATGTATTGCCTTGTAAATTTTCTGTCTTATTGTATAGTGGGTAAGGAGTCTCCCCTTCCCCCAAACATACACAATTGCCCTGAATTGTAATTGAATAATGCTTTCATTTGTTACACTTGGGGAGATTTATTGACCATGGCATTCAACAGTACACCCGGTTTTTGATCTTTGAGGGCACAGACTTTTTCTTGGAGCTATATACTTATAATTCTATTGACACCTTTTAGATAGTTAAACTTAAAAAGCTAGTCATACAGAATTACAGTATCATCCTTTAGGAAATTAAAGCCTGGGAAAGTGAGGTGATTTTGTAGATTAAGGTCAAACTAGGTTTTCTTACTCTAGCGATGTTCGTTCCGTCTTTACATATTGCTTGAGTTTAATAGAAGGAAAAGAAGGATCTATGAATTTGATCATTCAGAAAAGTGGGAATAATCTTTGTGGTCAACCACTTGCTTTTTCTGAGACAGATTATGCAGTTAACTCTGGAGTTAACTATTTCAATATTTTACTTAATTTAGTGGATTGGATTTTAGAACACCATGACTATCGTATTAATAACTTTGTAGAATTAAACTGTTTTAACACATTGAATTACCTAGGGAGATTTTTTTTTTTCCTTACTCTCAGTGTGGGTTTTTTCCTCTTAAGTTTTACTGACATATAATTGACATAAAGCACTGCATAAGTTTAAGATGTGCAGCATGACGATTGACATGCATATATTACGAATACTTCAGTGTTTTATTTGGATAAGGTTTTCTTAGTTGTGACCAAAGCAAATACAGGTTTCTTTCCCAGCCTTTTTTCGGAGGACAAGATGTAAGATTTGAGTTCTTCAGATCTTCAGTATGAAAATAATAAACTCCAGTGTGACCAAAAGATGATCTTTTCTGTCACAGTTACTGTGAGTGGTCATTACTTCAGTGTAATAAATCTGGAATTCTGTTGAGGCCTCCAAATGATGGGGGGACTTAAGTTTTAAAATGTTCTTTAGCATTGTAAATTGAATTCTGACATTCAAGTAAGTTTATCTTAGTGTAGTTATATTTTTTAAGTTGCTCTATGAAGGATACTCTGTACATACTTGTCTTTTAGTAGTAAAATATATACTGGATAGCTTTATAATTTTGCAAATGCTACTGGAAAGATACTTCTGAATATTCATTTGATTCCTGATCAAGATCTTGATTTCTTTCTGATTTTGGTGTAAGCATGCTTTTCTGGCTTTCTTCACTTTTTCTGTTTTTAAAAATACGGGATTTTGTTTGCTAATACTATAATAATTTGAATTATGCTGAAGGATGGATTGAATTAATTCTTGTAAAATTCTGAAGCTATACACACAAGGCTATTAAATGATCTTTAAATTAGTATTAAGGTTCTATTGCATTGAGTAAAATTGCTTGTTGAAAATGACACAGTAACATAGTTATGAAGCAAGTCAACTCTTGATCCAGTTGTTTTTAGCCTTGCCAAAGCTTTCATTTCAAACCAAATTACTACCTGTTGACTATTATGTCCTTAGATACTATGCCTTGTCAGGTGGGTTCTAAAAATAACATTTTATACGGATTGATCCTTTTGCCTGGAACATTCAGATGTGTGCATGGCTGAAGCCCTCAGCTCCTTCAAGTCTGCTCAGATGCTACTTTCTCAGTAAGGCTCCTTCTGATCATCCTACTTAAATTGCATTTCCCCACCTGACTTGTTTCATCTTTACCTTGCTATTTTTCTTTTTCTGTGGTACTTAGTATCTCCTGACATGCTTCATAATTTCTTATGAGTCCTATTTCTTTCCGTCGGTGGGAAGGCAGAGATGGATGGATGTTCACTGTTGTATCTCACATGCCTGACATATAGGAAGTACTCAACAAGTATTTGACTGGATTAATACATATAGTAGTATTACAGAGAACTGTTTCTCTGCTAAGTTGGGGTAGCCACTTCACATAAGCCGTATACCATTTCTTACCATTTGTGGCTTTCTGTGTGCTTGGCTTTGTGTTCACTTTGTGGAAAGCCAGATTTAGGTGTTCACATCAAGGGCCAATCCTACAGAAAGTGGTTGCAAAAATCATTAACAAGGGCACTATTGCTGTTTGGGCAGGATACTTTGTTAGTAGTGCTGTCCTCCTTCCTTGCAAGATACTTATTAACATCTCTGATCCTCACTGAATGCCAGTGGATTTCCCACTCTTGGACATTTCAAAATGCTTCTGTAGATTTTATTGCCGTCCAGTTTATTCTAGCAAATAACCCTCTGCAGGTTCACATTTGTTGTCAGGGTTTATTTACTTTAGATCCATTTACTGTTCATGTAAATCACAAGTTACTTAAAATGTAATTTTACAACAGCACATGTGAAAGACTACCTAAGGAAAAGGAATACCATATTTCACTGATTCTAAAATATTTTAAACATTTTAACATCTCTGAAATTGGGATGCATCATGTCACAGAGAGAAAACTGCCAAGTAAACTTTGTTAGGATACATACAATAGCGATACTAGTACAATTAATGACAAACCAATCTGAAAGGAGATAAGGAAAATTATCTCCATCTTTGATGGATGATGAAGGTGGAAGAAATTTCCCAAACTTTGACTACATTTTGTTTTCTGTTAAGTCTCGTCGAATTTTATTTTAGGGACCTAGAAATTGAATATTTGTTTTGGATTTCACAAGGTCTGGAATGTTTTCCATGCCCTCAAACCTGGTTGGTTGGGTGTGGTGCTAGGGGAGAGATAGGAAATAAACCCAAGGCATGTCTCTGGGAATTGATAAAAAGAATAATACACATGAAATAATAGTGAACAGTGTGATTAAATTTTATAGTGCCTTATGCCTTCTAAAGGCGAGGAGAGGTAGATTAGCAGATCTAGCCTGTAGATGATCTGAAGTGGTTTGGGAGGTTTTGGAGGGACTGAGGCTTGAGTTAGGCCCTGGTCTTACCTACCTGATGCTTTTGTCCCCTTTACAGAGTAGTTGTGTGTGGCCTGCCTCCTGGTGACCACTAACTCCCCTGTCTTGAAGGACATCAGCAATCTCTAGTTGCTAATTCTGATAATTTGAAATAATTTCTTTTCTGCTGTTTTTACACTTACAGCTGTATCTTTTAAAACCTCTCTCCCATATGGTTTCTTTCTACAAACTTATAATTGTATTAGTTATCAATTGCTGCATAACAAATTACCCCTAAGTGTTCAGCTGTTTAAAACTTTCTTGTTCTTTGTTTTGCAAAGACACAGCTTGGCTAGGTGCTTCTGACACAGTGTCTCTCACAAAGTCGCCATGCAGGTATCACAGGCTATAGTCTTCTTACTGCTGAAGGGTGGGAAGAACTTACAAGCTTACTCAAATGGAGGTTGGCAGGCTTCAAATCCTTACATCTGTTGGTTGAGATACACCAGTTACTTGCCACGTGTGCCCTCAATGTGGCTGGCTATTCACATGTTGGCAGCTTGCTCTTCTCAGAGCACAGACTCAGAGAGGTAAACAAGACAGAAGTCAGTCTTTTTGTGGCTTTACGTTGGAAGTGACTTTATTTTCTTTTGAAGCCATGCTTAAGGACCAGCCTTCATTTAGGGAAGCAGCTTACATAAGGGTGGAACTATGAGGCAGGGCTCATTGGGTTATTTTAGAGCTGCCTACCAGAATGGGTATTTCCTAAGGATTTCGTCCTTGGAGCTCTCTTAGGGATGCTGGCCTTCCTAGTTTTACTTATTCACGACAGTAGGGGACTGTTTTGTATTCTGATATTAGGCACTCTTAAATTTCTCCCATCTCTCTGGCCACTCTTTGTTTTCCATTTAGAGTTCCTCTTTTTCTGTCCACCTTTAAATACTAAGTTTCCTTAGGACTCTCTCTAGGCCCTCTCTTATTCTCAGTCAGTTTGTATGGTGTGTTGTCTATATATTGATGATTCCCAGATCTGTTATTTACACCCCACCCTTGCTATGCTCCAGACTGTAAATCCAGCTGCCCAGTGTATTTCATCTATATGCCTCACCCCAGACATGTCCCAAGTTGAATTCCTCATTTTTTTCCTGACTCTTCAAACTTCACTTCCTCAGTTGGTTCATGTCGGGAGTAAATGGAACCCAGGTGCTTTGTCTGGAAATATGATTATTTGACTCTTTTTCCTTCACTTCCCTTCCTTACTCTAAACACAGTTTCAGAGTCCTTTCAGTTCTATCTTGAATGCATTCACTTCTCTTTTGCTCTGATACTCTTCATTTGGCTGTGACCTACTCTTTCTCAGATTTCCAGTCATGAGTAGCTTCTAAACATTTTCACCTGGTGATGTCCTGTTAGTAGACAAAAGCAGGTTAGTGTGACAACAAACAACCCCAAGGTATCAGTGGCTTAACAGAGTAGACATTTATACTCAGATAACTTCCTCAGATTACCTTTTGTTGAGAGTGTTCATTAGAGTGCCTTCTATGCAGTAATTCAGGCTCCTTCCTTCTTCTTGTGCTACCTCCTCTAGGTCTTGGGAGTCCTCTTCATTCAGCTGGCAGATGATAAAAGAACCAGATGGTCATAAGTAGGAAGCTTTATGAACCAGGTCTGGAAGTGTCTAGTGTCACTTTTGGCCTACATTTCATTGGCCAGAACTCAGTCTCCTAGCCACACCTATGCAAGAGAGGCTGAGAGATGTTTAGCCAGGAAGAAGACACAGACTTGATGAGAGTATCTAGCCAGCCTCTGCCCCTCCCTTATTCCCCAAACATACCCAAACCAAGCTGAGTGGCTTCTGGGGTTGTCTTTATGATAAAATCCAAAATTTTGAAATGGATTCTGCATATACTAGAGAAGAAATACACAAATTGGGTTCCATTTGCCTCCAGAAAACATTTCATTTTAGCTGGTAGCAGGGATAGTATGTTGGGGGGTTTGTCTCCAGGATCACCACCCCCCAGATTCAGTAATTCACTAAGAGGACTCACAGGACTCAGCATATTAGGTGTACTAGGGCTATGATTTATTACAGCAATAAGATAGAAAGCAAAGTCAGCAAAGGGTAAAAGCATAAGGGGGTGAAGTCCTGAGGAAACTGGGCTCATGCTCCCAACCATTAGCTTCTTCCAGAGAGACACTTAATTCCTCCAGCAAGGAATTGCGACTGTGTGTGTGAAATGTTGCTCAGTATGGAAGCTCATTAGATTCTGCCCAGGGTTGTTATTGGGGACCAGACATGTAGGCACCCCCTGCTTCCCACATACCAAAATTCCAGCTTCCCAAAGGGAAAAGCAAGGGTTCAGCATAAATCACATTTCTGGGTACAGTTTAGGCATAGTGATTCCACTCTTAGGAGTTCTGGGAGTGTGGAATTAGTTCTCTCCAAATCCAAGTTCTGACACCAGCCAAGGGCCAACCTGGCAAGCCTTTCTAAGGACAACAGTCTCAGGCCTTCTGTGTTAACTCTTCTCTACTCAGTGAGTGAGGTGAATGGCCTCTATTGATTGTGATTTTTGTATAGAGAATCTCAGAATATGCAAAACTTTATTGATCCAATATTTTGTTTTTGAAAGTTACTTTCCTTTTTCAATGGAAAAAGTTCAGTTCTCAGCTCTTTTCATCTAAATTTAGCTGTTGTTTGTATTCTTCTAGGCACTCAGCATGTAAAGACATACACATACAGAGTGCTGTTCCGTAGTTTACTTTTTTCCCCCAATACTTTCAAATCTAATTCCATTTTTAGTGATAATATTCCATCTTACTATTTACTTGACCAGTGCCCTTTTGAGGGATATTTAGGTCATTTTCAGTTGATGCTTTTTTAAAGAGTTGATAATTTACTGATGAAAAAGGAGCAGATTAAATAAAGATGACTCTGCAAAAAAGTAAAAATAGAAATACCATTTGACCCAGGAATTCCACTCCTAGAAATTTACCCCAAGAAAACAAGATCACAGATTCAAAAAGACATATGCACCCCTCTGTTTATCACAGCACTATTACAATAGCCAAGACGTGGAAGCAACCTAAGTGTCCACCTGTAGATGAATGGATAAAGAAGATGCGGTACATAAACACAATGGAATATTATTCAGCCATAAGAAGAAAACAAATTCTACCATTTGCAACAACATGGATGGAGCTGGAGGGTATTATGCTCTGAAATAAGCCAGGTGGAGAAAGACAAGTACCAAGTGATTTCCCTTAATTGTGGAGTATAACAACAAAGCAAAACTGAAGGAACAAAACAGCAGCAGACTCACAGACTCCAAGAAGAGACTAGTAGTTACCAAAGGGACGGGAATGGGGAGGGTGGATGGGAAGGGAGGAAGAAGGGGATTAAGGGGCATGATGATTAGGACGCATAATATAGGGGTAGCATCTTGCTACACTGATGAACAGTGACTCCACTGGGGTGTGGGGGAGCTTGATAACATGGGTGAATGTTGTAACCACAATGTTTGTTGCTCATCATAAGATTGTATGTCAATGATACCTTTAAAAAAATGACTGGAATATTCATTGCAGACATAGGGGGTTTGGGGACCTAAAACTCTTTTATTCAGTGTGTGTAAAGTTGGACATACTTAAATCAGGAATTGGTATTACAATTGTTTGGAATCTAAGAAATTGATTTTAAAGCTATGATACAAAGTTCTTTTTAAAGATCATCTTAACTTCTCAATTACGATCATGTCATCATGTCTTAAATTCTTTTTTCTTTTGCTTTTTTTTTTAGAATTATTTCTGTCTCATTTTTATTTTACTGAGTCGACAAATTTCAAGTGAAAAATAAAGCTGACAAATACTTAAATATCCCAGACTGAAATGCTAGACTATCTATTCTGGATACACAAAAAATTTTTGGCATTTCTTTTTTTTTTCTTAATTTATTTTGGTATCATTAATCTACAATTACATGTGCAATATTAAGGTGATTAAACTACCCCCTTCATCAGGTCCCCCCCACCAACCCCATTACAGTCACTGTCCATCAGTGTAGTGAGATGAGAATCACTACTTGTCTTCTCTAAGCTGTACAGTCCCCCCCGTGCCACCCCCCAACATTACATCTGCTAATTGTAATGCCCCTTGTACCCTCTTATCCATCCCTTCCCACCCATCTTCCCCAGTCCCTTTACCTTTGGTTACTATTAGTCTGTTCTTGGGTTCTGTGAGTCTGCTGCTGTTTTGTTCCTTCAGTTTTTTTCTTTGTTCTTTAATCCACAGATGAGTGAAATCATTTGATACTTTTCTTTTTCGGCTTGGCTTATTTCACTGAGCATAATACCCTTTAGCTCCATCCATGTTGTTGCAAATAGTAGGATTTGTTTTCTTCTTATGGCTGAATAATATTCCATTGTGTATATGTACCACATCTTCTTAATCCATTCATCTACTGATGGACACTTAGGTTGCTTCCATTTCTTGGCTATTGTAAATAGTGCTGCAATAAACATAGGGGTGCATCTGTCTTTCTCAAACTGGGCTGCTACATTCTTGGGGTAAATTCCTAGGAGTGGGATTCCTGGGTCATATGGTATTTCTATTTTGAGTTTTTTGAGGAACCTCCATACTGCTTTCCACAATGGTTGAACTAATTTGCATTCCCACCAGCAATGTAGGAGGGTTCCCCTCTCTCCACATCCTCGCCAACATTTGGTGTTGTTTGTGTTTTGGATGTTGGCCATCCTCACTGGTGTGAGGTGATATCTCATTGTGGTTTTAATCTGCATTTCTCTGATGATTAGGGATGTGGAGCATCTTTTCATGTGCCTGTTGGCCATCTGAATTTCTTCTTTAGAGAAGTGTCTATTCATGTCCTCTGCCCAATTCTTAATTGGATTATTTGCTTTTTGTTTGTTAAGGTGGGTGAGTTCTTTGTATATTTTGGATGTCAACCCCTTATCAGATACATCATTTATGAATATATTTTCCCAAATTATAGGATGTCTTTTTGTTCTACTGATGGTGTCCTTTGCTGTACAGAAGCTTTTCAACTTGTTATAGCCCCATTTGTTCATTTTTGCTTTTGTTTCCTTTGCCCAGGGGGATATGTTCATGAAGAAGTCGCTCATGTTTATGTACAAGAGATTTTTGCCTTTGTTTTTTTCTAAGAGTTTTATGGTTTCATGACTTACATTTGATCCACCTTGAGTTTACCTTTGTGTATGGGGTTAGACAGTAGTCCAGTTTCATTCTCTTACATGTAGCTGTCCAGTTTTTCCAACACCAGCTGCTGAAGAGGCTGTCCTCTCCCCATTGTATGTCCAGGGCTCCTTTATCAAATATTAATTGACTGTACGTGTTTGGGTTGATGTTTGGATTTTCTATTCTGTTCCACTGGTCTGTGGGTCTGTTTTTGTGCCAGTACCAAACTGTCTTGATTACTGTGGCTTTGTAGTAGAGCTTGAACTCAGGGAGCGTAATTCCCCATTTGATTCCTCCTTCTCAGGATTGTTTTGGCAATTCGGGGTCTTTTCGGGTTCCTTATGAATTTTAGAATTATTTGTTCCAGTTCATTGAAGAAAGCTGTTGGTAGTTTGATAGGGATTGCGTTGAATCTGTAGATTGCTTTAGGTAGTATAGCCATTTTGACAATATTTATTCTTCCTAGCCAAGAGCATGGGATGCATTTCCATTTGTTAGTGTCTTCCTTGATTTCTCCTAGGAGTGTCTTGTAGTTTTCAGAGTACAGGTCTTTCACTTCTTTCGTTAGGTTTATTCCTAGGTATTTTATTCTTTTAGGTGCAATTGTGAATGGAATTGTTTTTCTGATTTCTCTTTCTGTTAGCTCATCATTAGTGTATAGGAAAGCAACAGGTTTCTGTGTGTTAATTTTATATCCTGCAACTTTGCTGAATTCAGATATTCTAGTAGTTTTGGAGTGGAGTCTTTAGGGTTTTTTATTTTATTCTATTTTTTTATTTATTTTTTTTAATAATTTATTTTATTTTAGTATCATTAACCTACAATTACATGGGCAATACCGTGATGATTGAACTCCTCCCATCACCAGGTCCCCCCCACCAACCCCACCACAGTCACTGTCCATCAGCGTAGTGAGATGAGAATCGCTACTTGTCTTCTCTGAGCTGTACAGTCCCCCCCGTGCCCCCCCACC
>JAQQAC010015468.1:25900024-25922900 GCA_029783875.1 Phataginus tricuspis
TTTTTTTTTTTGTTCAGTTGTTTTACAAATTGAAGGTTTGTGGCACCATTGAGCAAGACTGTTGCCACCATTTTTCCAACAGCATTTGTTCACTTTGTGTCGCATTTTGTTAATTCTTGCAGTATTTCGAACTTGTTCATTGTTAATATTTGTTGTGATCTATGATCAGTGATTAGACTGGCCGAAAGCTTGGATGGTTAGCATTCCTTTTTAGCAATAAATATTTTATAATAAAGGTGTATGCACGTTTTTTTTTATAAAGTCTAACGGAGAATAAGGGAGTCAGTGAAGGAGATAGGGATGAAATAGTTCAGAAAATATAAGGAGAACCAGGAAAGCAAAATATTACAGAAATCAATGAAAGTGAATATTTTAAGAAATGCTCTGAACTGTTAATTGCTATAGAAATATCGAGAATAGGAACTAATGAAAGGCCTTCTTTTTTTTTATTAAGGTATTACTGATATACACTCTTACAAAGGTTTCACATGAAAAAGCAATGTGATTACTACATTTACCCATGTTATCATGTCCCCCCTATATCCCATTGCAGTCACTGCCCAACAGTATAGTAAGATGCCACAGAGTCCCTATTTGCCTTCTCTGTGCTACACTGTCTTCCCCATGATCCTCCCCACACCGTGTGTGCCAATCATAAAATATCCCTCAATCCCCTTCTCCCTTCCTCCCAGCCTGCCCTCCCCCACCCCTCCGCTTTGGTAACTGCTAGTCCCTTCTTGGAGTCTGTGAGTCTGTTGCTGTTTTATTCCTTCAGTTTTGCCTTGTTATACTCCACAAATGAGGGAAATCATTTGGTACTTGTCTTTCTCTGCTTGGCTTATTTCACTAAGCATAACATTCTCTAACTCCATCCATGCTGTTGCAAACAGGAGAATTTCTTTTCTTTTCGTGGCTGAATATTCCTTTGTGTATATGTATCACATCTTCTTTATCCATTCATCTACTGATGGACACTTAGGTTGCTTCAGTATCTTGGCTATTGTAAATAGTGCTGCAATAAACATAGGGGTGCATATGTCTTTTTGAATCTGAGAAATTATATTCTTTGGGTAAATTCCTAGGAGTGGAATTCCTGGGTCAAATGGTATTTCTATTTTGAGTTTTTTTGAGGAACCTCCAAATTGCTTTCCTGCACATTGTGTTTAGACATTATGCTCTTGCACACTTAATAGACCACAGTATAGTGTAAACACTATATATGCACTAGGAAACAAAAAAGTCATTTGATTCACTTTATTGTGGTGGTCTGGAACTAAACCTGCAGTATTCTCAAGGTATGCCTGTGTTATAATTGGTTTAATCATCTTTTCTACTCACAGGACCTTGAGGTGTGGAACTGTTCCTTTAGTTTATGTCTCTTACATGTAACATTTAGTTAAATGTTTCAATTGGAATGAAAGAAATAAAGTCACTTAGTAATTAATTTTGAAGGTAAATGTTAGAATGCTTGGTTTTGCATAATGGCTGAGGTTTCACAGTGTCTACAGATTTTCCTTAGACAAGTAAATTTTGCCTAGAACCAGTACCTTTGTAGACAGCCCCCTCTCCTCTGTTTCTTTTAGAATGATTAGGTATTTATAACTGGGGTGGGAACACATGTTGTAGTTCTTGGCTCTGTCTTTTGTCAAAATCTTAATTTTGATTTCCTTTAGTGATTAGGTAAGAGTTTATGGCATTTTTTGGATGTTTAGTATATTTTAGTGTTATGGCTTAATCTGTTCAGAATTAACAGCTTGGTGGGATTGTGCTCCCTTTGTTATTTCTATTTCTCCTAGTGGGAAGAAGGAATATTTATCGGATTTATTGTGTATGTGGATTCACTAAACATGTGAGCCAGCTAATATTATCATTTTATAGAGAAAAGACAGGGAAAGAATTTAATTTGCCTCATCAGTCAGGATTTTGTGTTCTTTAAAGTGTAATTTTTATTTAATTGTTCTTTACTTTAAATACTATCGTCATTATCAAAGAAATTACGTAACTAAAATATAAATAGAGTATTTTGATAGACTATAGTTTTCTACTGTTCCTTAACACTTTTTGAGCTTTTTTTTGTTAAAAACATTGTGATAAAAACATTATATCTTTGAAATAATAGTTTCTGTAAATAAAATTAAAATCTAAAGTTAAAATTTATTTTTATAATAAAATATAAATTGAAGTGTTAAATTAATAAAATTTATGGAATTTTGTTATGTAATTATTAAATTTAAATGATGTATTAATGTTAATAATTTCAAGCATACACGAGTAGATTAGTACTATATAATACACATCTATCATCTAGCCTCATTTTGTCGTGAACAATCTTGTTTTATCTAATCCATTCCCACCAAATTGTTTTAAAACAAATCCCAGACATAATTTCATCTATTTATATATATTAACATAAACCAAACCATTGTATCATTATCACATCTTTAAGAAAAAGCTCAATAAATCGTAAACCTCAGAATTAGTTAACATTTATATTAACTGTTTGCCTCTTATAAAACATTTTAAGACATCTGGTTTGAATCAGAATCCAAATGATATCTGTGTTGGTTGTATTCATCCTTATTAAGTATCTTTTAAAAAGAAATCTACATTTTTTTACCCCTTCATTTCCCCCCCTGTAGTTAACTTTGTTAAAGGTATCTGATTGTCTTACAGCTACCCACTGTCTGGATGTTGCTGATTACATCCCAGGGTGGTGGTGAACATGTTCCTCTGTCTCTTGTATTGTGTAAATTGGCAGTTAAATGTGGAAAATCAGGTTTTTCTTATGTTACGACAGTTTTATAGGTGGTGGTGTGTAGTTTCATGAGAGGGTTTGAAATGTCAGATTGTCTCTATTTTTGTGATTTTTAGCAGGCTTTGGTCATTAATTCATCAGTTTGTTAGGAATTGTAAGGTGGTGATATTATTTATTTATTTATTTCTGGTATCATTAATCTACAAATACATGTGTAATATTATGGTTATTAAACTACCCCCTTCATCAGGTTCGCCCCCCACCAACCCCATTACAGTCACTGTCCATCAGCGTAGTGAGATGCTATAGAATCACTACTTGTCTTCTCTGAGTTGTACAGCCCTCCCCGTGCCCCCCCAACATTACAGCTGCTGATTGTAATGCCCCTTTTTCCCCCTTATCCCTCCCTTCCCACCCATCCTCCCAGTCCCTTTCCCTTTGGTAACTGTTGGTCCGTTCTTGGGTTCTGTGAGTCGGCTGCAGTTTTGTTCCTTCAGTTTTTTTCTTTGTTCTTATACTCCACATATGAGTGAAATCATTTGATACTTGTCTTTTTCGGCTTGGCTTATTTCCCTGAGCATAATATCCTCTAGCTCCATCCTTGTTGTTGCAAATGATAGGATTTGTTTCTTTCTTATGGCTGAATAGTATTCCATTGTGTATATGTACCACCTCTTTTTTATCCATTCATCTGCTGATGGACACTTAGGTTGCTTGCATATCTTGGCTACTGTAAAAAGTGCTGTGATAAACACAGGGTTGCACATGTCTTTCTGAATCTGAGAACTTGTATTCTTTGGGTAAATTCCAAGCAGTGGCCAGGGTCAAATGGTATTTCTATTTTTAGTTTTTGAGGAACCTCCATTTGCTTTCCATGATGGTTGAACTAGCTTACATTCCCACCAGCAGTGTAAGAGGGTACCCCTTTCTCCGCATCCTCACCAGCATTTGTTGTTCTTAGTCTTTTGGATGGTGGCCATCCTCACTGGTGTGAGGTGATATCTCATTGTGGTTTTAATCTGCATTTCTCTGATGATTAGCGATGTGGAGCATCTTTTCATGTGCCTGTTGGCCATCTGAATTTCTTCGAGAAGTGTCTATTCATGTCCTCTGCCCATTTCTTAATTGGATTATTTGCTTTTTGTTTGTTAAGGTGGGTGAGTTCTTTGTATATTTTGGATGTCAACCCCTTATCAGATACATCATTTATGAATATATTTTCCCAAATTATAGGATCTTTTTGTTCTACTGATGGTGTCCTTTGCTGTACAGAAGCTTTTCAACTTGATATAGCCCCATTTGTTCATTTTTGCTTTTGTTTCCTTTGCCCGGGGGGATATGTTCATGAAGAAGTCGCTCATGTTTATGTCCAAGAGATTTTTGCCTATGTTTTTTTCTAAGAGTTTTATGGTTTCATGACTTACATTCAGGTCTTTGATCTATTTTGAGTTCAGTTTTGTTAATGGGGTTAAACAATAATCCAGTTTCATTCTCTTGCATGTAACTGTCCAATTTTGCCAACACTAGCTGTTGAAGAAGAGGCTGTCATTTCCCCATTGTGTGTCCATGGCTCCTTTATCATATATTAATTAACCATATATACTTAGGTTTATATTAGGGCTCTCTAGTCTGTTCCATTGGTCTGTGGGTCTCTGTTCTTATGCCAGTACTAAATTGTCTTGATTACTGTGGGTTTATAGTAGAACTTGAAGTTGGGTAGCATAATCCCCCCAGCTCTATTCTTCCTTCTCACGATTGCTTTGGCTATTCAGAGTCTTTTATGATTCCATATGAATTTCAGAACGATTTTCTCTAGTTCGTTGAAGAATAGTATTGGTATTTTGATAGGAATTGCATTGAATCTGTAGACTGCTTTAGGCAGGATGGCCATTTTGACAATATTAATTCTTCCTATCCACGAGCATAGGGTGTGTTTCCATTTATTAGTATTTTCTTTAATTTCTCTTGTAAGTGTCTTGTAGTTTTCAGGGTATAGGTCTTTCACTTCCTTGGTCAGGTTTATTCCTAGGTATTTTATTCTTCTTGATGCAACTGTGAATGGAATTGTTTTCCTGATTTCTCTCTCTGCTAGTTAATTGTTAGTGTATGGGAATGCCACATATATATGCGTATTAATTTTGTATCCCACAATTTGCTGAATTCCGATATTTAGGTCTAGTAGTTTTGGAGTGGATTCTTTAAGAACAACATCATGTCATCTGCAAACAGGGACAGTTTAACTTCTTCCTTGCCAATCTGGATGCCTTTTATTTCTTTGTGTTGTCTGATTGCCGTGGCTAGGACCTCCAGTACTATGTTGAATAAAAGTGGGGAGAGTGAGCATCCTTGTCTTGTTCCCAATCTCCCCCCCTCTTCAAATTAGCTTTTTTATTAATTAAAATATGGCTTCAGGCCAGGATGTTTGTTCCCAATCTTAAAGGAAAAGCTTTCAGCTCTTGCTGTGAAGTATAATGTTGGTTGTGTGTTTGTCTTATATGGCCTTTATTTAATGTTGAGGTACTTGCCCTCTAAACCCATTTTGTTGAGAGTTTTTATCATGAATGGATGTTGAATTTTGTAGAATGCTTTTTCAGCATCTATGGAGATGATCATGTGATATCTGTCCTTCATTCTGTTGATATGATGGATGATGTTGATGGATTTTCGAATGTTGTACCATCCTTGCATCCCTGAGATGAATCCCACTTGATCATGGTGTATGATCCTCTTGATGTATTTTTGAATTCGGTGTGCTAATATTTTGTTGCGTATTTTTGCATCTATGTTCATCAGGGATATCTGTCTGTAATTTTCTTTTTTGGTGGGGTCTTTGCCTGGTTTTGGTATTAGAGTGATGCTGACTTCATAGAATGAGTTTGGAAGTATTCCCTCCTCTTCTATTTTTTGGAAAACTTTAAGGAGAATGGGCATTATGTCTCCCCTATATGTCTGTTAAAATTCACTGGTGAATCCCTCTGGCCGGGGGGTTTTGTTCTTGGGTGGTTTTTTGATTACCGATTCAATTTCGTTGCTGGTAATTGGTCTGTTTCGATTTTCTGTTTTTTCTTTTGGTCAGTCTTTGAAGGTTGTATTTTTCTAGGAAGTTGTCCATTTCTTCTAGGATATCCAGTTTGTTAGCATGTAGATTTTCATAGTATTCTCTAATAATTCTTTGTATTTCTGTGGTGTCTGCCCTGATTTTTCCTTTCTCATTTCTGATTCTGTTTATGTGTGTAGTTTCTCTTTTTCTCTTAATAAGTCTGGTTAGGGGTTTATCTATTTTATTTATTTTGTCAGAGAACCAGCTCTTGCTTTCTTTAATTTTTTTTCTGTTGTTTTACTCTTCTCAATTTTATTTATTTATTTTCTGATATTTATTATTTCTCCTGCTGACTTTGGGCCTCATTTGTTCTTTTTCCAGTTCCAATAATTGTGACTTTAGACTATTCATTTGGGATTGTTCTTCCTTCTTTAAATAGGCCCGGATTGCTATATACTTTCCTCTTAGATCTGCCTTCGCTTGTCTCACAGAAGTTGGGGCTTTTGCTGTTGTTGTCATTTGTCTCCATATATTGCTTGGTCTCTATTTTAATTTGGTCATTTATCCATTGATTATTTAGGAGCACGTTGTTAAGACTCCATGTGTTTGTGAGCCTTTTTGTTTTCTTTGTACAATTTATTTCTAGTTTTATACCTTTGTGATCTGAGAAGTTGGATGGTAGAATTTCAGTCTTTTTGAATTTACTGAGATTCTTTTTGTGGCCTAGTATGTGATCTATTCTGGAAAATGTTCCATGTGCACTTGAGAAGAACGTGTATCCTGCTGCTTTTGGGTGTAGAGTTCTGTACATGTCTGTTAGGTCAATCTGTTCTAGTGTGTTGTTTAGTGCCTCTGTGTCATTACTTATTTTCTGCTTGGTTGATCTGTCCTTTGGAGTGAGTGGTGTGTTGATGTCTCCTAGAGTGAATGCATTGCATTCTATTTCCTCCTTTAATTCTGTTAGTATTTGTTTCACATATGTAGATGCTACTGTGTTGGGTGCATATGTATTTATAATGGTTATATCCTCTTGTTGGACTGACCCCTTTATCATTATGTAATGTCCTTCTTTATCTCTTGTTACTTTCTTTGTTTTGAAGTCTATTTTGTCTGATACAAGTACTGCAACACTTGCTTTTCTCTCCCTATTGTTTGCATGAAAGTCTTTTTTTATCCCCTCACTTTTAGTCTGTGTATGTCTTTTGGTTTGAGGTGAGTCTCTTGTAAGCAGCATATAGATGGGTCTTGGTTTTTTATCCATTCTATTACTCTGTGACTTTTGATCGGTGCATTCAGTCCCTTTACATTTAGAGTGATTATAGATGGATATGTAGTTATTGCCATTGGAGGCTTTGGATTCGTGGTTACCAAAGGCTCAAAGTAGCTTCTTTCCTATCTAAACACCTAACTTAACTCTCTTTTTAAGCTATTATAAACACAATCCTGGTTAGCTGTGCACTGGGAGAAGACTGTGTGCTTGCTGTGGGCGGGGCTGTTCTCTGGCTGCTCTGCAGCTGTGGCAGGTCAGCGGGTTTGCTTGCAGCGCCGGCTGGGGGGAATGAATGACAGGCTGCTTATCGCGGTGAGAGGCTTCCAGGGTGGTTTGCCCCACAGCGGTTTAGGCCCCTTGAAGTTCTTTAAGATTCCCAGTGTGCTGGGCTGTGTGTGCTGGGATGATTTTGTCCAACTGGTAGCCCTTCTCCCTTTAAGACTTAAAAGGCACCCGCTTTTCTTTTGTCCCAGGGGAGCTGGTAGGGGACCCGCTCGCAGACTGTCTCGGATTTTACTTTTCTGTTTCTCTAAATCCAGTACACCATGCAGTGTGTGTCTGTGCTCACAGTGCAGATTACTGGTGCTGGTTATTTAGCAGTCCTGTGCTTCCACTGCCTCCCCACTCTGATTCTTTTCCTTCTGCCGGTGAGCTGGGGTGGGGGGAGTGCTTGGGTCTGCCAGGTCACAGCTTTGTGTCTTACCTTTTTCATGAGATGCTGAGTTCTCGCAGATGCCGATGTAGCCTGGCTCTTGTGCTGTATCATCTTGTCTCTCTTTTATAAATTGTTGTGTTTGCTCTATTTTCAAAATATATATAGTTTTGGGAGGAGATTTCCACAGCCCTACTCACACTGCCATCCTGAGCGTCCTTCATTCCACTTTTCTAACGTTCTTTGGTGGTTTGTTTGCTTATCAGAAGTGGCATCCCGAGCTTGGTTGTTCCCTCAGCTTTATCTCTTCTGCCATTCTGAAATTTTTTTGTCGCGATGCGGGTCTCTAAATATATAGCCTCTTTGATGGCTCATCTTGTCCCAGATTCATCACTTGAACTAATGAAATTTTCATATATATGTGTGTATATGTATATATATATATACATATACACACATATATATATTCATCAGTCCTAAATATTTCTATTTCTGCATTTATTAGCCCCAAATAGAAACTTGCATTTCCTTTTATTTGAGTTAATAAGAAAAGAATGAACTTTCGGTGTAAGTACAACATTGAGAATACAGCCAGTGATTCTGTAACATCTTCCTACTTGACAGATAGTGTCAGCACTAGTGGGCCGGGTGGGATTTTATAATATGGGTAACTGCTGAAACTGGGATCCCATAAGTTGTATATCAATGATACTTCTGGATTTTTCTCTTTTTTTTTTTTGATGTATCTGCCACGGCTATATGGGCCACTTCTTGAGAGAATGTTTCGTTGAAAATGGAATTATAAAAAATTTTGTCATTTAAGAGAGAGAATAGTAAAAAGTACTTAGATCCATTATCTTTACCTAGGAGTTTAAAGTTTTTGTCCTTAAATTAATGCTTTTTCTGTTAGAAGTAACCTTTGTTTGCTGCAAAAATTTTACATGTGTTTCAATATATTAAACTCTTTGAATAGATGCACTTTAGAAGCAACCCAATATATTTGTGCAGAAAATACAATATAAAATGTGGAATGAATATTTTTAGCAGTGAAAATATGATTAACAAGTTTAAGAAATACGAAGATGCTACATTATTTGTATGAAGCCACATATGTTTTTAGATATAGTCTAATTATTCCAATTGCTATAACTGTAATCATAATGTAGGGTTACTGCCTTAAATAAAAATTTTAAAAATCTGGCATTTTTAATTGTGTAGAATCTGGGGCATTTTGGGGACTTCAGAAATCATCTGTTAAGCTAGGTTTCATATTTTTCTTTAAAATTGAGCATATGAGAAAAGCCGTGTGTGTGTGTGTGTTTGTGTGTGTGTGTGTGTGTGTTTTAAGTGTTTAATCTGTTCTTAGGAGCTGGGGTTGAAGCCATAAGTCCTCAGATAATTGATGCCTTATCAGTTTTTAGGCAAGGAAGGATTTTAAAAGTCTTAATAGAGAGAGTGATTTTTGTTGTTTCTGACTGGAAGTTAGTTAGCTACCTCATAAGATTACACATTACCATTTGCAGACAACCTTATTAGGGATTTCCGTATAATCTAAGATAAAATGTTTGGGGTTCTTTTTCTGAATAAGATTTAATATTTCTTGTAAGTACCCTTTACATAATTAGTCCTTAAATCTTCCCTCATGTGTGTTCTCTAGGCCAGATAGTGCCCCATTTTTTCATTCTACATGATTTTCTGAATTTCTACTATCATAGATGCAGTATTTTTTAATGTCTCTCTTAATGTGTGACTCCTAGATGAGAAAGTTTTACTTAGCTACAAATTAGATCATTACAGAACTATTGTAGAATGCCTTTGATATAGTCACTTTATTTTTAATACAGCGTGAAGATTTTGTTATCAAATTGTATGGTAGTTACTTAACTAAATCTTTGAATTATCTTACTCTTCTCCCCTGACCAGTGGGGGGAATGGTGTGAATTTTAAGTAAAAATATATAGGGCTTAATCTAGTGGGATCAGTAAAATCTTATCTCAGCATCTCTGCAACTCAGGATTGTATTTTTTTTATGTACAATTTATTTTGGTATCATTAACCTACAATTACATGTGCAATATTATGGTGATTAAACTACCCCCTTCATCAGGTCCCCCCCACCAACCCCATTACAGTCACTGTCCATCAGCGTAGTGAGGTGAGAATCACTACTTGTCTTCTCTGAGTTGTACAGCCCTCCCCATACCCCCCCTACCTTACATCTGCTAATCGTAGGATTGTATTTTTTAATGTCACTTCAGTTTTAGAAGAAGAAAACAGTTGCTCTTAGTGAAGGGTGCCCCGGCCTGCGGGGCTGGTTATTAGTGGGTCTCGAGGAGGATCCCTGTACCTAAAGGATGGGACGGAGAGAGAGAGACAGACGGAGGCCAAGCAAATTGTCAAGGCTTCGTTTATTTTTAGAAAAGGCAGGGGATATATAGCATTTGAAGGGGCGTGGTAAGGAGTGGCTTCTTCTGGTTGGTTGCCCATTATGATAATGAGGTAGCTTACAAAGTCCAATAACACACCGAGTTGTGCACATGCGCAGTAGTCTTGGACGCATAGGACCTGGTTGAGAACTCTTAGAGGGAAGCTGTGGCGGGAAACTGACCAAGAAGTAAACAACAAGATGGAGTCTTTAAAACAAAATGGAGTCCCATTGTTCTAGTGTAAATCTATTCTATATGCTGACCATAAAGGTTAGGTTAGTGTCTTAAGCAATGAAGCATAGAATACAGAATGAAACTGGGTTGGGCTAAGATCTTTAAGCTCTCTGTGCCAGTGCAAAGTCCAAGGTGGTCACCAACAAAGGGCAGCATGGTGTCACATAATATTTTTTTGATACATATTTCCTAGTGTTGTGAAGATTGAGTAGCTGTAAAAGCAATTGTAAAATTATAAAATATTATAGAAATAAATGTAAAGGATAGTAAGGGATACAAAAATTTTTGCAGATAGTTTAAACAAAAAACTTCAAAAATTTTTTGTTTTGTTTCTTGGACATTGACAGTCTAATGGAATCTCCCATTTTTTAGTTTGCTGTAACAATACCAGATAAGTATGTTCATTAATCAGAATCCCTCTGGCCTTTTTTCTGTTACTTAAAAGCCTTTGTGACACAGATGGGCAGTGACTGGAATGGGGTATGTGGTGGGGACTTGATAATGGGGAAGTCTAGTAACCATAATATTGCTCATGTAATTGTATATTAATAATAGCAAAAAATAAAAAGCCTTTGTGTACTGTTTACCTTCTGCTTCAAATGTTCTTCCATCTGTATCTGTGGTTCTCATCTTAGTATTTTAAGTCACAGCTTACAATATTTTTAGGAAGGCCTCTCTGAGGTGCCACCTCCCTCCCATCAATAGCACATAACCCTGTTTTATTTTCTTCCTATGACAATATTATCAGAAATTCTTTGCCTATACTTTTCTTCCTTCATGAAAATGTACTTAATGAGACCTATAGAACCTGTTTTTCTCCTCTAGTGCTGTGTTTGCAGCAGTACCTTGAATTAGGTATCTATCATGTACTCAGCAAATATTTGTTAAGCAGATATGCTTGCTTTTTTGAGCCAGAGGGGTCTGGTTGGTTGAGCGTAATTCTATTCTTAATTAATTTGAATTGGCTCTTTTAGATAATGTCTTCAGCATTCCAGAGGTTAGGAAAACAATAATCTCTGTCTTTCTAGGACTTAAGGAATGATAATTACCCCAAAACCAGTATGTTGTGAATAGGTTCATGGTAATCTTTAGAGATGGCAGAGGTTTTTATTGATTATATAGATTTTAACTTTAAGATGTCTGGGGACATTGTAAAAATTGGTCTTAACTCCTAGATTTTCTAGATGGGGAAAACTGGAACTGAAATAAGTTAATTTAGACAGCTGTCACATAATTATGCAGTGGGAAGAGCATAGGCTTTGGATTCTGATGATGAATCCAGATCCCTCAACTCATAAACTGTTGGATTTTGGCCTCATGGAGTTAGTTTTATGTTTCCATCTCGTCATCTATAAAATGGGAGTAACTTGGGGTCATAGTTGTTGAAAATTGAACCAAGGAAGCCCAGTAGCATATTTAGCCCAAAATCTAGGTAGCCAAATACTTGTTATTTGTAATATTTTAATATATGATTACTCTGCACATACAGTGTGCTAAGCTGTGATTAGATGCAAAGAAGTGAACATAACCACAAATTTTCTGTTCTCGTGCAACTTAAATTCAAGTTAGGGACATAGAAAATAAATTAACCAGGTGATGGTAAGTGCTATGGGGAAAAAATAAAGGCAGGGTTTTAAGGGGTGGTAGTGAGGCAGATCATGTTGCTTTAGGGAGGGGAGTTACAAAGTCCTCATTGATGAGATGACTTTAGAGCAGAAACCGAAAAGAAGTGCAAAAACAAACCATGAGTAGATATCTGGAGCTTTACCAGTGGTAAATTTGAGAAACAGCAAGAAACTAGCAGAGCTCAGATAGCATCTGATACTACTGAAGTCAGTCTGGTTTAGGGTCTTGTAGGCTATTGTAAAAAAGTCGAAATTGTGTTAGATTTCCCGTTATATTTTTAGGGCAAAAATAATCCTTAGAAAAAGCGATGCTTTTGTGAGTCCAGTTTGTTATAAATTATTGCCTTATATATTCTTTGTATTCTTACATGTCCTGTAAAGTACTTGGTGTTTTTGGTGTAGATGTTGAACAAAGCAGTTATATGGGCTTATATTGACTGGAAGCTTTTCTTGCCAGTGACTTAAAAAATATTTAATTATAAAAATGTTGAAATCTCCATCTCAGTGATTCGTATAACTCTTATTCCAAAATGAACTATTAGTATAATAATGTAGGATTTTTCCTAGAGATTGTTTTTCTTAATGAAATCCTCCTTAATGTTGACTACAAAGTCATATTTTTGTTTTTTTCAGATTGTGAATCGGCACGGCCCTGAGGCAGATAGGCATTTATTACGCTGCCTATTTTCACATGTGGATTTCAGTGGCGATGGTAAAAGCAGTGGCAAAGATTTTCATCAGGTATTTGGGGCTTACAGAGTTCATGTTCACTTAGATCTAACTGTTCAGTGAATTGTATTTTGGGAATAGTACACATAGCAAATGACACATAACAAGTAGCATCCAGAAATAATTTTAGCAGAATGGCTAAAAGGTATTGGGACTTATCCTTTTTTGGTCTTTCCCTTCTCCTTCCTGGCTACAGACAATTACAGTTACCTAGTTCAGGCTTAGAGAGCTAGGGATCCAGACCAGGAAGCAGGAATGTGGGGGAAGTCCTGATTGACAGTTTAGTAAGGCAGAGGGGGAATCTCTGTTCTAGATTGAGTTTTTGGGGGCTTGATTCTCAGTCTGGTAACAGTTTGTTATGATATTATTCCTTATAGTTATCTTGTCAGTATGCTCTATTTTGTAGAGGTTTTGGTTTAACACTTTGTTGCTAATATAACTTCAGTAGGATTTTTAAAGAGCTGATTTTGATAATGTAGAAACATACAATAGTGGATTACATTTAACTTTCTGAGCACCTCTGCTGTTTGTGCAAGATGACTGTTAATGCTAATGAAAATTGATTTTTATTTTTAAAGACTCAGTTTCTGATTCAGGAGTGTGCGTCACTGATTACGAAGCCAAATTTTATCTCGACGCTGTCCTATGCCATTGATAATCCATTGCACTATCAGAAGGTTGGTATTGCTTTTATCCTTGGCAGTCCTAAAATGTGATCTCTTATTAGGCTTCCTAAAAAGACCTTAAACCTTGATCTTGTGGCATGTTTTAATTTTAAAATGGCAATTTAAAATATTACCTCAGAGTTTTTGTAGCTTTCTGACAAAAGCAAGACAGTTTGATCATAAATAGAATCTTACTAAAACCAGATGATGTGAAGGCTTGTGCTTGTCAGCTCACAGTTCTAGGACATGGTGTAGTGTTTCTAGAAACAAACACTACAGGATTATGTCACTCCTATGTAATTTCATAATTGGGTGAACATAATGCTTTTAAAACCTTTTTGAATTGTAAGTTCTTCTTGCTTTAAAATAAAGTTCCATTTGTTTCAGAGTTTGAAGCCTGCACCCCACTTATTTGCCCAGCTGAGTAAAGTTCTCAAGTTAAGCAAAGTACAAGAGGTAAGTGATTTAAGAAAATAGACATAGACAAAATTAGAATTAAAAACAGCTGCTTGACTCTTTGGTCAATCTAACACTTCTTATTTCAGGTAATTTTTGGCCTTGCCCTCTTGAATTCTTCCAGCTCAGATCTCAGAGGTTTTGGTAAGTTCCTTTTTCCCCACAGACCCTTTAGTGAAACTAGAGTCTTGAAAATCCCTTTTTTTTCCCCCAGTAGATATAAAATGCTACTATTTTCTGGTGTATAACATAGCGATTTGACAATGTACATTACAAAATGCTCACCACAGAAAGTACAGTTATCATCTGTTAACCATATAAAGTTATTACAATATTATCGACTATATTTTCTCTGCGTTATCCATGGGCTTTTTAACCTTGAGGCTCCATAGTTGAGATTTAGAGAGTAAGATAGTTCAAAATGATGTTCCTTTGGTCTCTCTTATGTATGGTAAGAACACATACAAAATGTACCTTCCTAACAGTTTTTAAGTGTGCAGTTCAGTAGTGGTAATTAGACCACATTGTTGAGTAATATATGTCTGGAACTTCTTCATCTTACAAAACAAAACACACCTCCATTTCCCTCCCGCTGGTTCCTGGTAGTGGGTCTATTTTATACCTATCAACTAGAGGTATGAAAACTAATTAGAGGGTGAAGGGTGAGTTGGTGAATGGTGATCATCTGTATTTTAATGATATGTGACCTTTTACCTATTGTGGAGCTGAAATAACTTGTGGTTTTTGGTTTACCTGACTTAACCACAGCTGCCCAGTTTATCAAACAGAAGCTTCCAGATCTTCTGCGTTCTTACATTGACGCAGACGTCAGTGGAAACCAAGAAGGTGGCTTCCAAGATATAGCAATAGAGGTCCTACACCTCCTCCTCTCCCATCTCCTCTTTGGGCAGAAGGGAGCATTTGGAGTTGGACAGGAACAGATAGACGCTTTTCTTAAGACGCTTCGCAGAGGTAAGGAACGTCTGTAGCCTACAAAGGATGATTTCTTTGATTGAACACAAATATATGACAAGGTTTTTAGAATACAAATGAAGAGAGTGATTTACCTTCTGTTCTTAAATTGGTAGTCTTTTAAGGGAGTTTTTATAATTTAGAAAATGAAAGTAAAAGTCCTCATATGAAAGGTATAAAGCAAACATAACTTCATTAATCATGTTATATAAATAA
Source organism: Phataginus tricuspis (assembly GCA_029783875.1). Classification (NCBI taxonomy): domain Eukaryota; kingdom Metazoa; phylum Chordata; class Mammalia; order Pholidota; family Manidae; genus Phataginus; species Phataginus tricuspis. Next base: position 25,915,065 of record JAQQAC010015468.1, read on the forward strand.
CAATCTCACTTAAGACCTGGTATTTTTTCGTGCAGACTTTTTTTCCTCCTTAGAAAGATGAGACTGCATTATTATGGCATGCTGTTTTTAGTTTGAAAATTTTATGACATTATTAATGTCATACTGTAGTTTGAAAATTGGTTGCTGTTGATATACCTACTTGACCTTGGCTAATGGCATTATTACGCTAAAGTAACTCCTGATTCTATTGTTGCCATTCTTACTCTGATCCTTTTAGAGAGAGAACTAATATTTTTAAAACAAATCTTTGTTAGTGGAATAATCACTATCCATCTTCACTGTTGTTTTAGTTCACTATAATGTTTATATAGTTTAATTTTATTTAGCCTGCATTAACTTTCCCAGTGATACAAAGTTTTCCACTTGTTAGTGAAATAAACTAATATTTAGTGTGTGAATTGGTCAGTAGATCTGGGATCCTAATATAAAAAAATAAAAATACACTCATGAGAAAGTTTTGTGATATAAAACATTTAAATTTTGGAATTTGTGTTCAAGTCATGACTTGGGCTAGCTGGGTTGGAAAAAAGTGAATAAACTTTGCTTTGAATATGAACATGTGGAAGGCTCAGGATTGAGAGACTTTTAAGAGAGTAAAAGAGATAACTTGTTTTTAGTCAGCATAGCAGTTGTAACCCTTTCACTCCTTCAGATTTTCCCCAGGAACGCTGTCCCGTGGTGCTTGCACCACTTTTATATCCTGAAAAACGGGACATTCTAATGGACAGGATCCTGCCTGATTCTGGAGGGGTGGCTAAAACCATGATGGAGAGCTCTTTGGCTGATTTCATGCAAGAAGTAGGCTATGGCTTTTGTGCAAGGTTGGTAATAAGATAGACACTAAACTTGTGATTACTCTTGTGCCACGCATGATGTAATTTCTTTAAAGCAAGTTCCCAAGATTTCTTAATATGTTACCTTTGTCTGAAGAATTTTGCTTCTAGATTTAATCTTCCACATACAGGCATACCTAACTTTATTGTGCTTTGCAGATACTTCATTTTTACAAATTGAAGAATTGTGGCAGTCTTACATTGAGCATATCTGTTGGCACCTTTTCCCAACAGCATTTGCTGATTTTGTGTCTCTGTGTCACATTTTGGTAATTCTTGCAATATTTCAAACTTGTTCATTATTACTGTATTTGTTATGGTGATCTGAGGTCAGTGATTATGACTCACTGAAAGTTCAGAAGATAGCTAGTGTTTGTTTTTTTAAATCATTATTTTTAAATTAAGGTTGTACATTGTTTTTTAAGATACAGTGCTATTGTACACTAAATAGACTACAGTGTGTAATGTAAACATAACTTTTATATGCTCTGGAAACCAAGAAATGCATTTGCCTCACTTTATTGTGGTATTTGCTGTACTCTGGTGGGTGTGGAACTGAACCCACAATATCTCCATTGTGTGCCTTTACTGGTTTTGGTGGCAGCTGTAAATATCCTGGTGACAGCTGTAAATATCCTGGTGACTGAATTTCTTTCTCTCCATTCCCCTCCTAGTTTCTGAAATTTAGGATTCAGAGGTTCCTAGACTTGTTGCCAGGATAGGTACTTCTAGATTTGGGAGATTTGTGAAACTGGTATCATTAGCTGACATGTCTTAATTTTCTCTTCCCTGTCCTTACCCTTAATTTTCTCACTGTACCTTTATCTTCTACAACTTCCTTTTCTGCCTCTTTTAATACCGTGTCTCCTGCATATTTTTCTCACCCGCCAGGGGCACCAAAAGATTTTTTTTCACCTTTTGGTAGCACCTGCAACTGAGCTATATAGTGGGTTGCTAATGTTTTTCTGAGTGTAAGTTAATTAAGGGGATTAATGTGCTTTGTGTTGGTTTTAAGTGTCACTTAAAATGTTTTAAAAACTCTTATGTAAACCACATTTCCACTTAACGTTTGAAAGTGTATTTGTTGTTATGTGCATATGTGCCTGGCATAAAACTTCTAATTAACCTTCAAAATGCAAAGTGAAAAGGTTAGGATGTATTTTCAAGGCTTGCGCACTTCAGAATAACCAAACTCACCTTGACTATCAGTATTTTCAAGAGTAACTTGATACATACTGAAGATTGAGGAGGATAATTTTGTGTCTTTGGAAGGATAATCATTACTCTTGGCTTATTTTCTCCCATTGATCTTTTATTCCCCATTTTTTCCCCAAGTTTTGTTGAGAAATAATTGATACAAACCACTGTGTAAGTTTAAGGCGTATAGCATGATGGTTTGAGTTAACATATATTGTGAAATGATTACCATTACAGTTTCAGCTACCATTCATCTAATACAGACACAATAAAAAGAAAGAAATATTAACCATTTTCTTAGTTAAAACAGTGGTAATTCTTACATTCCTAGCTATATATAAGTAACAAGAAATGAAGCTTTTTACTCTGCCTATTTAGTAAAATTCTAGGGATTTCCCTCAAGGGCTCATTTTATATTAGCACTTCTTAACCTTGATATTGAGGGTGGTAGCATTTTTCTGAAGTTTAATTTCTGTTTCAGTATTGAAGAATGTCGTAATATAATCATGCAATTTGGTGTTCGGGAGGTCACAGCTGCCCAGGTTGCAAGGGTTTTGGGAATGATGGCTCGAACTCATTCAGGATTAACAGATGGAATTCCATTACAGGTAAGTGTAGAAATCAGTAGTTTTACAATATGAGTTAATGACCTAACCTTTTTATTTACTAAATTAGAGTGTGATTGTTCCCTTTTTATTTACTAAATTAGAGTGTAATATAGGGCTGACTATATTAAATACTTAGGTCTGTTTAATTCTAATTTTACTTCTATAGAGTATCTCTGCTCCTGGCAGTGGGATCTGGAGTGATGGAAAAGATAAAAGTGATGGAGCACAGGCACATACATGGAATGTAGAAGTCTTGATTGATGTTCTCAAAGAACTAGTGAGTACATGTAATTCATGATGTTAGTGTGATAGAGCCTAAAGAAAGCAAATTTTAATGACTGCTATGCCCAGCTGAAGGAAAACAGCAATGTTCTGCAATTCCCAATTTCATTGTCTCAAAAGTAATGGAGTGTCCAAGATAATTATATACTAGAAATAATACATAGTCAAATTCCAGTTTTGTTCATTAGGAGGAGTTGTTGCTACACAATTTTGAGTGGCACTTTTGAGGTGATGTGAGGAATGTTGGTGTGTGTGTTTTTTTTTTTTGGAGGGAAGACACTTACTGCAAGGGAGCAATTGTATGAGGAATTACTGAGAAAGGAGGCCTTGTGAATATTTCTTGGAAGGTAGAAAAATATTCCTACCAACCTTGATTTTGGTGGAGGGATGATAAAAATCCATACTTAATCTTACTACTACTATTTCTGAAATATCCACAAGCTAATTGGCTCCCAGATTAATGAAGTATGTCTCCTAAAATGTTAAAATGCTTAAATAAAACATGAAAAAGTGAAACTTTCCGATAGTAAAAGGTAGTGATGAAATTTAGTCAGTGGGAAAATAGTGGAGTCAAGATAAAATATCATCTGTCTTGTTTGTAAAATGTCAAGGAACAAAATATAACATGAAGGACTGCATGTACTTAAAAGATTCTTTATAAGGTGTCAGGTTTTAGTTCTCATGTTTAGTTTTCTATATTTTTAATTTGTAGGTAAAATTGAGTTACAGAAGATCATGCTGTTCTTTATGACCTTACTACTATTAACACCATCATTGAGTTTTCTTTTTCTTATTAGTAGATGGATTTAAAGTGTTCAAACCTATTCTCCTTTAGTACTTGAGGGGAAAAAATAATACATGATCATGGCAGAAAACTTGGAAAGAAGAGTGAAATAAAACCACAGTCCCATCACTTAAGCAATAAGCAGTTAATTGTTTTGGTTTTCACCTGTGATTGTCTTGTAAAAGTGAAAACATGGCCTTCTCAACAGTTCCATCTTTCTACTTTATTGTCCTATTGAAAATACTCTTAAGAACTGCAGAGGACCATATTCCATGTTATCTGAAGCTATTTTGATCTGTTTTCAGCGATTGCAAAAGGCTATATAGATGAGCTCCCACACTGTGGTGTTGAACAATTGAGCTAATTAATAACCTTTTCTTTTCTTATATGTTAGAGGTTTCTGTACATTTCTTGTAGGCAGGGAGGACAATTTCAGATATGCATAGGGTCAATAATTAGTTCTCCTGACTGCCCACCAAGGAGGAAACCACAAGGGTATGTGGGCTTAACTCATTTCTATCTAGGGTAGTGCTGTTAAAGAGTGCATTTATGCATTTATGGTTCTGTTGTGTCACAGTCCTGGAAACAAATTCTACAAAGAAAAAATTGCTGAATGCTCTTGTTGCCTTTGAGTGATACCCCCTTTAAAGTTTGTTCTTTGCACCATATACAAAACAAGCATTAGAGCCTACATGGCCTGAAAGGAGTCACCTTAGAGCAAAACCAAACTGGTTGTGATGCCTTGGTTACAGAAATTTAAAAGCAAGGTGTGCTCACCCTTCTTCCTTTCAAGCATAAAATATATTTTAATACTCTGTGAAGAATGTTTGGTAAACTATTTCTCATAAACTTCTTTCCTGCTCTGTGTTTCTCTAAGGAGGCTCATACTGGTTTTTTGAGTACCTTTTCATAGGATGTTCTTTTGAATGGAATATTCAGTCACTGTGACATAAAGACTCTAGACTACTTTCCCTGATGCATACATTGGGATGCTTTCTGGAGAGATCTGTAATTAATGATGGATGGTGTTGGGGGTAGTTGATTTATCATTGCCACTTTGTTTCAAGGTAGAATCTTGGTGTAAAGACAAGTGGCACTGAAAGAAGAGTTATTTATTTGCCGTGCTGTGGTGGGAGTGTTCCTTGGACAAAGTAGGGGAAGAGCGAGTTCTCCTTTTCATACTCACATGTTGCGAAGTATGTTATGAATAGAAAGGTTGTAGTACCTGGCTAGTAGAGCCAGTTGATTTTAAATATTGAGAATTTACCTTTCTAAGTCTCTTTGGGAAATGCCAGAAAGATTCAGATGACTTTGAGTTTAAAATGATAACATTTTGATTGAACTTCAGATTTAATTCGGCTTTAGATAACACATCAAAATATGTACACTTTTGTAGTGCTTTGAAATGTTTTTCTTTCAGAACCCAAGTTTGAATTTTAAGGAAGTAACTTACGAACTAGACCATCCTGGGTTTCAAATTCGTGACAGTAAAGGACTTCATAATGTGGTTTATGGCATTCAGAGGGGTCTGGGTATGGAAGTGTTCCCAGTAGATCTCATATATAGACCTTGGAAACATGCTGAAGGCCAGGTAAGTGATTGGTGTTTAGCTATAGAAGAGGAACAAAATAATAACTGACTTGTTATTTAGTACCATCTACTCATTGATTAAAATATTCTCTTAAAGTAGAATTTGTTTTGCATAGGTCAGAAAAGCAGAGACTGTCATAAATTTTGAAATGATTTATAGCAGCTTAGTACTATTCAGATTCAGCTGAAGTGTGGCAGTCAAGCTGTTCTCCCAGTAGTTTAATGATGTTTGTCTCCAAGGCCATCTCCTTATACAACTTTCATGAGTTGCATGTGTGTGACTTATTCGTGGTTTTGAAAAAGCCATTAATTAAGATTTTAAGGGGATATTGTCAGTCTTAACCTTAAGATTCGGATTAGCGTAATAAAAATGTTTCAAATTTTATAGCATTCTGAGTCATTTTTGGTGGTAAGGACTTCCTTTCTCTTGTTCCAGCTCTCCTTCATTCAGCATTCCCTTATAAACCCAGAGATCTTCTGTTTTGCCGACTATCCCTGTCATACTGTTGCCACTGATATTTTGAAAGCACCACCAGAGGATGACAATCGAGAAATTGCCACATGGTAAACACTCTCATCTAGCTTTACTAGTAAAGGCCACTTCTACTTTTTTGAAATATAACATTAATAGCAACTGCATAGTTCAAAGGTCTAAACACAGTATTTTTAATGAAGACTCCTTACCTTAAATTTTTATAGAGGCTATGTTGGTAGATTAAAAACCTATTTTTAGTCCTCTTATGTCTAGATAGTTACTTACATCTCTCCTCTGCAAGGTCTGCCAGTAGGTATTTTCTGAAGCTGTCAAATGTATTCTTCCTTAGTATTAGATCCCTTTCTTCTTTCTATAGATTAACTGGCAGTAGCCCGAGATGGCCAACCCATCAAATCTAATATTTTCAGCTAAATTGCCTAGTTTCTCTGTGTTCAAGTGCTCATTTCTGAGGGAGAATATGACTCTGGGTTACTCCTGGAACTCAAGTCACTCCTCACTGGGGATGTGCAGTAAGGTTGGTGAAAGTTCTTCCATCACTTGTGAATGTAATAGGGAAGGGGCATATGGTCTGGTCCTTCAAGGCACCTACTTTATGATGTTTCTTATGTTTTTTCCCCCTAATCATACTCTCCTGCGATACTTTCCAGCATGCAACAGATTATTGTCTTTATTTTTTGCCTTTGGGTTTAGTTTTAGGGCAGTTTAAAGTATCTTAGGCATTGTCAGATCTTTTAAAACAGGGGATGGTTAACTTTCTGTGAACAGTTAGTTAATGTCTGGCTTTGGGGGCCAGGTAGTCTCTGTAGGAACAGCTTAACTCTTCTGTTGTAGCACAATATAAATATGTGTGGGATTTGGCCTGTTTACATCAGCAAATTTAGTTTGCTATTTCCTGTTCTGAAAGATTGACCCAAGCAGTGATTTGTTCTAAAGTCTGTCCTTTCTCCAGGTGCTACCAACATGATGGATCTGCAGGCTTGGTTGTTTTTCTTCTTCTTCTGGTTAAGTCTAATGTGTATAACAGTACTTCTTCATTTTATTTTATTTTCCTCTTTCCATTTTATAAAACTGAAATGTCACATTTAACATTTCCTTAATATAGCTATACATTCAAATGTCTCTTAATTGTGTTAACAAAGTCTTTAGCAGTTTGTATGATTGAGAGTCCAGCAGTTTCTTTTGTTCTGTAAGACTTAATTCTCCCTCTTATTTTTCCCTTAAAATAAAATTTTTGCCTTGCTTTAAAGAAGAAATAGGATAGTTTACCTTCTAGTCTAACCGATGGCAAAGGGTATCTGTTTTCTGAGGGAGTTTGATTTGATCATTACCCCCATCTTTTTCATGGACTAAAGGTAGAGTGAGATCTTTAAGCTGGATTAACGTCAACTACATTCAGCTTCTTGGGGCAAGAATAATTCTCGGTTGCTGTGGACTTGGGAGACATGAGGAGATTACCTAAGTTGTAACTTTGCATTACCAAATTAAGTGTTCAGGCTGTATTTTTGTGAAGGATTTTTCTTGTATGTAATTTGTGTATGTGTTTATATTTTGGATTTTTGACTATTCCTAAACTCTGATGTTGTTTTCTAGTTTTCACTCTTTGATATATCTTTGGTAAGACAGATCTTTGGTTATGCAAATGATCAGTGACATTCTCTTTCCTTCATTACTTACTCTCTGTTAATTTGGACTGCTGCTGAATAAATTTTTTTTTTTTAATAATTTATTTTATTTTAGTATCATTAACCTACAATTACATGGGCAATACCGTGATGATTGAACTCCCCCCATCACCAGGTCCCCCCCACCAACCCCACCACAGTCACTGTCCATCAGCGTAGTGAGATGAGAATCGCTACTTGTCTTCTCTGAGCTGTACAGTCCCCCCCGTGCCCCCCCACCCTATGTCTGCCAATCGTAATGCCCCTTTTACCCTCTTATCCCTCCCTTCCCATCCATCTCCCCAGTCCCTTTCCCTTTGGTAACTGTTAGTCCATTCGTGGGTTCTGTGAGTCTGCTGCTGTT
>JAQQAC010015468.1:25927900-25957622 GCA_029783875.1 Phataginus tricuspis
GTTAAATATATCATGCCATTCTCTTCTGGCCTGTAAGGTTTCTGTTGAGAAGTCTGATGACAGTCTGATAGGTTTTCCTTTGTAGGTGATCTTTTTCCTCTCTCTAGCTGCCTTTAATACTCTGTCCTTGTCTTTGATCTTTGCCATCTTGATTATTATGTGTCTTGGTGTTGTCTTCTTTGGGTCCCTTGTGTTGGGAGATCTGTGGGCTTCCGTGGACTGTGAGACTATTTCCTTCCCCAGCGTGGGGAAGTTTTCGGCAATTATTTCTTCAAAGACACTTTCTATCCCTTTTTCTCTCTCTTCTTCCTCTGGTACTCCTATAATGCGAATATTGCTACGCTTCGATTGGTCACAGAGTTCTCTTAATATTCTTTCATTCTTAGAGATCCTTTTATCTCTCTCTGCCTCAGCTTCTTTGTATTCCTGGTCCCTGTCTTGTAATTCCTTGATCGTGTCTTGAACCTGATTCAATCTGCTGTTGAGCCCTTCGATGGCTTGTTTCATTTCTGCATTGTCTTTCCTCACTTCCCTCACTTCCTCCCTCAGCTCTTGCACATTTTTCTGTAGATCTGTCAGCATGGCTATGACTTTTATTCTGAATTCTTTTTCTGGAAGACTGTGAATGTCCATTTCTCCAGATTCTTTCTCTGGCGTGGTGTTTGTCTGAAGCTTTGTCTGTATCATATTCTTCTGTCTTCTCATGACTGTAGAATTGGTTGTTGGTAGCAAGGAGAGATAAGAAAGGAGAGACAAGAAAAAAAAGAGATTTCTACTAATAATATAAAAGTATAAGGAGAGAGAGAGAAGGGAAAAGAAAAGAAAGAAAAAGAAAAGGCAGCAACACCTAAAAGAAAACAGCAAGAACGACAACAAAACAAAACAAAACAAGACAAAACAAAACCAAACCAAACCAAACAAAACAAAACAAAACAAACAAACAAAAAAAACACCAAAAAGCCCACCGGGGTGGTTTCTGTGCGAATGCTGTAGGTGGCGCTATTGCTCCGCTATTCCAGAGCCGCGGCCACGTCGCTTCACACGGCCCTTTAAATCTGTGGCCGGGTGAGAATGGATGGGAGGCTGTTGAAAGAGAGGGAAAGAAAAAAAGGAAAAGAAAGGGGAGAAAAAACAAAACAAAACAACAACAACAAAAAAAAGCCACCGGGCGTGGGTTCTGCGCGAGTGCTGTAGGTGGCACTGTTGCTCCACTATTCCAGCGCCACTATAGTTCTAGCTGGGTTTGAAACAATGGGAAGCTGTTGATCTCCGTGAGGGTCTCAATGGCGGGCACTCTTTCCCAGTCGCCAGCTACGGGGTCCAAAGCTCCCCAGGACTCCCAGCGTGCTGGGCTCAGTTCGCGGGGCTATCCGGCCCCTCTACTGAGCTCCTGTCTCTTTAAGACCGCTGGGGTAGAGCGCGCGCTTTTCTTCCCCTTTTTCTCCTTTCTTTTTCCTTCCCGGAGCCTGCCGCGGGCAACTTGCACGTTCCCGGCTGGGACCCTGTGCCCTCTGTCCCTCCAATCTCCGCTACACCGCAGATCTCCACTCCCTCCTGGCTCTGAATCCTCTCCTCCCGCCGGAGCGCTGGGGGAGAGGGGCGCTCGGTCCGCTCGCGGCTCCGTACCTTACCCGCCTTGCCGGAACTCCCGCCGGAGTGCCGGGGTGGAGGGGCGCTCGGGGCTCAGACTTCCCCTGGCTCCCGGCTCTGAATTCTCTCCTCCCGCCGGAGCGCTGGGGGAGAGGAGCGCTCGGTCTGCTCGCGGCTCCGTACCTTACCCGCCTTGCCGAGACTCCCGTCGGAGTGCTGGGGTGCAGGGGCGCTCTCGTCTCGCTGGATCGTGTTTTCGTCCCGCCTCGCCGGATGCCGAGTCCTCTGTCCGGCGTGTCTGGCCGCTGGAGCTCTGGGGGGGAGAGCGCTCGGTCCCACCGGATCGCCGCCCGTCCGTCTCACCGGCTGCCAAGTTCTCACAGGTGTAGCTGTACGCTGTGCAGTTTCCTGTGTATTCTGGTCTCTCTTTTAGGGATAGTTGTATTTGCTGTATTTTCGTGAATAAATATAATGTTCGGAGGAATTTTTCTGCTAGTCCGTTCAAGATGCCATATTCCCGGAAGTCCCTTGAATAAATTTTTTTATTAAGGTATCATTGCTATACAATCTTATGAATGTTTCATATGAGCAACATTGTGGTTACTACATTTCCCCCCATTATCAAGTCCTCCCCACAACCCATTACAGTCACTGTCCATCAGCATAGTAAGATCCTGTAGAGCCACTACTTGTCTTCTCTGTTCTATACTGTTTTCCCTGTGCTCCTCTACATTATGTTTGCTAATCATAATGCCCCTTAATCCCCTTCTCCCTCCCCACCAACACACCCTCCCCATTAGTTTCATTCCCTACCCTTTGGTAACTGCCAGTCTCTTCTTGGAGTTTGTGAGTCTACTGCTGTTTTGTTCCTTCAGTTTTATACTCCACAAATGAGTGAAATCATTTGGTACTTGTCTTTCTCCACCTGGCTTATTTCCTTGAGCATAATACCCTCCAGCTCCGTCCATGTTGTTGTAAATGTTAGGATTTGTTTTCTTCTTATGGCTGAATAATATTCCATTGTGTATATGTACCACATCTTCTTTATCCATTTGTCTACTGATGGACACTTAGGTTGCTTCCATATCTTGGCTATTGTAAATAGTGCTGCAATAAACACAGGTGTGCATATGTCTTTTTGAATCTGAGAAATTATATTCTTTGGGTAAATTCCTAGGAGTGGAATTCCCGGGTCAGATGGTATTTCTATTTTTAGTTTTTTGAGGAACCTCTATTGCTTTCCACAATGGTTGAACTAGTTTACATTCCCACCAGCAGTGTAGGAGGGTTCCCCTTTCTCCGCATCCTCAACAGCATTTGTTGTTCTTTGTCTTTTGGATGTTGGCCATCCTAACTGGTGTGAGGTGATATCTCATTGTGGTTTCTATTTGCATTTTCCAGATGATTAGCAATGTGGAGCATCTTTTCATGTGCCTGGTGGCATTCTGATTTTCTTCTTTTGGGAAGTGTCTGTTCAGATCCTCTGCCCATTTTTAATTGGGTTATTTGCTTTTTGGTTGTTGAGGCACGTGAGCTCTTTGTATTTTGGATGTCAACCCCAAATCAGATAATGTCGTTTATGAATAATTCTCCCATACTGTAGGATGCCTTTTTGTTCTGCTTATGGTGTCCTTTGCTGTACAGAAGCTTTTTAGTTTGATATAGTCCCACTTGTTCATTTTTGCTTTTGTTTCTCTTGCCCGAGGAGATGTGTTCAGGAAAAAGTTGCTCATGTTTATATTTAAGAGATTTTTGCCTATTTTCCTCTAAGAGTTTTATGGTTTCATGACTTAAATTTGGGTCTTTGATCCATTTAGAGTTTACTTCTGTGTATGAAGTAGGACAGTAATCCAGTTTGATTCTCTTACATGTAGCTATCTAGTTTTGCCAACACCAGTTGTTGAAGACGCTGTCTTTTCCCCATTGTACATCCATGGCTCCTTTATCGTATATTAATTGGCCATATATGTGTGGGTTTATATCTGGACTCTATTCCATTGATCTGTGGGTCTGTTCTAGTGCCAGTACCAAATTGTCTTGATTACTGTGACTTTGTAATAGAGCTTGAAGTTGGTGCATGTAATCCCCCCCAGCTTTATTCTTCCTTCTCAGGATTGCTTTGGCTATTTGGGGTCCTTTGTGGCTCCATATGGATTTTAGAACAATTGTTGTTCGTTGAAGAATGCTGTCAGTATTTTGATAGGGATTGCATTGAATCTGTAGATTGCTTTAGGCAGGATGGCCATTTTGACAGTATTAATTCTTCCTATCCGTAAGCATGGGATGTATTTCCATTTATTAGTGTCTTCTTTAATTTCTCTCAAGAGCGTCTTGTAGTTTTCAGGGTATACGTCTTTCACCTTGGTTAGGTTTAGTTATAGGTATTTTATTCTTTTAGATGCAATTGTAAATGGAATTGTCTTTCTGATTTCTCTTTCTGCTAGTTCATCATTAGTATATAGGAATGCCACAGATTTCTGTGTATTAATTTTGTATCCTGCAACTATGTTGAATACAGTTATTAGTTCTAGTAGTTTTGTAGTGGATTCTTAAGGGTTTTTTATGTACAATATCATGTCATCTGCAAACAATGACAGTTTAACTTGTTTCTTACTGATCTGGATGCCTTTTATTGCTTTGTGTTGTCTGATTGCTGTGGTTAGGACCTGCAGTACTATTTATGTTGAATAAAAGTGAAAGTACGCATCCTTGTCTTGTGCCCAATCTTAGAGGAAAAGCTGTCAGCTTTTTGGCTGTTAAGGCCTTTATTATGTTGAGGTACTTGCTCTCTATGCCCATTTTGTTGAATTTCATCAAATGCTTTTTTAGCATCTATGGAGATACCTGATTTTTGTCCTTCTTTCTGTTGATATATAGTGGATGATGTTGATGTCTATGGGTTTTGGAATACTGTACCATCCTTGCATCGCTGGGATAAATCTCACTTGATCATGATGTATGATCTTTTTGATGTGTTTTTTAATTCAGTTTGCTAATTTTTTTGTTGAGGATTTTTGCATCTATGTTCATCAGAGATAAATTGGTCTGTAATTTTCTTTTTTGTGGTGTCTGGTTTGGTATTAGAATAATGCTGTACTCATAGAATGAGTTTGGAAGTATTTCCTCCTCTTCTACTGAACTTTAAGGAGGATGTATATTAGATCTCTAAATGTCTGATAAAATTCAGCGGTGAAGCCATCTGGTCCGGGTGTTCTTGGGTAGTTTTTTTTTTTTTTGGTATCATTAATCTGCAATTACATGTGCAATATTATGGATATTAAACTCCCCACTTCATCAGGTCCCCCCCAGCAACTGCATTACAATCACTGTCCATAAGAATAGTGAGATGCTATAGAATCACTACTTGTCTTCTCTGAGTTGTATAGCCTCCCCGTGCCCCGTCAACATTGTGTCTGCTAATCGTACTGTCTCTTTTTCCCCCTTGTCCCTCCCTTCCCACCCATCCTCCCCAGCCCCTTTCCCTTTGGTAACTGTTAGTCCTTTCTTGGGTTCTGTGAGTCTGCTGCTGTTTTGTTCTTTCAGTTTTTTTTTTACTTGATACTTGTCTTTTTTGGCTTGGGTTATTTCACTGAGCATAATACCCTCTAGCTCAATCCATGTTGTTGCAAATGGTAGGATTTGTTTTCTTCTTATGGCTGAATAATATCCCATTGTGTATATGTACCACATCTTCTTTATCCATTCATCTACTTATTGACACTTAAGTTGCTTCCATTTCTTGGCTATTGCAAATAGTGCTGTGATAAACATAGGGGTGCATCTGTCTTTTTCAAATTGGGCTGCTGCATTCTTAGGGTAAATTCCTCAGAGTGGGATTCCTGGGTCAAATGGTATTTCTATTTTGAGTTTTTTGAGGAACCTCTATACTGCTTTCCACAACGGTTGGACTAATTTGCATTCTCACCAGCAGTGTAGGAAGGTTCCCCTTTCTCCACATCCTCGCCAACATTTGTTGTTGTTTGTGTTTTCATGTTGGCCATACTTACTGGTGTGAGGTGATATCTCATTGTGGTTTAATTTGCATTTCTCTGATGATTAGCGATGTGGAGCATCTTTTTATGTGCCTGTTGGCCATTTGAATTTCTTCTTTGGAGAAGTGTCTTTCATATCCTCTGCCCATTTCTTAATTGGATTATTTGCTTTTTGTTTGTTGAGGTGAATGAGTTCTTTATATATTTTGGATGTCAACCCCTTATCTGACATGTCATTCATTTATGAATATATTCTCACATACTGAAGGATGTCTTTTTGTTCTGTTGATGGTGTCCTTTGCTGTACAGAAACTTTATTACTGTAGTCCCATGAGTTCATTTTTGCTTTTGTTTCCCTTGCTCGAGGAGTTGCATTCAGGAATAAGTCGCTCATGCTTATATTCAGGAGATTTTTGTCTATGCTGTCTTCTAAGAGTTTTATGGTTTCATCACTTACATTCAGGTCTTCAATCCATTTTGAGTTTACCTTTGTGTATGGGGTTAGACAGTAGTCCAGTTTCATTCTCTTACATGTAGCTCTCCAGTTTTGCCAACACCAACTACTGAATAGGTTGTCATTTCCCCGTTGTATATCCAAGGCTCCTTTGTCATATATTAATTGACTGTATATGTTTGGGTTAATGTTTGAATTTTCTGTTCTGTTCACTGGTCTGTGGGTCTGTTTTTGTGCCAATACCAAATTGTCTTGATTACTGTGGCTTTGTAGTGGAGCTTGAAATCAGGGAGCGTAATTCCCCCTGTTTTATTCCTCCTTCTCAGTATTGCTTTGGCTATTCGGGGTCTTTTGTGGTTCCATATGAATTTTAGAACTATTTGTTCCAGTTCATTCAAGAAAGCTGTTGGTATTTTAATAGGATTTGTGTTGGTTCTGTAGATTGCTTTAGGTAGTATAGCTATTTTGACAATATTTATTCTTCCTAGCCAAGAACATGGGATGAATTTCATTTGTTAGTGTCCTCTTTAATTTCTCTTAGGAGTATTTTGTAGTTTTCAGGGTATAGATCTTTCACTTGCTTCATTAGGTTTATTCCTAGGTATTTTATTCTTTTTGATGCAACTGTGAATGGAATTGTTTTCCTGATTTCTCTTTCTGTTAGCTCATCGTTAGTGTATAGGAAAGCAACAGATTTCTGTGTGTTAATTTTGTATCCTGCAACTTTGCTGAATTCAGATATTAGTTCAAGTAGTTTTGGAGTGGAGTCTTTAGGGTTTTTTATGTACAGTATCATGTCACCTGCAAATAGTGACAATTTGACTTCTTCTTTACCAGTCTGGATGCCTTGTATGTCTTTGTTTTGTCTGATTGCCGTGGCTAGGACCTCCAGTACTATGTTGAATAACAGTGGAGAGAGTGGGCATCCCTGTCTTGTTCCCGATCTTAGATGAAAGGCTTTCAGCTTCTCGCTGTTAAGTATGATGTTAGCTGTGGGTTTGTCATGTATGGCCTTTATGATCTTGAGGTACTTGCCGTCTATACCCATTTTGTTGAGAGTTTTAATCATGAATGGATGCTGAATTTTGTCAAATGCTTTTTCAGCATCTATGGAGATGATCATGTGGTTTTTGTTCTTCTTTTTGTTGATGTGGTGGATGATGTTGATGGATTTTCGAATGTTGTACCACCCTTGCATCCCTGGAATGAATCCCACTTGATCATGGTGAATGATCCTCTTGATGTATTTTTGAATTTGGTTTGCTAATATTTTGTTGAGTATTTTTGCATCTACGTTCATCAGGGATATAGGTCTCTAATTTTCTTTTTTGGTGAGGTCTTGGCCTGGTTTTGGTATTAGAGTGATGCTGGCTTCATAGAAAGAGTTTGGAAGTCTTCCCTCCTCTTCTATTTTTTTGGAAAACTTTAAGGAGAATGGGTGTTATTTCTTCTCTCTATGTCTGGTAGAATTCAGAGGTGAATCCATCAGTTCCAGGGGTTTTGTTCTTGGGTAGTTTTTTGATTACCGATTCAATTTCGTTGCTGGTGATTGGTCTGTTTAGTTTTTCTGTTTCCTGCTTGGTGAGTCTTGGAAGGCTGTATTTTTCTAAGAAGTTGTCCATTTCTTCTAGGTTTTGCAGCTTGTTGGCATATAGATGCTCGTAATATTCTCTTATAATTCTTTGTATTTCTGTGGGGTCCGTCGTTATTTTTCCTTTCTCATTTCTGATTCTGTTATGTGTGTTAGATTCTCTTTTTCTCTTAATGAGTCTGGCTAGGGGTTTATCTATTTTGTTTATTTTTTCAAAGAAGCAGCTCTTGGTCTCTATTCAATTTTATTTATTTCTTCTCTGATCTTTATTATGTCCCTCCTTCTGGTGACTTTGGACCTCATTTGTTCTTCTTTTTTAATTTTAATAATTGTGTCTTTAGAGTATTAATTTGGGATTTTTCTTCCTTCTTTAAATAGGCCTGTATTGCAATATATTTTCCTCTTAGTACTGTCTCTGCTGCATCCCAAAGAAGTGGCAGCTTTGTGTTATTGTTGTCATTAGTCTCCATATATTGTTTGATCTCTGTTTTAATTTGGTCATTTATCCACTGCTTATTTAGCAGCATGTTGTTAAGTCTCTATGTATTTGTGAGTCTTTTTGTTTTCTTTGTACAATTTATTTCTAGTTTATACGTTTGTGACCTGAGAAGTTTGTTGGTAGGATTTCAGTGTTTTTGAATTTACTGAGGTTCTCTTTGTGACCTAGTATGTGTTCTATTCTGGAAAATGTTCCATGTGCACTTGAGAAGAATGTGTATCCTGTTGCTTTTGGGTGTAGAGTTCTGTAGATGTCCATTAGGTCCATCTGTTCTAGTGTGTTGTTCAGTGCCTCTGTGTCTTTACTTATTTTGTGTCTGGTTAATCTGTCCTTTGGAGTGAGTGGTGTGTTGAAGTGAGTGGTGTGTTGAAGTCTCCTAAAATAAATGCATTTCTTTCTTTTCCTCCTTTAATTCTGTTAGAATTTGTTTCACATATGTCGGTGCTCCTGTGTTGGGTGCATATATATTAAAAATGGTTATATCCTTTTGTTGGACCCCTTTATCGTTATGTAATGTCCTTCTTTATCTCATGCTACTTTCTTCGTTTTGAAGTCCATTTTGTCTGATACAAGTACTGCAACACCTACTTTTTTCCACTTTTTGTTTGCATGAAATATCTTTTTCCATCCCTTCACTTTTAGTCTGTGCGTATCTTTGGGTTTGAGGTTAGTCTCTTGTAAGCAGCATATAGATAGGTCTTCCTTTTTTATCCATTCTATTACTCTGTGTCTTTTGAATTGTGCATTCAGTCCATTTACATTTAGGGTGATTATCGATAGATATGTACTTATTGCCATTGCTGGCTTTAGATTCGTGGTTACCAAAGGTTCAAGGGTTTCTTCTTTACTATCTAACAGTCTAACTTAACTTTCTTGTTAAGTTATTGTAAAACACTGTCTGATGTTTCTTTATTTCGCTCCCTTCTTATTCTTCCTCCTCCATTCTTTATATACCAGGTGTTTTATTCTTTGCCTTTAGTTAGTATTTGGATGGTCTGCTTTCTTTGCTATGATTTTATTTTCTCTGGTGACATCTTTTTAGCCTTAGGAGAGCTTCCATCTAGAGCAGTCCGTTTAAGATATCCTGTAGAGGTGGTTTATGGTAGGCAAACTCCCTCAGCTTTCGCTTGTCTGGAAATTATTTAATCCCTCCCTCAAATTTAAATGATAATCGTGCTGGATACAATATTCTTGGTTCAAGGCCCTCTGTTTCATTATGTTAAATATATCATATTCTCTTCTGGCCTCTGTTTTGAAGTCTAGTCTGATGCGTTTTCCTTTGTAGGTGATCTTTTCTCTCTCTAGCTGCCTTTTGTACTCTGTCCTTATCTTTGATCTTTGCCATTTTAATTATTATGTGTCTTGGTGTTGTCGTCCTTGGGTCCCTTGTGTTGGGAGATCTCTGGGCTTCCATGGTCTGAGAAACTATTTCCTTCCCCAACTTAGGGAAGTTTTCAGCAATTATTTCTTCAAAAACACTTTCTATCCCTTTTTCTCTCTCTTCTTCTGATACTCGTATAATGTGAATATTGTTCCGTTTAAATTGGTCACTCTTTTAAAATTCTTTCATTCCTAGAGATCCTTTTATCTCTCTCTGCCTCAGCTTCTCTGTATTCCGGTTCTCTGATTTGTATTCCTTTAAGTGTGTTTTGCACCTCGTGCAGTCTGCTGTTAAGCCTGTCGATCACTTGTCTCATTTCTGCATTGTCTTTCCTCACTTTCTCCCTTAGCTTTTGCATATTTGTCTGTAGAGCCGTCAGCATGGTTATGACTTTTATTCTGAATTCCTTTTTCAGGAAGATTGTTTAAATCTATCCCATCAGGCCCTCTCTCTGGGGTTGTCTGGGTGCACCTTGTCTGGACCATATTCCTGTGTCTTTTCATGGCGATAGATGGTTGCTGGTAGGTGCCATGTGTGTCAGCTGGGAGAACAAAGTCCCTTCCTTCTTGGTGTTCTCCTTGCTCTTCTCCGGGGCCTGAGATGTTTTCCATGTGCACTAGCAACATATAATTTTGAGGTGAACAATGCCCTTTTAAATATTTTTCAAATATGACAAGATGACAATTTAGTTTTGGCTTAATAACTGGTATTTGCCTATTTGGAAAATGAATTTTATATCCTTATATTTTCATTGATAGAGTATCTTTCTCCATTTTTGTTAGGAAGAGCTTGGATTTGATCGAGTCTCTGCTTAGGCTTGCAGAGGTGGGGCAGTACGAGCAAGTCAAACAGCTCTTCAGCTTTCCTATCAAACACTGTCCAGATATGCTGGTATTGGCCTTACTACAAATCAACACCTCTTGGCACACCTTGCGCCATGAACTCATCTCCACCCTTATGCCAATTTTCCTTGGAAACCATCCTAACTCTGCTATTATTTTGCACTATGCATGGCATGGGCAGGTAAGACATGACCATTTCTTCATCTTAACACTCTTTGGAGGACGTTGAGCTAGAGAAATTGTTAATCTTGGAATTAGGACATTTTGGAAAAGTTGCACTTCCATTAAACTTATTTTATCTTTTAGCGTCATGTGAGTATTAAAGTATAAAACTTCAAAGAGCAAGAAGAAAGAAAAAAAATCTATCATGAAAGCTCTTTACTGCTAGAGCAAAATTTTAATTTTGATAGCTGTAAGGAGCCTACATTCATCATGGAACCAGAAAGTTCTTACGTCACTGTTTAACAGTAAACGGTAGATAACAAATTAACTTAATGGACACGATTTTGTTGTATCCAAATTCAGCATTTAAATGTCATTTTAGTTTGTTTTGAAATACCTTTCAAGCTCTTAAATTTTCAAGCTCTCCCCAATTTTTTTGACTATATTTGATGACTGTATATTCTTTTGTCTATTAATTTTCCCCCTAATTGCCAACATTTATAATAATGACAAATGCAGAAGCTTTATGAGAAAGTAGTCATTATCCTCTTTACATCAGGTGTCTTTTTGGCTACCTTTTGTAGTTATGTCATGTACAAGTGCTTTAAAAACAGGTAAGACTATAAGTGAAATATGTTAGGTTTAGTACCATGCCATTCAGTCAGTTCTCCATTTCTTGAGACTCAAACTATGTAGACTTAATAGTTTACAGAATATTTAACAAAGATTTAACTAAAAATTTGCAGCCCAGACCTTCTTATACCTTTGTTACCATAGCTGTAAGGTAGAAAGGCAGGCTGAAAGGAGCTCTGTCTCCTCACGTCTGGCTGAATACTTGTTTTACTTGGGCCTTCTGTCACTTTAGGATGGTCACTGGAAAGCAAAAGTGATTTATATATAGAGGTAGTAATTGCCTTGCCATGGCTTCTATGAGAAATATTCACTGAATTCCAACTATTTGTTTATGTCATTCACCTCCAGGCCTTTAGATTAGTTTTCAAAGTCAGGCTGTTTTTGGTAAAAAAAGAAATTGAATATTTACAAAAACAGAATATTTTCATGTGTGAAAAGAGCTAGCTTTAGAATGTATAATCACTACTCTCAGAAGTACTGAGAAAGCACTACAACATGAACTTTAATTACCTTAAACTGCTTTGTTTTTATTTTTAGACGAGTAATTTGTCATTTAATTTTCAGGAATTATATAAGCCTGATATACCCTTATGATCACATCCTGTTCTAATTTTGAATGACTGTATGACTGAAGGTTTTGGGGCAGGCTTCATTTGGAAGATGTGGAAGTGACTTGGCTTTCCCATAAAGAATGTTGTGGTAATCACTGCTTGTGGCTTAAACTGATGTCTGCACTGATAAGCCTCAATTTTACATCAATATAACAGGTGAAAATACCTGGGCATTTGCAATAGTTTAGCAGTATTGCTATTTAACTCTTCTTTTCTTAGGGACAGTCACCCTCAATCCGCCAACTTATCATGCATGCGATGGCAGAATGGTACATGCGAGGGGAGCAGTATGACCAGGCCAAATTGTCTCGAATACTTGATGTCGCCCAGGACTTGAAGGTAAGTTTGGAGGGACAGATTAATACTTTTATTTATTTTTGATAAAACGTAGCGTTTTTATGTAACATAGATGTTTTAGGAATAATTCACATGTAATGAGATCTTAGCTACAATGAGTTGAGATTTAGAATTTTGCCTTGTAAAGAAAAAGGGATTAGTAGAAGAGTGGTTTTAGAAATGTAGAAATATTTTCAATTACATTTGATTGAATTTTGTTTCATCTATAATAGTTGCAAGGCTGTTTTAAAGCAAATGAAAATTGACCTCTTCTCAGATGTAATCTGTGAGATAGAAATTTTGGAGAAACTGGTTCGTTTTCATCCCTTTTGCAAATTTCATTAGCATTGACAGGTCTTTTGACAGATAACTGTGTCTCGGTGTCTTTGATCACTAGGTACCTAGTACTGGTGTTAAGTTGTGCTTAGGTTAGGAAAAAGCCTAAACTTAGAATTTAGTGCTGCATGTATTTTTGTGTCTTGTTCTGCTTTAGGTTATTTGGAAAAGACAGGGTAAAGTTTAGTTTGAAGGCAAAGTCATGTGTTCACCTTTGAAATGTGATCTTACTAGGTAAGGACTAATAAGACCCTTGAGTTGTACTAAGTTGTTTAAGAAGTTATGACCAATGAAATTTTAGCAGAATGTTTTATGTAGACTTAAGAAAATAAAAACAGTAAACAAAATAGGACAGTTAACTTAATTGCTTGACTTGTAGTTTCTAATACTCTTTTTCTTTAGGCCTTGTCAATGCTGCTAAATGGTACTCCATTTGCCTTTGTTATTGACCTTGCTGCACTTGCTTCACGTCGTGAATACCTCAAACTTGACAAGTGGCTCACAGATAAGATTCGAGAGCATGGAGTAAGCAGGATTTTGTCCACTTATTACTACTTTAAAATTTTGACAGGCAAAATATCTAAAGTAACAGCTTTTTAAAAGGCAGTGAAGATGTTACTATATTTTGGGTTTTAGTTATACTGCTTAATGTTTAATCTGAAAGCAATTAAGATTAATTTAAGTACACTGAGAGACTTTCTGTTTTTCAGGAGCCTTTTATCCAGGCATGTATGACTTTTTTAAAGAGACGGTGCCCTTCTATTTTGGGTGGACTTGCCCCAGAGAAAGATCAGCCCAAAAGTGCTCAACTTCCTCCAGAAACTCTGGCAACAATGTTGGCCTGTTTACAAGCTTGTGCAGGGTAAGAATAGAGCGTGCTTGAAAACATCTATTTTAAAATAAGAATTGGATTATATGGATAATTGTTGATTTGGGGAAGAGAAAATGTGTGACTGAAGCCACAGCAATAGGTAATCCAATGTTTTTTAAGTCCAAAGTGCATACTACTTAAAATGCATATTAGATCCATTTGAGTTAAAGTTTTGTATATGTTGTGAGATAGAGTCCCAGATTCATTGTTTTGCAAGTGGGTATTCAGTTGTTTCAGTAGTATTGTTGGAAAGACTGTCTTTCTCTTTTGAATTGTCTTCTAAGAAATCAGTTGCTCATAATGTCTGGGTTTCTTTGTGGATTTCTAATTTTGTTCCATTGGTTAATATGTCTACCCATATGCTAGTACCACACTGTCTTTGATTAGTATAACATTTTAGTAAGTTTTGAAATTGGGAAATATGAGTCCTTCAACTTTTTTCAAAATTGCATTGGTTATTCTGGGTCCCTTGAATTTCCATATGAATTTTAGTATCAGGTTGTCAATTTTTGCAAAGAAATTGTAAAGGGGCCCACTGGGATTTTGATAAGGATTATGTTGAATCTGTAGATTATTTTGGGGAACATGGCCATGTTAACAATATTAAGTCTTCCAGTTCATGATTCTGAGATGTTTTTCCATTTATTTAGGTCTTTTGGTGGTGATCTGTCATTTTCAGTGTGCAAGCCTTGCACTTCTTTTGTTATGTTGTTAAGTATCTTTTTATTATTTTATTTTTTTTATTTCTTTTATTTCTTTTCTTTGCTATTACTAATATACAATTACATGAGCAACATTATGGTTACTAGACTCCCCCTGTTATCAAGTCCCCACCACATACCCCATTACAGTCACTGTCCATCAGCATAGTGTAGGATGTTATAGAATCACTACTTGTCTTCTCTGTTATACTGCCTTCCCTGTATACCCCCCCACCGCACCCCCACCCCTGCTACATTATGTGTGCTAATTGTAATAGCCCTTTTTTGATAAGTATCTTATACAGCTATCTGGGAATATAGTTTTATTTATTCTTTCCAATCTGTATGCCTTTTTTGTGAGTGGGGGGTTTAATTTCTCCAATGTTCACCTTCAGTCTAATGTTGAATAGAAATGGTGAGAGCAGACATCCCTGTCTTGTTCCTGAATTTAGAAGGAAAGTATCCAGTGTTTTACTGTGAAGTATTATGTTAGCTGTGGGTTTCATAGATACCCTTCAGGAGGTTTCCTTACTACTAGTTTTAGTTTGTTGGGTGTTGGGTCATGGAAGTAGTCTACAAAATGCTTCTACCTGCATGCATCTATGGAGATGATCATGTGATTTTGCTTTTTATTCTATTGATGTGGGATATTACGTTCACTGATTTTTGGGTGTTAAAAAACCTTGCATTCCTGGGATAAATCTCACTTGGTCTTTGTGTATACATTTTATTTGCTGCTCAATTCAGTTGGGTAGTATTTGGGTGAGTATTTTCTTGTCCTTATCTCTATGGTATATTGTTCCATAGTTTTCTTGTATTGTCTTTGTCTGATTTTGATATCAGGGTAATAATGGATTTGTACAATGAGTTGATAGGTATTCTCTAGTTTTCTGACAAAGATTGGTGTAAATTCTTTAAATCTTCCATAGAATTCAGCAGTGAAACCATCTGGTATTGGACTTTTTATGTGGGTATTTTAAATTACTGGGTCAGTATCTCTACTTATCATAGGTCTGTTTAAATTGTCTATTTCTTGAGTCAGTTTTGGTAGTTTGTATCATTTCAGGAATTTGTCCATTTCATCTACATTATCTAATTTGTTGGCATACAGTTACTTACACTATACCCATATAATCTTTCTTATTTTTGAAGATTGGGAGTAATGTTCTCTCTCTCAATAAGGTTTTATGTCTCTGTCTCTCTTATGGGAAGTGGGTGTCAGTGTGGCTAAATATATGTCAATTTTGTTGACCTTTTCAAAGAAGCAATATACAGTTTTGTTTTTGTTATTTTTCTGTTCTTCATTTACTTTAGCTCTAAACTTTATAATTTTCCTTCTTTCTGCTTATTTTGGGTGTAGTTTGAACTTCTAAGAGTTTTTTGGGGAGATTTTTCTTGTCAT
Organism: Phataginus tricuspis; assembly: GCA_029783875.1. Taxonomy (NCBI): domain Eukaryota; kingdom Metazoa; phylum Chordata; class Mammalia; order Pholidota; family Manidae; genus Phataginus; species Phataginus tricuspis. Next base: position 25,943,302 of record JAQQAC010015468.1, read on the forward strand.
CAGTGTGTTTATGGCTTTGAATTTTGACCTGTAAAATTCTTTAAATTGGGTATTACGTGTTTTAGTTTTCATCTGGAAATATTTTGTAATTTCCTATTGGTTGTAAGAGTATGTTGTTTAACTTCCACGTTTTTTAATTTTTCTAGTTTTCCTTTTATTCCTAATTTTTGGTTCATTCCATTATTGTTGAAGAATATACCTTAAATGAATTCAGTTTCTTTAAAGTTACTGAGATTTTTCTTATGCCTTAAAATATGGTTTATCATGCAGAATTTTCCATGTGTACTTGAGAAGAACATGTAGTTGCTGTAGGGTAGGATATTCTATGTATATCTGTTAGGACTAGTTGGTTTATAAGCATTGTTTAAGTCTTATTTGTTTATATTCTGTATGGTTCTCATTTTTTTTAATACACTATTATATTGGTTTCAAGTTACAGCACAGTGGTTCAATAGTTACACACATTAAATCCTCACCCCAACTGTTGAAGTTACTGTCTGCACTAGGTGTTCTATAGAACTATTGGCTATACTCTCAATGTTGTACTTCGATCCCTCTGACCAGGTTATATTATGATTGAGATATTTGTGTGTTGGTGTTTTCTGGCCTCTCCCCTGCCGGTCCTGCTCACCGTCAGGATTACTAGCTCTTTCTGTGACCCTCCGAGCCAGCGGAGGGAAAGGAAGGGAGGGAGAGGCACGCCCCGACAAGGCGAAGGAAGGGAGGTAAGAGCCGACTGTCCGCCCTTTCTGCAGCCTCCGCTGTCCCTGGAGACAATCAGACGCGACAGGGAGCTCAGTCGAAGCAGGAACTCATTTACTGCGGCTCAGAACACGGAATATATAGGGTGTGGTCTCTTCTGATTGGTTACACCTTACACTAACAAGGCGACTTTCAAATTTCCAATTGCGCACAGAGTTGTGTGCATGCGCAGTTGTCTCTGATGTAAGCAGTGGACCTGAGTGAGAACACTCGGCGGGGAGCTGTGGCACAGCAGAAATTCAAAGGATTCTCAGCGGCCATCTTTGTGGCGCAGCTGAGATTCAAAAGTAGTTCCCCACATTTCCCCCCTTTTTGTTTTTGTATGAGCAAGAGATATGCCATCCTGTACTCGAGGATGTGCCTGTCTTAGGTTGTCCTCTTCTTTCAGGAGATCTTACCCGTCATTGACTACCATCCTAGCACTTCCAGTAATGACATTCTCAAGAGGTTGCTTGCACCTCTTGTAGGACCATAAATGCCCATGAACGCTCTGGGGTATGGGAGACTCCTTCTTCAATCACTTGAGCTAACATAATTACCTTTTGCTGTAATGTCTGTTGCTGTTGATATGATCTTCACCACCGCACGAGCATGAAAATAACTAATGACATTACAATTATTATACCTCCTAATAACAGCTTGGGTAGACTAAACAAACTAGTTATTTCTTCCCATACTCTGGTAATAAAGGAAGCAGAGGGTAAGACTACAACCTCAGTCGCATTAAGGTTCACAATATTGTGAAGGAGCATTGCAGACATTTTTAACATCTTATCATTCCATGGTCCCTTAATATTCAGAGTAAATGTTTGACATACATGGGAAAACATAAGACTGCAAAGATGTCCTTGTTGAAGGCTTAACAGTGTCACTTCTTCAGCAGTAGTCACTGTCCGGACTATGGCAATGGTAGCAGAGCACGAGCAGGAGTAATAGTCCAGCCTTCATGACTCCTTTTCTTCTTATGCAATCCTCAAAAGGTCAGTCCTGAAAGAGAGAAGAAAGACAAGCCCTCAAGAGGTCATCCGCTTTGGAAAAGTCCATGTCATGGCTTCCTTCCACTTGCTGAGTGGTCTGAGGGCAGAATTTCAAGTTCCTAGCAGGAACTCAAATTGGATTCGGTTCACCTATAGGAAATACACATCCGAATCCTCTGCCCATACTTATCAGTGGATCTGGTCCTCGCCAGTGCCCAGTCAGCTGGTCTTTCCAGCGCACTTCAATTTTGGCATATGGCGTTTGATTTGTCCAGTGCCTTTGAAAGGCCGTTAGAGGTTGATCTTTTGAAAAGTTTAAAATATTTAATGTAAGTAGGGCCATCTGTAATTGGTCATAGGGGCTTATTCCCCCTTTTTGTTTTTGTAATAGGTCTTTTAATGTCTTATTGTGATGCTCTACTATGGCCTGGCTCTGTGGGTTGTATGGGATTCCTGTGGAGTGGCTGATATGCCATGTATTTAAAAAGTCTTGTAACGCCCTGCTAGTAAAGCAGGGGCCATTATCTGTTTTTATTTGAAGTGGTATGCCTAATATAGCAAAACATTGTAAAAAATGGCTCTGTGCATGTTTAGGTTTCTCTCAAGCATGGGCACTAGCCCAGCAAGCATGGGAGCATGTATCTATTGAGACAAAGACAAATTTTAGTTTTCTAAAGGCTGCATAGTGAGTGACATCAGTCTGCCAGAGACAATTTGGTTTAATGCCCCTTGGGTTGACTCCAAGGGACTGGAGGGGTGGAATTTGTAGAAAAGGCAAACAGGATTTACAAGTCCTGATAATTTTTTTCAAGTCTTTAATAGGAATATGAGGAAATCTATGATGAAGTCCCCTCCGATTTAGGTGGGTAAGTTTATGAAGGTCTTGGGCCCGTTGGAAATTTTGGGCCTGTTGCATGGAAAGGGCTTGAGCAGCAGAGGACGCTAATTGGTCAGCTAATAGGTTTCCTCTGGAGAGGAATCTGGGCACACCTTGGTGTCCTCGGAGGTGCTGCAAGAATATGGGCTTGGATCGTGCTATTAGCAAGGATCTCACTTGAATCATCAAGGGGGTTATGGGGTTTTTATCTACCTTCATATAAGAAGAGGCTAAGGTGGGAAGCAAGTTCACCACATACAGAGTATCAGAAAAAAGATTCACAGGTTCAGAAATTTTACTTAGGGCCAATGCTATGGCATACAACTCCTTAAATTGTGCTGAGCCAGTAACCTTTTCAAAATGTTGGGTTTCTTTTAACTTGGGCAAGAGGTGAGGAGGGGGAAAGACAACAACAGCAGACCCCTCTTTTCCTCCATCGGTAAACACATTCAAGGCATCAGAAAGGGGCTTACTCAAAAAGAGTCTAGGGGTGGTCCAACTTAACTTGGAGAAGGAGGCAACCCATCTGCTAGGCCCATAATGGCAATCAATCTTACCCAAAAATCCTGTCAGAGCCTCAGACCCTCTATTGTGATTTCACTTGATCCATTCAAAGTCAGACAAACGATAAGGAATGGTTAAAATTTCCGGGTCTTTCCCATAATGTCTTAAGGTGGTGTCTCTGACTTTGACTATAAGATCTGCCAGTTGATCTAACTGGACATACACTTGTGGAGTGCCTCCTATTGATGCATGGACCCACTGGAGAGGGTTACCTTGCTGCGTGATAACAGCGGTAAGCAACTCCAAGCCAGGAAGAAACCACTAAGGTCACAGTCAGGTTGATACTGGGCTAGTTGGGCATTATCAAGTGCTAATTGAATCTGTCTAAATACTTGTTTATGTTCTTCCGTTAATACAACAAGCTCAGATGGAGTTTTATCTTTTAACAACTCAGAGAGGGATAAGGTCCTCTGTTGTAATGTGGAGCCAGGGTCGTAGCCAATTAAACTCCCCTAATACCTTTTGTAGTTCTACCAGGGAGTAGGAGTCCTTGATAGATAGCTGGGGTTTAAGGGGACACACAGAGTCCAGGTGAAGCCTCGCTCCCAGTATTTCAAAGGGAGACACAGGCTGGACCTTGTTGCTGGACACATGTAACCCCCCTTGTTTCAAGAGGGTTTGGAGCTTCTGGTAGGCAGAGCTCAGTAGTTGGGTAGTGGATGCTCCCAAAATAATATCATCCATATATGCATATAGGACCACTCCTGGCCACTGTTGAAGGGGCTGCAAAACCTGAGAGACATATCGTTGGCAAAAGGCTGGGCTGTTAGCCATGCCCTGTGGCAACACTGTCCATTCGTATCGCTCATCAGGCCCCTGAAAATTGATGGAAGGTACGGAGAAAGCAAACTTCTCACAATCAGCGGGGTTGAGGGGAATGGAGAAAAAACAATCTTTAATATCAATCACAATGAGGGACAAATCTTTTGGAATGGACAGAATCCAGGGCAAGCCCCTCAGGGGCGTGCCCACAGCAACCATCCTCGTTGATCTTTTAAATCCTGTAACACCCTCCATTTGCCAGAAGCCTTCTGAATTACAAAAACAGGACTATTCCATGGGCTCAGGGAAGGTCTAATGTGTCCCAGTTTTAATTGTTCTTGGGTAATTTCTTTAAGTCTTTGAAGCTTAGCTTGTGGTAATGGCCACTGCTCCACCCAGACTGGAGGTCCTGGGAGCCATGTAATGGCAGGCATTACCGGAGCAGTGGCCTTTAGGATTGGGGGTGTGGCTTCACTCGCAAAAGGGGCATATTAGGTCTCGAAGCCTCAAAGGAAAGGCCTCCCCTATAATCACTGAATCTAGACTTCGGGTTCTTAGAACAACCAAATTGTCGTTGGTATTCTTCCCCCGATATGTTTTCACAAAGAATTTTAGGATTATTGGTAATGTAGACATCGGCTGCTCCTAGAATGTCTTGGCCCAGCAGGTTAGCTGTCAGTCCAGAGGCAACGAGGGGTCTGACTTCCCCATGGTTGCTATCTACGTCTTCCCATTTAAGCCAGTCCTTAGTCTCCTCAGAGGTCGCATTGCCTCTGACCCCTAATAAAGGGAGTCCCGGGACTAGCCTCCAGTGGAGGTGAACTTCCTCTTTTCTAAGCACAGTTCGGTCTGCCCCAGTGTCAATTAGGCAGTGGAATCTTTTTCCCGATATGAATATGTCCATTTTTGGTCTTACTCCCGGTATTATAGGCACTGTCCAATGGGCCCTGGAGGAATCAGAACTCCTTCCTCCTTGGGCTAACAGGGCTGGAGGTTGCCCCTCCCCTAGTTTAAAGGGTTGCCTTGGATGTCAAACTTAGACTTGCAGTCTTTCTGCCAATGGAATCCCTTCCTGCACCTAGGACAGGGTGTCCTAGGTGGGCTCTGTCCCCTCCTGTTCATCAGGGGAGCCCCTTGATTGCCACTGCTATTTTTTGTAGCATGGTCATTAGGGCACTCCCTCTTGAAGTGTCCCAATTGACCGCATCCAAAACAGATTTGATTTCTCCCCCCCTTTATCTGGGGCTCTGCTCCCTGGGAACTAAAGTGAGGGCTGCAGTCAAGGCCTCCGTTAAGGAGGCCGTTTGTGCCTGCAAGGCAGCAACCAAAGTCTGGGACTGGTGGGCTTGAGTGCCCACATCCTTGGTGGCAACTATCCACCTTTCCATGGACCTATCTTTCAGCCTGCACAGGCCAACTTGTGGTCAGTAGTCATCCCCTCCCAAACCAGCATTTTAACAAATTGATCCCGCAAAGGCCCTGGGGGAAATTTATGCTGCAAGCTCTTTTCCACCCTATCTACAAAGGACGGGAGGTCCTCAGTGGGCTTTTGGGTGATTCTGGAAACTGGCGGTTCCAAGGGGCCTTCCTCCAGTTTTTTCCAGGCGGCCAGCCCAAGGGCTCTTACTTGCTCCTGATAAGGGGCGGGAATGGGGGCCTGCTGGAGACCTGTAGCAAACTGGTCACTGGTCCCCGAGAGCATCCCAAAGGTAATGGGAATTGGAGGGTTTGCAGATTGGTTTCTCTCTGCCTGGACATGGCATTCCTCCCTAAAGAAGGCACAACACTTAAGGAACAGGGGACCAGAAAGGACTGCCTTTGTCAAGCTCTTCCAATCCTGAGTAGTACAGTGCTGATGAGCTAACCCTTGGAGGATGGTCTCGGCCCACGGGGAATTAGGCCCATCTTCCGAGACTGCCTTCTTTAGTTGAGTTCTTGGGTCTCCCAGGGGTACCACGCAGCTGGCCTGTTCCCGCCAGGGTTAAAATTTACCGGAAATGCCTGATAAGATGGCAGCACCGGCCTGTTCCCGCCAGAGTTAATGGTCACCGGAAACGCCGGATAAGATGGCGGTGGGGCGGTGTCAGAGGGTCTCTCGGCGATATACGCTGATGGATCGGGGCGGCCCAGGGATCCATATCCATCCTGGGCAGGGCAGGATGGGAGGTGGCCAGAGACATTCCTCATCAAAACATTCCCATTCCCTTTCTTCCAGGGGCACAGACGCCTCCTTAGGAGTTTGTTTATCTGGTTCTTTTGGGTATTGCCTATTAGCTCCCTGTTTGCTGGGAATCCTTGCGGGACCCGCCGAACAGGGCGATAAAGATCGAGTGTTCCCAAAACATGCCTTAAGGGCTGACAGCGTAGAGTACACTCCCAGAGGGGGATCTTCAGCCCAGTCTATCTCTACCTTTCTGATCAGTCGTTCGACATGGTCCCAGGTGGAATAATCAAAAGGATTACTGACAGGGAGCCAGGGGGCTACCCTCACAAAGGTCTCGCAGACTCTGCCTGGGAATCTGAGAGTTCTAACCCTCGGTTTTTAAGCGTGTATCTCAGCACTTTAAGCGCAGGTTCATCCTTAGAGGTTGCTTGTCCCATTTCCTCGGGAATGCTCTTGCCACGTAATCACCCACTGCTCACTCTGCCGCACTTTCGGTTCGTCAACCGAGAGATCGTTGATCCGGTCTGCGTGGCCTCTTCAGGCATTCCTCACACGGGGCACCAGCTGTCGGGGTTTTTCTGGCCTCTCCCCTGCTGGTCCTGCTCACCATCAGGATTACTAGCTCCTTCTGTGACCCTCCGAGCCAGCGGAGGGAAAGGAAGGGAGGGAGAGGCACGCCCCGACAAGGCGAAGCAAGGGAGGTAAGAGCCGACTGTCCACCCTTTCCGCAGCCTCCGCCGTCCCCGGAGACAATCAGGCACGACAGGGAGCTCAGTCGAAGCAGGAACTCATTTATTGCGGCTCAGAACATGGAATATATAGGGTGTGGTCTCTTCTGATTGGTTACACCTTACGCTAACAAGGCGACTTTCAAATTTCCAATTGCGCACAGAGTTGTGCGCATGCGCAGTTGTCTCTGATGTAAGCAGTGGACCTGAGTGAGAACACTCGGCGGAGAGCTGTGGCGCATCAGAAATTCAAAGGGTTCTCAGCGGCCATCTTTGTGGGGCAGCTGAGATTCAAAGGTAGTTCCCCACATTTGTGCCCCTTTATCTCCTTCCCTTCCCCACTCAACCCATGCTATTCATTACTTTTTAAATTTGAGATCTAATTGACATATTACATTGTGTTGTTTAAAGTATACAGTGTGTTGACTTGATACATTTATATGTTGCAATATGATTGTCACCACAGCATTAGCTAATACCTCTATCATGTCACATGACTGTTATTTCTTTTTTTATGGTGAGAACAATTATGATCTAGTCTCTTAGCAACTTTGAAGTTTATAATACGGTGTCATTAACTATTCATAGTTGAAAGTACGGTATAAGGGGAATTCGGTGTGCAAGACCCAGGTCCCTTGTGGGGAGAGTTCCTACACATACACCACCAAGCAATTCTCAGACACTCAGCAATTCTTAGTGTGTCCAAGAGGCCAACTCAGTTCTGATGCCACCTGAGACAGCATCAGACTCCACAGATTAAAAAAGACTGACCTTCAGACATCAGTCTCAAGCTCCATGCTGTTACCAACTGGCTACAGATCGGAGGTTCCAGTGACTTCCCTCACTTCCTCCCTCAGCTCTTGCATATTTCTCTGTAGATCCATCAGTATGGTTATGACTTTTGTTCTGAATTCTTTTTCAGAAAGGTTGTGCATTTCCATCCCTTCAGGTTCCCTCTCTGGTGTTGTCTGGGTCTGGGTAAGTTTTGTTTGTACCATATTTGTTTGTCTTTTCATGGTGATAGATGTGGTCACTGGTAGGTGCCACATATGTCAGCTGGGCTCTTTAAGACTTAAAAGAAAAAAAAGAAAAAAAGAAAAAGGAAAGAAAGAAAGAAAAAACGCCCACCTGGAGTAGATTCTGTGGGGATGCTGTAGGTGGCGCTGTTGCTCCACTATTCTGCGGCCGCACTGCTCTGCAGGGCCCTTTGTAACTCTGGCCAGGGCGGGAACGAATGGGAGGCTGTTAATCTCTGTGGGAAGTCTGAGTGCGGCCACTTTTTCCGAAATTCCCCAGGACTCCCAGCCTGCTGGGCCGAGTGTGCTGGGATGATCCTGGGCCCTTGTCTCTTTAAGACCGCTAAAAAAAAGCACGTGCTTTTCTTTTGTCCTGGGGAGCCGGCTGCAAGGACCCAGGTGCGTTCCCAAGCTCAGATCCTGCACCCTCTATCGCTCCAGTCTCTGATACACCACGCGATGTGTGTCAGTGCTCCTGGCGCAGATCACCAGGGCTGGTTATTTCGTGGGCCTGTACTTCCACTCCCTCCCAGCTGTGAATCTTCTCCTCCTGCTGGTGCGCTGGGGTGGCGGAATGCTCGGGTCCTGCCGGTTCGGGGCTCTGTATCTTACCCACCTTGCTGGGTGCCGAGTCCTCTCAGGTGTAGATTCAGGCTGTGCGCTGTCGTGTATCTTCTGGTCTCTTTTTTAGGAATAGTTGTATTTGTTGTATTTTCAGAAATACATACAGTTTTGGGTGGAGATTTCCGCCGCCCTGCTCACGCTGCCATATTCCTGGAAGTGTCATTCTGCTCTAATCTTTATTATGTCCCTCCTTCTACTGACTTTCGGCCTCAGTTGTTCTTTTTCTATTTTGGTTAATTGTGAGTTTAGACTTTTCATATGGGATTGTTCTTCTTTCCTGAGGTAGACCTGTATTGTAATACACTTTCCTCGTAGCGCGGTCTTTGCTGTGTCCCACGGATTTTGCGTTGCTGAATTAATTGTTTTCATTTTTCTCCATATATTGCTCATTTCTGTTTTTATTTGGTCATTGACCCATTGGTTATTTAGGAGCGTGTTGTTAAGCCTCCATGTGTTTCTCTACGTTTTTGTTTTCTGTGCTTAATTTATTTCTAGTTTCATACCCTTGTTGTCTGAGAAGCTGGTTGGTACAATTTCAGTCTTTTTGAATTTACTGAGGCTTTTTTTGTGGCCTAGTATATGATCTATTCTTGAAAATGTTCCACTTGTGAAGAATGTGTATTCTGCTGCTTTTGGGTAGAAAGTTCTGTAAGATGTCTGTTAGGTCCATCGGTTCTAGTGTGTTGTTCAGTACCTCTGTGTCCTTACTCATTTTGTCTGGTTGATCTGTCTTTTGAATTGAGTGGAGTTGTGAAGTCTCCTAGAACGAATGTATTGCATTCTATTTCCCCTTTTAATTCTGTTAGTGTTTGTTTCACATATGTAGGTGCTGCTGTGTTTTGGTGCATAGATACTTATAATGGTTATATCTTCTTGTTGGGTTGACCCCTTTATCATTATGTAATGTCCTTCTTTATCTCTTGTTACTTTCTTTGTTTTGAAGTCTATTTTGTCTGATACAAGTGCTGTAACACCTGCTCTTTTCTCTCTATTATTTGCATGAAATATCTTTTTCCGTCCCTTTACTTTTAGTCAGTGTATGTCTGTGGGTTTGACGTGAGCCTCTTGTAGGCGGCATATAGTTGGTTCTTGTTTTTTATCCATTCAGTGACTCTATGTCTTTTGATTGGTGCATTCAGACCATTTATATTTAGGGTGATTGTCAATAGGTATGTACTTATGGGCATTGCAGACTTTAGATTTGTGGTTACCAATGGTTCAAGGGTAATTTCCTTACTATTTAAGAGTCTAACTTAACTCACTTAGTATGCTATTACAAACACAATCTAAAGGTTCTTTTTTTCCCCTTCTTTTCTTCCTCCTCCATTCTTTATATATTAGGTATCATATTCTGTACTCTAAGTCTGTCCCTTTTTATTACCTCTGGTGACAGCTATTTAACCTTCGAATGCGTCCATCTATAGTAGTCCCTCCAAAATGCACTGTAGAGTTGGTTTGTGAGAGCTAATTTCTCTCAGCTTTTGCTTATCTGGAAATTGTTTAATCCCTCCTTCAAATTTAAATAATAATCTTGCCAGATAAAGTATTCTTGGTTTGAGGCCCGACTGCTTTATTGCATTAAATACATCATGCCACTCTCTTCTGGCCTGTAAGGTTTCTGCTGAGAAGTCTGATGATCGCCTGATGGGCTTTCCTTTGTATGTGATCTTATTTCTCTGTCTGGCTGCTTTTAATAGTCTGTCCTTATCCTTGATCTTTGCCATTTTAATTACTATATGTCTTGGTGTTGTCTTCCTTGGGTCCCTTGTGTTGGGAGATCTGTGCATCTCCATAGCCAGAGAGACTCTCTCCTTCCCCAGATTGGGAAAGTTTTCAGCAGTTACTTCCTCAAGAACACTTTCTCTTTTTCTCTCTCTTCTTCTTCTGTTACCCCTATAATTCAAATATTGTTCCATTTGTATTGGTCACACAGTTCTCTCAGGATTCTTTCATTCCTAGATATCATTTTTTTCTCTCTGTGCCTCAGCTTCTTTGTATTCCTCTTCCCTAATTTCTATTTCATTTATTGTCTCTTCCACCATATGTAATCTGCTTTTAGTACCCTCCATTGTGTTCTTCAACAATTGGATCTCTGTCCTAATTTCGTTCCTGAGTTCTTGAATATTTTTCTGTACCTCCATGAGCATGTTAATGATTTTTTTTGAAATCTCTTTCAGGCAGATTCATGAGGTTGATTTCATTTAAATCTTTCTCAGTTGTATTCGTAGTTTTGCTTTGAAGCAGTTGCCTTTGACGTTTCATAAGTTGTCTGTGGTTCCCTCTAGTGTCCAGCGTTCCTGAGTTCCTGAATATTTTTCTGTACCTCCATGAGCATGTTTATGATTTTTATTTTGAAATCTCTTTCAGGAAGATTTATTAATTCATTCTCACTTGGTCCTTTTCTCATGTTGAGATTTTGCTTTGAATCAGGTTCCTTTGATGTTTCATATTTGAATGTGGCTCCCTCTAGTGCCCAGAAGCTCTATTCTCTGGAGCTGTTCAGCCCCTGGAGCGATGTCAGGTGTTGCAGGGGAGCGGTACTGGTGGCTCGGGGGGAAGAGCTGTTTCCTGTTTACCGGCTGTTTCTCCTGTCTTCACTGCCAGAACCAGTGGGCCGAACACACAGGTGTAAGTCTCTCTGCTTTGTGTTTGTAGCTGCCTTGGGCGGGGCTTCCCTTTTGATGACCTGATGCTAGGACAGGGTCTGCAGGTTTGCTAGCCAAGTGCAGGCTAGCCTGGAGGAAGACACATCAGGCAGCGTATCACAGCGGGGGACCTTGGAGCTGTGTAGGCAGCCAGGGGGATGGAGCGCCTGAAGATTGTTTAAGTTCCCAACCTGCTGGGCAGTGTGCACCCGGACAATTTTGTCTACCTATCCTTTTTCCTGAGCAGTAAGCTCTGTGCAATCCTTGCCTCTTTAGCAGCCCTCTTGCTGTTAGGAAGTCTCTCAGACTGCCTGCCCAGAGCAGCCGGATATGAATTCCTGTCCCATGAGCAGCTGGAATTTCAGTCTCTCCAGGTATTCTGCTTGTCTTAGCTTTCCAGTCCCACTAATCACCAGCGGCCATGCAGTGTAGGTTTGTGCTCCCATAGCAGGCCTCTAGGGCTAGGTGTTCAGCATCCCAGGGCTGCACTCCTTCCCCGCTCTGCTTCTCTTCCTCCCGCCAGTGAGCAGGGTGGCAGAAGGGCTTGGGTACCGCTGGGTCACAGCTTTGGTACGTTACCCTGTTCCATGAGGTCTGCTCTTTTCTCCAGGGGAATGCAGTGTGGTGCAGCCTTCTTTCCTGTTGCTCTTTCAGGATTAGATGTATTATAGTTTTGTATTATAATGTCATTTTAGGAGCAGGTCTCTTTCTCATCTTTCATGCCACCATCTTTAATCCCCCTTGTTTTGTCTTTGACTATATGTTTTTTGGTTATTGTTTTGTTTTCATTAGTTACCCTGGGTAATATATTAATATTTTAAGTTAAAACAGTAGTTCTGATTTATACAAACTGAATTTCAACAGGATGTAAAGTTTTCTATATAGTTTTGTTCCCTTCATTGTGCTGTTGTCTGATTACACTTATATACCCCGTGTACCCATCAAAAATGTATAATTATTATTTCATGCAATAATTGTCCTTTAAATCAAGTAAAAGTATATTCATACTGTGTTTTATATTTATCTGTATTCTTTTACTGGTTGATGCTCTGTAATTTCATATGGATTCAAGGTTCTGTGTACGGTCTGAAGGATTTTAGCCTAAATGATTCCCTTTCTTGTTAGGGCAAGTCTATTAGGAGTGAATTCCCTCAACTTGATTTACTTGGGAATGTCTTAATTTCTCCTTTGTATGTGTAGGATGGTTTATTGCAATTTTAGAATTACTGATTGTCATTACTTTTCCTTCAATACCTTGCATATGCTGTATCAGTGCTTTCTGGTTTTCATAGTTTCTGATGAGACATTAGCTGTTAATTTTTTTGACCCTCCCTTTGTGTGATAAGTTACCTCTCATAGCTACTGTTAAGATACCTGTTTTTTGTTGTTGTTTCTAGGTTTGGATTTCCTTTAGTTTATTATATTACTTGGAATCTGTTGAGTGTTCTAGATGTGTAGGTCAGCAGTTTTCACAAATTCAGGAAGTTTTCAGCTATTATTTTAGTAAATACTTTTCCCCTTCCTATTTGTTCTCTTGGTCTGGGACTCCTGTTGTGTGTATGTCTGTACATTTGTCTCTGTGTATTTATTTATTTTTTTTTTCCTTTCAGTTTTTTGGGCTAGACAGTCTTAGTTGACTTATCTTCAAGTTAATGGCTTCTTTCTTTTGCCTGCTCCAATCTGCTATTGGGAAAGCCAGTCGATTTTTCATTTCAGCTTTTAACTTTTAACTTTAAACATTACTATCGATATGTTCCATTTTGTGAGACATCTTCCTCAAATGTTCCTGTAGTAGTTTTCTTTAGTTCTTTGAACATAAAATTGCTGATTTAAGGTCTTTGCTTAGGAATCCCAACATCTGTTTTCCTTACAGACAGTTTCTGGTGATAGCATTTTATTCCTGTTTATGGATCAAGCTTTCATGTGTTTTTTGCATGTCTTAAAATTTGTGATTGGAAACTGGAAAGTTGAAATAATGTAGAAGTTCTTGAAAGCAGATCCCCCCTTTCACCAGCTTTTTTGTTTTATTGTTGTTATTGCCCTTTTTTTTATAGAGACTTTTCTGAACTAATGATACGACATTTGTAATTGTCCTGCTTGACTTCTGAAGTTTCTTTTGGGGTTGCCTTGTGGTCAGCTAAAAGTGGAGATTTTTCGTCTATGCTGGAATCAATAAGGTACTCTGTACCCAGTGGTTCTATGTGCATGTTGAGGTAGATCAACACTAAACCAGTCACCTGACAGTTACAGTTTAGCCATCACTTGCTTCTTAGGCAGAGCTCAAGGTCAGCTTGAGATGAGAGTTTGTCCTTCTCAAGCTCTTCCATGGGAATGTCCCAGCTTTATAGCACAGCCTTAGACATGCCAGAAGCTTCTCAATCCTGGAAATTTGGTAGTTTTTCAAAGCTCTATCTATGGGAATCTCATTCTGTAAATTTTCCTAAAAGCTTTTTAGTTAGCCTATTGTTTGTCCCAATTACTTTCCACCTCAGGCATCCAGAAAGTTAATGCAATTATCTTTAAATGTTTTCTACACTTAGCTCATGGGGAGAAAGCTGTTTGCTCTATAGCAGTTCCTTAAGTCAAATAAAGACAGCCCTGCCATTGTGGTCTTACACGGCAGTCTTCAGATAGGTGAAGTAACAGCAGTTCTCTAAGAATGAGGTTTTGAAGATGTTTTAATCCAGTCTGAGCCCTCTCTGGTGGCTATCAGGCTGTTGGTTTTCCCTGTGATTGTGGGCTATTAATTTTCAAGGCGTCTGTGCATCTGGGGATGGGTCATGGGAATAAGGCAAATTAGGATACCAGAAAGTTTGCTTTTATTACCAATATCTAGTCATCTTTATGGAATAAAAGTTTTCTGGATTGTTGTAGGTTTTTAGTTTACAGAACTCTGGTTGAGTTGATTCTGACACTTGCCATTTTTCTAGGTGCTCTTGTGGAGAATAGACTATGGAGTTCTTTACTTCATCATATCACTCAAGTCATGTTTTGTTTTGTTTTTAAGTTCTGAAGCATAATAAACTGAACACCTGTAATGCTAATTATAACATGACCAATCTTTTGAAGCCATCTTTGTCTTCCTCTCCAATTCTGTTTTCTTACCTCTTTCACATAGACCTTAAATTTTATTTTGCTTTGCTCTGCCTTTTTACACACACACACACACACACACACACACACACACACACACACACACACA
>JAQQAC010015468.1:25957632-26061023 GCA_029783875.1 Phataginus tricuspis
ACACACACACACACACACACACACACACACACACACACACACACACATATATTTACTTATTTATTAAAGTATCATTGATATACACTCGGTTTTCACGAGAAAAACAATGTGGCTGCTACATTCACCCATATTATGGAGTCCCCCCATACCCCATTGCACTCACCGTCCATCACTGTAGTAAGATGCCACAGTGTCACTATTTGTCTTCTTTGTGCTACACTGTCTTCCCTATGATACCCCCTCAACCCTCAGCCACAACATGTGTGCCAATCATAATACCCCTCAATCCCCTTTACCCTCCCTCCCTATCCGTCCTCCTCCACCCCTCCCCTTTGGTAACCAATAGTCCCTTCTTGGAGTCTGTGAGTCTACTGCTATTTTGTTCCTTTACTTTTGCTTCATTGTTATACTCCACAAATGAGGGAAATCATTTGGTATTTGTCTTTTTCCACTTGACTAATTTCGCTGAGCGTAATACTGTCTAGCTCCATCCATGTTGTTGCAAATGGTAGGATTTGTTTCTTTCTTATGGCTGAATACTATTCCATTGATATGTACCTCATCTTTATCCATTCATCTACTGATGGACACTTAGGTTGCTTCCATATCTTGGCTATTGTAAATAGTGCTGCGATAAACAGGGGTGCATATGTCTTTTTGAATCTAAGAAACTATATTCTTTGGGTAAATTCCAAGGAGTGGGATTCCTGGGTCAAATGGTATTTCTGTTTTTTGAGGAACCTCCATATTGCTTTCCACAGTGGTTGAACTTGTTTATATTTCCTCCAGCAGTGTAGGAGGGTTTCCCTTTCTCTGCATCCTTTGCCAGCATTTGTTGTTCTTAGTCTTTTTGGTACTGGCCATCCTAAATGGTGTGAGGTGATATCTCATTGTGGTTTTTATTTGCATTTCCCTGGTAATTAGTGATGTGGAACACCTTTTCATGTGCCTGTTGGCCATCTGAATTATTGTCTGTTCATATCTTTTGCCCATTTTTGAATCGGGTTATTTCCTTTTTGGGTATTGAGGCATATCAGTTCTTTATATATTTTGGATGTTAATCTCTTGTCAGATATGTCATTTACAAATATATTCTCCCATACTGTAAGATGCCTTTTTGTTCTGCTGATGGTGTCCTTTGCTGTACAGAGCTTTTTAGTTTGATGTAGTCCCATGTGTTCATTTTTGCTTGTGTTTCTCTTGCTCGAGGAGATGCATTCAGGAAATAATTGTTCATGTTTATATTCAGGAGAAATTTGTGTATGTTGTCTTCTAAGAGTTTTATGATTTCATAACCACTTTATATTTTAAAATTTCTGAAATGATGAATCTCTGTGACTTCTTACAGTTATAGTTAGACAAATTATTTTTGTTGAACACAAAATGGTGTGTCTCAAAATTTGAAGGCATTTTATATTCAGTGAATATGAAAATTATTATCTACTATTGGTAGCCATTAACCAGTGGCATAGATGTCTATGGAACTGTTTCTTTTTTTATTTAAAGTGTTGTTTTGTTTGGTTTGGTTTTTGTGATTAGTAAAACATAAACATGCTTTCAAAGTCAAAAACTTTAAAATAAATTATAGTCAGAGAAATCTTCCTCTAAACTCTGTTACCTCCACCTTGTTCTTTCTTCTCTTCTGTAGGTAACCATTTTAATTTATATTTTCGGGTTTTCTTTGCATTTAAAAAATACGTATATATTTGTATACAATTGACCCTTCAGTAACATGGGTTTGAACTGCATAGATCAACTTATATATGGATTATTTTCAATAAATATGTTGGAAAATGTTTTTGAGAAATGCAACAGTTGGAAAAAAATCCCTTTTCTCTAGCTTACTTTATTGTAAGAACATATTATATAATACATGTAACATAAAAAACACATGTTATTGATTATGTTACTGGTAAGGCTTCCAGCCAACACTAGGCTATTAGTATCTAAGTTTTGGGGTAGTCGGAAAAGATAAATGTGAATTTTCAATTGTAGTTTGGCACTCCTTAATTACGTGTTGTTCAAGTGTTCAAGTGTTGCTTCCCTCTTCCTATAGAAAAGGCAGTATATCATATATACTACTGCACAATGCTTCTTTCCTTTGATCATTCACCCTGGAGTTCACTCCATAGAATTCTTGTGTCTTTGTTCCTCTTAATTGCTTCATAGTACTCCATTGAATAGATGTTTTGTGCCTTAGTAGACCAGTCTCCTATTGGTGGACACTTTTATTGTTTTTACTCTGTATCATAGATAATGTTGCAGTGAATGGTGTTTTGCTTCCATTATCTTTGCCAATGTGTATTTGGAGCACTAGAAGTGGAGCTGTTGGTTAAAGGGAGATGCATGTATAATTTTGTTAAGTATTGCAAAGTTTCCCTCCATAGGAAGTTTTCTGTTCTGTTTAACCACCAGCAGTATGATTGTCTATTTTCCCATCGCTTTGCTAATGGAAGATGTGCTGATCTGAAGGATGAAATATAGTTATCTCCATAAAGTTTTAGTTATAGGGGAATTGTTATTTGAGTCTAGGTACATAGAGGCTAGAGAGAGCTGTTCATGTCCTTACATTTGAAATATCTTTTGGAAATTAATGGTTTTCTTATTTCTAAGGTAGATGAGTAGACCCAACCCTTGACATCTCTCCTTTATTTTCTATGGTGTATTAATATTTTTCTTACTTGCCTCAGTGGATTAAAAAACAACTCATTGTTTGTTTACACTTGTAGTACATGTTGGAATTACTGTTTTTTTCATGTTGGTACAAGTAGAAAACCCTAATCTGTTTTTTTTCCAAATGTGAAACAACTTTCTCTTTTGAGTGACTACTTTAACTTCTTAATGCCAATAGTAAGATTCTGAATTTAGAAGGAAAGATCTAAGGACAGTATCAAATTTGCATAGGGTTTATGAATACCGGGAGTTCCACAGTTTTACGGAGGCAGTAACACCCTGTGATAGGGAGGTGGGTGTTTGTGTCAAATAAACATTTATTCTGTTCGATGTTTTAGAAGATAGTCAATTCTTTGTGCTTGCCAAATGTAGTTATTGTGTGTATTGGATTTTAATCTATACTTAAATGAGTGGTGTGTCTTTGAGGAACCAGTATAAAAATTGCGCATCTCTTTGATATTTACAGGTTTGGGCGTAATTTTTGACAATGTGGTTAATGATATGGAATATATGTTAGAGTATTTTAAACTATACTGGTTGCACTGTACACAAGGTTTTAGTTTCAGAGGTGTTAATTAGTTGCAAGAGAATGCCGGTGCTTAGAAAAATCTAGTGATAAATGATACAAAGACATTGGATATGGTAGAAATTTTAGTCATATGTTCCATCAAATTTTGTTTACTAGAAAATCAGATTTGTTTATGTAGGTGTTTTGGGGAATAAAAAGTGGTATTTTTCACTTTTCTTCTGTCTTTAGGAGTGTTTCTCAGGAGTTATCAGAAACCATCCTCACTATGGTAGCCAACTGCAGTAATGTTATGAACAAGGCCAGACAACCACCACCTGGTGTTATGCCAAAAGGACGCCCTCCTAGTGCTAGCAGCTTAGATGCCATTTCTCCTGTTCAGGTAAATGAGTGCTTCAATTGGTACATGCATTTATTGACTTTGAATGGAATAAAACTTATACATCATCATTAATAATCTACTCAAAGGCAAATTTGTCTGAATTTATTACATTTTAGATAACTGCATGTCTGGCATCCACTACTATTTTAAAGGAGATCCGTAAATAGGCACTATAGTTGAGGATAGACTTTAATTGCTAAATGGAATGTGTCTCTGAGAGGAAGGATACAAACCAACTTATTTAGGTAAATGGTAATGGCTTCTTTTTAAAATAAGAATAACTTAGACATTAGAAATAAGCACTGCCTTTGAACCTGATGTGTCTTGTTTGTAGATTCACGGGTAAGCAACAGTGCTAGAGCATAAGGACTTGTTATAACTGGGGCTCTTTAGCTCTCAGCTGAACTGCTCTTTTAAAAACAAGGTACATTTAAGGTACTTCCTGACAACCACCACCCCCTTTCTCTCTGGGAGCAACATACTCCACTTCTGTTTTCAGCCGCACTGAATGGCAGATCAGGGTTTATGAGAAAAAAAGAGCATTTAGTGGTTCTTCAGTGGTAACTTTATGAAGGGTATTTTGGATGACAGTTCTGCTCACCACTATACCACCAACGCTACACAGCATGAAGGGCATTTTGATAACAAGGTCTGAAATAAAGCCACAGAGAAGTTGGAAGTGCAATTATTAGCTATTTAAAAAAATCTTTTGATGAATAGCATACCTTGATTTTTGTTTTTATTACAGCTGATCTCTAACCCCTAAGACTGTCAGATCTGACAATTTGTATTTGTTTGGACGGGAAGCTTTATTTCTAATTTCTTGTGCTTTTATTGTATTGAAAGTAGTTACTTACTTTGAGAGATACTTTTTGTTTTAAAGAAGTTTACTGGAAATTGTGAAGAACCTAAGGTACTGTCCCATGTCATTACTTAAATGCATAGTAGTCCAGCTGCCGGGTAAATTCATCTTAAATGTCGCTCTGGAAGTTTTGAAGCCCTCATTATGGCTCTGGTACTTAGGCAGGGACTGACTCTTTAAACCCACTCCACCTATGATATAGGTAGAAAGATGACTAACACACTTTGCATTTTTGGGGATTTAAATATCACTGTGTTGAATGGGTTTTTGCAATTGACTTACTAAGCATATGAAGACCTGTTGCTAAAGATTGCTTTACTTGTGTCATATGTCTGCCTATGTTTATGTATATACTTTCATAATTTTCTTTAGATTGACCCTCTCGCTGGAATGGCATCTCTTAGTATAGGCGGTTCTGCTGCCCCTCACACCCAGAGTATGCAGGGTTTTCCTCCAAATTTGGGTTCTGCGTTCAGTACTCCTCAGTCACCAGCAAAAGCATTTCCACCGCTTTCAACCCCAAATCAGACTACTGCATTCAGTGGTATTGGAGGACTTTCATCCCAGCTTCCAGGTAAGGGGATGTGGTGGGGTGGGGGCGCAGATTATTTGTAAGCTTCATTGTGCCCTTAGTCTGTGGTAAAAGTCACTGTGATAAGGAAGCTCCTTAAACTAAATTGTGCATATTGCTCCAACATCCACAGTTCAGAGGAGAAAAACATACTGTTACTAATATTCAGTCAAATTGCAATTAAAATAATGTAGTTCTAAATTTTATGAGTTTTTCATTAAAGATTCTGCATTATCAAATGATAGTATAAACAGTAACAAGTGTGTAAATTGCACATTCTAAAGGACTTAGGTTTAGGTAAAGAACTCAGTTTATGAATTACTCAAAAATTGGTATAATAAAGAGAGAAAATTGGATCATAAAGGTAGAAAATATTTCACACATCAGATTTAGGCAAATGTCCTGCTTAATTGCACTTTGCCTACCTTGGAAATGAAAGTAAAATTCCTAAAATTTTTCAATTTTCCTAAGTATTTTGGCTTTTAACTTTAATGGAAGTAAAGGTTACATTTTTTCCCCTCTTGTACCCTACTTGTTTCTCCTAAGCAATCAGCGTCTGTACTTTCAATATAGCAGGTTCACAGAATACTGAAACTTAAGGACTGAAATGTTCTGACACTGTAATCTGTAACCTAGTTAACGCTGCTGCTATATGGTTCTAGCCCTGATCATCCATTCATTTATATGAAAGTTACTGTACTTTAAAGGCCTTCTTAGCAAAGCCCTAACTATTGTAAGATTCTGTTAGCTAAAGTTGAGAGGAATGAAATAGTTCTGGCTCATGCTAACTAGAAGATAGTAGCATGAAATTCTTCAGTTTTAATCATCGAGAGAAGTGAGTTCCTCTCATTTTGACTGCCCTATATATCTGTTTAAAATTTGCATATTAATATTTTACCAAGAATATAAATAAATGATTCCAAATTGCTGAAGAAAATTTTGGCATTATCCATATTCATTTACTCTTCTTATTTTGGTTTTCTATAAAATTAAGTAGACATTGTATGGGAATTAACAAAGACCCTAACTTTTTAAATAAGAACTTATATCTTTGATGTGAATGAAGTCAAGACTGTGAGTAATGATAACACTTCTGGCTGCCTTCATTCTTTCTAGTAGGTGGTCTTGGCACAGGCAGCCTGACTGGTATAGGAACTGGGGCTCTTGGACTCCCTGCAGTGAATAATGATCCTTTTGTACAGAGGAAACTGGGCACCTCTGGACTGAACCAGCCTACATTCCAGCAGAGTAAGATGAAACCTTGTAAGTGGTAGTGTTGTCTGTGACTGTGAAGTGTGACTGATGCACATAAAACGTATTGATGATGTTGGATTTGTTGTCCCTAGAGTTAATATGAACAAAAACACTGACTTACCTTTTTTTTTTAATTTTAATTGAGGTATCATTTATATACAATCTTGTTATGAAGGTTTCACATGAGCAACATTGTGGTTTCAGCATTCACCCATATTATCAAGTCCCACGCCCACTCCATTGCAGTCACTGTCTATCAATGTGGTAAGGTGCTATAGAGTCATTACGTGAACAGTGACTTATCTTAATGTTCCCCCTAGATGAGTGGGGGTAAACTCACGAATTTGTATTGCTAAAATAAAAATGTTACGTATCACTGCACGTTTGATCTGGATTGCCAGAAAAAAATAATGCTAAATGGCTTTAGGGATGTTATCCTAAAAGTAAGAAATATAGTAAAAAGATATTACTTTCAGAAATTTAAATGTATATAACACTTAAAACTTACCCTATAAATTTGTTTTATTTATTTTTTGACATACTAAGAGCAGCCAGAAAAACTTTCAGATTTTTGTTTCAGGTTGGCCATTTATAAAGCAAATAACTAAGGTTATAGCTTTGTGGTATATAACCTTATATATCATATAACTTAAAGTCTAAAAAATTTCACCTTAGTAATTCATTATCTCAAGATCAGAGGAGTCCTCTTTGTAAATATATAGGTATCATTTGACTTATATACCCTTCTTGTCATTGGTACTAAGTATTCCTTATACAGGATTTGAAAGTATACCAACTGACTTGAAAGTTTTAGTGTGAAAGGGTTGTCTGAATGTTATGTTTTGTAGCATGCTTTGTGTATATATTAGTGTGTCATGCACATTTGTTGATAATTCTTATATGTTAAATGTGATTTTTTTTTATTATAAGTACAGTAAAGACTTGTGAAACCTCAGTTGAGGTTATATTAAGGGTAAGTGTGTTGTGAATTCGAACCAGTGAACTTTCATGGTCCTAATGAAGAAAGTAAGGTAGAACTATTTAGTTGTACGGCAATTTTGTTAAATATATTGTGTGTACCTATAACACTTGAATCTTGAAACATGACCATGTAATACCTTCTTCAGTTTCTTTATTTCTTTCCCTTAAAATTAAAACTGTGTGGTCTCTCTGTCTCCGTGTTTTGTGGTGAAGTGGGGGAAGAACCTTAATCTCTACTGGTTGCATTTCTGTTTCTAACAGCGGACTTGTCTCAAGTGTGGCCAGAGGCAAATCAGCACTTTAGTAAAGAGATAGATGATGAAGCAAACAGCTATTTCCAGAGAATATATAATCACCCACCACATCCCACCATGTCTGTTGATGAGGTGAGTGTGTAGAATGATCTAGTGATTTACAGTTTAGCTGAATCTTAAATACCCTTTTTAAAGTTTTTAGAAATCCAGCTCAAAGTGTTCTGATCTTTTGAAACCTTAATATTTGTCTCAGGCTAAGTTTATTGTTAAACATTCTGCTTAATGATTCTATTAAGAATATTTGAGGAAGACTCTTAATAGTTTCTTTTATATGTATATTGTCTTTGTCATTTTTTTTTTCTAGGTATTAGAAATGCTACAGAGGTTTAAAGACTCCACCATAAAGAGGGAACGAGAAGTATTTAACTGTATGCTAAGGAACCTGTTTGAAGAATATCGTTTTTTCCCCCAGTACCCTGATAAAGAGTTACATATAACAGCCTGCCTGTTTGGTGGGATAATCGAAAAAGGACTGGTCACTTACATGGCACTAGGTCTTGCCCTGCGATATGTTCTTGAAGCCTTACGCAAGCCTTTTGGGTCCAAAATGTATTATTTCGGGATTGCTGCACTAGACAGATTTAAGAACAGGTGAGTTGGATAATTTTCCTATGAAACTTCTCTTTTTTAATGTAAGGAGAAACAATAAGTATCATTTTTCAATTAGTTCTTGCCATGCCCCCATCATTATGGGTATATTAACTAATTGTAGCCACTGTTTGAAATTCAGAAGGGTAAGAAAGTGAAAAGAATCCATTAAAATTACCACAGAAGAGGTAGGCAAAGTATAAAATAATAGTATAAAAAATGTTTTTTTTTTGCCTTTTTGAGGTATATGTTATATATAGTGAAATTCACCATTTTAGGTGTACAGCTTAAAAAATTTTGACATTTAGTTGTGTAACCACCACCATCTCAATCAAGATACCTATTATATCCATCACTCCCAAAGGAGTTCCCTTGTTCTCATTTGTGGTTAACACCCCCACCCCAGCTCTAACGCCCTGACAATCACTAAGCCTGACAATCACTAGGAGAAATGGCCTAGGCTAGCATTTGGAAGCAAGTCTTTGTTAATTTTGCTGCCTTTGTTCCTACATGAAATGATGAATGAATGAATTTATGTCTTTACTGGCAGATTGAAGGACTATCCCCAGTATTGTCAGCACTTGGCTTCTATCAGTCACTTTATGCAATTTCCACATCATTTACAGGAGGTACGTGTCTTTGACACCTGAACTCTGTCTAGTAGTTGGAGGGTTTATCTATTTTATTTGATTTTGGGTTTTCTGGGAATGGCATTAAGATTTCATAATGATTTGCATGATAGAGGTTTACGTATTTGTTGTTCATTTTGCAGCTTAATAACAGATCATGAAAAAACGTCATGCTTGGATGATCTTTCCTAAGCACTGGTTTTGATTGATTTGGAGTGGGAATCTTGGATAAAAATAAGTAAACTCAACTGATTAAAATACCAATATGATTGAAAGATGTTTCATATAAAGCTAATACTAATGCTTCTTTAATACAGCCTTCTTACCACCTGTGTCGGGTTTTTGAGGTACTTGTTGAAAAGGAGGCAGTACCTGAGGAAATGGACCTAGAGAAAATACATTTTAAGCCATCTTATGTGATTGTTTTTGCAATTCATAAACTCTTGTTTTGCTGATTTTAGATTGATTGGTTAACATCCATACCATTGTTTTGACTTTGGTCAAAGACTTAACAGCGAATGAGAAAGTTGATTAATCTTTATTAACTTTATATAAAGTAGGTAAATGGCTTTATGAGATCGTATTTTAAGGATTCAAAAATATCAGAATTTGAAGCTACTTTTAATTTTATGTTAAAATTAATCCAGTGTTCTCTGCCTCATCCTGTTGGGTTTATTTGTGGGAGGGTAGGGTTATTGTGATGATTCAACCTAGGACACCATGAAATGGCAGGCAGGAGTATAATCACATGAGGAGGTTGGGGAAAAACTGCAAAACTATAGTACTGAAAACTATATAGGAAAATAGAGTTTTAAAAAGCTAGGATGGGTGATCAGAGGCTTTACTGCAACCAAATGTGTTTGGAATTCAAGGAATATGGACCTTGGAAGACTGGAAAGCAACAAAGGTGGTATGAAAATGATCACACAAAACTGTGGTCCCCAGCACCCACTGTAGCAAGATAGTCAGAGAGTGGGGAGAGAGGTCATTGTATTTCTATAATTGCTCAATTTAAGGAGCTATACTTTCTTCAAATGTCCTTTCTACTTGAAAATGTCAATTTTTGAATAATCATAATTGTAGATTACAGTAATATTTGTTTTGACAAATATAGACTGTTAGAAATAGTATCAGGAACTGTATTTCAGTCTTGTAGTTTTTGTCTGGGTTGGAGGTTTATTGGTCTGTGAAACAAAGGGAAAAAAAAAACACCTGCTCTATATCACCCAGTGTCATTTTTTTACCCTCCAGTTAGTTGGCTTGGCTGCATACAGTCTCTTTTGTCTTGTAGTGATAGCATTGCTGAGAGATCTGTTGCAGTGTTTTGTAGCATCCAATAAAAAAAAAAGTGGTTACTATATAGCTTTATAAATTATAAATTTATTTGTATTTTGGGATTTAAAGAAATGCTAGATTCAGGTGTTTGTGGCTGTTTTTTTGAAAGCTGTTTTGCTAGATCTCTCATAAATACTTTAAGAACATACTTATGTTTTACCTCCTGATGAGTCTGTGGTGTCCACTAATGTTTTATATATGTGGGAATATGAGCCAGGATGTAAGGAGTAAGGAATAGAGATAAACCAGAGAGTACTCTGAAACGATTTCTTCCCTTTGGGAAGTGAAGGTAATGTAATTCAAAATTTTCCATTTCTGTTGAGAGCTATTACTTTAATGTGTTTCCCTCTCCTTACCCCTATAGTATATCGAGTATGGACAGCAATCTAGAGACCCTCCTGTGAAAATGCAGGGCTCTATCACAACCCCTGGAAGTATTGCACTGGCTCAGGCCCAGGCTCAGGCCCAAGTTCCAGCAAAAGCTCCCCTTGCTGGTCAAGTTAGCACTATGGTAACCACCTCAACAACCACCACTGTTGCTAAAACGGTGACAGTCACCAGGCCAACCGGAGTCAGCTTTAAGAAAGATGTGCCAGTAAGTAGGTCTATCTTTTTCCTTTTCTAGGATATGGTGTTACGTTGTAATGTGTCCAATACTGAGCATGTGTTTAATTTTACTATGAACTACATATGCCCACTAAAAATGATATAAAGACCAGCATTCTTCCCTTTTTATCTTCCCTTTGTAAATTTCCCAGAGGCAGCCAGAATTAATAGTTTAATACATATTCTTGCCAGCACTTTGAGTGCACAATTGCACACCATGTGTATATTTTATACTAAAGGAATCTGTTTACATTTTTTTCCTGGGATTTGTCAGGCATGCATTTTAATTTATTTTATGTACTTTCATTCCTTTAGCCTTCTATTAATACTACAAATATAGATACATTACTTGTGGCTACAGATCAAACAGAGAGAATTGTAGAACCCCCAGAAAATATTCAAGAGAAAATTGCTTTTATCTTCAACAATCTCTCACAGTCGAATATGACACAAAAGGTGAGCATGATAGAAAAGTTTGTATGTCACCACAGTGCTCTCTACGCTTACCCTCATGGGTTAGTGGATTGGTAGTTGGTGTTCTGCTTCCCTTTGAGCACTTATTTAACTTTAAAGGTAGAGGTAGTAGAATCAGAATGAAGGGAATGTGGGTATACAGCTAGTGGTTGTGGTTTTTGTAGACATCAAATAGTACTAGTTTTAAGTGTATTGTTTTCCAGTTAGTTACAGGCTTTTTGAAATAAATACCATGATCTCATGATGGAAGGTTTCATTTGTACTTTGTCACAACTAATGTCCTAACTCATGTCCTCCCTCAAACTATTCAGAGCTTTTATTAGGTGCCTCATAGACCTTGTAAAAGCATTAGAAATGCCTTTCAAGATTGTATGCTAATACTTGGAATTGCTTGTTTTAGCCAGTAAGAATAGCCTAAACAAGGGAGTTTTGAGATATAATGCAAGTATAATCTTTCATAGTCCCATCATAATTGGGGAGAAACTTGAAGCCTTTAGCATCTTTTTGAAAGGGAAATCTCAGACTTTGCATATGATTCCTGGAGATGGGAATGTAGAAAACATAATCTCTGGTATTAGGTGTGTTAATGGCAGGTTGTACATTATTAGTAACTTCAGTTCTTTTGGTCAAATGGAAAGTCCAGTAAGATGGGAGTGAGGGACTACATTTATGATTTTAAAGCTGAAAGTGATGATAGATGTTTTAGTCCTAATCACCAGCAGTTGGAGAGATGATTGTCTCTGTACTAACATGGAATTGAATATACTGTCTGAACAGCATCTGTCTCATATAGGGGAGAGGTGTTAACATCGTACTTCAGTATCTCGTTTTGCAAGTAGCCGTCTGTGATAGTATTGTTCGCCGAAACAAACACAAAACCATTATTTTATCATGTTCTAATTGTGTAATTCCTGTCATTGGTTTGTCTAGGTTGAAGAACTAAAGGAAACTGTGAAGGAAGAATTTATGCCTTGGGTTTCACAATATCTGGTTATGAAGAGAGTCAGTATTGAGCCAAACTTTCACAGCCTATATTCAAACTTCCTTGATACTCTGAAGAATCCTGAATTCAATAAGATGGTTCTGAATGAGACCTACAGAAACATCAAAGTAAGATCGAATATTGTATTTCTTTTCATCACTGTTTTGAAGTTGAGAATACTGGATTATACAGATAGAAAATTTGGGGGGGGGTGCTATTTTCCTCTATATACTGCCTCTAATAAATACTAAAATTGCTCCAGGGTCTCTTTCAAATAAGTAACTAAATTTCATGAAGAATACTGTCTTACAGGCATACTCCATGTACTGTTTACTTTGAAAGTAACTACTGTCCTGAATTTGTTTTCATCATTCCATCTTTATTTTCTGTGCATGTTTTTAACTTGCTTTTTCCCCTTCTGCATATTATTTGCCATATTCTCTTAGCTGTAATCACTTTTTTAAAAATGGTCTTACAGAAATCCATTTTATGTTATTTATATTGCCCATGGATACTTCGGTTGTTAATAATTTTTAGTATTACAGAAACAGTGCTGCAGTGAGTGTTTTCATTTGTCATCTTCTGTACCAGATCTCTCTAGACTCCAAACGTATTTGTGGATTGCTGTTGCTTAGGATTCCCAGCAGTTGATTTTGAGGTCAAATTCTTCCTAATGAGCTAATGATTGTTCTGCAGAATTCAGTTTTTTTATTTCTTAGGAATAACTCTTTAAGAGAAGTGTATGAACCAGGATGCAGCTATATTCATTCTTTGCTGAATTACCTGGGACATTGTCTTCAGAACCAGCACTATATTTAAACCTGTGGATGGGAATTTTCCTCATTCTTGGTTACGCTGTAGTGCAAAAGAATTCCTGGCTCTCTCTGTTGCACAGCCGACTTCGTGCCATTCTGCTGTTGCCTTATGGAGTTAAGGAACATAGCTATATTCAGCCTTTATTTCATAGCAAGAATGTTTGGGATATATGAAAGTTCTGATATCCTCAGGAGCAAAATTTCAGGATCCTTTCTTTTCTTTTTTTGTTTTATTACTATTTTATTTTGGTATCATGAATCTATAATTGCATGTGCAACATTATGGTTACTTGACTCCTTACATCATCAAGTCTCCACCACAAACCCCATTACAGTCACTGTCCATCAGCATACTGAGATGCTATAGAACCACTACTTGTCTTCTCTGTGTTGTACAGCTCTTCCCTTACCTTCCCTTACCCCCCCCCCCCACATTATGTCTTCTAATTGTAATGCCCCTTTTACTCACTTGTCCCTCCCTTCCCACCCATCCTCCACAGTCCCTTTCCCTTTGGTAACTGTTAGTCCATTCTTGGGTTCTCTGAGTCTGCTGCTGTTTTGTTCCTTCAGTTTCTTTCTTTGTTACTCCACACGTGAGTGAAATCTTTGATACTTGTCTTTTTCTGCCTGGCTTATTTCACTGAGCAAAATACCCTCTAGCTCCATCCATGTTGTTGCAAATGGCAGGATTTGTTTTCTTCTTATGGCTGAATAGTAGTATTCCATTGTGTATATGTACCACATCTTCTTAATCCATTCATCTACTGATGGACACTTAGGTTGCTTCCATTTCATGGCTGTTGCAAATAGTGCTGTGATAAACATAGGGGTGCATATGTCTTTTTCAAACTGGGCTGCTGCAGTCTTAAGGTAAATTCCTAGGAGTGGAATTCCTGGGTCAATGGTATTTCTATTTTGAGTTTTTTGAGGAACCTCCATAATGCTTTCCACAATGGTTGAACTAATTTGCATTCCTACCATTAGTGTAGGAGGGTTCCCCTTTCTCCACATCCTCGCCAGCATTTGTTGTTTGTGTTTTGGATGTTGGCCATCCTTACTGGTGTGAGGTGATATCTCATTGTGGTTTTAATTTGCATTTCTTTGATGATTAGCAGTGTGGAGCATCTTTTCATGTGCCTGTTGGCCATCTGAATTTCTTCTTTGGAGAAGTGTCTGTTCAGCTCCTCTGGCCATTTTTTAATTGATTATTTGCTTTTTGTTTGTTGAGGTGCGTGAGCTCTTTATATATTTTGGATGTCAACCCCTTATCGGATATGTAATTTATGAATATATTCTCCCATACTGTAGGATGTCTTTTTGTGCTACTGATGGTGTCCTTTGCTGTACAGAAGATTTTCAGCTTGATATAGTGGCACTTGTTCATTTTTGCTTTTGTTTCCCTTGCCTGGGGGGATATGTTCATGAAGAAGTTGTTCATGTTTATGTCCAAGAGATTTTTGCCTATGTTTTTTTCTAAGGTTTTTATGGTTTCATGATTTACATTCAGGTCTTTGAGGATACTTTCTTTTAAACAAAGATTTAAATAATAAATGTGTACTTAGAGCCAGAAATTAAGAGTTAAGCATGAGTAGGTAGATAGATGTGTGTGCTCAGAACATTCATGATGGTTCTGTCTTCCCTGGAAAAGTAAGACCTAGAGAATTAATGAGCTAGTTAGTTTTCTAGAAATCTGAAAAGAAATGTGTGTTTCAGAAAGTTATTTTAGTTGTCTCCAGAGAGTTCTGGTGATCTTGGATAACACTAAAGATTGCAGTAGATATTGCAGCCTTGGTCACGTTCTTCATATGTCTAACAACTTGAAAGACTAAGAATCTTAGCTATAATTGTTGAATTTAATTTAGCTCTTCAGAATACATTTGCTCTTGGGTGTCTCCTTCAAACCTATCTAAAACTTTCACAGTTTTAAGTACTTTTGAGCTCTTGGGGGTCTACTTCAAACCTAGCTAAAAATTTCACAGTTTTAAGTACTTTTAAGCTCTTGGGGGTCTACTTCAAACCTAGCTAAAAATTTCAGAGTTTTAAGTACTTTTAAACTGCTTTTTCCTGGGACCATGCATGATACTTTAAACCTTGTATACTTTGTATTTTGAATGATGTATTTGTATCATGCCTGTTTAAAAAAAAGAAATACAAAATGTAAAGACATGTAAAGGTAAAAATGTCACTGAATACAGCAAAACATTGCTAAGATAATAAGTAGATTTACTTTTGGGGGGCATGTTCTCAAAATGGATGGCTTGTTTTTCATATAGAGTAAAATGGAATTTTCAAACATCTAGTTGAGATATTTTCCCCTAAGTTCATTTTCATACCTTTCTTCATCCTGTACTATTTCAGGTGCTCCTGACCTCTGATAAAGCTGCAGCCAATTTCTCAGATCGTTCTTTGCTGAAGAACTTGGGACATTGGCTAGGAATGATCACACTAGCTAAAAATAAACCCATTTTACACACTGTGAGTTCCAGCTAAAGGTTCATGTAAAACTTGAGAATGTTAATACATCATATTATGTCTAAAAGTCTTGACTTTATTTGGGCTTATTTTAATGATTATTGGGTATTTGTAAGAGTTTACCTCATGTTTGAATCCCTAATTGTTTGTATGCTCATGGTCTTATGGCGTTTAGTGGGATAAACAAAAGCCAGTAAGGCATGGGTCAGATAGTATATTCATTTCTATTTTGGGGATGAATTTGGGGGTTTTGAAGTATATTCCCAGCATTTAAAAATATTTTTCTTGTTCTAGGACTTGGATGTAAAATCTTTGCTGCTAGAGGCTTATGTTAAAGGACAGCAAGAGTTGCTCTATGTAGTACCCTTTGTTGCCAAAGTCTTAGAGTCTAGCATTCGTAGTGTGGTGAGTAGATTTAAAATTTTTATTGATGGCTAATTTGTAAGAATTTGTTTCAGCACAAGGTCAAGAGATTATAACCTTAGTTCTTAAAAATATAGAGCTAGTTCAGTCTTCTTCGAAGAAGGGAAATTTCTTGTATTTCCAATGTGAGAGGCTTAGTAGATTTGTAGGACTGATACTATTAATGTGTATCTTTGGGTTTTGGTATTTTTCTGAAATAAGATTTAGACCAGATGGCTAGGGGTTTTGTTATGACCACATAGGTATAAGTTCTTAACTATGTTAAACAATACAAATTAAGAGTGATTTTGGGGCCAGCTCAACATAATAGCTTTTCTTTAGGTTTTTAGGCCACCTAATCCCTGGACAATGGCAATTATGAATGTATTAGCAGAGCTACATCAGGAACATGATTTAAAGGTAAATTTGTTGCTGCTTTATCCCTTTGGAACATTATCTGCCTTCACATTATTAAAAGTTACAGGAAAGGTAGAATACTTTGGGGAAGAGCTGTAAAAATTGAGTGAGAATAGTGTGAATTATGAATAAAGCTAAATTTTGTCTAAAATTCTAATTGAATATTGGAATTATGCAGTTAAACTTGAAGTTTGAGATTGAGGTCCTCTGCAAGAACCTTGCATTAGACATCAATGAGCTAAAACCTGGAAACCTCTTGAAGGATAAAGATCGCCTAAAGAACTTAGATGAGCAACTCTCTGCTCCAAAGAAAGATGTCAAGCAGCCGGAAGAACTCCCTCCCATCACAGCCACAAGTAAGTGTGATGATTAACCCTCTACTTAACAGAATATTTTCTTAAATGATACATTGCCATGCATATAGCAAATTATACTTATCCCGCATAATGTGATGCTGTAACTTTGGTGACTATTCAGGAAAAGTTAGTAATGTATAGGCATTATGGTCTTACCATATTAGAATCCTTCTGGGTAATTCATAGAGTATTCTTAACTAAATATCTTTAACTCAGTGTTCTCATATCCCAACTAAGTTAGGTTATCTTTTACCTTGTTTGAGGTCTCAGAAAGAATTGCACGGCATGGTGGCCTGTGTTATTCCTTAAATCTGGGAATGGCTAGACCAGCTCAGCCTGCCAGGGGAGTGGATAATTTTATTGGTTCAAGAGGATTGGAAGTGTGGGGCAGTAGAGGTATTGGATGATGTGGTTAGTATAAACCAGCTTTTCATTCTCCCTCAGCCCTCAGTAGCTAAGAATCCTCAGGTGAAACCAGGGAACCAGCATGGGTTGAAAGTTGCTATCTATAGGATAGATTAATCCAGCAAGGTTTGGGCCTGCTAATGTGGCATGACCTCTCAGTTGATTTCTTTGCTGTGGGGGCATTGCCAGTGACACAGTTTTATATGCTTTGTTTAGATCTCTGTTAAAAATAACAGAATTTGTCTCCTGGTAATTCAAAAGGGCAGGAAAAACCACCCCCACCCCCACCGGACCACTGACTAATCCAATTAGTTTAATTAGAAAAAGACCATTTGATAACCATGCTAACTTTAAAGTCAAGACCTGTGCTCGTTTTATTAGCTCTTACTTTCTCCCTTTCCATTTAGCAACTTCAACAACACCAGCTACCAGTACCACCTGTACAGCCACGGTTCCACCACAGCCACAGTACAGCTACCACGACATCAATGTCTATTCCCTTGCAGGCCTGGCACCACACATTACTTTAAACCCAACAGTAAGTAACCCAGCATTGCCCCACCCCCGATTCTTCCTTTGTGGCATGGTGTAAATTGGGCACCCTCCCTTCCCCAACTCCTGTCTTCCTTCTGGATTCCTAGGTTGTATGCTTTTGTTCAGGGAGCAGAGATGGGCAACTACTGTGAATTAGAGCTGGGAGTTTTTTCAACTCTAAAGTTACTGTGACTAGATAGACATTGTTTAATATGATTCCTTATATCCAAACCCATGATACTAAAATTAAATCAGCTGCAATATAATCACAAACTCTAAGAATTTCTTATATGGGGCAGCAGATCCTTAGTGTATACCATACCTTTTGCTCTTTATTTTCATTACCATGTCATGATAACCTTGCTTCAAGTCATTTCTTTTGGCAGAACTTAGCTGATTGTGTGTGTGTGTCTGTGTGTGTAAGCGGGACTCAGTACTTTTAGTTATGTTTCTGTGGCCAGTTCTGGGAGGCAGTCTGCTCTAAAATCGATATGAAATAACTTGCCATGAATCCTTTTCCTGCAGTTACAGAGGTAGCATTTTACTGTGTATATTCAGAGTGATGATTATCTTCAGTCTTTTATTCTGCTTACCTCTTACTTAGTTCAGAATCAGATTCCTGGAGTTTTCATGGTCTTTTTCCTTTTTAGAAACTGAAAGTGTTCATAAACACAGGAGTAACATTAATACATTTAACTTTTTTATTTAAAGACTTTGAAAGCATTTTAACTTCATGAATTTTTTTTTTTAAATATAGATGTGGTAATTAGTCTTTTGGGAAGAAAAAACACAAAACCTAGATTTAGAAATTATGATTTGCCTTTATAGTACTCCCAGTAATCTAAATACTTTTTTATGTGTTCATCGTGAATGTTTTAAAAATTTCTTACAAATTCAACAAGTTAAAGAGACCAAGAGAGTAGTATTAAGACATAGGTGATACCAAATACAAAAAATTGGAAACAGTTTTTCTGGTGACACAGAAGGCCCAATGTACAGTAATGTAAAATGCTCAATATTCTGAGGAAATATTTGTAGCAATAATCGTTTTTATAAAAAGCCTTTTCTCTGTATACTTGATTATCTTTGTATTTCCCCAAGCTAGTAAAGACGTACTTTCATATGCTTGAGCCACAAATTCTAACTAACCAGGTAGTTGTGTCTTTAAAGTAGGTAATCTTATAGTAAATAATTTACACATTAAACTTAAAATTAAAAAAAAAATCAACCACATATTATTATGTATCACAAGGTATACTGACTACTACTCATTCTTCATAGCCCATCTTCTGTTCCTTTAGCTTTCATTGGTTAAAGTGGAAGTTGGTTTTGGAAATAATTTCCAAAATCATGGGTGTGATTACCGATAGAAACTGGGTTGTCTTATTTAAACAAGCTGTTGATTGGAATTTGTTTTCCCCACCTAGATTCCATTGTTTCAGGCCCATCCACAGTTGAAGCAGTGTGTGCGCCAGGCAATTGAACGGGCTGTCCAGGAGCTGGTCCATCCTGTGGTGGATAGATCGATCAAGATTGCTATGACTACTTGTGAGCAAATAGTCAGAAAGGATTTTGCCCTGGATTCTGAGGAATCTCGAATGCGAATAGCAGCTCATCACATGATGCGTAACTTGACAGCTGGAATGGCTATGATTACTTGCAGGGAACCTTTGCTCATGAGCATATCTACTAACCTGAAAAACAGTTTTGCCTCAGCCCTTCGTGTAAGTTGACTAGTTCCTTGGTGTAATATAAAACTCATTACTGCTTGTCTGAGTATTTTCGTGTTTGCATTTCTACTTATTTTTAGTCATCATATTTGTTTGATGTCTTCCTTCCTCTTAGACGGTAAATTTTTTGTGTGGTGGAGTATCTGTTTTTGCACACTGTTATATCCTCATTAGTGTTTAGTGGAGACACCCAAATATTTTTTGGTTTAAAGAAATACAAGATTTTTAAAAAATGCATCAGTTAACAATCTTGATTCTGTTTACCATGAATAATTTAGAACACTTGGAATAGGATAGTACAAAATGATTTAAAGGTTCTGTATGTGCACACACTCTCTCAAAAAAAACTCAATTACTGATTTTGGGTCTCAGATGTCATGGTTAATAATGCTTTGTTCACTGCTTTACAATTTTCATATTATTCACCGTCTTCACAGCAACCTGGTAAGATGTTTTGAATGAGTGGTATTTTCATCTTCTAGATGAAGATGGTTGTTAAACTATTTAATTTCCACAGCTAATTTAGTCATAAGTATAGTAAGAACTTTAAAAAATTCATTTGTCTAAGTGCTGTATTTCCTATTATCCTCATCTATCTGTCTCGCCTATCCACAGAAATGTTACATCTTCTTTTTCTGTCTCTCCCCCCCAATAGACTGCATCCCCACAACAAAGGGAAATGATGGATCAGGCAGCTGCTCAGTTAGCTCAGGACAATTGTGAATTAGCTTGCTGTTTTATTCAGAAGACTGCAGTAGAAAAAGCAGGCCCTGAAATGGACAAGAGATTAGCAACTGTAAGTGTTTAGCATTTGCTTTTTAAGTAAATTTTTTTTTCTGTTTGAGAAAGTGCCTCATAACAAGAACCTCAGTGACTTTTTTTATTTGCAGGAATTTGAGCTGAGAAAACATGCTAGGCAAGAAGGGCGCAGGTACTGTGATCCTGTTGTGTTAACATACCAGGCTGAGCGGATGCCGGAGCAAATCAGACTGAAAGTGAGAATTGGGGGCTCTGTTCCTGCCCCATATTTATTTTCTTTCTCTCCTTGTTGATTAAACTCCTCACCAAGACCAGGCCAGTGGAATTAAATGTTGTTTCCAAGAAAGTATTCCATCTCGGTAGCATTTCACTTAAAGGCTACCTATGGAGACAGCCATATAGAAATAGCTTAGATGTGCCTGCCTCCCTGCCCGTAATTGTTGAAGTGCTGCTGTAAAGAATTCATGTGCCTGTTAGTTTTTGTTTCCCAACTTGGTCTTCTCTTCTGGTACATGTATTTTTTATTACTAGTTACTTATTGGTGAGAAGAATATGGTGAAAAAGAAACCTGATCATTTTTACCAGCTCCTTTGGAGAATTGCACTGGCATGGTCCTATTTGAGGCATTTTTCAGTGGGGGTGGAAACTTAATGAATTTTTATATGAGAGTGACTAACAGGATACATTCAGGAAAAATGGGAAACACTGTGAAATGTGTGTGTGTGTGTGTGTGGCTGCATTCTCGATCATGCTGTTACATGTTGTGATGACTTCTGTGTCCCTTCTCATAACCTCTGTGCTTACTTCCATGCAAACTTTCAGAGAAGTTTCCTTTGTGAAGAGGATTCTGTAAAAATAAGTTTTCTTCTTCCAAGGTTGGTGGTGTGGACCCAAAACAGCTTGCTGTTTATGAAGAGTTTGCACGCAATGTGCCTGGCTTCCTACCTACAAATGATTTAAGTCAGCCCACAGGATTTTTAGCTCAGCCCATGAAGGTAAATACTTGCCTTGGACATTCAGTTGTTTTACATTACTGTCAGTCACTCTATCACTTTGTTCCTGGAAGCTTAAGTTACAGGCAAAAATTACCCACAGTTGTTGAGTATATATATTCTTTGTATCATATCAGTATGGCATACAGAGAAATACTTTTTAAAATCCATGATGATGATTTTGACTTTCATTTTTGGCCTATTTAGAGGAATTTATGTGGTGACCTTTTGGCTTCCTCTGTGTTCTGTAAAAAGATTTTCTAAAAATTTGAAACAATTATTTACAGTAAAGTCGAAAATGAAGGGGAAATACTTACCCTCTGAACCATTTTAACACAAGGTGCTAACCTTGATGTCCCAATCATTCTTGAATCCTTTGATCTGTGTTTCCTACAAAGATGTTCTTGTGACCATGGTACAATCATTGAAATCAGGAAGTTAACACTGATCAGTTAATACTTTTTAATCCTTAGACCTCATTCACATTTTACCAAGTGTCCCAGTCTTACCATTTTATAGTAAAAAACCTACTTCAAAGGCACACATTTATTTAGTTACCATATTTTAAAAATTTCCCTCAGGTCAGTCAGGTACAGTTTTTCCTCATCTTTCATGATCATGACACTTTCACACATCATAGGCCAGTTACTATCTAGAATGGCCTGAATTGGGTATGTCCAACATGATGCTGTGTTACTCTCTTCTCTAAGACCTTGGCAGTTGGACTGAGTACTATATTATTCATGGTTTGGATTACTTACTTTTGTAGGCTGTAGAGAGATTAGTAGGTGCCACAAATGGTGCTGTCCTCAGCCTATCCCATTATTTATTATGCTCTCTTTAGTCATTGGATTGTGTTGGTGTTGCCAGGCTTTCCACTGTCAAATGACATAACCCTACACTGCCCCACTAATGGCATTAAGAATGAGTAGTTTAGGAAGGGGAAGAGAAGAGCCCCTTCATGTTTTGATGAAAATAAATAAGAGGAATAAACATACTAATAGAGTTTTCAATTGCTACATGTACCAGTGGAAAAAAGCTTAAATTTTTCCTTAATCTCTGTTTTGCTTGTTTCTGTTTTTAAAACAGCAAGCTTGGGCAACTGATGATGTAGCTCAGATTTATGATAAGTGCATTACAGAACTGGAACAGCACCTACATGCTATCCCACCAACATTGGCCATGAATCCTCAAGCTCAGGCTCTTAGAAGTCTTTTGGAGGTTGTGGTATTATCTCGAAACTCTCGGGATGCCATAGCTGCTCTTGGATTGCTCCAGAAGGTTAGTTCTTAAACTGTTACTTTTAGAAGAAACAGGGCTTGTAAACATCTAGTGACCTGCACTATCATCTACTTAAGTTATGCTAAAGATTTTAAAATTAAGGTGAAGTTCTATTCTGAGTAGGTAACTTTCTCTAGAGTAGAATGCAGTAATGGCAGTTACAGATGGTAAAGTGAAAGATTTTTTTCCCCCCATTAAGGTAAAATTGTCTGGAAATAATGATTATTTAAGAAATTTCAAAGACAGCTCTTTAGATTTTGAGGGACAGGTTGATCCAAGTACTTGGATAATGGGGTAGGGTAGATGGGGGAGCATTAGATTTTGACTGTCTAGAGACAGTGAGGCCCTCTGTGACTAAAGAACAAAGAGTAAGCATGAACTAAGAACTTAGTATGTGTAAGTGAAAAGGATTTTGGTGAGTGGAGAGATTAATTTGAGGCTTTAGAAGGTATGTTGTAGTTTGCATTAAGGTTTGGTTTTTAGCTTTGATAGTTTGAGTACTGTATTTTCCATGGTGAACACTTCTTCCACAGGCTGTGGAAGGCTTACTAGATGCCACAAGTGGTGCTGATGCTGACCTCCTGCTGCGCTACAGGGAATGCCACCTCTTGGTCTTAAAAGCTCTTCAAGATGGCCGGGCTTATGGGTCTCCATGGTGTAACAAACAGATCACAAGGTCAGTAGCCATCTTAGAAGAGTAATATTTATTGGGCAACCTTCTGACATACATGGCCTTGTTTATGACCAGAGGTTTCCCTTTTTTTCTGGATTGTAAATGGGACATTTGAAATTTCTAATTCTACATAGTGAAAATTGTCAAATGGTTGGCCCTTTTCCATCTGGTGCTTACGATGGATAAAAAAAACCAATACCTTGCTTTGGAGAATAAAATTTTAGATCCTTGGTTTAAAAGGTTTCAGTGATTTCATAGCAGTGGTGTTTATATATAAATATTTTGATGTCTTAAATGGAATGCTTTGTTTTTTAGGCTTTGAGAGCAAAGCTTGAGTTTTAACACCAGCCTGTCTGTTCTGCATCATTACTGGCTATTTTGAATTCCTGGGTACTGATTTGCAATTGGTTCTCCAGGCATCCTTAATTTGGAACAGATTACCATGGATTTAAATGAACTCTTTATTTTTACCTGATAGAGAGTGTGGTTAAGCCTATATGATTAAAGATATACTGACTTTTCTAGGTGCCTAATTGAATGTCGGGATGAATATAAATATAATGTGGAGGCAGTGGAGTTGCTAATTCGTAATCATTTGGTTAATATGCAGCAGTATGATCTTCACCTAGCTCAGGTATGGAAGGAATTTACTTAAATAGGAAAAGGGATTCTGTTGGGAAGTGTGTTTTTTCTGTTGTGTTTCTTACATTGTGCTTTGTCTGTTGCCAGTCAATGGAGAATGGTTTAAACTACATGGCGGTGGCATTTGCTATGCAACTGGTAAAAATCTTGCTGGTGGATGAAAGGAGTGTTGCTCATGTTACTGAGGCAGATCTATTCCACACCATTGAAACCCTCATGAGGATTAATGCTCATTCCAGAGGCAATGCTCCAGAAGGGTGAGAATGAAATACTTTGGGATCCTGTGTATTTGGCAGTCTTCGGAAAGAGCTTTAGAAATGAATGTGCAGACTTACTAACATTACCTGTTATAACTGTTTTACCTACAATGTGTGGGAAGCTTTAGTAGGGCCTAACATTGTCCCTTGAATTATGAAAGCTTTAACTGCCAAACCATCTTGGTATAGAGCAATACCCCACAGTACTAGACTTGGTGTCAAGAGTTCTGTGTTGAAACCCTTGGCTATGCTACTGTAAAATCTCATTGATTTCAGGCAAATTGAATTACCTTACCTAAGCCCGTTTCTTACATAAAATTGAACTTTCTCAACTGTTGAGAATTTAGAAACATAAAGCATGGCACGTAGTGGACATGCAGTGAATATTTGTTGACTGTGAACTTCATCATTTCAGCAGGGACCATTTTTTGGTCAAGTTGTGGCTTAACTGAGTCCAGTCATTTGCATATTTTGTCCTCATGAGTAAACAGATATAAAGAGATCAAGGATAATTTTGTTCAAATATGGAAATGGTAAAGTGATCATCACTCTTGTGGTTTCTGTTAAATAAGCAAATTGTCAAACTGTATGAATGTGAAATAACAACCGTGAGTAGACTATTTTGACTCTGGATTTATTGTACTAGATTGCCCCAGCTGATGGAAGTAGTGCGATCCAACTATGAAGCAATGATTGATCGTGCTCATGGAGGCCCTAACTTTATGATGCATTCAGGGATCTCTCAAGCCTCAGAGTACGATGATCCTCCAGGCCTGAGGGAGAAGGCAGAGTATCTTCTGAGGGAATGGGTGAATCTCTACCATTCAGCTGCAGCTGGCCGTGACAGTACCAAAGCTTTCTCTGCGTTTGTTGGACAGGTAGAGCTTTTGGAAAGAAAGGTGCTTTTTATTCAACATAAGTAGGGTGTGATGCCTCCCTTATTAAACCTCAGTTTTATGTACCTGTGGTCGGACAGTTACCTCCATACTCATGTAAACCAAAAAAATCCCATCACCATTGTTCTTTTAAATTGATATAGCGTGTTTGTTTTCTCATCAGTGGTCACTAAGCAGTAAATTCAACACAGCTAAAATGTCTCCTTGAGTATGTTTATCCCATTTCAGTTGTATTTGTTACAAAGTACAGTGAGTCAAATAGTGAGTAATGAAATTGCCAGATGCATATAGTAATTTTACTAGTTTGATAATCACGGTAATGGGATTATGGGCTAATAATAAGTAAAACTCTCGTAATATCCCATCTTTATAAAGTTTAAAACAAACTTAAATATTTAAATGGTAGAACTTGTCTACCTAAAACTGATTAAACACGTTCTTTTGGGAAATAGTTCCCAGTATTTATTTTTATTCAGTTTCATCTAAACTGGACTTTGAGTTAAAGTCTTGGGAAACAAGTTTTTATCTAAAAGTAAGTTTGGAGGCAATATTTTTGGAACAGGATGAACAGAAAATATACGGGAAGAGAGCCATAGTACCATTTAGCATTCTGTTTTTGATTAGCACTGGCTGCTTTCAGCTACTGTGAGGGTTCAGAGCCAGTTGTCAGTGTGTCCTAGTATTACTTGACTGGCAAGAGTGGTACTTATCCTTAGAATTTTTAGTAAAATTGTTGTAATGCTTGTTCAGGGAGAGATACTTGCTTATTTCTGCAGATTGATCATTATATTTCTTCAATCTGAGACCAAAGCTTAGGTGTGTCACCAAAGAAGGATTACAAATTTGATTGTCTAAAATGACAGTTGAATGTGGAAGAGCTGATTTGAATTTTAGAAGTTGTAACATAACTTACTGAAAAGCTGTTACTGCATGTTTGTAGTTTGATTTCTGATTTGGATGGAAGAATTTTGAATCAACTGGTTTTTATGATCACCAGTATTTCATGGGTATGGATGTGGCACCTGTCTCAGCTCTTCCTGCTGGTTTATTTGCTGTCATTTCTTTTCTTGGTTTTAAAAAGATAATGTATTATACTTTTCTAGTCTCTCTTGCATCCTTTTGAGAATTCTCTTCCTCCTTGTAATTTCTCTTGATCATAGCAGTCTCTCCTCATTTCCTCTCTCCAGTTAGTTCTTCAAATTTCAGTGTACTAATTCCCTTTGCTGGCATTCTGTCTTGGCTAGGGCACATTGTTAATTCAGCTGTTATATTGCTTACCCAAGGGGACAGTTAAATTGTTTTAAACTTTCCAAGGTACCAGTTAAGTTTTCATTTTGGACTTGGCTTCTTTGTTTAGTAACCACTGATCTCCCTCTGCACTCTTAACACTTGTTGTCATTTTTTGTACTAGCTAAATAACTTTGCTATTCTGCTTTACTTTCAGATCATGTCATAAAATTTGTACTTTATCCTTTCTATTAAATAAACTTGCCCTTTATGTTAACCCAATTTACATCAAAGTAACTTAATTTACATTTAAATAGCTGCTGTGATATGTGGGTATTTTCATTTGGTATCTACTTATATACTCTGATTTTCCTGGTACAGCTAGTTGAGTTTCAAAAACTTTGTTACCAGTTAGTCAGTTGGAAAAAGTTATCTTAAGTTGGGTGAGAAAGTAAAATATGTGTAATTTAATCACCTCCTTGGGGGAAACACAGATTGGCCAGAATGTCTTAATATGACTTAGTAGTTATGAAAAAGGAGGTTTAATTTGCATAGTTAATTTTCCAAAATATTTGGCTGTGGACTGCTGTTCAGAATTGCCATGTTATTGCTGCCTCAATCTCCATATTTTCTGTTGCACATTAAACTTAAAGCTGGAGGAATTGTCATGGGTCCTTAATGGAGAAGTCATTTTCATTATACCTTCTTTTGCAGAGTTTGAATTAGAAATGTGACAATAGGAATGAAAATACTTCTTAACATGAAAATTAAAAGTTTATTCATTCTTATTATCTAATTGTGTCTTTTTATATTTTTGTTCCCTTGGTAGATGCACCAACAAGGAATC
Source organism: Phataginus tricuspis (assembly GCA_029783875.1). Classification (NCBI taxonomy): domain Eukaryota; kingdom Metazoa; phylum Chordata; class Mammalia; order Pholidota; family Manidae; genus Phataginus; species Phataginus tricuspis. The sequence goes on from JAQQAC010015468.1 coordinate 25,984,515, forward strand.
CTGAAGACTGATGACCTCATAACAAGGTTCTTTCGTCTGTGTACTGAAATGTGTGTTGAAATCAGTTACCGTGCTCAGGCAGAGCAGCAGCACAATCCTGCTGCTAATCCTACCATGATCCGTGCCAAGTGCTATCACAACCTGGATGCCTTTGTCCGACTCATTGCACTGCTAGTGAAACACTCAGGGGAGGCCACCAATACTGTCACAAAGATTAATCTGCTGAACAAGGTCAGAAATTTTTTCTTGTCTTAGTCTTGGTGCACTTGAAGTCTGCATCAGTGGTTCTCAACCGTACATGGCCCAACCCCTTCCCTAAAACATTTGTAACATCCTCTTTTATGTTCTGAAATAAAATTCATAAATATTACGTAAACATAACCACTGGATTTTAGAAGAAGAGTGTGGTGCCCTAACTAAAAGACACGCCCCACCCCCAGGGGGAAAAAAACATAATATATTTCAGTGTGTTAATGTTTCTTAAAGACAACATGAGAAGATACTTAGGTAGTATGAGTTTTCCCCAATACACAGAATCACTGTGAATGGACTGGCTTGACATGTCTACTGGTAACATAGACTATCAGCTCAAATAACCATGAATGACATTGTAATTGTTCTCTTGATTTCCTAAAAGAAGAGCAAAGTACAGTTTTCTTCTGATTTATACAGTGGACTTCCTGGAAATTTGAATATTAAAATGGTACAAAAAGGAACTTATAGTTTGGTCTTGGGTAATTACACGAGTTATAACATCCCTCACTGTTCAGTGGGAAAATCAAGTGGAGTGCAGGACAGTTCTTTGAGACATTTCTGCAGCTTTAACAGCATCCCTGGCCCCCATCTACTAAATGCCGAGAGATGTACACACCATTTGCCCCATGTCAACTTTATGTCAGACCAGAAAAATTAGGTTGTTAGGTGTATTAACATGATAAAACATGATATTTGAACATGATAAAATAATACACCATGCTGATTTGTAGAGGTTTTAGAAACACAGTGGGCATTTGTGGAAAGCTTACATTTATGGTCCAAGGGTATTAAAATTCAAAGAAAAAACAAAAACTCTGCAGGTTACATCAAACTAGTGTATAGCCTCCCCTGTTGGCTGCCAACATACATTTTTACATTCAGATGGTATATATCCTTTCTTTTAAATGGGGGCCTTAAGAATGCAACGTTGAAAAAGCATGAGTGGTAGGTGGATTATCTTCAGGATTTACAAACTGTAATCTGTGTGTTCTGTAGGTTCTTGGTATAGTAGTGGGAGTTCTCCTGCAGGATCACGATGTTCGGCAAAGTGAATTTCAGCAGCTTCCCTACCATCGAATTTTTATCATGCTGCTCTTGGAACTCAATGCACCTGAACATGTATTGGAAACCATTAATTTCCAGACACTTACAGCTTTTTGGTGAGTATCGTTAAATTTAATAGAGATTTCCTGTTAGGAATTGATGTTTTAGTGTCGTACATTTGAGATGTAGAACTCTCTATTTATAGATTTGAGGCCTGTTGACTCACAATACAGCTTTCCTGTTGTCTGTTTATATTTATCTGTTGTTCACTGTATTTATGTTGGACAATGCTTTTGATGAAGGTTTTCTTCTTTCAGCAATACATTCCACATCTTGAGGCCTACCAAAGCTCCTGGCTTTGTGTATGCCTGGCTTGAACTGATCTCCCATCGAATATTTATTGCAAGAATGCTGGCACATACGCCACAGCAGAAGGTGTGGCTGCAGTTTATCTTCTACAGATGAAGACTGTAACTACCTGGGGCTTATTAGCACTCTTAGTCATTTAGTCGTGATTGATTGTACTTCTTCCAGGCATAGTTGGGAATAATTCTATTTAATGTGGAGTCAAGTTGTGGAGAGTACTTAACAAATACTTGACTGCCTCTGCTTGAAAGACAATCCTCAGTGATTAGGGTGTTGCCTCTCTGTTTGTTGTGGGTCACCTTTGTCAGTGTTAAGGACTTTTTTTTTTAATTGAAACTTTAGAGCACCTCTGTAGATGTCACTCTAGAGCCTGCTAATATTACAGGTTCTCATTCTAAACGCTAAAGGCTCTCATACTCATGGTTGAGGACCACTGGTGTACTATGAAGAAATTTGAATCAAGTTCTAGTAAAGCATTTTTAGTGTAATCAGGAATAAATACAGTTAACACTAGAACTTTCTTACCTTTCAATTAAACGACAGAAGAAAATATGACTACTAATATGCTTGGCAAAAAGACAGTGAGCTAGATAATCCTTAAACGGCGGGTTTTCTTTGGTGGAGAAATGCATTCCAGTAGAAGCAGCACAACATACTGAATAAAATGAACCAAGAATGACTGTAACTGGTATAATTTGGGGATGTAGTGAGCCACATTGGGCCTGAATATAGAGGATTCATGTTATAAACCAGATAAGGTCATTTGCCAGGAGTTGGGAGTGGGAAATGAAATGGTTGAGACGAGGACTTAATTAAAATAGGGATTAAGAAAACAGACCTCTAGTTCTCAGTTTACCAGTTGGCTAAGTGTTTTGTGTTCTGTCTGAAATTTTCTCAAGGTTCCCTCCTCTTTAAATTTTTCTGTGGTCACAAGGACCTATATGTCCTGGAATTTCTGGGACCAGTTGTTTCAGATATCATTTCTTTCTATTTCCATAATTATGCTTACTCCTTTTTAATGCTAGTCAGTCTTTTAAGAGAGGTATTTATGTCGATATTCTCTAGTTATATTTAGTATGAGGAATATAGTAATCAAGTCACAGTGTAAGGACATCTTTTTTCGTGGCAAGACAGCAGCTGAGTATAATTATGACTCCTTCATTTCTTTCAGGGATGGCCTATGTATGCACAGCTACTGATTGATTTATTCAAATATTTAGCACCTTTCCTTAGAAATGTGGAACTCACCAAACCTATGCAAATCCTCTACAAGGTAATTAATTTGGAATTATAAAAACACTTAAAACTTCAACACTTAAAAAAAACTTCCAGCTAGGGACATGAGACCTAACATTTGTTTTTATTATTAAGCTCTTAAAAGTATAGCATATATTTAGAAAAGTACAAAAATCAAATGTACTTGCATAACCAGGACCCAGCCAAGGTATTCATATGTTTCACCTTAGTAGTTGCTGCCAGTTTACAAAATGTGTACCAGTTAATTCTTCCAGCAGCACAATAGCATTACTCCTTCTCCACATCTTTACTGTACCTGGTATTGTCTGTTTTTCATTTTAGACATTTGGTAAGTTATGCAGTAGGATCTCATTGTGGATTTATATTGCACTTTCTCAATTTAATGAGATTTTTATTATCTTGAAGTATAGATTGGCCATTTGGATATCCTTCTTTTGTGATGTTCCTTTTCCAGTCTTGTGCTCATATTTTCTACTGGATTAACTGTGTAGCTAAATATTTTATAGGAATTTTTCATACATTCAGGACATAGCCTTTGGTTGATACATGCTCATACATTCTCCGCTATGGTGGCTTGCTTTATCACTCCCTTAAAGTAAGATATCTTGAGGAACAAAGCTTCTAATTTAATGTAGTCAAAATTTTCAATCTTTCACTTTCATTAAAGGTTACTTTTGGTGTCTAGTGTAAGAAATCTTTGCCAATCCCAAATTGCATTCTAATCTACATGCATCCAAGAAGCTATACATATGCCATCTATCTCAAATTAATTTTTGTGTATGGTGAGGTTTATTTCTTTCTTTATCTCATACACCCTTCTCTCCCTCCCCACCCCTTAATATATATATAAGGCTTCCCAGAATCATTTAAGTCCTTCATTTCCTATTGATTTGGTACCTATGTCAAGATAGTTTATCACATGGGTGGGGTAGCTCTCTCATTGATCTGTTTGTTTATTCTTAGGCTAGTACCACACTTTCTTGATTGTAAGACAGAGTAATCAAGCAAAGTCTTCTCCTTTAACATTATTTTGGCTATTCGTTTCTCATTTGCAGTTTCATAAAAACTTTGTATGTAATCAGCTTCACTTCTAAAAGCTTGCTGGGATTTAGATTGAGATTGCATTGAATCTATAAATTTGTAAAGAGTAAACATCTTAATGATGTTGCTCAATCCATGAATGTGTATTTCCATTTAATTAGACCTTTAGCTCTATAATGCTTTGTAGTTTTCAGTGTAGAGGTTTTAAACATCTTGCTTTAGACTTAATCCTTAGATGTTTAGTGTTTTGTGAAATTGTAAAAGATACCTGTTTAAAATTCTTATTTCTTACTTGTTTGGTGGTAGGTAGTAGAAATAAAATAGATTTTTGTGCATTGTCATTGTATCCAGCACCTTGCTAAAATTACTTTTCCTGTGTCTGTCTGTATTTGGGGAGGGGGTTGTATTCTGTACACACAATTTTATCTATATGTATCATCAGTAGTTTTTTTTCTTTTCTTGACTTACTGACGTGTTCGGCCAGTAGCTCCAGGATAATGTTGCCTAGGAAATAGTGAAAATGGCATGTTTATCTCATGAATGATCTTGGGAAAACCTTTTAATAACTCACCATTAAGTATAATGTTTTTTAAAATTTATAGTGTTGTTTTTGCAGATACCATTATCTGATTAAGAAAATTCCCTTCTGTTCATAATGCTAAGTTTTAAAGTCATTAAATGGGTGTGAAATTTTATTGAATGCTTTTTTTGTATTCAAGATCATGTAGTTATTTTTTTCTGTTGATGTAATTCCATCAGTTTTCAAATGCTTCAGCCACCATTGCATTCCCAGACTATTTGGTCATGATATGTATCACCGATTCATATTTCTAACATTTAGGATCTTTTTCATGTCAGGTTTTCATATCAAAGTTATGCTAGTCTCATTGAAAGAGTTGGAAATTACTCTTTTTCTTTTTTCTTAAGGTCATGAAAATACTGTTAATTTTTCTTTAAATATTTTTAAGATTTTGCCAGTAAAGCCATCTAGGCCTTGAGTTTCTTTATGGGAAGGTTTTTTTTTTAATTGAAGTATTCTTGATATACAATCTTAATTGGTTTCCAGTATTATAACACAGTGGTTCAACAGTTACCCGTATTATTACCCCTCCCCCCCACCAGTTTAGTCACCACCTGTCAAAATAAGATGCTGTTACAAAATCATTGGCTATATTTTCCATGCTGTACTGCTATCCCTGTGACCAGCTTATATTGAGAATTTTTGTGCCCTTTTATCCCCCTCCCCCCCAACCACTCTAATCCTTCTCCCATGGTAAACACCAGTGCCCTCTCAATGTCTCTGAGTCTGTTTTATATATCTTTTTTTGTTTTTGAAGCAGAGTAAAAGTTTTATTTAAAGTTACTTAGAGAGAAAGAAGAACAGGCATCCTCAGAGAGAAAGGAGCACCCTGAAAGGTTGGAGAAAAAGAGTTGAGGATTAAAAGGTTACACACTTAGAAAGTGTGGGCAACCTCAGAGAGAGGAGCACCCTGAAAGGTTGGGGGTTCCCCATTTTAAGGATTTTTCAGGAATGTGACAAACAACTAGGGTGTGGGCTTGTTAAGTGATCACAAGTGTCTTTGATGAGACATTTTTTTTATTTTACAATTTATTTTGGTATCATTAACCTACAATTACATGAGCAATATTGTGGTGATTAAATTACCCCCTTCATCAGGTCCCCACCACCAATCCTGTTACAGTCACTGTCCATCAGTGTAGTGAGATGAGAATCACTACTTGTCTTCTCTGAGTTGTACAGCCCTCCCCGTGCGCCCCCACCTTAGGTCTGCTAATCGTAATGCTCCTTTTACCCTCTTATCCCTCCCATCCCACCCTTCTTCTCCAGTCCCTTTCCCTTTGGTAACTATTACTCCGCTCTTGGGTTCTGAGTCTGCTGCTGTTTTGTTCCTTTAGTTTTTTTCTCTGTTCTTAAACTCCACAAATGAGTGAGATCATTTGATACTTGTCTTTTTCGGCTTGGCATATTTCACTGAGCATAATACCCTCTAGCTCCATCCATGTTGTTACAAATGGTGGGATTTGTTTTCTTCTTATGGCTGAATAATATTCCATTGTGTATATGTACCACCTCTTCTTTATCCATTCATATACTGGTGGACACTTAGGTTGCTTCCATTTCTTGGCTATTGTAAATAGTGCTGCAATAAACATAGGGGTGCACCTGTCTTTTCGAAACTGGGCTGCTGCATTCTTAGGGTAAATTCCTAGGAGTGGGATTCCTGGGTCAAATGGTATTTCTATTTTGAGTTTTTTTGAGGAACCTCCATACTGCTTTCCACAATGGTTGAACTAATTTGCATTCCCACCAGCAGTGTCGGACGGTTCCCTTTCCCCACATCCTTGCCAACATTTGTTGTTGTTGTTTGTGTTTTGGATGTTGGCCATCCTCACTGGTGTGAGGTGATATCTCATTGTGGTTTTAATCTGCATTTCTCTGATGACCAGCGATGTGGAGCATCTTTTCATGTGCCTGTTAGCCATCTGAATTTCTTCTTTAGAGAAGTGTCTATTCATGTCCTCTGCCCATTTCTTAATTGGATTATTTGCTTTTTGTTTGTTAAGGTGCGTGAGTTCTTTGTATATTTTGGATATCAACCCCTTATCAGATACATCATTTATGAATATATTTTCCCATAGTGTAAGATGTCTTTTTGTTCTACTGATGGTGTCCTTTGCTGTACAGAAGCTTTTCAGCTTGATACAGTCCCACTTGTTCATTTTTGCTTTTGTTTCCCTTGCCTGGGGGGATATGTTCATGAAGAAGTCGCTCATGTTTATGTAGAGATTTTTGCCTATGTTTTTTTCTAAGAGTTTTATGGTTTCATGACTTACATTCAGGTCTTTGATCCACCTTGAGTTTACCTTTGTGTATGGGGTTAGACAGTAGTCCAGTTTCATTCTCTAACATGTAGCTGTCCAGTTTTTCCAACATCAGCTGCTGAAGAGGCTGTCCTCTCCCCATTGTATATCCAGGGCTCCTTTATCAAATGTTAATTGAGTATAGGTGTTTGGGTTAATGTTTGGATTTTCTATTCTGTTCCACTGGTCTTTGGGTCTGTTTTTGTGCCAGTACCAAATTGTCTTGTACTGTGGCTTTGTAGTAGAGTTTGAAGTCAGGGAGCGTAATTCCCCGTTTGATTCCTCCTTCTCAGGATTGCTTTGGCTATTCGGGGTCTTTTCTGGTTCCATATGAATTTTAGAATTATTTGTTCCAGTTCATCGAAGAAAGCTGTTGGTAGTTTGATAGGGATAGCATTGAATCTGTAGATTGCTTTAGGTAGTATAGCCATTTTGACAATATTTATTCTTCCTAGCCAAGAACATAGGATGCATTTCCATTTGTTAGTGTCTTCCTTAATTTCTCCTAGGAGTGTCTTGTAGTTTTCAGAGTACAGGTCTTTCACTTCCTTCGTTAGGTTTATTCCTTGGTATTTTATTCTTTTAGGTACAATTGTGAATGGAACTGTTTTTCTGATTTCTCTTTCTGTTAGCTCATCATTAGTGTATAGGAAAGCAACAGATTTCTGTGTGTTAATTTTATATCCTGCAACTTTGCTGAATTCAGATATTAGTTCTAGTAGTTTTGGAGTGGAGTCTTTAGGGTTTTTTATATACAGTATCATATCATCTGCAAATAGTGACAATTTGACTTCTTCTTTACCAATCTGGATGCCTTGTATGTCTTTGTTTTGTCTGATTGCCGTGGCTAGGACCTCCAGTACTATGTTGAATAACAGTGGAGAGAGTGGGCATCCCTGTCTTGTTCCCGATCTTAGATGAAAAGCTTTCAGCTTCTCACTATTAAGTATGATGTTAGCTGTGGGTTTGTCATATATAGCCTTTATGATGTTGAGGTACTTGCCATCTATACCCATTCTGTTGAGAGTTTTAATCAAAAATGGATGCTGAATTTTGTCAAATGCTTTTTCAGCATCTATGGAGATGATCATGTGGTTTTTGTTCTTCTTTTTATTGATGTGATGGATGATGTTGATGGATTTTCGAATGTTGTACCATCCTTGCATCCCCGGGATGAATCCCACTTGATCATGGTGTACGATCCTCTTGATGTATTTTTGAATTTGGTTTGCTAATATTTTGTTGAGTATTTTTGCATCTATGTTCATCAGGGATATTGGTCTATAATTTTCTTTTTTGGTGAGGTCTTTGCCCGGTTTTGGTATTAGAGGGATGCTGGCTTCATAGAATGAGTTTGGAAGTATTCCCTCCTCTTCTATTTTTTGGAAAACTTTAAGGAGAATGGGTGTTATTTCTTCTCTATATGTCTGGTAGAATTCAGAGGTGAATCCATCAGGTCCAGGGCTTTTGTTCTTGGGTATTTTTTTGATTACCGATTCAATTTCGTTGCTGGTGATTGGTCTGTTTAGTTTTTCTGTTTCTTGCTTGGTCAGTCTTGGAAGGTTGTATTTTTCTAAGAAGTTGTTCATTTCTTCTCGGTTTTGCAGCTTGTTAGCATATAGATGCTTGTAATATTCTCTTATAATTCTTTGTATTTCTGTGGGGTCTGTTATTTTTCCTTTCTCATTTGTGATTCTGTTTATGTGTGTAGATTCTCTTTTTCTCTTAATGAGTCTGGCTAGGGTTTATCTATTTTGTTTATTTTTTCAAAGAACCAGCTTTTGGTTTCATTGATTTTTTTCTATTGTTTCATTCTTCTCAGTTTTATTTATTTCTTCTCTGATCTTTATTATGTCTCTCCTTCTGGTAACTTTGGGCCTCATTTGTTCTTCTTTTTCCAATTTCAATAATTGTGTCTTTAGACTGTTCATTTGGGAATGTTCTTCCTTCTTTAAATAGGCCTGGATTGCAATATACTTTCCTCTTAGAACTGCCTTCGCTGCATACCAGAGAAGTTGTGGCTTTGTGTTGTTGTTGTCATTAGTCTCCATATATTCTTTGATTTCTGTTTTGATTTGGTCGTTAACCCATTGATTCATTAGGAGAATGTTGTTAAGTCTCCATGTATTTGTGAGCCTTTTTGATTTCTTTCTGAAATTTATTTCTAGTTTTATACCTTTGTGATCTGAGAAGTTGGTTGGTAGGATTTCAATATTTTTGAATTTACTGAGGTTCTTTTTATGGCGTAGAATGTGGTCTATTCTGGAAAATGTTCCATGTGCACTTGAGAAGAATGTGTATCCTGCTGCTTTTGGGTACAGAGTTCTGTAGATGTCCATTAGACCCATCTGTTCTAGTGTGTTGTTCAGTGCCTCTGTGTCTTTACTTATCCTCTGCCTGGTTGATCTATCCTTTGGAGTGAGTGGCGTGTTAAAGTCTCCTAAAATAATTGCATTGCTGTCTATTTCCTCCTTCACTTCTGTTAGTATTTGTTTCACATATGCTGATGCTCCTGTGTTGGGTGCATATATATTTATAATGGTTATATCTTCTTGTTGGACTGACCCCTTTATCATTATGTAATGTCCATCTTTATCTCTTGCTACTTTCTTCGTTTTGAAGTCTATTTTATCTGATACAAGTACTGCAACACCTGCTTTTTTCTCTTTGTTGTTTGCTTGAAATATTTTTTTCCATCCCTTCACTTTTAGTCTGTGTATATCTTTGGGTTTGAGGTGAGTCTCTTGTAAGCAGCATATAGATGGGTCTTGCTTTTTTATCCACTCTGTTACTCTGTGTCTTTTGATTGGTGCATTAAGTCCGTTTACATTTAGGGTGATTATTGATAGATATGTACTTATTGCCATTGCTGGCTTTAGATTCGTGGTTACCAAAGGTTCAAGGGTTGCTTCTTTACTATCTAACAATCTAAGTTAACTTTCTTGTTAAGTTATTGTAAACACCGTCTGATGTTTCTTTATCTCTCCCTTCTTATTCTTCCTCCTCCTTTCTTTATATATTAGGTGTTTTATTCTTTGCCTTTAGGTAGTATTTGGATGGTCTGCTTTCTTTGCTATGATTTTATTTTCTCTGGTGACATCTTTTTAGCCTTAGGGGTGTTTCCCTCTAGAGCAGTCCGTTTAAGATATCCTGTAGTGGTGGTTTATGAGAGGCCAACTCTCTCAACTTTCATTTGTCTTCAAATTGTTTAATCCCTCCGTCATATTTAAATGATAATCATGCTGGATACAATATTCTTGGTTCGAGGCCCTTCTGTTTCATTACGTTAAATATATCATGCCATTCTCTTCTGGATTGTAAGGTTTCTGTTGAGAAGTCTTATGACAGTGTGATGGGTTTTCCTTTGTAGGTGATCTTTCTTCTCTCTCTAGCTGCCTTTAATACTCTGTCTTTTATCTTTGATCTTTGCCATCTTAATTAGTGTATGTCTTGGTGTTGTCTTCCTTGGGTCCCTTGTGTTGGGAGATCTGTGGGCTTCCGTGGACTGCGAGACTATTTCCTTCCCCAGCATGGGAAAGTTTTCAGCAATTATTTCTTCAAAGACAGTTTCTATCCCTTTTTCTCTCTCTTCTTCTTCTGGTACTCCTATAATGTGAATATTGCTCCGTTTGGATTGGTCACACGGTTCTCTTAATATTCTTTCATTCTTAGAGATCCTTTTATCTCTCTCTGCCTCAGCTTCTTTGTATTTCTGTTCTCTGTTTTGTATTTCATTGACAGTGTCTTGTACCTCATTTAGTCTGCTGTTAAGCCCATCGATAGCTTGTCTCATTTCTGCTTTGTCTTTCCTCATTTCCTCCCTCAGCTCTTGCACATTTTTCTGTAGATCCATCAGCATGGCTATGACTTTTATTCTGAATTGTTTTTCAGGAAGACTGTGCATGTCCATTCCTTCAGGTTCTCTCTCAGGGGTTGTGTGTGTGAAGTTTTGTCTGTATCATATTCTTCTGTCTTCTCATGACTATAGAATTGGTTGTTGGTAGTTGTGACGTATGTCAGCTGGGCTCTTTTATGACTTTAAAAAGGAAAGAGAAGAAAGAAGAGAAAAAGGGAAAAAAATTTAAAAAAATACTAATAATAATGAAAAAAGATAGAGAGAGAGAAAGAAAAGAAAGGAAAGAAAAAGAAAAAGCAGCAACACCTAAAAAAACAAACAAACAAAAAAACGCCCACCAGGAGTGTTTTCTTTGTGAATGCTGTAGGTGGCGCTGTTGCTCCACTATTCCAGAGCCATGGCCACGCCGCTCCACATGGCCCTTTAAAAGGTGTGGCTGGGATGTGAATGAATGGGAGGCTGTTGAGCTCTGTGGGAGTCCTAAATATGGCTACCCTTTCCCAGTCGCCCGCTATGGGGTTCAAAACTCCCCAGGATTCCCAGCCTGCTGGGCTGAGTGTGCCGCGGTGATGAGGTTCTCTGCTGGACTCCTGTCTCTTTTAGACCGCTGAAAAATAGCGTACGCTTTTCTCCTTTTTTTTTATCTTCTCTTTTCTCCTTACCTGAGCCAGCCGCGAGCAAGCAGGCGCGTTTCCGCTGAGACCCTGCGCCCTCCGTCTATCCAATCTCCGCTACACTGTGCTTTGTGCGCCCGCGCTCCCAGGGCAGATCCGGGGCTGGTTATCTCCTGGGCCTGCACTTCCACTCACTCCCGGCTCTGAATCCTGTCCTTCTGCTGGTGTGCTGGGGTTCGGGAGTGCTCGGGTTCTGCCGTGTCGTGGTTCTGTTTCTTAGCTGCCTCGCCAGCTGCCGAGTCCTCTAGGTGTGGCTGCACGGTGTGCGCTTTCCTGTGTGTTCTGGTCTCTCTTTTAGGAGCAGTTGCATTTGCTGTGTTTTCGTGGATAAATATAATGTTGGGAGGAAAATTCTGCCGCTCCGTTCATGCCGCCATCTTCTCGGAACTCTGATGAGACATTTAAGTTTTTTTTTTTAATTTTTTATTAAGGTATTATTGATATACAGTCTTATGAAGGTTTCACATGAAGAAACAATGTGGTGACTACTTTTACCCATATTATCAAATCCCCACCCATACCCCATTGCAGTCACCATCCATCAGTGAAGTAAGATGCCAGATTTACTATTTGCCTTGTCTGTGCTACACTGTTTTCCCTGTGATCTCTCATACCATGTGTACTAAACATAATACTCCTCAATCCCCATCTCCCTCCCTCCTGACCTGCCCTCCCACATGCATCCCCTTTGGTAATCACTAGTCCCTTCTTGAAGTCTGTGAGTCTGCTGCTGTTTTGTTCCTTCAGTTTTGCTTCATTGTTATGCACCACAAATGAGGGAAATCATTTGGCACTTGTCTTTCCCTACCTGGCTTATTCACTGAGCATAATATCTTCCAGGTCCATCCATGTTGTTGCAAATGGTAGGATTTCTTTCTTTCTTGTGGCTGAATAGTATTCCACTGTGTATATGTACCACCTCTTCTTTATCCATTCATCTACTGATGGACACTTAGGTTGCTTCCATATCTTGACTATTGTAAATAGTGCTGCAATAAACATAGGGGTGCATCTTTTTTGAATCTGAGAAGTTGTATTCTTTGGGTAAATTTCAAGGAGTGGGATTCCAGGGTCAAATGGTATTTCTATTTTTAGTTTTTGAGGAACCTCCGTATTGCTTTCCACAGTGGCTGAACTAGCTTACATTCCCACCAGCAGTGTAGGAGGGTTCTCCTTTCTCCGCATCCTCGCCAGCATTTGTTCTTAGTCTTTTGGATGCAGGCCATTATTCTTACTGGTGTGAGGTGATATCTCATTGTGGTTTTATTTTGCATTTCCCTGATAATTAGTGATGGGGAGCATCTTTTCATATGTCTGTTGGCCATCTGAATTTCTTGGAGAATTCTCTCTTCATATCCTCCGCCCATTTTTAATTGGGTTATTTTCTTTTTGGGTGTTGAGGCATGTGAGTTCTTTATATATTTTGGATGTTAACCTCTTGTCGGATATGTCGTTTACAAATAAATTCTCCCATACTGTAGGATGCCTTTTTGTTCTGCTGATAGTGTCCTTTGCCGTACAGAAGCCTTTTAGTTTGATGTAGTCCAAGAAATTAAATTTCTTATCAGTCAGTCCTCTTGGTAATTCTGCAGAATTAGCGTGTCAATCAAGAGTGTCTATCCTTCCTCCAAGGTGGGCAGAGTTATTTGTTTGCTAAAGAGTATGTTAAGAACCTTTCTTCTTAAACTTCCTGCTTTTTTTTCAAAATGCAGTTTTGGCTGTAAGGTGGGATCTCCCTGTCATTATAATGTTTACAGGTGGGTGTTTTAGCAGGCTAGAGTAAATCTTACAATGATCTAATTGACAAAATGAAGACATGGGCTGTGCTCAGAAACTTTTCTTTATCTGGGGAATATTCAGACCTTGAAGGCCAAGTTGCTCTTGACCTTTCGAGCTTTAACTGATTGACTTTAACTCTGAGTCTCTTCTGGCTTTCTACTTTTAACTGGTTAACTGAGTCCTTTCTAGTGGGCTTTACTGACCTTGTTCTCTTTCCACCCCACTCATATCTATTTTCCTGCCTAACATTCCCCCCTGAAGCAGTTGGACCCAAATCATTGGGGTGAGGGACGATGACCGCGCTCTGGCTGCTTCCTGCTTGTGAGGGATGGTGTAGTTATTTGGGTCCCCCTGCTTGCTGACTGTCGGGATGGTGGAGATTAGGACAGTAAGGGCACCTAGTTAGGGGTTTGAGCTGCTTGCTATTCGTTAAGGCAAGGAGGATTCAGACTGGCTGTAGGGGTGTCCGTCAAGTGGTCGTATGAAGATGGAGGTGGTGTTGTCATTGGAGGGTACAGATTGGAATCCTTGTCTTATGACCATCTGCAGTTTGATTGCTTCTAGGCAAGAAGACACAAATTGGATTAGGTTAAGTAAGCAGGGTCTGAATATGAGAGCTAATACTATTACTCCAAGGAGGAGGATGAAAGGTGCTAGCCAGGGCCACACCCACCCTGTGAGGGATTTGAAGATTTGGTTTAGCCAGGAGAGGAACTAATAAGGTGAGGGTTAATAATAGTAATGATGGGATGTTTAAGGCCATTTTCTTTTTAAGGTTTAAACCTAACAGGGGCAGACATATTGCTGGCTAAAGGAAAGGGGTTTCACAATAGCAAAAGAAATGAATAATAAGTCCCACTCTCACAAGAATGCCCAGAAAGAGTTAAGGGAACTGGAGTTATGGAGCACTTATCTTTGGTGGCTGTCACTTGAATAGATATTTTAGATTTTCTGCAGGCTCACAGGTGCTGGATTCTTGGGTCTTATGATTTTGCACTGCTGGATTTTTCCACCGCTTTACACAAGAATGATGGATCCAGCTGTCGACTTTAGGGACCTTGACAACTGAGGGGGTAGACATAAGGACAGGGTAGGGTCCTTCCCAAATAGGCTGCAATTGAGATTGGGGTGACCTGTCTTTCTAAATAAACTTTGATGATGACTTGGGTCTCTCGGCTATAGACAGGCTTGTCCTCTGATGGGTCAGGCTATGACCTGGGTGAGTCCAAATTCTCTTAAAGCCTGTTGGAACTTATGTATAGATGTGGTATATTCTGATAAGACAGTGGCCTCAGTAAGTTGACCAATTTATCAGTTGTTAAGGGTTTGAATTTTTCAGGACAACAGGACTTTAATCTCAAGGGACTGTAATCTGGAAGAAATAAATTTAGTTAAGAGGTTTAGTAAGCATGGTTTACACAGTGGGGCTAGTAAAAGGATTAGGAGTTTAGCAAAGGGTAGTAGCCAGGATGCCCAGTTCTAAAAGTGGAACTGAACCTCCTTATGATTCTGAGAGCCTCTGATGAATGAGAGACTTGATCAGCTTGTTTCTTCACTCACTGCTTGTCAGAAACAGAGGTTGAAATCCTTGTCTGAGCAACATTTGGAGTTGGACTTTCCATTCTGGAAGAACAAACTTGACAAGGAGATTAAGAATGCATGGTCAAATATCAGGATTAGGAATAGTAAGATTGAGATGGGAGAAAACTGAGAACATTTGGAACATCATAGATAGCTATTTGAGGAAACTGGAATTTAGGATTTAGTTTATTTCACAATGACTAGTATTAGAGTCTAATACAGATAAAGTTGCATTATTGAAACAATCCTTTTCTCTCTACAGTTACCCTCGTTTTTATTAGAGGTACCCATATTAAGGAAATAAGTTTAGCTTTAGAATACTTGGCTCGATTATTTGCATAAGTGCAGCAAGAAGAGCAGCAAGAAAAGAAATTGATCACATAGGATCTTTTAAATGTGCTTTGCTGGAACTTTTCATAAGGAATTTCAGATTGAGCTTTTAAAGACGTCTCGAGGCCAGTAAGGCCAAGCCAGACTTGCCGTCAGGTTTTGCCTGCAGTACCTGTAGATTTGGGTGAATTCCTATCTTCCCGAAGTTCCCAAGATATTTCTGCACCTGCCAGAAAGTGACTTTCCTTACTCACCTGATAAGGCTGCTGGGAATCCTGAAAGCAGGGTTCCAGGCCAGTTCTTCCACGGGGCTTTGTTGGCTCTATAAAGTCAATCTTAGTTCCTTAAAGTTTTCTGGTCATATCTGAGTCTATGCATGTGTCTCAAATATGACATTCTAGTCAAAGCCTTGGTAATAACCAGTCTTTTCTTTTCTTTTTTTTTTATAATTTATTTTGGTATCATTAATCTACAATTACATGCGCAATACCATGATGATTAAACTACCCCCTTCATCAGGTCCCCCCCACCAACCCCATTACAGTCACTGTCCATCAGCGTAGACCAGTCTTTTCTATTGTGTTCTCTTACAAGGACAGTAGATTCTTATTGAACTTATGCAGATAATAACATTGCCATAAAATATGAAAATAGTTACTGAGAGTTTCTAAATTCTGGAGGGATCAGATAAAGACAAGTGCTTCAATTCTGCTTTAAAGGTATAATTTACTAAAAACTGTTGTAAGCTAGATTAAGAGAAAAGGTTTAAAACACACCTTTTCTGTTTAAGAGATTAGCAACATTTGAAACAAAATGCCATGAAAATTAAAATTATCCTCTTTAGTTTACTCAGTCTTAGGTAATTCTTGCTTTGCTTGAATCTAGGTTTTTTAGTAGTTTTGGAATAAAACAGCAATTATAAATGATAAAAGACAGAAATGGCTATGGTTAACACAGTTGATAAGGAAATTTGGTTATTTCTTTAATGTGTAACAGTTTAATCATCTAAAGTTTAGCATCATTCAACAGTGGTTCCCAAGTAATTACATATTAAATGTATAAGCTGAGTTAGCTAAAACGTTTTCCTGTATGAGGAGGAAATTTTCTGACCTCTGGAAAATCTTGGAGTTAAGTAGACATAAAAGTACCTCTTGAATTTGATTTTGGGAAGAAAGTTTTTAAGGCATTTGCTTAAAATAAGATTGTAAGTCGTTAAGAAACAATATTCATTTAACCAAAATGACAATAAAAGATTTTAAAGGCAGATACAGAAGGTCACATAGTTGTTAGCAGAACTTAGCTCTTTTCATATTAAGATTTTCTCTTCTTGAGTAAGCAAACATATTACTGACACATTAAGCACAAGAGTAAGCTGTTGTAAACTGTTAGCTAGCATTCTTTAGGCCTGTATTTATGCACAGGAGAAGAGGTTTTTTTCCCACAGACCATCTTTGTCATTATAACTTCAGTTAGGACCTACTGAGGGAACAGGAGTCTTTCTTTTTTTATTAAGGTATTATTGATATACACTCTTACGAAGTTTTCACATGAAAAAACAATGTGACTACTTTTACCCATATTATCAAGTCCCCACCCATACACCAATGCAGTCACTGACCATCAGTGTAGTAAGATGCTACAGATTCACTGTTTGCCTTCTCTGTGCTACAGTGTTTTCCCAATGACCCCCCCCCACACACACACACCATGTGTACTAAACATAATGCTCCTAAATCCCCTTCTCCCTCCTCCCCCCACCTTCCCAGACCCCTCCCCTTTGGTAACCACTAGTCCCTTGGAGTCTGTGAGTCTGCTATTATTTTGTTCCTTCAGTTTTGCTTTGTTGTTATACTCCACAAATGAGGGAAATCACTTGGCACTTGTCTTTCTCCGCCTGGCTTATTTCACTGAGCATAATATCCTCCAGCTCCATCCATGTTGTTGCAAATGGTAGGATTTGTTTCTTATGGCTGAATAGTATTCCATTGTATATATGTACTACACCTTCCTTATCCATTCATCTACAGATGAACACTTAGGTTGCTTCCATATCTTGACTATTATAAATAGTGCTGTGATAAACATAGGGGTGCATATGTCTTTTTGAATCTGAGAAGTTGTATTCTTTGGGTAAATTCCAAAGAGTGGGATTCCCGGGTCAAGTGGTATTTCTATTAGTTTTCTGAGGAACCTCCATATTGCTTCCCACAGTGGTTGAACTAGCTTACATTCCCACCAACAGTGTAGGAGGGTTGCCCTTTCTCCACATCCTTGAAAGTATTTGTTGTTCTTAGTCTTTTGGATGGTGGCCATCCTTACTGGTGTTAGGTGATATCTCATTGTGGTTGTAATTTGCATTTCCTGATGATTAGTGATATGGAGCATCTTTTCATGTGTCTGTTGGCCATCTGAATTTCTTCTTTGGAGAATTGTCTCTTCATATTCTCTGCCCACTTTTTAATCGGGTTATTTCCTTTTTGCGTGTTGAGGTGTGTGAGTTCTTTATATATTTTGGATGTTAACCCCTTGTTGGATATGTCATTTACAAATATATTCTCCCATACTGTAGGATGCCTTTTTGTTCTGTTGATGGTGTCCTTTGCCATACAGAAGCTTTTTAGTTTGATGTAGTCCCATTTGTTCATTTTTGCTTTTGTTTCCCTTGCTCAAGGAGATGCGTTCGGGAAGAAGTTGCTCATGCTTATATTCAGGAGAATTTTGCCTATGTTGTCTTCTAAGAGTTTTATGGTTTCATGACTTACATTCAGGTCCTTGATCCATTTTGAGTTTACTTTTGTGTATGAGGTTAAACAATAATCCAGTTTCATTCTCTTGCATGTAGCTATCCAGTTTTGGCAGTACCCACTGTTGAAGAAGCTGTCATTTCCCCACTGTAAGTCCATGGCTCCTTTATCATATATTAATTGACCATATATGGTTGGGTTTATATCAGGGCTCTAGACTGTTCCATTGGCCTATTGGTCTGTTCTTGTGCCAGTCCCAAATTGTCTTGAGTACTGTGGCTTTGTAGTACAGCTTGAAGTTGGGGAGTGTAATCCTGCCAGCTTTATTCTTCCCTCTCAGGATTGCTTTGGCTATTCGGTGTCTTTTGTGGTTCCATATGAATTTAGAATGATTTGCTCTAGTTCATTGAAGAATGCTGTTGATATTTTGATAGGAATTGCATTGACTCTGTAGATTACTTTAGGCAGGATGCCATTTTGACAATATTAATTCTTCCTATCCATGAGCATGGGATGTGTTTCCATTTATTGGTATCTTTAATTTCTCTCATGAGTGTCTTGTAGTTTTCAGAGTATAGATCTTTCACTTCCTTGGTTAGGTTTATTCCTAGGTATTTTATTCTTTTTGGTGAAATTGTGAATGGAATTGTTTTCCTGATTCTCTTTCTGCTAGTTCATTGTTAGTATATAGGAATGCCACAGATTTCTGTGTATTAATTTTGTATCCCGCAGTTTGCTGAATTCAGATATTAGATCTAGTAGTTTTGGAGTGGATTCTTTAGGGTTTTTTATGTACAATATCATATCATTTTCAAACAGGGACGGTTTAACTTCTTCCTTGCCAGTCTGCATGTCTTTTACTTCTTTGTGTTGTCTGATTTGCTGTGGCTAGGACCTCCTGTACTATGTTGAATAGAAGTGGGGAGAGTGGGCATCCTTGTCTTGTTCCCGATCTTAAAGAAAAAGCTTTCATCTTCTCACTCTTAGGTATAATTTGGGCTGTGGGTTTGTGATATATATAGCCTTTATTATGTTGAGGTACTTGCCCTCTGTACCCATTTTGTTGACAGTTTTTATCATGAATGGATGTTGAATTTTTTCAAATGCTTTTTCAGCATCTATGGAGATGATCATGTGGTTTTTGTCCTTCTTTTGCTGATGTAGTAGATGACGTTGATGGATTTTCAAATGTTATACGGTCCTTGCATCCCTGGAATAAATCCTACTTGGTCATGATGGATGATCTTTTTGATGTAGTTTTGAATTTGATTTGCTAATATTTTGTTGAGTATTTTTGCATCTGTGTTCATCAGGGATATTGGTCTGTAATTTTCTTTTTTTGTGGTGTCTATGCCTGGTTTTGGTATTAGAGTGATGCTGGCCTCATAGAATGAGTTTGGAAGTATTCCCTCTTCTTCTACTTTTTGGAAAACTTTAATGAGGATAGATACTAGGTTTTCACTAAATGTTAAATAAAATTCAACAGTAAAGCCATCTGGTCCAGGCATTTTGTTCTTACGTAGTTTTTTGATTACCAATTCAATTTTGTTGCTGGTAAATCGTCTATTCAGATTTTCTGTTTCTCCTGGGATATGCCTTGGAAGGTTGTATTATTCTAGAAAGTTGTCCATTTCTTCTAGGTTTTCCAGTTTGTTAGCACATAATTTTCCATAGTATTCTCTAATAATTCTTTGTATTTCTTTGGTTTCCTTCATGATTTTTCCTTTCTCATTTCTGATTCTGTTTATATGAGTAGACTCTCTTTTTTTTCTTGATACGTCTGGCTATGGGTTTCTGTATTTTGTTTATTTTCTTGAAGAACCAGCTCTTGCTTTCATTGATTCTTTCTATTTTTTTATTCTTCTCGATTTTATTTATTTTTGCTCCAATCTTTATTATGTCCCTCCTTCTACTGACTTTGGGTCTCATTTGTTCTTCTTTTTCTAGTTTCATTAATTGTGAGTTTAGACTGCTCATATGGGATTGTTCTTGCCTGAGGTAGGCCTGTATTGCAATGTACTTTCCTCTTAGCACGGCCTTCGCTGCGTCCCACAGATCTTGTGGTGTTGAATTATTGTTGTTATTTGTTTCCATATATTGCTTGATCTCTGTTTTTATTTGGTCATTGATCCATTGGTTATTTAGAAGCATGTTGTGAAGCCTCCATGTGTTTGTGGGAGTATTAATTTTCTTAGCGTAATTTATTTCTAGTTTCATACCTTTTGTGGTCTGAGAAACTAGTTGGTACAATTTCAATCTTTTTGAATTTACTGAGGCTCTTTTTCTGGCTGAGGATATGATCTATTCTTGAAAATGTTCCATGTGCACTTGAGAAGAATGTGTATTCTGCTGCTTTTGGGTGTAGAGTTCTGTAGATGTCTGTTAGGTCCATCTGTTCTAATGTGTTATTCAGTGCTTGTGGCTCCTTACTTATTTTCTGTCTGGTTGGTCTGTCCTTTGGAGTGAGTGGAAGTCTCCTAGAATGAATGCACTGCATTCTATTTCCCCTTTTAATTCTGTTAGTATTTGTTTCACATATGTAGGTGCTCCTGTGTTGGGTGCGTAGATATTTATAATGGTTATATCTTCTTGTTGGATTGACTCCTTTATCATTATGTAATATCCTCCTTTGTCTCTTGTGACTTTCTTTGTTTTGAAGTCTGTTTTGTCTGATACAAGTACTGTAACTCCTGCTTTTTTCTCCCTTTTAGTTGCATGAAATATCTTTTTCTATCCCTTCACTTTTAGTCTGTATTATGTCTTTGGGTTTAAAGTGAGTCTCTTGTAGGCAGTATATGGATGGGCCTTGTTTTTATATCCATTTAGTTACTCTGTGTCTTTTGATTGGTGCATTCAGACCATTTACATTTAGGGTGATTATCGATAGGCATGTATTTATTCCCATTGCAGGCTTTAGATTCTTGGTTACCAAAGGTTCAAGGTTAACTTCTTTACTATCTAAGAGTCTAACTTAACTCACTTAATGTGCTATTACAAACACAATCTAAAGGTTCTTTCTTTTTTCTTCCTCCTCCATTCTTTAGATATTAGGTATTATATTCTCTACTCTATACTTTGATTGACTATGGGGATAGTTGATTTAATTTTGCATTTGCTTAGTAGTTAACTGTTCTACCGTCTTTACTGTGGTTTTATTACCTCTGGTGACAGCTGTTTATCCTTAGGAACACTTTCATCTATAGCAATCCCTCCAAAATACCCTGTAGAGATGGTTTGTGGGAGGTAAATTCTCTCAGCTTTGCTTATCTGGAAATTGTTTAATACCTCCTTCAAATTTAAATGATAACCTTGCTGGATAAAGTGTTCTTGGTTCGAGGCCCTTCTGCTTCATTGCCTTAAATAAATCATGCCACTCCCTTCTGGCCTGTAAGGTTTCTGCTGAGAAGTCTGATGAGAACCTGATGGGCTTTCCTTTGTATATGATCTTATTTCTCTCTCTGACTGCTTTTAATAGTCTGTCCTTATCCTTGATCTTTGCCATTTTAATTACTGTATGTCTTGGTGTTGTCTTCCTTGGGTCCCTTGTGTTGGGAGATCTGTTCCCCTCCATGGCCTGAGAGACTGTCCCCTCCCCCAAACTGGGGAATTTTCCAGCAATTACCTCCTCAAAGACACTTTGTATCCCTTTTCTCTCTCTTCTTTTTCTGGTACCCTTATAATGTGAATATTGTTCTGTTTGTATTGGTCACACAGTTCTCTCAATATTCTTTCATTCTTAAAGATCCTTTTTTCTTTGTGTGCCTCAGTTTGTTTGTATTCCTCTTATCTAATTTCTATTTCATTTATCGTCTCTTCCACGGTATCTAATCTTCTTTTAAAACTTTCCATTGTATGTTTCATTTCTGATACTCTGTTCCATAATGATTGGCTCTCCGACCGGAATTCATCCCTGAGTTCTTGAATGTTTTTCTGTACCTCCATGAGCATGTTAATGATTTTTATTTTGAAATTCCTTTCAGGCAGATTCATGAGGTCGATTTCATTTGAGTTTTTCTCAGGGGTTGTATTCAAAATTTTACTTTGGACCAAGTTCCTTTGGCATTTCATATTTGTATATGGCGCCCTCTAGTGCCCAGAAGCTCTACTCTCTCGAGCTGCTCAGCTCCTGAAGCAATGTCGGGGGTTGCAGGTGAGCGGTATTGGTGTCTGGGGCGAGGAAAGAGCTCTTTACTGCTTCCGGGGTGCTATGCCTGTCTCCCCTGCCAGAACCAGTGGGCCAAGCACACAGGTATAAACTTCTGTGCTTTGTGTTTGTAGTTGGTGTAGATGGGGCTTTCCTCTGTCTGGCCTAATGCCTGTGTAGGGCTTGCTGGTTTGCCAGCCAGGTGGGGCTGGCTGGGAGAAAGGCTCAGTAGGCTGCGTATTATGGAGGGGGGTCCTTGAAGCTCTGTAGGCTTCCAGGGAGCTGGAGCTCCTGAAGACTGTGAAAATTCCCAACCTGTTGGGCAGAGTGTGCCCGGACAATTTTGTCTACCTGTCCTTTCTCCTGAGCAGTAAGCTCTGTGCAATCCTTGCCCCTTTAGCAGCCCTCTTGCTGTTAGGAAGTCCCTCCGACTGCCCATCTTTCTTTTGTCCCAGAGCAGCTGTATATGGATTCCTGCTTTCCACAAGCAGCTGGAATCTCAGTGTCTCTAGGTATTCTGCCTGTGTTAGCTTTTCAACCCCCTAATCATGAGAGTACCATGAAAACACCGTGACATATAGGTTTGTGCTCCCAGATCAGATCTCTGGTGTTAGGTATTCAGCAGTCCCAGGCCTCCGCTCCCTCCCCTCTCTGTTTCTCTTCCCCCCGGCTGGTGAGCAGGGGTGGGGGAAGGGCTTGCATCCCACCAGGCCATGGGTTTGGTATGTTACCCTGTTCCGTGAGGTTAATTCTTGGGAAGGCAGCTATGCTCACCACTATACCACCAATGCAACGGTATGTGAGGTTAATTCTTTTCTCCATGTGTATGCAGTTTGGCCCAGCTCCCTTTTCTGTTACTTTTTCAGGATTTGTTGTATTAATTATATTTTTGCCTTATATGCGGTTTTAGGAGGAAGCCTCTGTGTCACGTCTCATGCTGCCATCTTTAATCTGAGTCCAGCAGCAGTCTTTCTAATGGAAAACTTAGTATCAGGGAAGTGAAGACTGCTAGTAGATTACAGGCCACTTTAATTAACTCTTTTGCTCAGCTAAGTTTAGTTGTAAGCTGACAGTGGGCATAAGTAAAGTAGGGAGAGGAGCAAGGAGAGGACTGTATCAAGTTTGCAAGCTTGGCAGAGTTCTTTCTGGCTTCTGAGAGCGAAGCAACCTTCAATGCAGGGAACCTCTGCTCAACTGTCCACCCACTTACAGTTTGAGGGTCTCAGGGTTGAATTGGGACCAGTGGGAGAGAATGCATTCGGACAGTGGGCTCCTCTGGGAGGAAAGGAAATTTAACTCTTCCTGTCCTGGAGGTCTCCAAGAGCAGGACAGAAGACTGGAGTACTGAGGAATGGGTTAGGGAGCCCAGCGTCCCAGGGTCTATTCCAGGGCCACCCAGAACCTAACACATCCTGCCTCAGACGTCTCCAAGTTGGATATGTATGTGGAGGACTAGAGTCTCATGGCTTCCTAGTGAAGGGTTAAAGGGGGCTTACCACAGGTGTGGGGTGTTGACAAAGGCTGACAACGAGGTCTTATGGGAGCCTGAAGGAGGCTCAACCAAGCTAGGCAAATAGCTAGAAAGCTGACTTGTAATAAGCAGGTTAGGGGAAAGGCTTATGAGAAGAGAAGAGTGAATGAAGGAGGTTGCAAGTGCAGAGAAAATGGGAGATTAGGATTCTAGGGTAAAGATTTTCAAGAAAACTTTGGTCTTTATATTTGCTGAGTCTTAACTGGTTAAGGTTTTAGTAGTAATTACAGGTGCTGCCAGGGTAAGGGTGGAAGAAAGGAAGAGCGGCAGCTGTAAACTGAGCTTTTAGGGTCAGTAAAAGGTATGAAGTGTTCTGGCCAGGCCAGACTCCTGGAGATCTGAGAGCCTCCTCAGGGGACCATAGGAGGTCAAGGTCTCTGGGGAAGCTACCAAACTAGTTAGGAAAGATCATCTCCCAGTTGTCTGGGTGAGGCAGGCAGCTGTGAGGAAAAAAAAAACTGCTGTGCTGAGAAAGAGGTTTTGGTCCAAGGCTATGGGGCTCTTGCAGGCTGCAGTCTAGGCCAGAGAGGTGAGTCCTAAATGGTAAGTCAGAGTTAAGTCAGACCTGCAGATCCCATCAGAGTAAAAGTCTGTTTCCCTCTAAATGGAAAATAGAGCAGACATGATGACAGAAAGAACTTAATACAAAAGAGACAAAGGGCCATAGAATAGAGGCAAGTGAGAAGTCTCTTAGCTCCTGCAGTGAGCCGTAGAAGAATAGAGTAAAGGGAGAAATCTGATTGCTCTGGGTGGTATTCCCTAGGACCAATCATGACCTGCCTACTAGGGAGGGGTTCCCCTCAAGGCAAGCACAAGTGGGTGCTGCCTCCAGCTGGGTTTGGTGGATATCTAATGGCCAAGGAGATCATGAGATGGGGGTCCTTGGGGTTTGCCCCAATTAGCTGACCAGGAGATAATACAAAAAGCTTGCAGAAAGGAAGAAAAGAAATGCAGCAAGTAGGAGAAATCCGAGAACACAGAAAAGGACGTCTCTGTGTGGACATACTAAACCTTGCCTGGGGACTTGCTGCGGGATTGGAAGTCGGTGCTTTTACAGTGTGCCTCCGTTGTGTGGACATTGTCTTGTGGGTGGCGGGGTGCCTAATGCAATCGTCCCCAGTCCACAACCAGTTCATCCTGTCATGGGAGTCTTCCGGCGAGTGCCCTGTGGCCTTTACTGCTCGACCCGTGCTCACAGTGCGGCTGTTTTTGGTCCACGAGAGAAAGAAAAGGAAGGGAAGGATTCCCAGAGAAGAGGTAGATAGTGAGTGAGTGTGTGAGTGCCTCCAGCCAGGGGGCGAGACACAGGCGGCTTACTGAGGTTGGAAATCCATGGTAGTTGCGCAGCACCAAATCTGTTGGTGGGAGAAGTTGGTTCGGCTTAACAGGGATGGAAATCCATCTGAGGCACAGCACCAAATATATCGGGGGAGAGGCGCTCTGTATTTTCCTCGGTTCTTGTCCCTACTGTGACAAAGAATTGAATGGCAGAGACGCAGTAGTGAAGCACAGTAAAAGTTTTATTTAAAGTTACTTAGAAAGAAGTGCAGGTGACCTCAGAGAGAGAGGAGTGCCCTGAAAGGTTGGAGAGAAAGAGTTTAAGATTAAAAGGTTACACACTTAGAAAGTGTGGGCGACCTTAGAGAGAGGAGCGCTTGTTTTATTTTTATATTCCACAAATAAGTGAATTTATATGGTATTTGTCTTTCTCTGCCAGGCTTATTTAACTTAGCATAATACCTTCTAGGTCCATCCATGTTGTTGCAAATGGCAGGATTTCTTTATTTTTCATGGCTGAATAATATTCCATTGTGTATATGTACCACATCGTCTTTATCCATTCATCTACTGATGGACACTGGTTGCTTCCATATCTTGGCTATTGTAAATAATGTGGCAGTAGCACAGGGGTACATGTATCTTTTTGAATCAGGGATTTTGTTTTCTCTGGATAAATTTCTGGAAGTTGTATTACTGAGTTGTATGGTATTTTTAGTTTTTTGAGGAACCTCCATACTTGCATTTGCGCAATGGCTGTACCAATTTACATTCCCACCAACAATGTTGGAGGGTTCCCTTTTTGTGGGAAGGATTTTATCAACATATTTAACTTATTATAATAAAGAACTAGTCTAGTTTTCCTTTTTTGTTTGGTTTTGGTAATTTGTATTTTTCACGTAATTTGTGTACTTTATCTGAATTGTCACATTTATTAGCATAGAATTGTTTAGCAATTCTGTACGATTTAGCATGTCTGTACGATGTGTGATGATAATTCCTTTTTCATTCCTGATGGTGTATTTCCTCCATCAGTCTTGGTAGGGTTTATGGATTTTATTAATCTTTTCAAAGATTAATATAGCTTTGTTTGTGCCTCCCCTCCCCACCACTTTTTAAAAAGTTTAATCTGCTCTTTTTCTTCTACTTTGGTTTTCTCTAGCTGTTCTTTTTCCAATGTCTGAAGATGGCAGCTTAAATCACTTTTATTTTTTGTTTTGTCCAGCCTTTTCTAGCATATGCATTTAAGGCTATCTATTCCTGATGCCTAGTTTTTCATGGTTTCCAGATGTAAATATTCTGATAAATCACAAATCACTTGTGATATTATTGTTAATGTTGATTAAAGCCTGTAAGTTTGTTATTGAAGTACATTTTTGCCTTTTTTACTTGAGTTTAATTCATAATAGCAAAAATGTTACTCCTGTTTTCTTAGTGTGGAAACAGCCAGTGTTTTTCTTGTTTTAAAAATAGGGCACTTTAAGAGTGCTACTGGTTCTTTTGCATGATTTCCCTGAGTTCCTTTGTGATTACCATTATGGATTCTGTGATGTGATCCCACCTAATTGTATCCAGCTAAGAAATCTGATCCTGAGTGCCTTCCCAAGAAACATGAGGCTCCCAGACCCATTCACTCCTAATCTGAAGGTAAGATTTGGAACAGATCAAGGAAAAGAAAGTCGTGTTTTAATATTCAGTCATCTCTCTGGCAAGTGGGCTGTTTAACCCCTTTCTCCTCAGCATGCATGCATAGATGTTTTTTTGTTAGGTAAGGGTGCTCTTTGGGGGAAGCAATCATGTTATTAAGCCTGATAAACGTAGGGTATGATAATTACTTCTGAATTTTGGTTTACAGTATTTGTCAAGTTGTTTTCGGTTAATTTTGGTATTAAATTTAGCTTTATTTACAGACGCTCAGCCTAGGTGTTGGGCCATTTTGCTGGGTGGCCCCCATGGCAGAGAATTGCACAATAAACATAGCTTTGTAATGCCCGTATTTCACCGGTGTTTTGTAATGTGTGTGCTTGTGTTTTGTTTAAACTGTCAAAGTGAATGACAAGGGACCACTTAAAAATCACATCACCCTGACATGGCTACTGTAATTTTTACATATTTTGTATATTTTCTTTTCACATGTATTTTTTTTTAAAAAAGGAAGTATGATGTTTTGTTCTGCTTGGGTAACTTTTCAAAGTCTAGGGGTGAGTGAGAAATCTCATTCTGTACTGTTTTTGAAACAAGTCCGGGAAAAAAATGATTACTGGTACAAACTAGACCTCTTCTCAAAAGGTACCTATCCTGCCTTAGTTCAGAAAGATAGTATATTACAGAATAAGGGATTCCTATCATTTTGCATATAGATTCTTCTAAAGATTGATTAGTAAAAAGTAGCAGCTCTACTCCTCAAGACATTTGTAATGTCTGTAGTTTTGGAAAAATAATCGTACTACTTTCCTAGCATAGATATAATTTACTCTTAACTCCTACAAAAGCTTCTGGTTGTGATTCTTGTATTTGTTTGTGGCAGGTGGATATGTTGAGTGAAATTAACATTGCACCCCGGATTCTCACCAATTTTACTGGAGTGATGCCACCTCAGTTCAAAAAGGATTTGGATTCCTATCTTAAAACTCGGTCACCAGTCACTTTTCTGTCTGATCTGCGCAGCAACCTACAGGTTTGGCTTAAATTCTCAGCTGTGCCTCTCCTAGAAAGCACTTTGTGCAGGGCCTGTTTAGAACTTAAGTCTTTTCAACCTGATTTAAAGATTTAAAAATGTATTGTCATTTCTAATGATTGGATGAGATAAATTAGATTATACATTTTACTAAGTTCATTTTATCAGTGACAACAAAGCTATAGTCTTGGAAGAGGTCATCAGTAAATGGGCTGATTTTCTGTAATAGACTGCTGATAATCATTCTCTGTCAGTTCTCCCAAGATTATTCTAAATGAGTAAGATTCTGGTTTAATTTGCTGTATAGTAAATGACTTGAAGTTGTATTATTTTTCCACACCAAGGAACCACACAGCCTTTTCCACATCTTCTATATAATTAAGACAGTACAAATTTTGACTTTACAAAAACTTTACTTTTGTGCTGATACCTGTTAAAGCTTTGACTTCCTAAGGGAAATTGTGTTCCTGTTGTTGATACATCCACCCTTAGGCAGTTGTGTATTTGTGAAATAACCTCACATACTCACAGCAGATCTCTAAAATTTAAATTAAAAATATTGAGAGTGTTCAGCTTTTCTAGGAAGGCATAAAAAGGTGTTGGAAATATTGGTGCCTGAATCGGTTCTCTCAATAAGTCAGGAGCTTTATGTTTTGTTCGTTTAGGTCTCTAACGAGCCTGGCAATCGCTATAACCTCCAGCTCATCAATGCACTGGTGCTCTATGTAGGGACTCAGGCCATCGCACACATCCACAACAAGGGCAGCACACCTTCAATGAGCACGATCACCCATTCGGCTCACATGGACATCTTTCAGAACCTGGCTGTGGATTTGGACACTGAAGGTATGTAAAGCCAGCCAGTTCTCAGAGTTAGGTGTTCTCCACTTTTTTGCCATAACCTTGTCCTCAAAATACTTGAAGCCACAATAAAGAAAGAATATTCTGTCAGTATTTATGGGTCTGGCTGAATAGTGTATCACTGGGTATCTTTTGTCTGTAATTGGGTAATATTTGCTTAATGCAGAAAATAAAAGAATCATCCAGAATCCTTACCACATCAGTTACTATTTCAGTATGTGATACTGCCGTATTTTTCAGTATGCAAATAAACATGTTTCTTTTATTGGTCTCTCTTTAAGAATAAGCTGTTGCATTTTGTCACCCTGCCATTTTTCCCCCCAGAATTTATTGGTGCCTATTTGCCAGGCAGCCTATTAGAAACTAAGTAAAGATGAATGAATAGGACTTTCTCTACCTGCTCTGAAAAAAGTTTACAATATAATTAATAGGTTGCGTCTTGCCTGGTTGAACTACATTTCTTTTGATGTCCTCTATTCATTTTTACATAATAGAGACCCCAGTAGGTGCTCACCAGCTAGAGTCCTGCTTATTTTAGCACACATGCAGTTTAGAAGGATGCCTACTTTAAACTTTGCTGTAGTTACCTGAGAGGCTAGTTTATTTTGAGTATACATGTCTGTCTCCCCTTCCTTCCCCCCCATGCCTGTTTGTAGAAGGGATTTGAGACAGCCTAAAATCAAGATTTAAGAAAAAGCCTGGCAAAAAAGCATGTGTAGCACTTAGGTAACTGTTAAAGCTCACTGTGGTAGTAGTTAAGATAACAGATATTTATTCCAGTATAAAGTTGACCCTTGAACAATATGGCTTTGAACTGCATGGGTCCATTTATATACAGATTTTTTTCAATAAAGACATTAGAAAATCTTTTGGAAATTTGTGACAAGTTGAAAAAATTTATTTTCCAGCTTCCTTTATTGTAAGAATACAGTATATACATATATAAAATATGTGTTAATCCAATAGTAACTATTTTGGGGGTAGCCAAAAGTGATGTGCAGGGGCCAGTGCCTCTGACACCACCCCTGTGGCAGGGTGGGTTGTGGGATGTTGTTCAAGAGTCACCTGTAGTCTAAACTAGTGGTTCTCGAAGTGTGGTCCTGAAACTGTTGGAGGTGTCCCCAAGACCCTTTTTAGAAAGACTGTGCCAGCAGCTGTATGAAATGTAATACTGAAACAGGTTGAACACAGGCAGGAGAAAATCCAGCTATCTCCTGTTCAGTAACATTTAAAGAGATCTGTGAAGTGTAAAACAGTGACACTTTCCACTAAATCTTTTTGGGAAAATATTAATGTGTTCATATGTAGTGGTCTATGTTTAAGTAAATATTTAAAATATTAAAATTTAATGTGGAAAGTATGAAATTAAACCCTGGAGAAATGAGAACTTTGGGGACTTGAGAACCAGGGAGATAATTATAAAGCCTGTATCAGAAATCGAAATGCTAGCCACTCAGAATGATTTGTCTCATATTGGGCTTTCAGAGCAAGTCCTTAATACTAAGTTGAATTTTCTTTACTTCTAGGTCGGTATCTGTTCTTGAATGCAATTGCAAATCAGCTGCGGTATCCAAATAGCCACACTCACTACTTCAGCTGCACCATGCTGTATCTTTTTGCAGAGGCCAATACTGAAGCTATCCAAGAACAGATCACAAGGTAAGAGAGGTTTGTTTTTCAGGGCTTCTAAATGCCTCTTCCACTTTGTTATGAATTGTGGGCATTTTTTTCCTATGCATTCAGTGTTCATTGAACATCTTTTAAACTTGCAAATTTCTTTTTCCATGTGTTAAATGTGGGATATAGTTGTGAACAAAATGGACATGGTTTCTGCCCTCCTAATTAGTCTGATGGACACAAGAATATCATAAGTAAATTAAAATCATAATCACTGCTGAAACAAAAAGTAGTTTTCAACAAAAAGTGCTAGCATTTTCAGCCAGAGTCCTGAGTCACACAGGCCTGTTAAGGGCATGTTGCTCTTGGGCTAAAAGTTTTCAAGCAAGAAAAATCACAGGATCATACTGTTTTCCTAACAATTGTTAGGAATCTGTTGCAGATTGCTTGGGCCATGCACAGCACTGGAGATCAGGAAATGGATAGATTCTAGTGAGGGAGATATATATATACATACTTTAAAAACTGGGTTAGACTTTTTAAATTAGCCTCTTCATCTAATAGTTCCTGGTTATTAGATACAGTACTTCTTAGATTTATGTATCAAAAATCAATATTTTATAATATTTAGGTGATACCATGCTGTTTTTTTCGAATTTATTTATTTTGGTATCATTAATGTACAATTACATGAGCAACATTATGGTTACTAGACTCCCATTATTGTCCCCACCACATACCCCATTAGTCACTGTCCATCAGCGTAATAAGATGCTATAGAATCACTAGTTGTCTTCTCTGTGGTATACTGCCTTCCCTGTGCTCTCCCCCACCCCACACACACTGTGTGTGCTAATTCTAATGCCCCCTTTTCCCCCTTATCACTCCCTTTCTCCCCAGTCCTCTCCAGTCCCTTTCCCTTTGGTAACTTTTAGTCCATTCTTGGGTTCTGTTCATGCCCTGCTTTGTGATCGTATATAAAGGTGAAGTGAACTTCTTTGTAGTTAAATCTTTTTATTATTTCCTTAAGGTAAATTTAGAAGTATACTTGGTTAGGTCAGAGGATACAAATACATAAGCCAGTACTGCCATATAGAAAAATTACGTTTGCACATGTACTGTGGTATTAGAACTTATTTCCAATTTCCTTTCATTGAGTGTGCATTCTTTAAGTGACTATTTTGTGTGCTGTGTAATCTGAACTGTTATCCTTACTTTACCTGAAGTCTTCGAGGCTCAGTAGTAAGAGGAAGAATTCAAACCATGTTTCCTAATTCCAGAATACAACTGCACTAATCATGTCATACAGAGTATATAGAATAATTGACCTTTCTCTAGTAAAGCTAACAGTTCTTGCATGTAGTTTAGTAACCAGGGAGCAGAGTTAGGAAAAAAGGTAATGGAGAAGTGGTCATGATTTTGTATGTTTTCCCTATGCAGTAACATGTTCTCCCCTTTTCTAGGGTTCTCTTGGAACGGTTGATTGTAAATAGGCCACATCCTTGGGGTCTTCTTATTACCTTCATTGAGTTGATTAAAAATCCAGCGTTTAAGTTCTGGAACCATGAGTTTGTGCACTGTGCCCCAGAAATTGAAAAGTGAGTTAAAAGTAATTTTT
This sequence comes from Phataginus tricuspis, assembly GCA_029783875.1. Classification (NCBI taxonomy): domain Eukaryota; kingdom Metazoa; phylum Chordata; class Mammalia; order Pholidota; family Manidae; genus Phataginus; species Phataginus tricuspis. Next base: position 26,016,051 of record JAQQAC010015468.1, read on the forward strand.
TCATTGTCTAATAATGAGAATCATTTGATGGCTCCAGATAGTGTGGGTGGCAATAGTGGCCAAAAGTTTATGAGACACCCAGGTATTGTCAGGCCTGAACTTTTCTCACAAACTTGTAACTCTCTCCATTCTTCAGGTTATTCCAGTCGGTTGCACAGTGCTGCATGGGACAGAAGCAGGCTCAGCAAGTAATGGAAGGGACAGGTGCCAGTTAGATGGAACTGCACGTATCAGCCCAGAGGTCCCATACTGTACACTGTACCAAGTTCATAAACTTGCTGAAGAATCCTTTCAGCTGTTCCTGACTTTCCCAGCCCTTTGGTTCTCGGGTATCTGACCCAATTACTGTTTGGGCCAGCTTCCTGTCTGTGTGGGTGCGTTCCAAAGTTTAAATGCATTTTTTGACTCTTGGCCAAAATTTAGAAGATGCTGTGAATATCATTTTGAACTTGTGTAAATATATGAAAGAGAAAACCTTTGTCTGGAACTTCTTGGGTTTGTGCAAAATGTGTCGAAGGCAAGCAGATAAACTGGTACCTGCCCAGCTTGTAACTGAAGAGGCTGCTGATACCATACATTTGTCTGGGGGCATAGTTCCATGTCTTCTGACATTCCTGGTGCCCAAATAGTAACAAGAAAGCCAATTTAAATATTATGTAACTTATTTTTTTATTGTGGACAGGGGACCTTGAAAGTCACAAAGTTGTTAAAGATGTGGATATGCTAGAATTTGGTACCAGGGAACATGGGAAGAGCTCACAATTGAGATCCCATGGGTTTTTATTTGACCTCATTCCCCAGTCTAAAGCTGACTGCTGGGAGAGCATCATTTTCATTTCTGATGGAGAACCTACCCTCAGGCCCTATGATATGCAGTCAGCTTTTTTTTTTTTTTTTTTTTTTTTACAAAAGGAAACCAGACCAGAATTAACCCACCCTTCCCCCAGTCTCTCCTGATACTTGTGGGAAAAAGGGAACCAAAAAGTATGAATTATCCCCCATCCCAGTGAATGGCCATAAAGGCTAAGCTGACCAACAAAAAAGTTATAAGGACCAATACAGCCCCTTTTGTAAGGATTTTGAATGTTTTGTAAATGTATTGGTCCACGTGTTGTATTTTGTAGCCTTTCTAGTTCCTGGGTTTTAGTCCCTTACTTCCTGTATGTGTATGCATACTGTAGTCAGACATTAAAGTCATCACACACACCTGAGTCCACTGTGCCTTTCTCAGTAGCAGCAGCCAGTGCTGGTGGTGAGGAGCAAAGTGGACAAGCCCAGCCTTGTGCCTAGGGCCACTGGGAAACAACTTCTTGCTGAATTGTAGATCTTCCCCATTTCTAATCTGGCATGTTGAAATAAGCAAGGACATGATTTTTACATAGTGTTTTTTCTGTTCCTTTCAACAGTGGAAATTCATTGGAGCAGGTTAAACAATTACAAAATGTTCATTTTTTTCATAGCCTTTACCTTCACGGTGTTTTGATTTTCAGAAGGAGTAGGTTTATATGTATGTGACTTACACCTTAGCGTTAATAACAAGTTTTACAGCCAGAGAAGACAAAAAGGTTAAAGATTAAATAGCAGAAATCTTACATGAGTGGGGCGTGAGTGTCTTAGGGTTTCTTCCCTGAAGGGTGAGTTGTGCCTTGTAGACCAAACTTCAGAATGCTAAGGAATAGAACAGTTGTTCTGAGTACCAGAGGAAATAGAGTTTTTAAGAAAAAGTAAAGTGACTTGCTCAGAACATAGATTTTTTTCAAAGTCCATGTTACTAAACACTAGATGACAAGACTCATTACTACCACATTTCTACAAACTTTGGTTCAAACTGAGAAAAGGGCTATAAAATTTATTGGTCTTAGTTAACAATTAGAAGTTATTCCCAAGTGTTCCCAGTGCTTTTAAACATACCATCCTTACCTCTGAGTTAATCCTAGCACACCACCTTTGCTACTTTTCCTTTTGGTATTTAATAGGGTAAGTAAAACAAAAAATCCAAGTTTTCTTTCATTTCAACCCATCAGTGAATATTAGCCTGGAATAAAGTTCTCATGGATGTTCCTTCAGGGAACCTGCTAACTTGTTAGTTTCAACAATTGGTGTAAGATCATCTTCTGACCATAACGAACCTGTAAGGCCTGCTGTTCCCTCCAGCTGAGTTGGGCATAGACTTCCTTATTACTGAGTAATTCTTGTTCAGATTTTAAGTCTGTGGTGTAGGTTTGCAGAGTCAACAAAACACTGTCCCGAAGCAGCTGTCTCCATGATGCTGTGAGCTTGGGGATACTTGTGATTCTCAGGCTTTCCTCTTCCTTTTTATCATCTCCCCATCCATCCTGGTCTTTAAACTCTCTAAACTCCTCAGCAGGCATGCACAATACCTAAAAGCAACCATGGGCTCTTTAATTAGGATGTACTACTTGCATTTCTGAAATTTGATTTAGAGAAGCCAGCCTTTCTTGACAGCATTTAAGTGTCCTCTCTTCTAGCTTTACTTTCAGCATTAAATGAACATTCTCAGCCCTTTACCTTGAGAGTGGTAGTCAGTTCCTCTTCAGTCAGCACCTCCTCCCACCCAATCACAAAGGCTCCCTCTTCCCCTACCATCTCCAGTTTGCATAAGAAATCCCAGCGTTCAAACAGGCGGAGCCTTTCAGCTTCAACTTTTGTTCCTGTATTGTAGATAGGAAAGTAATGGCATGAAAGTCTCTATACTCCCAAAACCCCAATTCTCCTTATCTATAAAAAATGGGGGACTGCTGTGCAGGGACAGACATACGCACCAGTGTCCAAGGTGAGAGTTAAACAGACACTCACGTTGTAATGCTGCTTCACGAACGGTCACCATCTGAATGTCAGCAGTGTCATCTGTGTTGTCAGGATATGGTTCAACAAAACCATACATATGAAGTAGTTGCCAATTAGCCATCTGCCCATAAGTGTTGAAAATCTCATGGCCTTTAGGAATGGGTTGAGTGGCCACCATCCGAAGACAATCCTGTGGTGAAAAGGAGAAAGAAGCTGGGGCCAGTCCCTCTCTCTTAGAAGACCTTCCTCCATCAGGTATAGTTCAGTGATGATGGTACTGACGCTACACCTATCAACATTCTACCTTCAAGTTCTGTTAAGATCCTGCATGTATTATGAAATGAAAGGGATGAGATTTGCAAAGATCAAAGATTAGCCTCTGCTTCATTAGATGAATTACTTGACTTAGGCATCTTCAGCACTGAAAAAGTTGCTAGCTTCTAAAAATGAACAAACCCAGGTCAAAGTAGGAAATGGCAAATGAAGGCAAGAACTAAACAGCCATTTGCTAGTTTTTCATTCCATAAACCTGGATCTTTTCTACATAGAAAATAGAACAGATGTAAACACAGTACTGGTATCTCACCCTTCCCAAGAAGTGTTGACAGTATAGCTGCTCTAGGCTGCTGTCTATAGGGCCCTGACAGTCTAGGCTTGTTGGCACTGCCCAGAGCTGCTGACATCTAGCACCAAATAATGTAGTTTATCAGAAATTAACCCTAACTTTACTCAAACTAATTTAACTGGAATATGCAAAGTACCTACAGGAGGAGCTAACTTCACTGACTCATATGGAGCCCATTTAGTCAAATTGCTAGGTCAGCAAAAATGACTGAGTTAAATACCCAATCCTAAACTGCGTGTAAGAACAAGAACTGGGAAAGATCCACTCACTGTACAGTATTCTAGATTGGCATTGTGATTGGCTATGTGGTTTAGTATGTCTGCAGCAGGCACCATCAAAGGGCAGTTTGGCTCCTTTTCATCATCCTCTTCCTCCAGTGGTTCCTGAAAACTGCCAGAGAGAGAACTTGGCTAAAGCCCAGCGTAGAGTGAGACGGGATGGGATTCACTGTTCTTTACCCTCTTGTCCCTCAACAGTGTCCTAAAGAAGAGGGTTCTTTAAGGTCCTGCTCACTGACCTGTAGGCCATCACAACAGCCACCAGCTGGTGGTAGAGTTCCAGGGAGTGAACCCTAGGGCTGAAAAGGTCGGGGTGGGCTTCCATGAAGGGCAGCACGATGGAACAGTACTCCTTGTGGATGTTGGCCAAATCCTTCTCCACCGCCTCAGGTACGCCTGTGCCCCGCAGCAATCGATGGCGCTCCTCCTCTGGCCTGCAGTGACATTCCCTCACTCAGTTCCCTTCACACGCCGTTTCGGGACTAGGGCTTGGGTGCCCCGTGCTTGGGCAGAGCGGCCCTGGCCGGGCTATGGTGCTAGAGCGCCGCCACCCCTCACAATGGCACTCACCAGAACATCGGGTGCTCCAAGCGGCCTAGCTCGGGCCAGAGCGCAAAGTAGGGCCTCCAGTGTGAAGCCGGGTCCTGCAGCTCGTGGAGCAGCGCCAGCAGCAGCGGCACCCAACCTGACTGGCTCTGCAGCGCGCCTCGCTCTGATGGAGACCCTGAGGTGAGCGCCCGGCGCCCGGCCAGGCCGGCCCTGCAGCGCGCCCCGCCCCCGCGCCTGCCCACCTCGCTCCAGCAGGCTGCCAATTGAGCAGGTGTGCTGCGACAAGAGCGCGGCCCGCGGCACCGCGAACAGCAGCTCTCCAGGCTGCACGTCCTCTCGAGCCACCATGCCATAGCCGGCCACGGTGCCCTGCCGGCTCACCGTCACCTAGGCAGGAGGAGCGGCCGGTCAGAGCTGGCCCTCGCAGCCGCCCTCGCCCCCGCCGCGCCAGCTTCCACCCCAGCGCTCGCCCCCCACTCACCTTGGGACTCAGCTCCAGCCCCACCTGCCGGCACCAGCTCAGAAAGCTGGCCACCGGCTCCGGATCCGGGTCGCCTTCGCCCACAGGCCCAGCCACCTGAGACAAGCAACGCCATGGCGAGGCCCTGCCCAGGACAGCCTGCTGCGGGCGGGAGGAGCCGGCGGCGCGCGCGGCGGCAGGGCTCGGGTGGGGGAGGGGATGAGGAGAGCCGCCAGTGACCGCGGGAGGAGCGGAGGGGCGCTCGGCACCGCCCTGCAGGCGGAGTAGGGGCGAGGCACGTGGGCGAGGCGTTGCCACCCCGCGCCCGCCACCAGCTACTTACCCGCCGGCGCTTCGCGTGGGTCTCCATGGTCGCCGGGCGCGCGGCCCGACTAGTCAGGGCGGCCTCGCAGGCGCTTCCGGCGCGTGGGGGCGGGGCCTACGCACACGCCCGCCACGGGGGGCACGTGACGCTCTGTTCAGGCGGAAGACGAGTTTTTGCATTGGTCAAATGGTTCTTCCGGAGAACTCTTGAGTCCGGGCGTTCCCAATTGGGTTTGGTAAATGGGCGGTGGGGTGACAGGTAGACGTGTTACCTGGCTGCCTCGAGCCTGGTTCTGAGCCTGAATAACCCTCCCCTGTGGTGTCTGACAGCTGAGACCTCTCGGTAGAAATCCTGGTGAAGAAAGTCCTCGGGCTGCGGATGGCCGGCTGTGAGCGAACCCAGGTGGGCCGCCTTCCCGATCTCGACCCTTTCTTATCTCCGGTCATCTAACGGTTTTGCTTAATTAGAGCAGTTTGAACGCGCGCGCGTTTTGGAGTAGTGTGGGCAGGGTTCCCAGAGCTGGAATCGACCTCCGCCCGCACTCGCTTGTATACCTCCGTTTTTCATTTTCTGCATAGCACATGGTGGGGTTTTACTGTATTAGTTGACAGCAGGAACTCTATTGAGTAAGTGGCTGAGTAAATGAATCAGTAGTGGTTAAACATGGGGAAGTAGCATGCCGTTAAATGTTTTTAAATGAGGCAGCGCATATAGATGCTACGGTACGGGTTTTGAAGTCAAACATGCCAAGGCCAGCTCCCAGACTGGCCTCTTATTAAGGCAAATCCTGCCCTTAGGCTTAGTCTCCTCAACTGTGAAACTAAGATATTACTATCTACTGTCTAGAATTAACGTGAGGATTGGTAAATAATGTACGTGACAGTAACTGGAAATTACAGACATGGATGGAAACAATTGTCAACCCCACTGAACCCAAGCAGCACCTTCCTCGCCAGCCTAAACGTTCTGCCTCTTTAGAGTCTTTCCATGATGGGCATAGCATCATCATTCGTATTCCTGGTCTCTTTATTTTTTAGCACAATTAACTCTATGTTGACAAGGGTTTTTATTTTGTATTTTCTCATCTCAATCCATGATAGCCACCAGAATACACAAAATTAGGCTCTTCACTTTGTACAGAGGAAAATAATAAACCTATTAAAAGTTCACTTTGACCAGAGACAACCTCCAATGGAAAACCACACACAGGAGGACCCAATATACATATATATATAATGTATAGATATTTATAGATATCTCATCTGAAAGGACACAGCAAAAACAAAACATTCGCAGCGCTATCTACAGTAAGAGGGATTAATTCTACCAGCTTTTCAAACAGTTTACATTCGATATTCAAAGGGAGCATGTGAGTGAATAGAATTGGGGACAGGCTAACACTCCACCAGGCTCTAGAGCAGCCTAGCAATGGCTCAAGATTCTAGAAGGGTGTGTGTGTATGTGATATGTGTAGAGGAACTGGACGCAGGTGTCCCCTCAGCTTCAGAGTACCCACACACACCTCCCTCCACAGCCTGGCATTTTTCATTGCTCTTCCCTCGTTCCAGAATTTGTGGCAGTTGACTTAGGCTCTGAGACAAATGGCTTCTGGCTTTTGGTCCAGGAGACTTAACCTGATAAAGTGGGTGGATGGGAAATATATGGCAGTCCTGGGCTTCAGGTGGCTAGAAGGGGCTGGGTTGTGTGGGAGCCTTTCTCTTCTGTCTGGCCCTCGTTCATTTCAGGACCCTTCACCTCCCACCCCAAGACCAGCAAGGCCCAGCTTGAGCCACTCCCACAGGCTAAGATGGTGATGCAGGACTGAGGAACTCTTGCTATGTGGACCAATTCTCTCCAAATAAAATCTCTTACTTAGTGATGCCTAAGTGAACCATTGGTATGGGTTCACCAGAACTCTCCCTAGAAACACCACATTTCTGATGGTCTTGACCATACTACTGCTGATTGGGTTGTCCTCCATGGAACTGAGAGGCAAAAAAGGGATCTACTGGGACTCTCAGCTGCTGCTGCCTCGGGCCACGTGCTGGCTCCCAAAGGCGGACACTATGAAGTTCTCAGGGGCCAACCCTCATGGGCTAGCCCCAGCCTTTAACCTCTGCCCCCCAAGTCAAGTCCCTATGCAGATGAAAAGCCAGGTGACTTTCTGCCTTGAGGCCTTGGCTCAGAAATGGGACAGGGCCAAAAGGTAATGGAGTGTTTGAGTTGGAAGGGACAGTTTGTGGGGTTCAAGCCCTCAGGGTCCTCTGTGTTTTGTCTTGAGAAAATCCCTTCAGCCCCTGACTACTTGACCCTAGAGCGAACGAACACCAGGACCGTCCAGAAAGCACCAGAAAAACGGCTGCCCGATAGGAGCGCCCCCTTGTGGCTACTGTTCAGATGATTGTCACCTGCTGCAAGAAAGAAACATGTGCTGGCTGGGTGGAGGGGCTGGAGGGACAGGGCCTGCGGAGCTCCAAGGCTCCTGCCCCTTAGTGCTCCTGGCTGCTGTCTTCTGGTTCTCACGCCAGTGCCTGGGCTGTCACAGCATCCACCAGCTCAAGCCCCATCCCATCTTCAAACCTGCCTGCCCAAGGGGTCATCCCATGCTCTTTAATCCAGGATATTCTGGCCAGAGGATTTGGTCTCTTTCTTTAGTTAATCTCTTTTCTCCCTGTACCTCGCCCTGTGCCCAAACTGTGGGGGGTTGGAAGAGGGGTCTAAGCCAAGTTAATAAGGTGAGTGAGGCGGGATGAGGAGGAATGAGTCCTCAAACCATCTGGAGACTGTTCTGCTGCAGCATCTAAGATGATTCCCTTCATCTTCCTAAACAAAAGAGAAGTAACCCCACGTCCTCCTCTTTGCCCTCACAAACATAAAGTGAAAAATGAGCCGGTGCGGGGATGGCGGTGGGATGTCGATGCGGCAGGGCAGGTGCTGCGTCTCTGTGGGGCCAAGGGCTTCAACAGGACACCTCCATGGTGTGGCTGACCTGGCCCAGCCCCTCACTGCTCTCCGAGTGGGTGCAGGCCTGTGGGCGGCTGCCATCCACCGAGCTGGCGCTGGTGAGGGATGCAGTGCGAGAACGTGCCAGACGGGTCATGCTGGCCGAGGGCACTGTGGACAGAGACAGGACAGATGTGAGGACCGGCAGGCAGGGCTGAGCGCCAGCACGCAGGAGGAGGATTCACGCAAGCAAAGCAGCCAGAGAGACCCTTTCTTCCAAAGGCACAGAAGCCCATCCCAAGCCAGGGCTCTGGAGTCTTCTCTGCCAAGCCTGAGGCATGCAGCACCAGCAAAGTGAGTGAACCGATGGGGCAGGGGCCCCTACAGGCCGACACGACCCTCCCACAACAGCTGGCCAGAGCTATGGCCAGGATGGGGTGGGAGATGCAGGTACCCCTGAGCTGGTGCAGGGATGGGACGTACTTCCAACTATGCCTCCCTCAAGAAAATGATGGGGCAGGGGGAATAGGATCAGTTCTGGAAAGAAGAATAAAGGTGTAGGGCCATAATCTGCCCTCACTCCAGTTTCTGTACTTAGAGTTTCCCAAGTGAGACTCTCAGGGACAAAGTACCTTCCTGAACTTAATAGGCCACCCATCCAGCTTAGGCTTTACCTCTGAGAAGTTCTGGCTTGAACTGCCAGAGCTCTGAGAGCCACATGGCCTGTGGCAACCCGGAAACAAGACTGCTCTACACCCCAGACCATTTAGAGCCCTAAAATGGGACAGAGGCACGTGGCATGTGGCCCAGGATCTGTGGAAAAGCAGAACTCCTGTGGGCTTTGGAGGCGAGCAGGACACAAAGTTCCAAACCATAGCAAGATGAGGCCTGGCTGCAGCACTGCACAGAGGAAGGAGCAGGGGACACTGGGGTGGGGGGCATGCATCAGGGGATGGGCCACAGGCTACCTGCTCCTCCACTCAGCCTTCGGTCCTTCAAGTATGCAACTAAGAGAGAAGACAGCCAGGGGCGGGGGTAGGGGAGACAGAACATGGTGAAGAGCATGTCCCGTGAGGCAAGGGTGTTGAGATGGGCCAGAGATAAGAAAGGACAAGCACAGGGAGGGCTGGGGGCATGGCGAGAGGCTCCGGAAGCCCACTTCTGCCCACCCATCCAAGCAGCAGCCCCAGGGGGATCCACAGCAGGGCCTGGCCTCCGTCTGGCCCCAGGAGCTCTGGCAGCAGGGTGGGGGCACTCAGCCCACCTTCTCCAGGCTGGGCTGTGGCGTGAGGGGTTCATTGACAAAGTCTTTGGGGCCCATATCCTGGTCCCAGTGCCCTTGCCACTCTGCTTGGCCTCAGTCTTCTCAGGTACAGAATGTCAGAGGCCTACACGACCCCCCAAATCCCTCCCAGCTCTTAGGCTGCCTGGGGGTACGTCTCCAGAGGCCCTGAGCTCACATCCCGGCCCCTGAAAACTGCTGCTCACCTGCCCACCCCACAGTGTTCACTGGGAGCCCCCATGCCTGGGGCCTAGCCTCAGAGTCGCTATGTGTCTCACTGTCGGCCTTGCTCTCTCTTTGCCCTGCTTCTCCACAGAGAGGCTGATAGGCCCCTGGGGGCCAGAAGGAGTTCTATTCCTAGCTGTCTGCCAGCCTCCTCCCACAGGCCCATCCTCCCAAGGAGGCACAATGGGGAGAAAAAAACAAATTCAGGGAGAGGGAGTTTGCTTCCAGCAGGAGAGCCAGGAATGTAGGGGAGAGGGGAGGGATGGAGGAGACGTAGGTGGGCCACCAGAGGGGCGTGTATGTGTCTCACAAACACAGCCTGTGAGTTGCATCCCTGCCCAAAGGGAATTTGGAAGGAGGGCGGGGGCAGGTACAGCCACCCCATAGCCATGGGGATATCTCAAAGCCTCCCCAAAAGCACAGGAGAGGACAGGAGACTTTGGGCAGAGATGCCACAGAGGGGAGTCCCAGTCATTGGGGAGTGTGTGGTGAAAGTGGCACAGCACCCAGGCCCTGGTAACAGAGCGCATCTGGCTAGGTAACAGAGTGCCCTACTGGCTGCTGGGCACCACCTGACACAGTGTGCCAGCCCCACGAGGCTGCTGCCCCTAGTCTGCTGTGCAGAGGTGTACTCACTGTAGCCCATGCCTTGAAGGAAGTATTTGAAGGCTTCAGTCAGCTTCCCGGGCTGCAGGATGGAGGGACAGGCACATGCTTTGATCAGGTGCCTGGATTTTCTGGGGGAAGGAGGTTTCCCCCAACCCAGGCTGGGTAAAGGAGGGAGGACCGAGTCTCACCTGTGTGACCTGGGGGAGCCCCCCGGAGTCTGCCATCTGCAGGGGAGAGAGGAGGGTGAGCTGAGCAGGGGCCACACACCGTGCCTGGGCCTTGTGCACCTGGACAAGCTACCCTGAGCAGATACACATCCTGCTCCCACCCTGAGTGGGACCCCAGGCAGGCCCTGCCCTGAGGCTAGGCCCACAGTGGGAGGAAGGCCTCACCTTCAGGAAGGTTGTGGAGGTTGGATCCAGTTTGGAGTTGCACTCGACCTGGGAACAAGGAGCCAGCTTCAACAGAGTAAAGCAGCTCTGGCCCCCAGGGGTGGCCGGGGAGTCCCCTGCCCTAATTGCTAAGGCAGGTTCTATACCCAGAGCTGGGAGGCCTCTACTGGTGAGGGAGGGCACCAGTGGGACAGACATAGGCCAGCACTTGGCCCTGGCTGAGGCTGCCCCTCTCCAGGCTGCTTTCTGCAAGGCCAAGTCCTGTAGACCAGGAAGCAGCCCCCTGAGGGCCTGAGACCCTCAGACTCCATTCACAACTGCTGATGGAACAGCAGTGAGCAGGGGCTGGGTAGTGTCCTCACAGGGAGTCAGGGCCACCTTGGCAGGAGTGGCTGGGAGAGCAGCAGGGACCACAGGAGTCAGGTGGTGACAGAGGGAGGGCCAAGGGTCGGCAAGAAACTCTGGGGCCTGTCTGGGGCAGCCCTCATATGTGGTCGTTTCTGTGCACATGGGAGGAAGTGGAGGGGCTGTGCTGGGTCCTCCTGACCTGACTCTCTGCTAAGGCACACACAAAACCCCCAGGCCACCTGCTCCCAGAGTTCCAACAGGAGAGGTGACATGTAATCCTCAGATATGACAAGTCTTACACCGAGATGCAAGTGGTAGTCGAAGCAGGACCACAGGAAATCCTTGCTTCCTAATGAATGAATCAACTTTCAGAGAAAAAAGAAATCAGTCTCCAGGCCTAAAGTGGGTAGAGATGGAGGTGGGGCTTCAGTGTTGGGGGGGAAGGTGCATCGGGGGGCGTGGCCCTGGGTGCAGTTCCTTCCTGTCTCCAGGCCTCAGTCACCTGAAGGATGGGTGCTTGCAAGGTGGTGGGGACGTGGGATGAGATGACCCTGTGGTTTCCCTGAGCTGGGTCAAGAATTACCCTGCTGGCTAGGGGCCAGTGACCCCCTTCCTCCTGCCTCTCACCCCTGCATGCCGGGTCAGGGCACAGTGCCTCACTCACCACCCCATCCTCAGCAGGTGCGTTATCCCCAACCACCAGCATCACCGGGCAGCTGCAGACACAGGAAAAGGGCTGTCTGGCCTTGCCTGGGGGCAAAGGCAGGGCAGGCTGGAGGGCAGGGGGCACTCACCGCAGCGTCTTGGCATTGGGCACCGTTCCAGGCCGGTTAATGTCCAGGTCTCTGCGGCTGCAGGAATGACAGAGGCAGAAGTGGGCATCTTGGGACTGCATCCCGGGTGGTGTGTCCCCAAGCGGGACACCCCGTCCTAGCAATTATAGCCCAATGACCCTGGAAGGCCTGGGCTGGTCCCAGAGTTGGGCTATACTCATCTCCTTGTCTCAACTGTGGAACAATGCCTCACAGATCCCAACAGGGACAACAGGGAGACAGGGACCTGCTCTGCACTAATAGGGGCATTCAAGGCTCCCCTCATGGGTGGCTTCTTCTTAGACCCCCCAAATCATGCCAGGTGGGCCCTCAAATTTGGCTCCCCTCCACCCCCAACTGAAGTGGTTGTTGGGTGTGCACTGCCACTTGTGCTGTGGGGGGCCTGGGCCCTGGAGGGAGGCATGGGCCGCTCCTGTTCTCTATTACTGTGCACACAGCAGGTGCTTAACAAATAGGACAAGGAGAAGGGAGGGAGGTCAGTGGGGTCCCTGGCCATTCCCCTGCAAAGCAACCCCAAAGAAGCTCCAAGGAGCACAGTGAAAACCAGACTTTCTCCGACCTCCTCATGTATAGACCTCAGCACTGAGGCACAGGGCAGCAGGGGCAGGATGTCACCTGCATTCCCCACTGCTCCCAGCTGGCATGCCCCAACGGAGGAGATGGAATGGACGAGCCCAAGGACAGAGTCCAAGACTCGGCTCTCCACCTGCCCCTCGCTGGGTGTGACCCCTCTGGAGGCTCAACGACCTGCTCATCAGCAGATTTGGGAAAGTGTGTCACCTGCCTGCCTCCTCCCAGGGAGGCCACACCAAGGGGACCCCAGCAGGGGTGCTGGGTCCTGGTGCTGCCAAACAGAGCCCATGCCACCCACACCTGTTGTACATGTTCCAGAAGAGCTGCAGGTTGGCCTGGTTCACCACGTTGCCAATCTGCTGCCGGTAGCTCTGCACCAGCTCCGTGTTGTTCACCAGCTCCTCCTGGATGGGGGCATGGCGGGGGGCAGAGAGCGGAGGACATTCGGGGCATGGGCTCAGAGGGAGGTGCCGGTCTGGGCCAGAGTAGCCCTGGCCTCACTCCCAGCAGGGCAGGGCCTTGGAGGAGAAGGGTGGGGAGGGCTCCACAGGGCTTGGGAGGAGACCCCCCCACCACATGTCTCAGATGCTGCAGCGGCTTCAGGGCTGACAGCAGAGTACAGAGTGAGACAGGTAGGATGCCAGTCACCCCCCCCCACCACCGCCACTCTGGCTGGAGGGCACAGAAGCCCTGGGCGTCCCTTAGTGGCACAACCATGCCCTTCAGCCACTGCCCAAGGCTCTAAGAGACCCCCAGTCTGACCACCCCCCACTGCTATGTGAGGACGGGCCCCGCCCCCTTACCTGGCTGAAGAGGTGAGATAGCACTGTGTCGGGTAAAGTGCTGGTCAGGCCAGAGAGCTATGGGCCGAGGTGGAGGCCAGAGTGAGAGCCGCCCCTCACCACCCCCCACCACCCAGGAGGACCAGGCTTACCTTGGTGGCAGCCCAGTCGATCCAGCCTTTGCCGTTAGGGTCGATGTTCATCAGCACCAGCCCCTCCACCAGGTCGGGGAAGATGAGCTGCCATGAAGGGGGACAGGGCTTGTGGGATGGGACGAGGCTCAGGGAGCCCCCATATTCCCGCCTAGGAAATGGGCTGTAAAGTTCCAGCCCTGCCGATCTCACAGGTGGTTGGGAGGGTCCGAGGAGAAGGATGCACTTTGTTAAGAGCCTCAAGATGCCACTGAAACCCAACTGGCCCCGCTGGGACCCTGCCTAGGCTCCACTTCCAGCTGCCCCTGCTCATCCTCCTTTCCACCTGGTACCTTTCAGTGTGTTTTGAGTCTATGCTCCATCACTATTTTCCACTCCTTTTGATGTATCTTTGAAGATGCTGCTCTTGTAAAACGGGATTACACGTCAATAAAGCGTTTTGTTTCTTTGCTTTCATAGAATGAGCCCTAGTGATGTTAGTAAGAAACTGACCTTTCCAAAGCCTGTTCTGTGTTAGACTTTGTAACCCAGATTCGGATTTGCATCTTCTATTCCACTGCTTGCCCATGCTGAGGAGAAAATGGTAATATACATACATCCTACCGTCAAGTCAAGTGTGTCTGGAGTGGCAGGGCGTGGCCCAAAGTTAAAGTGGTTAAGTGCTGAAATTGAAACCAGAAAAATTTTTTGAATCCTGAGAATTAAATTTTTTTTTTAAATAGATGAAAAGCTTGTGGGCTCCTACCCAACATGGTGTTTCTGAAATGTGACTCTCTTAAGGCCTTGAAAACTTCCAAACCTAACCTATGTGAAATTTTTGGTTAAAAGATGAATTCATGTTTTATTATAACCTTAACTAGTGATGAGTGATTAGAATAATCCTTATTTAATGGCTAGAACAATTAGTTGTATAGTTTGTGGCTAATAGAAATTCTGGCTTTGGATAACAGTTAAGCAAGTATAGTTTATATTTTGGGAAAATGTATTGAAAAACCTTTTTTGAAAAAAAAATATTTTCTTCAGAGAAAAGGGTTTTTCTAAGTGAAAAGGAAGTGAGGGGAGGGAAAGGAGAGGGAAATAAATGTTCCCAGGGTAGAAGGGCTGCTCCCAGGAGAGACCAGCTCTGGGATGGGGGTGTGGGGAGACTCACTGCAAACTTGGCCAGCACATAGGCTCCGGCTCCCACTCCAATGCCAATCACGTACTTGAACCTGATGGAGAGCATGGCTGGTCACTCTAGGGCTAGGGGGTGCCATTTCCCATGATCGCCATGCCGAGCAGGCCCCCCTCAAAACCCTCAGCTGGAGCTGGTGGCTCTGTAGCAATGCTGAGCACCCCCTTGGCGCAGGGGCTGGTGGGGACTCACCCAAAGTGCTGCACCACGCTGGGGAGCATGGCGGCCAGCTGCTCCATGGAGGGGAACTGATATCTGAAGGCAGAGCGGAAGGTCAGGCCCAGGTGCAGCCTGGGGTGCAGAGCTGGGGAAAGCTGGTAGGGTTCTGGGGTACCTACCCCTGGGGAAACTGCGACGCCCCCACTTGCTGACCAGGGGCATCCACATGGCACACCACGAAGTGCTTGGTGATCTCCTGCATGTCCTCAAAGTTGAAGAAGGTATTGAAGCACAGCTTGTCTGCAAAGACAAAGCTCTCAGCAGTGGCTGGGCAGAGGGGTGGGAGGCCTGTGGCCCTGAGAGGCAGGGCAAGGTGGAGGGGGGTCAGCTGGGGAAACCAAGGCCCAAATGGCAAAGGCAGCCAGCTAAGCACGAATGAGGATGTCTGCGGCCCTTGTGTGGAAGGAGAGGAGGCCTTGCCGTTCTGGCAGATATGAGGCAGAGGAACGCAGAGGTCAGGGTGCACTTACGATTGAGGCCCACGTCATGGTAGGTGAGGATGGCTGGGCGGTTCCCCTTGGGGGAACCCCGGATCACCACGTGTAGAAGGCCATAAGGCGTCTCAATGTCGTGTTCCTGGAGGGGAGAGAGAGCGCTGGACACTGGCAGCCCCCATGCTGGGCTTTTCTGGAGAATGAGGCTGTGGGGCAGCTTCCACCTCCATCCCCCGACAGGGGTGGGCATCCTGTTCTCATCAACCCAGGCAGCTCCCAGAGAGGACAGACCAGATGGAGCCCCCTGCCCACGGGTGCTTGGTACAGGGACAGCGTGAACTGGTCTGCACGAGAAAGTTCTGGCCTGCTCCATGAACCAGCCAGCGGGGTGAGCTGCACCGCCCAGGCCCTACCACTCCCAGCCCTGGGTCCAGTGAGGCCCATTTCTTCCATCTTACTGCAGTCCCCCCAGGACAGCTCTGCCACCCCAGACAGGGTCCCACCCTCAGCATGTTCTTCTCCTACTCGGAATCCTTCATGGGCTGCTGCTCCTGAAGGCAAACGGTCTCAACAGCCTGCCTAGAATCCACAGTGACCACCCCTTGCCCACCAAGCCCTGCCTTCAAGCCCCACACCTGCTCCTGGTTCCCACCTCCAGGCTTCCTTCCACCTAAATGCCCCTCCCCATGACCCCTGGGGCCTCCCTTCAGCAGGGCCTGGTTAACTGGAGCCCCCTTCCCCCAAAAGGCCTTCTGCAGTGGCTGCTCTGGGATCCTCCAGTGCTCATGCCCTTGGTTTTGCTGCTCAGGGTTGTTAGTCCCTCAGGAGGCAGGAGCTGGATGCTGCTGGTTCCAGACCACACTGGCCCTTACTGTGTCAGTCTGAGCACAGTACACCTCTTCCCTGTGCCTCAGCCACCTCTTCCCAACCCGCCTCATAGGGACTTTGACGACTCAAGAAGCTGATGTCTGCAGAGCGTTCAGCATTTGGAAAGGGCCCCAGAAAGGAAGCTGCTGTGCTTGGGCATCCCCCAGCTTTGGGGAGGTGCCTGCTGGCTGGTCCCTTTGCAAACTGGCCACTCAGTGAGGAGACTTCCAGAGGGTCTGCCAGAGCTGAATAAACAGCCGGCCAGCACTCTGGGGAGTCCCATGAGTGGGCCCAGTGAGTTGGAGGTGGGGCTACAGGCAAGGACACCATGTGACTGAGCACCTACTGTGTGCCAGGTGTAGAGCAATAAAGAGGGAGCGCTTTCTCTCATTTTGCAGGTAGAGAACACAGACTCAGAGAGAATCTAAGTTCCTGCCCACAATAGGAAAAGGGAGACTTAGGAGATAGGAGACAGCTTCTTGGAGACGGGCCTTCTTGGGTCTGGGCTCAGAGAACCACTGTTCAGGCCTGTCTGTAGCAGGGAGTGACAGGTGGTGCCAATCCCGTGGCCAAAGACCACACTGGGAGCCACATTTCTGCTGTCTGGCCCTGTTAAAGAAACCTTGTCCTCCAGGGAGACCCAGGTCCACCACAACCTCCCCATGTCCTAGGCCTATCCTCTCTCAGGGCCATCAAAACCAGAAACACTTTCTGCTCACTGACTGGCTGCTTTTCATGTGTTTTCTCATTTACTCCTCATAGGGACCCAAGCCACAGAGGGGCAAACTGAGGCTGGGATAGGAGAAATAGTCAAGGTCAAGCCCAAAGATCGCAAGGCAGGCCTTGACAGGTGCCAGCCTCGGAGACCAAAGGCCTTCACGGAAGGCTGGGGTAGATCAAGCTCCACCCAAGAGACCTCTGGAGCAGGCGTTCTCGCCACAGTCACCTGTCCCTGCTGGGGCTCATGCAGCATTCCCCAAGCGCCAGGCTCTCTTGGCTCTGGAGGGGCAAAATGAGGGGCAGAGAGGTGCACAGCCCTATGGAGGTGGGCGTGGAGCAGGAGGGGTGCCCATTGCACAAGAGCTGCAATGCGCTTCCTGTGGCCTGAAGGACAGTTGTGGGCATGGGGTCAGTCCTAACCCTCTGGGGCCAAGGGCAGGCCCCAGGGCAGCAGTTTTCCACACCCAAACCTCCACTGCCCATGGGTGCGTGTGTGTGTGGGAGTGTGGGGGTGTGGGTGAATGTACCCTCCCAGCCGTAGGGTGACGGCCCCATCGTCATCCCCTGGGCATTGGGACTCAGCCGCAGTGCCCACCCAACTAAATCTTAGCTCCTGGGGATGGAAGGACTGTTGGAGGTATCCGCCCAGTTGCTTGCCTCGCGGCCCAGAGACCTTGGCTGAACCCTCCCGCCTGCCCAGGAGGTCAGACCCAGCTCAGCCTGGTAGAGACCGAGTGTCCAGTCCCTCTCATTGCTACACTAGCGGGTCGCCCCAAGGGCCGAGCGCTCCCATTGGCTTCTGGTGACATCAGAGCCCAGCCTCCAGGTGGGCGCCGGCTAGAGGCACTGCGGCAGGCGACGAAGGGGGCTCTGACGTCCCCTCTCGGCCTGTCCGTCTCCCCTTGCCCGTGACCTTGAGGGCTGCGGTGGAGGTGGAGGTGGGGGGTTGCGACGCGCGCAGGGGTGGGCACCAGCGGGCTAGTACTAGTCTTTCCGTCACCGCATCAGTAATTCAGCCGACCGGGGCTGCGCCCGCAGGTAAGGCGCTGACGTCTTTGCCTGAGCGCGGGGCGACCCTGTGGTCTGCGACCTGGGCAGGGCAGGGCCGGATAAGGGGAGCCTCTTAAAGGGAGGGAAGTCTTTGAGGAAGAACAGCACCCTGGGCACTGCTGCCGGGGGAGGGAGGAGGCGCCCTGGGGCCCCTAGCCCAGGGCGCATGGCTCCAGCGTCGCCTTCCCCCACCCACAAAATAAGGCAGTGCGACGCCCTCCTCGTCCCTCCCCGGCAGGGACCCCGGTCTGAGGGTCCGGTTAGCACCGCGTCCCAGACCTCCCGTCTCTGGGGGTGGCTCCGCAGTGTCCCGGAGGAGTGGCAAGCAACTCCTAAGAAAAGAGGAGGCTGTCTGTCCTGTTCTCACTCGGGCGCAAGCCACCCAGCCAACCAGGACAGCTCCGCAGGGCCAGGAGGGCACGCACGCTGACACACGCAGGGCACACAGCCTCCCCCAGGACTGAGGTGGTCACAGGCGCCAGGCAGATGCCAGCGGGCACGTGCCGTGCGGAGCGCACACGCGCAATCACTGCGACGGACACACAGGCCATTTCGCTTTCTGCAGGTCCCTGCTTTCCCGTAGGCCCTGACTAGCCGCTAACCCTCCCTGCGGCAGGCCAGGGGCACCAGGGAGACGAGAACCTGCTGGCCTTGCCTCAGTGACCCCGAGCGGGCGGAGGGCTGCCGCGTCCTCCCTGCCGCCTCGCCACCCTCAGAGCCCTCACTCACCCCATCCCAGCACTCCGGCATCTTGCCGAGTGTGAAGGCGACCCGCCTCGACCAGAAGGACAAACAAAGGCCTGAATCACCACGTCCAGAGGGAGGGGTTAGGCGCGAGCGGAGACGGGCGGCTCTGGGATGGGGCACCGCTCCCGGTTTATATAAGCAGCCAGCCGCCAGCCGGCCCTCCTCCCGGCGGGGTTTCTGAGCCTCCGCTCCCTGATTGGCTGGCGGGAAACAAGCCCGATTCCAACTGGCTGCCGCGGTCCTCGCTCACCCCAGCACGGCCCCTGCTCCTCTCACCCCTAGCAACACCTCATCCTTGATGGTGCCCAGCCCCTGCAAACGCCCACCCCAAGCACACTGGCACACAGCAAGGGCTGCAGCTGCACACGGGGTCCCGGTAAGATGACAAACCAGGCCACACGTACAGGTACACCCTGCATCCGGTACACAGGGGCCTCTCATCTGACACACACCAACACAGGGCAGGGTGGGGAGCACAGGCTTGCCCTGGACAGCACTGCCCTTGAGCCACAACCTGGGGGTCAGGGAGGGCCGAGGGAAAGCCCAGCCTCCACATCAAGAAGGCCTGGGTCACTTAACCTTGAGGAGTCAGTGCTTTCTGGGGCAACCTGGGTCATGACCCTGCTCCAGGGTCCTGTACTCTCTTCACCCCCCACGTTCTTCCCTAGCCTTCACTTGACCCACAGTATGCCCAGGGCCTGCCCACATGGCTGAAATGGGGCCCTGGGGCTGGGGGGCCTGGGCAGGCTGCAGGAGCAGGGGTCTGGGGGGGGCACACACCAGCTCTGCCCTGGGGGTGAGGAGGAGGGATAGGATGCAGCCTCTCAAAGCGGGCATGCCCACCTCCTGCAGACCCACCCGGCTCTCTTTCCCAGGGCCCAGCAGTGTGGGGAGTGGCTTCTGAGTCTCTGGGGAGGAGGACACATGAGCCACTCAGGTTCCCTCCCTGTCCTCCAGAACAGCAGGATGTGGGTGAGGAGCTGGCTAGAGACATGCAGATAAATACAGCAGAAGGGAAGGCAAAGGAGAGCAGAAGAGAGAGGAACTGGGTCAGGGAGGTGAGTAGAGGGGGGAGCCCAAGGACTGAGAGAAGCATGAGCCACAGAGAAGAAAGGGGTGCTGGGCACCTGTGCCCCCATTCTGTCCTTTTGGTGAAGAAATGCGCCACTCAGCCCAGCCTACGCTGACAGCCCTGACACTGGCTAGCTGTCCTCAGGGAGGCGGTCACCTCATCTGCCTGGGCGGCACCAACAACTGTCCCTGACCCATCTCTGACCTCTTGCTCTGGGGGCCTAGGTCACCCAAGGCAGCCAGAGTGTGGGACGGGGTGTCCCCCTGGCGTTTCACGTCCTGACAACGCTGCCAGTTCCCTGCAACCACTTCAGCACAAGGGACAGGCTCCTACCTGAGGCAACCTGCAAAGAAAGCCCTTCCGCTGCCTGCCCACAAAGCCCCCTGCACGCTCCCCAAAGGGAGGAGGGGCGGCCATCCACCCGGTCTGCAGCCAAAGCCCTGTGCCGCCGTCGCCCCCGTTCAGCCTGTGCCCCCAACCTCCAAGCGGCTTCTTCCACTGGACCAGGTGAGAAGCTGACCTCAGATGCTGCTCACTCCAAGCCATGGCCCCCAGTCCTGTTCAGCTCACTGGTTTCAAATCCACAGACCAGAGTTTAAGTCCCAGCTCCCCAGCCTACTAAGTGTGTAACCTCGGATAAGGTTTTTTAACTTCTCTGTGCCTCAAGTTCCTCAACTGTAAAACAGGAATTGGGCCTTCCTGAAGAGCTGCTCTGAGGACGAGAAAAGGCTGCAAAAATGGCTCTAGCCCTGATCCTGTGCCCGCCAAGGCCCTGGCAGGGGAAAAGTGGGACAATCTGTGTGCTTCTCTAGCCTGTTAGCCCCTTTCCCAGAGTTCTCTGCAGCTGCCATGGCTGAAAATGGCAGGCTCATGTCCTGCAGGCCAAACCCAGACACCAGTCATAGCGCTGCCACTTCTGTGCTGTGTGACCTTGGACTAGTCAGTCAACCTCTCTGAGTCTCCACATCTGTAAATGGAAGGAAAACAGTGCCTACTGCACGGGCAGGTGCAAAGATAACACCTCATCCTAACATACCTATGAGAAAGCATGAGGAAACAAGCACAAAGAAGTTGCTTTTCCCACTCAGCTAGGCAGCAGTGGCGCTCACCAGCACCCTAGCACTCTGGGCCTGAGGTCGCATTATTAAGAATAGCAAATGCTTATTAGCATTATCTCCCCTGTTCTAGGCTCTATCCAAATGCTTCATACATGACATCTAATTTTATCTTCTTTTCACCCACTTGACAGATGAGGAAAATGAAGTGCAGAGAGGCTCTGTAACCTGCCCAACATGACATAGCCAAGCACAGAGCCTGGGACCACACCCAGGCTGTCTGGCTCCACCTCCAGGCCCTGCAGGCCACTAGTCACAGTCAGCTGAGTCAGAGGGCCAGGCCTACAGGCATCATCCCTAGACCCTAAACATCTGGGGAGATCCAAGCTGCCTGTCTCACTGTACAAATGAGGTGGGGACATGTGCTGGAGGTCATATGGCCTGTAAATGGCAGTACCAGGCTCTGGAACCAGGTCTGTCTCTTGTTTGTTCTTCTGCCTCTACCAATGACTGGGCCCACTGAGGCAAGGGACAAGGGATAAAATCACTGCCAGGCCTTGGCCCAGATAAGGGCCGTCCTCGCAGTGGCTCTTCTTTAAAAAAAAGCAGCCTCTGTAGCCCTATGTGGTGTGACTGGAGGGGCCGGTGTTGGGGCCAGAGGTGGGTACAGGAAGGGGAGGGGGGCAGTGCCTTCTCACACATGCTGCCCTTCACAGAGCAGAGGGTCCACCTACCGCTCCGGGCTGGGCCTGGCACACAGCTGAGCAGGATCCCAGGACTCCCCTCTGCTCTTTCGCACCCACCAGGGTGTGTGTTTGGGGGCTGGCAGGCCCTACTCTGGCTGGCTGCTCTGGGACTTTATTTCACCAGCCCACTCCTGGGGAAGAGGGGCTTTTGGCCACACATTCCCACCCTCATGTGGAGCAGGGAGGACAAAAAGGACCCCTTGGCGTGCCCACACTGACCTCCGGCTGGGCCAGGGTCATCTCTTGACCACCGTGGCTGTTTGCTCCCCACTCCCCAGGCCTCGTATGCCTCCTCCCAGGTCCGCGGCCCTTTGTGTTGGGGGCAGCACTCCCTAGGGACCAGAGCACGTGCACACTGGCTGCTCTGATGCCTCTGACTGCTTCTGTCCTTGAAGGGACGGGTGACCCAGGGCCTGCCACACATACCTGGGACCCGGATCCTCACTGCTGAGCCCCGGGGCGGGGGGAGCCAGCAGGCTGGCCTACCTCCCAAATCCCCTGGTCCACACCCAGGGCCTGGAGCTGTCATGGAGCTCAGCGACTGACCCAAATTGAAGTCAGGCCCAGGCTAGTTCCATCTAGCCAGGAGCAAGGTTCCAGAAGGGTCTAACTTTGTTCAGCAGGTTTTGATGGCCAAAGTGGCCCCTGAGCCCAGCGAGGCTCCTGTTGTGTCTGCTGGCAGACATTGTCCAAGACCCAGATATAAATGGCCAGTATGGGGCTCAGAAGGGAGAAATTGCTGGTCAAGTGACAGAAATCATTGTACAGAGGAATAAAAACAAAGAACAATTTCAGTTTTCACAGGGAATCTGGGATCAAACTAAAGAGGACACGGTTGTCCTGGCAACAGCTGCCATGGAAACAGGAGCTATTTTGGAGCATCGACTGGGCTTTCATTGGAGGAAAATGCCGATTCAGATGACTGCATCCCGTCTTTCCCTCATTCCCGCAGGCCACCTCCAGTCCTGCTCATCTCTCTACTGAGCAGGGGGCAGGCGGAGGCACTGCGAGCAGGGCAGGTGGTCCTGGAGGCTGCGAGGCGCCCAGCCCCTCCTGCCCCAGGCTGGGAGGGCTTTGACCCTCCTTTGGGAGTAGGCTGGGTAGGGCCAGGGGCTGGCCAGCTCTTAGTTCCCTATCCCGGGAGGGTGGGCCGAGACCTACCTTCCAGTTTGTGTCCACAGTCAAGAGGAAGGCGTCGGAGCTCTCCTGGGGGCAGACAGACAGAGGGGGGCACATTAGGCCGTGGCCGGCCTGGGGGACCCACAGGGGCTGTCTTGAGTAGCCCCCACTTGATGTTCTTCAGTCCACCTGCATGTTAACAAAAGTGATTCAGGGCTTCCTAAGCACCAGGCATCAGGCTAGGAGTGCCTGATGGGTGAGCATGTAAGCAGCTACTCGCGGCGATTTTACCTATTAATTTAAAATGTGAACATTTCCATTTGACAGGTGAGAAGGGTGAGTTTCAGAGAGGCTCAGTCACAGGGCTAGAAGGTGGCAAGATCCCTACTGACAAATCCCTGCTGTTTGTGACTCTGCCCCGCTGCCCCCACAGATGGTTTTCTAGGTCTGACCATCAGGACACAAAGGCAGAGACCAGACAAGGAGGGCGGTGGGCATGACCCCCGAACCCACGTTAGGGATGGGGAAGCTGAGGCCCACACAGGGAGGGAGGAAAGAGGGAGCATTTCTAAGCTGCGCAAAGGTGCTGTCTGGGCCTGCGGGTGCTCCCACTTCCCAGACCTACCTGCTTCATGCCCGCCACACACCAAGGCCCCTGCTTTTGGAGTCATTTACACTGAACGTGGTGTCTCTGTTCAGCGGCTGTCCCTCCCAAGGTGGGACCATGGCGGGCTCTGCTCTCAGCATACAGCCTGACGTGGAGTGGGCTCCCAGACACAGACAGATCCGGATGAATACATCTGACTTCACGACGAAGGGAGTGCCACTCTGGTGTTTATAGCTGTTTCCCAGGCAGCAGGGATGGACAGCAGAGGAATGGGAGCTCAAAGTGCCAGGGCTGGGTTGCCAGGCTCTCCCTGATGCCGCCCCGGTAGCTCTGAGACACCCTATGCCCCACTGAGTCTTGTCTGGGGAAGGAAACCTCACAGAGGGACCAGTCCACGTCCAGGAGAAGCAGAGATCCTGGCCCTACCCAGCCTAGTCCCAAAGGAGGGTCAAAGCCCTCCCAGCCTGGGGCAGGAGGGGCCTCTGCTTTGCCTTCTACCGTGTCTGTCTACAAACCTTCTGCTGTTCTCTGCTCAGCTGTGACAACCTGGGCAGGCCACTTAGCCTCCGAGCCTCAATGTCTGTGAGGATTAAAAGAGAGTTGTTATTCTATCCTTTCTACTCCTGCACTGGACTTTGTATGCTACAGATGCCCCACAAGCCTCTACTGAATAAATGTGCGGGTAAATGAGACCATCTGATCAGAACAAGGATGTTACCCGAGGATAGCAGAAGGGGTGGGCTGCTAAGGTACAGCAAGAAACAACCCCAAATGACTAGAAAGGAAGAGAATGAAAGCCAACAGTTCTATTTTACTCTCAAAATAAGGAAAAGTTCGACCACTTGCATTCTGGCAGTTGGGATGGTGGGGGGTCATGGAGGGGATCAGACAGCATTAGAGGGTTTCACAGCCAGAGAGGAAAGCCAGGTTTCCACGGACTGTGACTGAGTCATAAACCATGACTGTCCTCAGGCCTGAGGGAAGAGAAGGGGGGTCTCAGGGAAGGGGTCAAGGCCATTTATTGCTGAATCTTCTTATGTGCAAGCAAGGGCAAGGAAAGACACATGGAGATTTTTATACTTGAGACCCTAAGTGTGTAGTGATCCAGAGGAGAGAGGAGGCAGTTTTGTTAAAAAAAGCTCAACAGAAAGGACAAGGCAGATAATGGCAGGGCACACTGTGCGCTCTCAGGGTGCTGGGGGGGGTCCCAGGAGACGGGAATGCTGGTGGGAGGGGCAGGACCCCAAACCGAGAAACAGCAGGAATAGTGCAAGCCAGTGCAGGAGCCTGGAGGTCCCGGAGGATCTGCATGCACATCCCGAGGAAGACAGGTGGGAGAGGGCCCAGCTGAGGAGGTGGAGAGGCCTGGGGGAGACAGGCTGGGGCTGCAGACAAAGGCGGGAAGAGGCAGCAATCCTCCTGGGGGACCGAGACACACCAGGCAGGCGTTCAAGTCTTCGAGGCAAACAAGTCTGAAATGGCAGGAGTGATGGCAGGCCAGCACGTGCGAGCGTTCCCTCCTCACTGGACCCTAAGAATTTGGACCTAGCAGGTTGCAGAAGACTTAAATAGTAAAAGGGATACGCACTGCCACACTGCGGCTGGAAAAGGAGAATCGGAGGGTAACCGCCTGGGAAAGAGGGAGCCGGAGTCGCTGCCAAAGGCCAAGAGCCGGGCAGGGTTGTACCAGTTGTCATGAAATCCGGAAAGGCCACACCTGGAGCCCCCAGGAGGTTTGGGAGTTGAGGATGGGGCTGTTAACGTGTCTTTGGAAAAAGCAGGTGTGATCAGGTCCACAGCATAGGGCTTGCGCTGACCCCAGAGATGACAGAGGCCGAGCGAGAGAGTAGAGGCCTGTACAGGAGTGAAATGCAGACCTTCCCTCATGCAGGGTGGGGACATCAGGATGGAAACTCCAGTCCAAGGACACGTGGGATGAGCTGAGAGACATCTAATGAGGCAGAAAGAGGGCCAGGCCAGGCTGCTGGTCAAAGAGGCAGTGTTCAGCCGGTCAGAGAGGAAGGGCTGTGCCAGGCTGGCAAGGGAGGCGTGCAGGGACATCTGGGTACCCTCTTGGGGTGAGCGATGGAAGAGACACACCCAGAACCTGGGAGGCCAGGGTGCCCTCAGCTGTCCGCACAGCTCACGGACGTGCCCCCCAGACCGGCAGGCAGCACCTTCGTGCAGGCTGCCCCTGGGCCCCCCACAGCTCTTACGATGGGTTACAGGGATCGCCGAGGGTACCATCTGCCCCACCAAGCCTTCACAAGAAGGCTGGTCTCTGCTTTCATGCCTTGAAAGACAGGCTGGTTGTGGGGAGGAGGGACTTTTCCAGAAAGTTCTGAGAAACTTCCTTTTTCTGAGTCACATCACAATCTGGGGCTTTCAGTCAGCCTACTATGAGAGGCTACTGAGAGCCTACTATGCACAAGGCTCTGCACCAGGCACTGGGGAGACCAGGGGAAATACAATGGATGGAATATCTGTTGGGGTGTCAGTGTCAGACACAGTGACAGGAAAGGCCTCCTCAAGGAGGGGGCACTTGAGCAAGGCCTGAATAAAAGGAGGAAAAGTGCTGGGGCTAACATCTCCCAGGCAGAGGGAACAGCTGGGAATTCGATCTGCTTCTTCAAAGAGCAGCAGGGAGTCTGGGGGGCAGGAGAGGAGTGGGCAGGGGGACAGCAAGGGAGCAGATCTCGTCCTGGGCCCTGGGAAGGGCTGCGGCTCTAACTCTGAGGGAGGTGGCAGCCACGGGCCAGCTCCAAGCAAACAAGTGACAGAATGGATTTTAAAACATTGTACCGAGTACAGACAGAGTGGTGCCGGGAGGCTCCTGCAAGCACCTGGACCAGAGCCGACGGCTGGGAACAGGGTGGGGGAAGAATCAGAATGAAGGGCCTGCAGCTCACCAGCCACCCCCTGGCCATTCCTGGGGGCTGCCCTCAGGTTATCAGGTCTTGTAAGTAACTCAAGGTTTGGCCTTAAAGATAAAACTGTACCCTTTTGGGGGGCAGGACTGCTGGCCTCAGGTGGTTCGGCCCCTGGAGCCCCAGCCAGCTACTCTGTCCCAATATGTGGTCCTCAGTGGCTCTTAAGTTCATCTTCTGGCAGGAGGCTGGGGCAGGGCAGAGACCAGTGTGCGAAAACTCGGACTGAGCTCCTGGCTCCCCCATCTGTAAAATGGGGCAGGGGCAGCATAGCCAGCAGAGACCCCAGGCCCTGACACGCCACAGCCGTACAAGCACTGGACCCACCACTTTTCCTTGCAAGGAGGTGAAAGGGAGCTGTGCCCAGCGTCACCACGCTAAGGGAGCCTGGAGTAGAATAACTCTGGAATCTAACGCCTGGTGCTCCGATGAGGGCTCTTTGGGACAAAATAACCCCGACTGCCTCAGTCCCACTGCTCCTCTTGGTAATACTCGACCTCGCACCTCAGAGGCCCATGGGGAACAGGCAGAGAAGGCTGCAGAGGAGGAAGGGGACGGCTGGGTCCCTGCTCGAGGTAGCACTGCCCAACAGGCCGCCCTCTTGGGGCTCAAGGGCCTTGCAGAACTAGGGGCTGGGTACTGCCTCATTCCCTGATAGCTGAGTGACCTTGGCCGAGGGAGTTAACCTTTCTGTGCCTCCGTTTTCTCATACTGAAATGGGTGTAATTCTTCGAAAGAGGTTCCCAGCCTCCCGACGGCCAAGGCCACAGGAGGATGGCTGGGTTTTCGTGGCGTGGGCGCCCAGGTGGAACGCTGCCTCCCCAGAAGCTGACTAGGCTTTTCGGGTGGCTGGCCGATGCAGCTCCGCGGAGGCTACCGCCAAGGCGGGAGGTAAGGCGCGCGGTTTCCTTCTTGGCCACGAGGTGGCGCCCTCCGCCCCAGGACCCCGAAGGGGCGACTCACCAGCTCCGCGGCGTCCTGGCCCCGGAGCAGGGGCTTCTCCTCGGGGAACCGCAGCTCCTGCAGCCCGGCCATGGTCACGTCGTGGAGCAGGAGCCCTGTGGAGGGAGGGCGAGGACGAGGTTGGGGCCGCCCGGGCCCTGCTTTGACTCTCCGGGCCGGAGGAGGGCCGCGCAAGCCCAGGGCCCGCATCGCAGCGCTCGCCTGCGCAGCAAGACTCCTTCTGCGAGACTCGCCTGCAGGGTGCAGGGAAGGTCAACATATTATTTGCTCTTAAAACGTGTTTCCAAATAGAGAGAAAGGAAACAAAAGCAACTCAGGATGATCCCTAGAACAATGTCAAGTAAAATTCTGAATTCGTTGAGAAGTAGAGGGGCCAGTGTGGGGAGCCTAAACACAGGGTCAGAAGCAGAAAGGAGCCCCGCTGTGGTCAGAAATGGACCGGAGGGTCCTGGAGGACACAGAGAGGAACAGAGCTGAGGACTGCCTTCAAGGCCTGGAAGAACATGCCTAGGTGAGGATGGCCCGAGGAAGAGGAGGCAGGCAGAGTAATGATGAAGGAGGGCGTGCCAGTTGTGATGTACCACCAGCAGGCAGGGATGACCCACGGTGACCGCTCACACCATAGCCACCAAGGGCGGGTTCCAGGCCCTAGGCTGGGTGTTCCCGGGAGACCCTGGGCCTCTGAACCTCAGGAGAGGAAAGGGTCCTATGTGCACGTGTGTATACACACATGTCTGTGTGTGTTTGGAGAAGTTAGTGGTAGACAGAGAGGGTCCCAGGCCACCACAATCTGCCTAGCCTGGAACTGTCATCCCTCACGTGGATTTCAGGATGGCCTAGATCAGAATGCACCACGAAAAAAACTGGCTAAGGACATGAACTAGAAATTCATAGAAGAATTAAAATTCCACACATGGGAAAATACTAAATAAAACAACACAAGTCAAAGAAATTAAAATTAAAACAATACACCTTTTTTTGTGTGTGCCAATGCAACTGGCAAAGTTTGCAGTACTGGCAAAAACACCCTGAAACTGGTGCTTTTCTTATACTGCTGTGGGCATACAAATTGACAGTTTTGCAGAATGAATTAAAATAATTTAAAAGGTTCATACTCTTGGGACTCGGCCACCTCCCTGGAAGAAACTCCCGAAGGAAACCAGAGAAGGCACCTAATGATTTATCTGTAAGAATGCTCACTGTGGTGAGCCATTTATAGTGTGTGTGGGGGGAACCTAAATAAAGCTAAATGTCCATGAATAGAGTGCTAGACAAACTATGGGTCAGTAACTTGTAAAAGTTTATTTAATAACACGGGGAAGTGCTTGTGTCATAGTAAATAGAAAAGACAGTTCTAAAACATTTTATTTTCCAAATTATCAGATATATGAATAGTTCCACCAGAAAGCCTGGAAGGATGTACACCATAAAGTTGACAGGCATTAGCCCTGGTGGAGGACTGAAAACTAGTGCCTATGATTTGAAATCAGGAAAACACAACAGTTTTAAGAGACTATGTGAAGATCATGAACAATTCCTTATTCTTACAAAGCATCTCAAGCGCACAGTTCTTGTGTTTTTTTTGTTTTTTTTTTTGACGTTTAAATAGCAGGAGCACATGCTCTCAAGAAGGGTGGAGGGCGGGCGGTCTGGAAACCGGAAGCAGCCGCAAAATATTTCCCTGTACTACCTGACTTCCCTAGTGGGAAGCGAGATGAGGAAAGCAAAGCTAAGGGAGGTTCTGTGGCCCAGAAGTGGGGGCTTTGGAGTCCTAGCCCAGTGCTCATCCCCGGGTGGCCTGGAGGGATGGAAGGATGGATTCCTTTCTATCTTTCCCTCTTTGCTTCCTTCCTTCCCAATTCTGTTTTTAGTCTTTCTTAAAGGTGAAGCCCTCCTACTTTCGCTTTGCCCTGAGAGGCGGACAATCCACTAGCCAGTGGGTGAGAAGACACTCCCCACACCATCCTTCCTCTGCCCTCCCTGCTCCTTTGGCTTCTCCCTGCGGAAGGGACAGTGACGGGGAGTGGGCGGTGGTCGCCTGGAACTCAGGGGCACAGGGCCTCAGGTGGAATCGTTGGTGGCAGGCTGTCATGAGACCAGACTGCAGCTCTGGACCTTCCTGGGCTTCCTTCCCTCCCATCAGGAACAGGAAGCATCCGCCTTCCAGAGTGACCGGAAGACGGTGCTACCTGGCTGCATGGTGGTCGTCCACCTGAGTGCAGTTTTGGGTTCAGATGGGCTGAGGCCGCCGGAAGCTGCTGGCCTCCCAGGCCTTGTCAAAGGCTAATCGAGAGCTGCGGAGCCCCCTGGGAAAGTCTCACCCCAGCATGAAGAGGCCAGGCAGGGAGGCAGGCCCCTGCCCTCCCAGGGCGCCAGGGCCCCGCACCTCCGTGCCAGGCTGGAGATCTCTGTTCCCGGCGGTTTCCGGGGAAACCAGCTAACACAATGCAGATGGGCTGTATTTTTAGAAAGGCTTCTCTCCCCTCTCCCCCTCCTCCTCCTCCTCTGCCCTTTCTGATACGTGCACACCCATCCATCCATCCGGACTGAGAGCTGAAAGAAGGCCCCCCGCCCCACCTTGCAAAACTATTCCCCCATTAGTACTTTTTAAACTGCCAGCCTCCCTGACCATCCAACCGGATTAAACGCGTTGGCAGCTCTGGGGTGTCCCTCCCCTCACCAAGGCGTGTCAGGAAACCACGCAGGAGACCATGCTCCCCAAAGATGGCGCTATTAAAAGGGCCGCGAATGGGCAGTGCCGGGACAGACGGCCGGTGATGGAGGGCGCCTGCGGAAACCGTCTAATCCGGGGAACTGGGATCTCCAGGTGGTGATGTGGGGCTCCAGAACAGAGGCCAGGCTGGCCATTCCCACAGGGTGCTGGCAGAGAAGTTTCTTCCTAGGAAAGTTATGACTTTTTAACAAGGCAGCTAGAGAAGGTAGAAAAAAATGAGATTCCCTCTCAAGTCCACACATTGTGTACCTTAAACTTACACCATGTTATTTGTCAATTAAAGTTCAATAAAGCTGGGGGAAAAAGAAAGAAAATGAGATTCCTATCAGCCTACCACAGGAAGTCTGGGTCAAGTCTGCAAGGAGTTCGGTGGCACAGAGCAGGGCGGGCTGGTCGAGCCCAGGGGTCTGTGAGGCAACAGTGACGCCCTTCCTGTCTGCCCCTTTCCTCTTCCGATGCCTGATTGGCTAAAGGCAGCAGAGTGTTAGAATCAATGGGCCTGGGATGGATTCCAGCCCTCCATTTACCATGTCCCTGGAGCCACAGCCAGTTATTTCTTCTATACCACTTAGTGTCTGGCTTTGGTTGGGGCATATCCCTAAAGGACAGCTTATCTGCAAATAGGAACGATAGCCTTGAGATGCAATAGAGACAATGGATAGAAAAATGCCTTTTAAGTGGAAGACCTCTGTACCCATTTGGATGGTACAAAAATACTTTAACATAGGTGACTGGGGTCTTCCTTACCTTCCTCTGCCTACTCAAGACAACTCTGGAGTTCTTTATCTCTTGTCCTCTGTCTGAGGCAGGGTTCATACCTGCTGGCAGGGAGGCCACACCGATGTTTGCCATGAAGGGATGGAAAACAGATGGGGGAGAGGAAACGGCCCCTTTGGCTGGGTGACAGACACGTGGGGGGGCAAAGGTGTTAGGGTGGTAACAGGGGCCCCTGAGCAGGCCCCTGGTTGCTGATTTGTGCTTTTTAAAATGTGATTCTAGCTGGTGGGAATGTAAATTAGTTCAACCATTGTGGAAAGCAGTATGGAGGTTCCTCAAAAAACTCAAAATAGAAATACCATTTGACCCAGGAATCCCACTCCTAGGCATTTACCCTAAAAATGCAGCAGCCCAGTTTGAAAAAGACATGTGCACCCCTATGTTTATCGCAGCACTATTTACAATAGCCAAGAAATGGAAGCAACCTAAATCCATCAGTAGATGAATGGCTAAAGAAGATGTGGTACATATACACAATGGAATATTATTCACCCATAAGAAGAAAACAAATCCTACCATTTGCAACATGATTGGAGCTAGAGGGTATTATGCTCAGTGAAATAAGCCAGGTGGAGAAAGACAAGTACCAAATGGTTTCACTCATCTGTGGAGCATAAGAACAAAGAAAAAAACTGAAGGAACAAAACAGCAGCAGACTCACAGAACCCAAGAACGGACTAATAGTTACCAAAGGGAAACGGACTGGGGAAGATGGATGGGAAGGGAGGGAGAAGGGGGAAAAAGGGGCATTACGATTAGCAGACATAATGTTGGGGGGCATGGGCAGGGCTGTACAACTCAGGGAAGACAAGTAGTGATTCTATAGCATCTCACTATGCTGATGGACAGTGACTGTAATGGGGTATGTGGGGGGGACTTGATGGGGGAGTCTAGTGAGCATAATGTTGCACATGTAATTGTAGATTAATGATACCAAAATTAAAAAAATAATAAATTAATTTAAAAAAATGTGATTCTATGCTGAGACCTGGGCCATGTGAACCCTCAGGTTTATTAGGCTTAAAAGTATAGTGATTGCTGTGGTCACTCCTGAAACTATTCAATAAATGCTTCCGTTAAATTGCTCAGTAGCTGTTACATATCCTATGGAATAGAACAACTACTGAACGGAAGCAACACTCAGACAGGGTCGGGGGTATGGAAATTAACTGTGGGTTATCTTAACAACGGGGGCCAGCATTCAGCCAGAGGGGAGAAAGGGCACGAACACTGGGGCAGTGCAGCAGGACGAAGAAGTGCCCCCAGGGCGCTCAGAGCCGCCCCCTGAGAAACACGGGGACTGAAGGAGAAGAAAGGCAAGACACGGAGGTCCAGTCAGTGTGCCCAGGAGGAGGCAGAGAGGCAAGCCCGACCTGTGGGGCAGGGAGAAACCAGTCTAAGAGCCAAGGACTGTGGGATGGCTGCTATTCTTCCAACCAGAAGAGTGAGGGGGCCTCTCAAAGGGCTTGGCCGGGGTTATGATCCAAGATGCCCTGCGGATGCTGCAATCCTGAAAGGGCCTGGTCATAAGGTCCCACTAGTAGGAGAAAAGCCACACAAACATGAAATAAGCTGCCATGAGCAGCAGTCAACCTGGACCCAGCCAGCCCCACCTCTGGGGAGGCGTCTGTGCCAGAGACAGAGTGACAGGCAGAGGGTGGGCACAAGACTCGTGTCTGAGCCTGTGCGTCCATACACCTTCCTACCCACACCAGGCCGGTGCTGTGGTTTGAAAAGAATCCCCAGACACCGGGGACCCCAGAAATGAGGAACTCAACTTCCAACCACACTGTAAAGGGGGGTTGGAGCCGTATAGGTACCTGACCCCTTCTACACCATCCTCGTCCCTATTCTGACCTCAAAGAGTTGGGACAGCGCTGGGGCTCGGATGGGGGATAGACCTTCCCTCAGCAGCCCCATTTCACAGACCAGAGGAAAAACTGACGGAGGAGTGATTTGTGCAGGTTCCCCCCGTGGCAGATCCAGGAAGGGCACCCGGAGCCTGTCCATGCTCTTAAGCCCACTCTACATGTGTTCTGCCCCCTGGGTAGATGGCCTGACAGGAGGATGCAGGGATGTATATTTTTTTCTGGCCCAGCTTCCATATACTCTCTCTAGTCATGGCCCCTCGATTTATGCCCAACTTCAACTAGACTAGTTCTGCTTTTCCCTTGATTTGGTTCAATTAATTACCATCTCCCCAAAACCACAGCCACATTCCCTCCCCTCCCCAACGCCCCCCGCACTCACTCACTTTTCCTTCCAGCACATTCCACCACGCTTACGGCAGCCACCCTTGGATTCCGACACTCCGAGCTAAAGACCCCACCTCACTCAGCAGGCACATTCTACCCACAGAAAACATAAGCCTTTGTTCATGCTGTTCGCCCTTCCTGGAATGCCTTTCCCTATCATACATATCCCAGCCCAGAGTAATAATACCAAAACAGTCATTACTGTTTTCAGACACTTGCATGGGATGAAATGAATGAACGGATGAATCTTCACTCAGATTGCAAACTATTAAAAGACTGATCATATTTGGCGTTGGTGAGATAGTGGGGCAATAGCACACACCCGCGTGTAGTGTTGCTGGGATTGCTGTGGGTTCAACTTTATTTGGAGGGCAACTGGACAGTAAAAATGCAAATATCTGTCAACTCTGCTTTCATCCTAAAGAAAAACATACACGTGTACATCAAGAGGCAATGTGCAAGGAGGTTTGCCGCAGCACCGCTGGGAACAGTAGAAGAGGGGAAACTACACAGATGAATGTCAGTTAAACTGTGGAGCATCTACACCCCAGAGCACCACGCAGCTATTTTAAAAACGAGGTGGTTCCACTCAGACATACAGGGCACGCATCCTACAATATGCAGTTAAGACAAAAAGGCATGTTACAGAATAGTACGTATAAATAAGCTCATTTATGTTTTTTGAAAAACTGCACTGAACAGGTATATATATTTCCAATTAATTTAAAAAAGGGTCCTCAAATGATTCAGGGTAATCGTGACAATGCCTATCCACTGCCAATTAAATTAAGATGTGATATTTCCACCCACCTTTTAACTTTTTATTTTGAAATAGTTTCAGATTTATAGAAAAACTGAAGAAAAAAACAAGGCACAGAAATGTCCACACCCCCTCATCCAGCTGACAAGCTACAGGACCAAACGGCTACTCACAGGCGTTATTATCACTCAACTTTTTGTACTTACTTTACCCTTTTTGGGGGTACTTCAGTCTTTCAGACTTAGACTCGGAGTTTCTAAAGGCATCTATCACTCATGCGAATTCTCAAAAAGGAAAATGTAAGTGAAATAAATTATTTAACGTCTTCTTAAAATTCTTCACGTTCAGGGTTTGATGCCGGCGGATGGGTCCGCCTGGAACCCTTGCTGCCTGTGCTGCTCCGCGTGCAGCCCCAGCTCCTCTGACATCGCGCTGGTGGGGTGGCACTTCCCAAGAGTGCCCCACCACGGCCTCCAGGACTCCCGCCAATCCGCAAATTCCGATGTACCTGTGAGGGCTGGGAGGGCAGTGCCGACGCTCACACCTCACCAACAGAGACTGTATGTTAGAGATGTTGAAGTATGAAAACGTGCATCTCAAGAGTTGACATCACAGCTCTTAACCGCCCACCACTGAGGCACAGCACCAGTGCGTGAACTCTATCTGTACACAACGTGGCTCCAGGAATTAAACAAAGACGTGATCAGCCTCCAGATCCAAACCACGGGCAAGGGCAGACAGGACGGGAATCCCGGGAACACATTCCATGTGGGCAGGCTTCTGTATGGACCCAGTAAAAAAAGTTGTACTGCAGCACAGACTGTTAACTGTCCCCAAGTATCTGTTCTCCCCTTCTTCCTTAATAATAATAGTCCCCACATTTTAGATGGGCTGTTGGACAATGGGAATAAAGCCTACTTATGGCCACATGGCAACATTCAGCCAGCAAGATGTAAATGGAAGCATGTGATTTTGGGGTAGTGGTCTTAAAGCGAGGAGACATGCCATTCTTCCACCCTTCCTTCTTCCTGTTGGTTGGAATACAGATGTGATGGTGAGAGCTCGAACAGCCATTTTGGACCTTGTGGCAGGATACTGAAGGTGGCAGAGTGGCAATATTAAAGGAGTCAAGGTACCTGAGAATCATGAAGCCGTGATTCTGGATGGCTTATCTCCAAACTCTGTTTATGAAAGAGGGAAATACACTTTTATCTTGTTTCATCTGTTATTATCTTGGGTTTTCTGTCACATATCATTGAAGCTAATCTAAACTTAGAACATTTCTCTTGGAGACCCACCCTAAGATGCTAAAGGAACTCAAAGAAAAGGGAAAAGGATGGGGTTTGCCCAGGGGAGAACAGGGACGAGTTAGAGCCTTCGGGAACCTGCCCTTCCTCTCCCGTGGCCAGCATGGTCCATGAAGGGATGCTTCCCATTCTTCCTTCAGTGAGTCCGCCAGCCCTCCTAGCCCACCTCTCACGAGCTCACAGTAGCTGTATCAACCAGAAAAACTGTGACCTACATGAAAAAAATGAAAAGCTCAGTTTGGCAGTTTTTGCCACAAAGTCTCAAGTTTAACACAGGTGCCTCCATTCAGCTGTGTACCTGCTTAATTTGGCAGATTGCCCAGAAACAAAGATATGTCCTGGATCTCCACGCCAGACTCAAAGAGGTAAACCAAGGCAACAAGCCTCCTCCACCCCAGGTCTGCAGTGTGGTCTGTAGTAAAGAGTGAGTGTGAAAGAGCAGCTTTTCTTTTTCAAATTTTCTTCTTTTTTAATTGAAGTATCATTGATGTACAATCTTATATCGGCTTCAGGTATACAGCACAGTGGTTCAACAGTTGCCCATGCTATTAAATCCTCCCCGCTCACTAGTGCGGGTTACTGTCAGTCAACACAGGAACATGTCACAGAATCCTAGGCTATAAAATCCATGCTGTGCTACTATACCCGCAGCCAGCTTATATTATGAAAGAGCAGCTTTTTTACTGGGTGTTCTCCTCACAGGAAGCCCCTACTCCTCTGGAATGCCTACTGTATTAGTGTTTCGAGGAACAACACTCACGTAGCAGAGAAGGACCCACTCCATCCAGCAACCAGTCTTCCGGCCTCAAATACAATGTCTGCAGAGGGGTGCTGTGTCAGGGCACTGCAAAATGCTAGGCCCTTTCCACTTGGAACAGCACCTAGTTTCCTACTGGGACATGTGCCCCCTGCCCCCTGCCCAGTCCGTGAGGTTCAGGCAGGGAGCACCACAACCCCAGGGGTGGCCAAGAGGCCTAGCCCTAAGTCATTCATTCATTCATTCATTCATACTGATTGGGTGCCTGCTACATGCTAGGCACTGTTCTAGGCACTGGAGAAAAAATATTGACCTTATAGACAAAAAGTCCTACTTCTGTGGAAGTTTCTAGGGAGAGGCAACCAATCAATAAATGTAAGTAAATATACGGCATGTCGGGCTAAGAGCACTAGAGGAAGCCACGTCAGAGAAGGGGAGAGAGAGCAGGGCTGGGGGCGAGATCTGAAACGGCTTGGGAGTGGGCCTCCCTGCCAAGGCAACATGAGCAAAGATGTGAAGGTGAGGGAGAGGGCCTTGTGGATGTCTGGGAGAACCGTCAGGGCAGAGAGAAGTGTACAGGTGTGAGAGAAGTGAGACAGGTGTTTACCTGGCATGTGCAGGTAACTGTGAGGAAGCCAGTGTGGCTGGAGCAGAGTGACTCAGGCAGTGGTCTTAAAGGGAGGAGACTGGCCATTCTTTAACCCCTCCTCCTTCCTGCTGGCTGGAATACAGATGTGATGGTGGGAGCTTAACAGCCACTTTGGACCTTGTGGCAGGATACTAAAGGCAGTAGAGTGGCCGTGTACAAGGAGTCAAGGTACCTGAGAACCATGAAGCCATGATTTTCATATTACGGGAGCTGAGGGAAAGGAGGTGAAGACAAAGAGGTAAGGGCAGGAGGCACTAGATTATGTCTCATCCTGAAGATTGTTAGAAACACTGGTTTTTCCCTGAGGGAGGAGCATTAGAGTGTTTTGAGCAGACAGGTGATGGGATAGGATTTCTATTTTAAAGGCTCCTCCTCCTGCTCTATGTAGAATAGCCCTAGCAGGGGAGGGTGCCCACAAGGAAACCAGTTATTGCAGTAATTCCTAGCAGAGATGCTGACGGCTTGCCACAGAGCAGGTGCGGGGGAGGTGGTGAGCAGCCCTCAGATTCTGGGTATGATCTGGGGGTGGAGTGGACAGACCAGATGTGGGGTATGGGAGAAGAGTCAAGAGTGACTTGGGTTCTGTTCTGAGCCACTGGAGGGAGAGAGTTGCCATTTTCCAGTGGGGAAGGCCTTGGGGGCAGGAGGCTGGGGGACGCTCAGGGGGTGGGCTTCAACCCGCGCCAGGTGGGCCCGAGCCTGCCCTCCAGGGGAGAGGCTGGGGCTGCCCACATCGCCGCAGACACGGTGCTTGTGCTAAGGACGCTAGGTGAGGCCAGCTAAGGAGTGAGTGAAGAGACGTCCCAGGGCTGGGCCCTACAGGAAGGAGACGGGGGAAAGCAGCAGAGCGAGAAGCAGCAGCCAGTAAGGCAGGAGAGGGGTGTGGGAACCAAGTGGACACGGCTCAGGCTCAAGGATGGTTCAGGGAGGGGCGTGGGCTCCAGTCAGGACCTGGCTCTGCTGGAATCCTTGGGGAGAAGCTCTTTGCTGGGGTTATCAGGATGGCCCATGAATTAGAACCAAACCAACCCAAAGAACTGAACCAACACTGCTGGGGAGAGGGGCAGGGCCTGATGGCCCGCGTGGCCCTAGGTCCACTGTGTTGGACAGACATCCCTATTCCCCTCCTTGCATCAGTGTAGGTTCAGTTTCTGTATCTTGCAACCATGAGACCTAACACAGCACCTCAGCTCTTTTCTCCTACACGGCCCAGAGCAGCCAAGCGAAGGCCAGCACCTGGCCAACCCGTCTGGCAATCACACTGGGCAGCCAGGCCTGGGTGAGGGGTCAGAGGGCTCACAGGCCTGGAGGCAACACCACAGTCCACTCCAGAGGCTCGGCCCTTGCCCAGCGCAGGCACTTCTACCAGATGAATCCACAGCTGTGACGGTAAGAAGCACCCCTTCTACATCTTGGGGCCTGCAGTCCTCCTGGATGACCACTTCAGATGCCAAGGGACCTGCGGGCACCTCTGACCACTGCCCCTCTGCCTCATTGCATGTGCTGAGTTCACAGGGAATACTCTGGAACTGGCAAGGGCTTGTGGGTGGTGGGCTCAGGGCTCTCACTTTATGGGTGAGCAAAGAGCACGTGCAAGGGCTCACGGTGGGAACGGACAGGATTCTGCACACGACCTGCAAGAGAGCCATCCAGCTTCCCTCCCCAGTCCCAGGCCCCCGACCCAGCTGAACATCTCTACTCTTGAATACCAACGTGGGAAATACAGTTGACCCTTGAAGAACACAGTTTGAACTGCGATGGTCCACTTTCAGGTGGAATTTTTCAATAAATACTATAAAATACCGTGAGTGTACTTTCTCTTACTTTTTCTTAATAACATTTTCTTTTCTCTAGCTTTCTTTATCATAAGAATATATTATATAACATATACAAAATATGTGTTAATTGACTGTTTATGTTATCAGTAAGGCTTCTGGTCAACAGTAGGCTATTAGTAGTTAATTTGGTGGGAGTCAAAAGTTATACACAGATGCTTGACTGCACAGGGGGTCAGTGCTCTAACCCCTGCACTGTTCAACGGTCCACTGTACTGTTAAAACCATTTCTGGCACCCACAAACCTGGGTGCTGGGGCAGCCTATCTGGAAACAGTTTCAGGCACACACAATATGATCCTGGGGGCTGCAAACCTTGGACTTGGCTATGGAACCCCCCCAGTTTGGGAAGAAGATATCCCAGAAATATTTCCTCTGTCCTCTCCAAGGAGGTTGGGGGCCCTTCCCCATTTCACCTGCTAGGATGTTTGGTGCACGACCAGGCACACAACCCCAGCCCTGCTACCCCCTCCCAACAGGTGAGCTGAAAAACCAGCTAGGTCCTCAAAGATCTTTGTCATGGAGTTTAAGAAGTGCGGTCATTCTGGCTGGAGTACACATTTCATCTCTGGTTTGGAGTTTAAAGCACTGAGGATAGCAAAGGGAGAGGCGTGCAACGAGAACCTTGCTGACTGACGTGGAGGCTAGGTTTGCGCTGGGCTGGCGGAAGCTCACATCCTATCAGTGCTTGTGTGTGTGTCTCTGCTTACCAAACAGTGTCACAGAGCTCTCCCTGCTGATCCTCGGGACAACCCTGTGGGCTCGGCCCAAGGTCACTCAGCCAGGGCCCATCAGAACCAGGTTTGCAGACCCCAACCCTGTGGTCTGCCCACCAGCCCGTGGTGCCAGCCCTGCATCTGGTCTGCACACAACCCCATGTTGGTTTCCTGGGGCTTCTGGAACAAACCACCACAACCTTGGTGGCTTTCTATAAGACACATTTATTGTCTTACATCTGGGGATCACAAGTCCAAAATCAATAGCCCTGGACGGAAATCAAGGTGTTGGCAAGACCACTCTTCCTCTGGAAGTTCAAGGGGGTCAATCTATTCTCCTGCCTTTTCCAGCTTCTAGAGCCACGTTCCTTGCATTCCTTGTCTCATGGCCCCTTCCTCCATCTTCATGACCAGCAATAGGAAGCAGATGGAGCATCTCGCTGGCTGCACCACCCGCCTCCTGTAGTCAAATCTCCCCTTGCCTCCCTCTTATAAGGATACATGTGTTTGCACTTAGGGCCTGCCTGGCTAATCCAGGATAATGTCTCCATCTCAGTATCCTTAACCACGTGTGCAGAGTCAGCCTAGTGCGCGCGTGCACACACACACACACACACACACACACGCAACACACACACACACGCACGCACGCACGCACGCACGCGCGCGCGCGCGCTCAGGTTCCTGTGGCCTTGGCCAGGATTGTTCATTTGCCCATTGCAGCTTCCTCCTCCCTGTATTCACAGAAAGCTGACTTCAATATCCACCTTTAATGAATCCTCCTCTTCTCCTCTCTCAAATTTTCCAAGAACACAACCTCTCTGCAACAGATGGGCGCTTGTTCAGAATTCCCATGGGATTGGTTTCATCAGAACCTTACCACTTTCCCTTATGCACTTGTTAATTTTTGTTTTTTAAAAATAGAGCTTGAATATCATGTAATACACTTTCACTGAGAGAAGTCGGAAACACAAAAGAGCAAAAAAGAGGTAAAAATCACATATAATCCTATTAGCCGGAGGAAGCCACTGTTAGCATTTTTGCTTATATCCTTTCATTCTTTTTACAGGGCTAATCTACACGTTGAGAAGGAATTATTTTAAAAGCAGTATTTTGAACCATCCTTTGGACTCTGGAGCCAGATATTTTAGTTCAAATTCCAGCCAGCTGTTTGACATCTGTGTGACTTTTGGCAAGTTACTTAACCTCTCTATGCTTCAGTTTCTTGATCTCTAAAGAGGAGGAAATAACACATACCTCATAGGGTTGTTAGGAGGCTAAGTCAATGTATAGAAAGTACTTACGACTGTGCCCAGCATAGTGTGAGCTATCATCACCATTATTATTATTACATAAACAAGGGGGGTTACCTGGTCTAAATGCACTCCCACTTATTTCACCTCCTCTACCATTAGGCACTTCAGTTGCTTTCAGTTTCTTTCTTCTATACAGAACAATACGGGATACACATCCTTGAACACCTCTGCACACGTCTGTGTTCCTAAAAACTTCAGCTGCTGAGTCACAGATGGTACATCTTTTTAAGCTTTTGATACCTGATTGCCAACTTGTCCTTCATATCAGTTGCACCAGTTTGCCCTCCCCTGCGCTCCATGCTCGTCTGCCCGCGCCCTACCCGCAGCCCTGGGCACCGTGCTGCCCTCCTCCAGCCGACCATGCCTCTCCAGGGCCCCATGCCTACCCTGCAGCGGCCCAGGAAAGCAGTGACGCTTACTGAAATGGATGAACTGGAAATGAAGATTCCGGTAGTATTTTCAGCCTCCTGGGGTAAATCCATGCCTCATTTCCTCTACCTTTAAAATGTGGGTCAACACATCCCAGCAACAACCAAACACCACTTGAATGCAGTCTGTTAAATTGTGGGGGACCACACAGTCTGCGGGTCCATTCCAGACAGGACTGGAAGAAATTTGGCTTTTGAATCACACATCTAACCTATTTTTTAAAATTCTCCACAACCAATATCTAGACTCCCAAGGGACCATTTCAGAGTCCCCAGTCTGCCATTTCGGAGCTCTGACCCCAAACTATCTCGGACGCACACTGTTTGAGCACAAATGCATCAAAACCTACTTGCAGATAGACTACTGTCCAACTTTCCCACATCACACGAAGAAATAAAAAAGCACCCAGCTACAAAAGGCCCCAGAAGCCTGTGCTCTGAGGACGGGCGGTAGCTTGTGCGTGGGCATGATGGCGCGCCGCGCTCCTCCCACAATACTGATTGAGATAGGGCTGTTATTCACATTTTACTGATGAGGAGACTGAGGTGCAGAAAACTTAAGAATTTCTCAGCCGCTGGAAGAAGAGAGGAGACCCTGAAATTCACCTTCTCTGATTCCCAAATCCCTGCCCTCCCTGTGTGTGCACAACACTGAAAGGGAATCTAGAAAATGCCAGCTGCCATAGCTTTCATCACCTACTTCTCTACTTCCTTCTCTTCACATAAAAAGACGTGCTCGGGTTGGGCATGTCGATTTGCAGGCATCTTCCCAGCGCCATGAGGGAGGGGGTCTCTGGCCTTCTTCACCTGGTGCCAGAGCTCTGCACAGCTGGCCAGCGTGGCCCAACCCAGATGTCATGACCCACCCTGTCCCTTGTGTCGGGAACCTGAGGCCCCAGAGGCACCTCTCAGGCAGCTTGGTTCATGCGAAAAACCCAGAAGAGGAACTGGAACATCCAGAAGAAGAGAATCGGATGACTGGGGCAGAGGGGGAGGGGAGACCCCAGGACACTGAGGAGGCAGCTGGGCCGCAACACCAGCCCTACAACTGCCATTTGCTCACTGCTCGCCAGACACCGCATTCAACACTCACACACGTGCTCACATCTAATTGTGCAAGAACACACCAGGTATGTACCATGAGGATCCCATTTTACAGATGAGAGAAGTGAAGTGTAGAGCAGAGAAGAGACTGGCCGGAAGCCAGGCAGCTGGAGCACATGGATGGCTCAGGGTTCAGGACTTGGGTCTGAAACCCAGGCCCACCTCTTCTCAGCTGTGTGATGTGAGGAAGGGACTGACCTCATTAGTACAATGGGCACAATAATCACATGGGGGAATGTGAAGACTATAAACAGCTAAATCATTATGACTTTAACAAAAGGGTTCAGTGAAATGATGTCCTAAGGCTGAGGGCAGGGAGTTGGAGGCCTCTAAGGAATTACCCTGACAACACAGCTGACGGTAGACTCTGTAAGCTTGGTCCCAGTCAACATTTACTGTGCACTTGCTGTGTGCTGCCAAAATAAACTGGCCACCACCCTGTGACCTGCTCATCGTCCAGCAGGTGGGACAAAACCTCACAGGTGCATGTGAGCAGTGTGGAATGGGGACAGGCCCAAACTTCCCAGTGGCCAACCAGGTAGAGTAGGTGGAATTCTCCATCACAGGGACAGCCAAGGCCAAGGAACCAGAGGGCAGTTGAAGCCCTCGAGGTGCCAGGCCCTAACCAGGTGTGTCACCGGCGCTATCTCAGCAAGCCTCATGCCAGCCCTCAGA
The DNA here is from genome assembly GCA_029783875.1 of Phataginus tricuspis. Taxonomy (NCBI): domain Eukaryota; kingdom Metazoa; phylum Chordata; class Mammalia; order Pholidota; family Manidae; genus Phataginus; species Phataginus tricuspis. Next base: position 26,058,247 of record JAQQAC010015468.1, read on the forward strand.
GGGAGGAGACAACCGACTCCATCTCTAAGATGAGAAAACCGAAGTCAGAGAGGTTAAGCAAGCTGTCTGCAATCACACAGCTGGCCATCAGTGGGGCTGGGGTTTGAACCCGGATCTCTGGGACAAGAAAGAGGAGGGAGAGAGCTGGAGCAAGAAGGCCACAAAGACCGCGGGATGGAGACTGAAGGGATCACTGTCTCCTGGAGCCTGGTGAAAGGTGCAAGGGGAGATGTGACCCATGACAGTGGTCCTGCAGGTCCTGTTCCAGCCTAGCCAGGGGCTCAGAGAGTGCCAGAACTAGGCAAGCCCACCTGATGAAAGAGGACGGGCCCCGACCCCTGTCCCCAGGAGAGAGGGTACACTGGGTCAGGACTCCAAAGCCTGGCTCCCCACTGGAGCCCCCTGGGCAGTGCATTCCTCCACACACCGTGTCCGCCTCTGGGGCAGGAGGAGGAGAAGGGGAAGGATCCAGGAGTCCTGTCCTTCATGTGGGGCTCTAAACACCCATGGGGCTCTACAAACTTTCCCTCCCGGGGATTAACACATCGGTGGCCTCCGCAGTTCCCTTTGAAGTCAGGTAGGGCAGCCTGCCTCAAGTGAACTCTACAAAGAGAAGCTGGCACGGGATTGGACGGAGCCAGACCTGTGGCTAACTGGGCCCAAATTTGGTACTTCTGAGCACCTGGCAGGAGCTTCCAGTGCTCCAGAAACAGACCCTACCTTCTCTTCTCCATAAGCCTGCCACAGCTGAGGAACAAATGGCAGCCACTGCTGATTTAACTCACACTCACAGCCTGAAAGCTTACCAGACCTCGTTCCCCCACCCCAAGCCCCCACTTCACTCCCAGTTCAAGCCTCTCTCACACCCCAGGGCCTATGCAAATGCTGGTCCCTCCATCCTTCAGCCTGTAATGCCACCTCTCTCTCCATTAGTAGACACACTGTTTTAGGGTCCAGTTCAAATGCTGCTGTGTGTGCAAACCGCTCTGGTTTCCTCTCACCCCCGGACTGACTCCAGCCTGGTTCCTGAAGGTACCCCCACACTGCTGCCCCTCTCCCTGTCTGTGCCAGGGCTCCTGTGCTCTGTTCTCTTGCCCTGGACCACAAGGTCCTTGAGGTCAGGGACCAAAGCATCCCAGTTGCCAGCAGACACTTACTGGAGTCCATGTGTCCATCCAGTATACACTGACTGAGTACCTACGGCCCAGGCTTCCTCTTGACTGGGTCTTTCCACACTATTCTGGGTGACCACAGTGACTACCTGTGCAATTTGCCCTTCACACCTGGGAGAGCTCCCCCGCCCTTCAGAGCTCCCAGGCTCCTATCCTTGCACTTTCCTGCTTCCCCTCCTGGGCATCACCTGGTGGCCTCTGGTGAGCTGCAGCCACAGGACGCTGGATGTGGTTTCCAGCAGGGTATCTGGCCACTTCTTCAGAGCGGCCCCAGTCAGCTGGGTCCAACCTGGCTTCCCATTCCCCAGGCCACTTGGCCTCTACTCCCAGCAAGAAACTTCTCCTAGGGGAGAGGCGCTCAGATTGTCACAGAGCAGGAAACGAGAGGCCCACGGCAGAGGTCCTGTCGGGAGCCCTGGGAGCTCCTTTCTTGGAGGACGAGCAACCCTGATTGGAGGATAGGGACTCTGAGCTTCCTTTCACTTTTCAAGACCCAACTCGAGTTCGGGTAGTAGGAGATTCCAGGGAGACCCCTGACCTGCGCTCCCGTCTCTGGCGCTGTAGTGCCTGGACGCCGACACCCGGGCCGGGCAGGGCACGGCCCCACGTCCTCTCCCGGAGCCGGGCTCCGCACGGGAACCTGCAGCGCACAAACTCGGAAGGAGGTGGCACCCGCACGCTCTCCTCCTGCTCGAACCCGAGCCTCCCCGAGCCCCGGCCACCGCGCCAGGCTGCCGCTCCAACTCGGAAAGTGGCGGGCGATGCGGGCCGCGCCGGGCGGCGGCCGCGGGGCAGAGCCGGGGGGTACCTGTCAGCAGTTCGATCCTGTGTCCCAGCACTTTCATCGCGGCGTCCGGCGCGGGGCTGCGGCGTCGGGGGAGCGCGCTCAGCCGAGCCCGGGAGAGGAACGCGGCGGGAGAGGAGCGCGGCGGGCGAGGACAGGCGGCAGGAGAGCGAGGAGCGAAGCAGGAGGAGCAGCCGGGAGCCCGGAGCGCTCTCGCCGCCCCCAAAGCCGCGCTCCCCCCTCCAAAACGGTTAAAAAAAATCCACCAATTGCACGACCGCGCACCCCTAAAAGGCGCCCGCCGCCACCTGGTCGGGGTGAACTCCGGGAGGCGGAGGGGGCGCGCTGGGTGGGGGCCGGCGACACTCCGGGAGGCGCCGGCAGGGGGCCCCGGCGCCCGAACAAAGGCCCGCCACCCCCGGGTGTCGCGGTGCGGGAGGCGAGGGAGGCGGCGGGGCCTGGTCCTGGGGGTTCCCGCGTCTGGCCGGGAAAGCGAGGAGCGAGAACCGGGGTTGGTGGGTGGTGCGCTGGGGCAAGAGGGGTGCCACCCTCGCAGGCTCAGTGTGGCCCCGGCGAGAAGGCGCCCGGCTTGCAAGTCTGGGGTGGTGCGCGGAGGCTGCGCTGGGGCGGGGAGCCGGCTGCAGCCGCGATGGCAGGGGACAGGGGGCGAAGGGCCGAGGGCACCACCGACTCACCGAGGGTGATGGGAGCGACACAGACGCGCAGAGGGGAGCCGGGCCTCGGCGCTGCCGCCGCCGCCAACGCGCGGGCGCAGGTGCGGGCGGCCGGGAGCCCCTCGGGTGAGCCGCGCGGCGGGGGCG
>JAQQAC010015468.1:26061423-26105309 GCA_029783875.1 Phataginus tricuspis
TCGGGTGAGCCGCGCGGCGGGGGCGGAGGCCGGGCTGGGGGCGGCGCGCCGCGGGGCGGGCCCACGTGGCGGGTGGGCAGGCCCGGTGGCCGGACCGCGGAGGCCGCCCAGGGCGCTCAGCTTCCGCCTCCTGCCGCGGCCGGGGCGCCCAGTGGGTGGGTGTGTAGGCGGGCGAGCGGGGCGCCGCAACCCCCGGGCCCAGCGGAGACCCGGGTCGACCCGCACGTTTCTCACCTCCGGCAGGCGCCGGGAGGAAGGGTCCCCTCCGCTCGGAGTCCGCCGGGTGCGGTGGCAGGCCCCACCCGCACTCGTCTCCTTGCAGCCGCGCGGCGTCCGCTTCCCGCGGAGGGGGCGGCGGGCCTCAGCCTTTGTTTAGACTCCCGAGGGGAACCCCAGCCCTCCCCCGCCCCTGCCGCTGGGCCCCACCCGCCGCCGCCTGGGTACCGGGGGGAAAAGCGGTAGGGGTCGGGGAGAACAAGGTGCTCAGGGGTCCTTGGGGCGTCGTCCCCCGTATTCAGAGCCCGAGGGTTTCCTTGGGAGTGACCGTCTTCGGCAAAGGTGTTCTGGGCCCTCAGGGTCCCGCCCAGAATGGCAAGTGGCAAGGTCCTGCCCCCCTAAATTCACCCTCTATTTTTTGAGCCGGAAAGGGAACTGGGACACCCCTGTCTTCCTCAGGCTCACTCTCGTCTGGCCCAGTTACATCGCTCTAACCTGTCACCCCAGAAGAAAGGGTGCCAAAGCCCCTAGACTAGATGGAGTCATACTGTAAGGACAATGGAACTGTGAAAAAATGTACTTTGGCAAGACAGCTCAGAATGGGGGCCTGGAGACCTCACTTCTTTTGAGGCTCTGCCAGTGACCTTGGGCGGGGCCCTGCCCCTCCCTGATTCCAGCCTTTTCAGTGCAGAGTGAAAGTACTGGACCAGGTCATCTGAGAGATCCGGGAGGTCAAGAAAATCGTGCAGCGCCTCCTCCCCCTTCATCTGAGCTTATCTGCGGTAAGGTCTCTGCTTTCCCTCAGCTCCAGGATGGGTAGAAGCTGCTATGGCACTGAACTGACTCACGTGGGGAAGCTGGTAAGATTTGGTGGCCCCTGATAGGGTACACATTCCTGGTTGGGTGCAGTATTTAAACCGAATAGGAGGCAGCAGCCTTGGGTTCTCCTTATAGCTCCAGGGCTCACTGCGGGGAACTCAATGCCTCTCAGTGTCCGCCTTTGTAAAAGGGATGGGGGCGGTCAGTGGTGACAGAGCTCTGAACCTCTATGTCCAAAACATCCAGGAGACTATATACAAGTCTGGAGCCAATCCTTCAGAGCACAGGTGGGTTTTACAATTCCCTGGCTGTGTGATGTCCAGCAAGTTACTTACCCACTCTGAGCCTCTGTGTTAATGGTATGATCTTTAACTTTTTAAGTATGATGTGTTAATACTCTGTGAAAATGGTATGATCGTGATCTCAGAGAGCTATTGTAAGAAATAAATCATGAAACATAAAGAAAATGCTCAGTATAGTGCCAGACACATGGCTTATGTGTTCAATAAATAGTTGATATTGATGATGAAATTGTTATTGCATTAGAGATTCAGGTTTCCCTGAGTTCTACCATTTTCAGTAATTTCAGACCTAGTTATCGAACAAAACTAATGTTGAGGTTTTAGTAACATAATTCACAAGGCTTGGCCTGTTCTGAATTCCTTGGAGGAATACAGGCCCTGGAGATGTAAAGGCTGCCTCATAAAAGAGTTGACATTGTGCCGTCTCTATATGTGTACAGAATCGTGTCTGTAATGCCCTTTAATGTAGATAATCCACTTGGCTCAGATAATACGAGCCCCAGTGAGCGTTCAGGTGGGTTAGGTTGCAGGTTTGAACCTCTGAAAGTGGAGCCTTAGTAAATGAAGAAACATAATTGTGAGAACACCCCCCCGGTATGGATGGGCCATGGTGTTGGCTTGGACTGGGGTCCCCTAAGATGTGTCCCACAGCCTCGCTCCTAATTATCTGAAAGGTACTGCCTAAGCCACTGCCTTCTCTGAACTTTCCCTTCACTTTTGTCAGATGGGCGGGAGCCTGGCCTGCACCTTGGCTAGAGACAAGACACAGCTTTTCTGACGATCTCTTTGAGGCTTTTTCCCATCTGGAAATTCAAGCTCATCTATCAGTGCGGGTAGTTGCAGTAAATAGAGACCTACTCTGGCTAGTTTAAGCAGAAGAGGACATTTTTAAAAGGAGGATGGGCAGCTCTTGGGATCTCAGGAGTCAGGCCCAACCCTGGAGCGCTGGTCTGGTGTCAGAACCACCACTGTCATCCTCGGGCGCAGACGCTGCAGCAGTGCCACCGCCGGGCAAGGACGTGGGCACAGCTACCAGAACTGGCCGCCTCTGAAGCCCAGGTGAAGCTGCTGCGTCCTTGCCAGGATGGAGTCTTGCGGTCTTGGCTTCCTCGTATCATGGGTTTCTGATTCACAGTCAAGAGTGGGCTGTCTGCTTGGAAGCCCCCAGGTCAGGTACTCTGTCAGAGCTGCAAGGGAGGCTGGGAAAAGGTATTCTCAGATGCTCCAGGGGAAGGTGGGCTGTGCCTCAGAGGCAGGGTGTGTCAGATGCTGGTGGCCAAGAGAATGACCAGGGCCTACTGCTGATACCAGTGGACTTGCTGTGAAACCCTATGAGACGACACACGTGGGCACTTAACGTGGAGCCTGGCATGGAGGGAACATGTGATCTCTGGTCGCTGTGATTGAGCCCACACTGCGAATCTACAGTGTCAACCTGGGGTGTTACTAATCTTTCAGTCTTTGATTTTTCAGCAGGCAAAAGACAAAAGGACCTTGAAAACAGTATGCCTTGCTGCCCTTCCAGATGCAAAGGCAGCTCCAGTCCTGATGCCAGGAGGGCAGGTGACTGGGTTTTTCCATTGTGGTGATGAATTGGGCTGAGTCACCATCCCTCTCCGGTCCCCTCGTGACCGTGACTGGGAGCAAGTAAAAAGAGCTAGCAGGTAGGGTCGGGTGCAGACGAGTGTGGGGCCATGGAAGCTTCCTCTCTTAGCAGGGGAGGACTGTGCCCCCTCCCCCACAATGCTCCCCACTCACTAACCGTGAGCCTGAAGGCCTCAGGGCGAGAAGAGTGCGTCCTTTCTCTTCTTTGATAGGATTGGTTGAGTGCCTCTTTGGTGCCAAGCCCTGTGCTGTGGGGTGCCCTGGAGAACCAGCTCTAACTGGGGTATTGACCTTGCCTCTAAGGTTTATGCACTGATGGAGAAAACCAGCTAGAGTCCCATAATCTAGGTACTGGACAGACTCTGTTCAAATGTGTAATGGAGGTTACCTGGAGGGGTCAGCAAGGGCTCACTGGAAGAAGAGGATCTGAGCCTGCAGAGAGGTGGAAAGTCAGCAGGTGGAGATGGGAAAGGGGGAGAGTACCTACCATCCATCCGTCTGTCCTACAGTGGGTCAGCCAGGCCCTGTGCTAAATTCAGGGAGGCACAGATGAGCACACTGCAGCCCCGCCCCTGACAGGAACTCCTGGATTGAGGCCCGAATGCCAGGAGTGCGTGAGCAGATGGTGTGGAAGTCCGAATGAGGAAGTGGGCAAGAGTGAGTTTCTGGCTTCCTTCTAGCTCTGGAATCCCACCAGCCAGGAGATAAACAGGCAATCACTGTGGTCGTATTGTTAGTGTCAACTCTCTGGTCAGTTACCATGTGGCTCAACGCCTCAGACACACAAAAACATTCTTATTAGGCAGGATATTCCAAGGGCTTGGAGGTTATCTCCCAGGAGCGGTCAAGGGCCAGTCTGTTCTTTGGAACGTGCAGGATTTGAGCAACTCAAGCTACTGAGCTGACCCCTTACCGCACAGGTGCCAATAATTAATTTTCCCACATGCACACACAAACTGTCATCTACTATCAACACGATTCCATAAAAGAAGGAGGTCTAACTCCACGAAGGCAGCCTTGATGTCATGACATGAGACCCATCAGTGCTTCCCAAGAGAAAGTTATTGGCCTGACTTGGCCAGCTTGGAAGATGAGGAAGGGGGCCAGGAGCAACCCGTGTATACTGGGAACATGACACGTACATTTTTCTTCTTGTCCATACCCTTTCGTCCCCAGCAAGGAACAGATGAGCTGAGAGGCTCTCCCGGGCTTCTGCACCAGCTCCAGATCAGATATTCCTGCTCTGATCAGGGAGGGACCGGGCCCTGCTGAGGGCCGAGGGGGATCTGGGACCCTCCCTTAAGTGCTCAAGCCAGTCGCCTAGGGCCTTGCTGCTGTTGCTGCGTATCCTGGGGAAGAGGAGTCTGTTCTTTTTAACAAGTGCCCCCGCCCTTACCCCAGGCTCCAGTCCCCCCTAAGCCGACACACTAGGTTATGTCAGCTATTCTTCTAAAGCCCTGCCTCATCCCATTTGCCTCTGTCAGGCTCCGTACATGGAGCTGAGTCATCAGAGGCCTGGGCTGCTGGCCTGCGGGGGCCTCATGACCTGGAGTCAGACGGCTCTGGGTTCTACCATCTATTACCCGGGTGACCTCAGGTAAGTTTCCTAACCTTGCAGTTTGCTCGTCTCTCAAAAGGGTCTAACAATAAAGCTGTGAGGAGTGAGTGAATTGATAACTGAAGAGCTCCCAGCCCAGGGCCTGGTGCCCAACTGAGGTCCACTGTTTAGTGTTAGGGTGATGAATTTTGTGGTGCCAGGTACAAACTGTCAGAGTTGGGAGGAGATCCTTGTGATAAGTGTAGTAGGTGCACTGACACATCTGGTTGCCCCGGAGCTGGATGCTAAGAATCTAGAGGTCCCTGTGGTGTCTGCACCTTGGGAGGGGGAGCACAACTCAGGTACACAGCAAGAAGAGACCTGGTGGGGTGCTGGGTGTCATAAAGATTGAGGGGCCTGTTCACCACAGGGCCTTTACACATGCGTTCTCTTTGCCTGGGGACCCCTTCCTTCCACTTGCTACATTTCCCTTGGCTAATCCTGCTTATCGCTGGGGTATCAGATGATGTCACCTGACTCCCCTCCTGTGTTCGCATCATGCTACATGCCTAATAAGAATTATACCAATAATAATAGTCCACTATTTATTAAGCACTTACTATGTGCCAGACAGTGCTAAAAGCCCTATCTCCAGGTTATATGTCATTTGATCCTCCCAACACTTGGAGAGAGAACTGCAGCTTTATTTTTCTCATTTTACAGATGATGGAACAGGTTCAGAAAAGTGACATACACGACGTGACTGCCCTCCCTTGACGCAGCACAGCGGTTGTCTGGGTGCAGGTTCACCTCCAACCTGGCCTATGAGCTTCCTGAGGGCAGGGAGTATGTTTTCCTGGATGTTGAGCCTCAGCATCCAGCCCTGGGCCCGATCCCAGCAGGGCTCAGTACACGGGAGCCCTCCGCCACTGTCTGTCCAAGAAACAAAGGAGCGGGTGAGCGGTGAGGTTCCAGTGAGTGCTTGGCTCCCCACAGTCAACAAATGCTACTAGTACTGGGGGGGAATAGTGCCTCCCCCGAATCTGTGCGTGTCCCAGTCCCAAGACCCTGTGAACACGCCATGTTACTTGGCAGAGGGGAATGAAGGCTGCAGATGGAGCTAAGGCTGCTAACCAACTGACTTCAAAAATAGGGAGATTATCCTGGAATAGCTGGGCGGGTCCAATGTGATCGCAAGGGTCCTTAAAAGGAAGAGGAGGCAGGAAAGAACCAGAGAGAAGGCAGCATGAGAAGGACTTGACAGTGTTCCTGGCTTTACAGATGGAAGAAAGGGCCATGAGCCAAGGAGAGCAGACAGGCTTTAGAAGTGGGACAAAGCAAGGAAGTGGACTCCCCCGAGGGCCTCCAAAGGGAAGGCAGCCCCACTGACAGCTTGATTTTAGGCCAGTGAGACCCATTGCAGACTTGGGACCTCCAGACCTGCATGAAAACAAATCTGTATGGTTTTAAGCCACTTACGCACTGATCTTTCACAGCAGCAGTAAAAACAGTAAAAAGCATCATCCCTGATGACGAGGATCACACTAGGTCACTTACTAAATGAATGTTGAATAGAATTGGATCATTACTGTAAGCATCCCATTTACCATCAGTAAAGACACATAAGAAAATAGTGCTTTTTCATATTTTGAGTTTATTACATCAGAGGCCAAACTGGGTGGTCTCTAGTCTCCAGAGGGATTAGATGTCGACCCTGAGACCAAGCTGGGCTGGGTGGGGCCACAGAGAATGGCACGAGGGGCCTTCAGGGGAACCGGTGAGTGAGCAGCGATGCCGGGCAGGTGGGGTTGGTGTCCTGGACCGCCCAGGGCCTCAGGCCTGCCGGTGCTGCCTCTGGGTGCCACACCTGCTGCCTCCAAAGTCATCAGGGACGTCATACCCTGGGTCTACTTCTGCTGGCAGGTCCCAAGTGCCGCCCCCGCCCCCGTTCCCCCCATCAGCCTAACAGCCCTCAGTCAGCTCGCGCTGCTATAACAAAATACCATAAACTGGGTGGCCTGTCAACAGTTCTGGAGGCTGGAGTTCTGAGATCAGGGTGTGGCATGTCAGGTTCAGCTGAGGGCCCTCTTTGGGGTTGCAAACAGCTGTTTTCTCATGTCCCATGTGGTGGGGAGCAGAGATCTCTCTGGAGTCCCTTTTATAAGGGCACTAACTCATTTATGAGGACTCCACTCTCACGACCTCCCTTCCCAAAGGCCCCACCTCCTAATACCATCACACTGGGGGTTAGGATTTCAACATAGGAATTTTGGGGGACAGAAATATCCAGTCCATACCGAGCCCCACTGCATAAGTACCACAACGATGCCAATCTGCCGGAGGGGCGAACAGCCAGCTAGCACAGGCTTCACTATGCTGGGCACTGTTCAAGTGCTAAACGTCCTTCAACCGTTTAGGCCCCCTAATAGCTCCACGCAATGGGTATTATCATGCTCACTTTACAGATGAGGAAACTGAGGCCTAGAAAGGTAAAGTCACTTGCCCACTCAGCCAGCCAGTAGTTAGGAGCTGAACAACGTGGGGCTCCAGGACCTCTGTGCTTACCCACTGTGCTCTGCAGCCTCTCTAGATGGTATAATGATTGTAAAAGCAATAATGCCACCTCACATTTGCCTAAGACCTTTCCATTCACTGTCATCCTCACAGGGCTGGTCATGATTACTGCTCCTGGCTTACAATTTGGGGAACAGAGCTCATGAGAGGGAGGCACCCAGCCATTCAAGGAAAGGGTGGGAATCCTCCCTGGGCATCCTGGCTCCAAATCCAATCTCTCTCCTGCACCAGCTGCCCCCTGCCTCACCCTGATGCATTATTTATGGCCCATTACTAACCTCCTGCAGGGGCCCGGATGCTGCCTGCCAGAGCTGTGACCTGGCTGTGTCCCCTGGAGAGGACGGAGGGCAGCTCCTTCCCTAACCTCTCCTCCCTCCTGTCCCACTCGCAGCTTCTCTGGGTCTCCGCTGGCTCCTGGTGTGTGGCACAGCCTGTCCCCTCTCGCCACCCATGAGAACTACCTTGTGAGCAGTTTCCCTTGTGCCAAGCCAGACAACACATTCAGCATTTTGAGCAAAGCAGTGGCAGCTGCAAAATCTAGACTCGCCATCCCCTCTGCAGGGCCAGTGTGTGTGATGGGCGGATGGCGTCTGCTGTGCATCTCATGAGAGGAGGGCTTGTGTATCTGTTACAAATTGAGGCATGGAATTTAAGCACTCACAGTTGAACACGTTTGAGTTGCGCCTTCTGGATCTTGTAGCTGAAAGCAACTGGTAAGGACCATTTTCTTCTTCCTTCTCACCAGGGGACTGGGAAGAGGTGTTTATTTAGATCTAGAGTTAAGGTTGAGAGGGGCCCCGCGGGAGCTTTGAAGCTGGGTGACACTGAGCAAATTGCTTAATCTCTCTGCATGTTATTTTCCTTCCTGTTACACACCTCACAGAGTCCTTACCTGGTTAATGGGACAATGCAAGCAGAGCCGTCAGCAAAGAGCCTGAGGGATGGCAAACGCCAACAAACATCTTTTGACAATGCACCACATCCTGCCTCCCTCCAGGCAAAGGAGGAGTTGGGATCACAAACTCGGGAGGAAGGGCACCTGGAGGAAGGAGCAGCCAAGGGCCGGACAGGCTGAGTTCACTGGCATTTAGGCAGCAGCAGGGTCACCTTGATCTCAGTTTCCATATCCACAAAATGGGCAATCGCTGAACTTAGCAGTTGCTTAATATCCTGGCTAGTGCCCTGCAAGCATGGCACTCCAGGTAATTACAGAAATCACCCCTTGGACTGAATTGTCCCGATTTTCCTCAGAGTTCAAGGTGCTTGGCACACGTTAGCACATAAAACCAGGCGGCAGGCATCTGTTTCTTTTCCCACTTTTAAGCTCAAATCTCCCAGGCCCTGAGGGACTGGCTGAAAGTTCTCAGCATCATCTGGGGATGCCGTTGCCCATGTAGCCACTGATCCCTGACCCTGGGGCCCTGGCTAAGGGGAACTGGAAGCGCCAAAGATTCTGTGCCTTTCTTCAGCTTCTGCAGTGATTCCAAAGCAGGTGAGAAATTAGAGGTCAAACACTCTGCTGGAGATTGTTCCAGATGCCTCTGGAATGAGTCCTCGACCTCCTGAGTCCTGTCACCTAAGATCTCCTCCGTCCTCAGTCCCTGAAAATGGAAGGACGGGGCTTCCCCAAACCTCACCACCTCCCATTTCCTCTGATTCAGCATCACTGGTTTCCGTATCTTGATGAATTTGCAATCACCATAACTATTTTGTCCCTGGGACAATTGACATTTGTTTAGCAGATGCCCAACCTTAGAGGTACAGAAGGAGTGAAGATGGGTCTACAGCAAGGTCCTCCTCAGCCCAGGAAATACAATTTGAAGATCATGCCTGCTGGCGATGAGACAACTAAGGTGTTTGTGTGATCAGTGTCCATGAGCCACGAGAGCAGCATCCTCATTGTCGCATCTGGTACCTGGTCCATCCAGGGGGTGCTGGGTAAATGTTGGGGGTGGCAGGGGGATGGGTGCACGCACCTAGACACCTGCTGGCCCCTGAGCTCTGCTTAGTCCACTGTGAGAAGCTGCAGTACCGATCAACGATCACCAAGTACTCACTGCCCTCCTTTCCCACCTCAGGCCAGTGTAACTTCCTGTCCCTGCCAACTTCAGGCTTGGCTGTGTGACCTGCTTTGGCCACTGCGGTGTCAGCAGAGGCCTCGCATGTGCCTTTGAGGTCGGGTTGGCTCTCCAGCCCACTGCTGTGAGAAGGATGCACACTGGGTAGCCGCTGCCTGCAGAGCCTGGGCCACAGAATGAGATGCAGGCGGCAGGCCCGGCAATGCCCCAGGAAGCCTGCAGACCCCTGGGTAAGAGAAACAAACACTCATGGTTGTAAGTCTCTGTACTTTGGGGATGGCTTGTCATGCAACATTACTGCAACAATAGCTGACTAGTTCACCAGGCTCAATCCTATTTTTTCAGAGGCTCCTGAGGCTGGCGTTGCCTGCTTTAAATCTCATGGCATGATTTCTTGTCTCTGAATCAGCAAGATTCTGGTTCTAAGGTTCCAAGTCATTTTGGTGATCTTGGTGGTGCTCAGTCCCCTCCCGCTCCAGAGTCATCTGTGAACCTCCTGGACACATTCCTGTCCTTTTTCCATCTCATTTGTCCCAGGAGCAACCACAGTAATCACCTGCAAGCCTTGAGCACTGACCACGGACTGCTAATCCATCTGAAATAGTCTATACATTTGTCACCACTATTTACAAAGTAGGAATTTGAATGATTCCGATTTTATAGATGAGAAAACCAGCAAGTCAAGAAATTTGCTGGCAATCTTACTGGTAAGTGGGAGAGCAAAGGCGCTTGCCTAGACATCCAAGCCTGCGCTCTTAACCACTCTTCCGAAGAGCATCCTTATACTGGTAGAAATGCCAGGTTTCCCAGGACGGCGTCCTCCCCGAGCCCTCTTCCACACACTGTCTTCTCTGGGGCCACCTTCCAGTTTCCATTCCTGCAGCCACCTGCCACTTGCAGTGAATGTACTCAATCCCTGATGCCTGGAGTTAATTATTTCAAAAAGACATTTGGAAGCTCAGCTCTGCTGTGTCTAATGTGTTCCCTTTTGCTAATTTAATAATTCTGTTTTTAAAATATGAGCGTGCTTTTTTAACTTGTTCACTGGACTGTTTGTCCTTTCATTACCCTCCAAATATTCCTCATGGTTCTTTTCTTTGAACGCACACTGACATGAGTCCTGTGGATTTCAGAGGTGAGACCTATGTTTTGTGGCTAGGGTGTTTGTTCACCAAGGGTCTAGCCTGGGCTGTCTATGTGCCCAGGCTCAGTAATCAGGTGGAACGATAGTCTAAAATCATGAAAAACCTAAAGTACTGGCTCATTTTTAAAAGAGGCAGCTTGGGTTCTTACTGGTATATTTGGTTTACCAAATGCCAAGAGTTGTTATTTCTGGGTGGTGGATTTTAAGGGAGTTTTTCATTTCTCCTTTATGTGCCCCTTATCTGTTTTACTTCCCGTTGCTTTTAATTTACAAAGGCATGTATAAGTTTAACAGGAATAAAGGTATTCTTATTAAAAATAATGTGCATCAGACCCTGAAGGAATCCGACCCTTCAGGTATAAACTGTCAAGGCAAGTCTGGCTTTTATGAATTTGTTAAATTAACTTTTATAACTCATTACATGAACTTCCAGCAACTTGTTAAAGTCACTCAGAGAAGCAGACCCCTCTGGAAATGAGCAGAGCTCTGTGCAAACACAGAAAACAAGACTCAGGCTAACAGTTACGTTCATGCAATTTATATGTATTTTTAAAAAATGGAACAGACCTCTAGTTTTAAAAATGTTTGCTAAATCTGACATACCACTTTTCTTTACACTTGGAATGACTTGACTTAAATTTGCAAATCGACTGTTGGTGGGATCTGTTTCTATATGTTTTTCATTCAACTAACCCATTGAGTTTTGCAGTGTTAGGCAGTGTTCCAGGCTCACAGTATTCAGGAGGGAATGGGGTCTCCGGGCTTCAGCAGAACAGTCATACCATTGGATCTCTGGGAGGGCACAGGGGAAGCCCAGAAGCAGTCCTTTCCCATGCCTGAGTAAACCAAGGAAGGCTTCACAGACGAGGTGATTGACACTTAGGAGTTTACCAGGAGGAGAAGTGGGGAAGACATTCTAGGCAAAGGAAAGAGGATGTGCAAAGTCACCTGGGGGGTATGATGGTAGGCAAGACTGGAATTGTGTTCCTGAAATAGCAAGTTGCTGGCTGTGACTACAATTTAGTGTATAAGGCATGTGCTTGCACATTGGCTGGGTGGTGAAGAGCTCTGAATGATGGGCTAAGAAGTTCACCTGGTTGGGATGGGGAGCTATTAAAAGGCCTTAAGCAGGGTAGTGGCATGATCATATCTGCCTTTTAGAATGGCTTCTCAATGGATGTCTATGTGAGGGACCTACATGAGAGACAGAAACCACATCAGTATTTGAACAGAGAAAATTTAATGTAAAGAATGAACTAGGTATATCTGTCCCTCTACCCATCCCTCTATCCATCCATCAGTCCATCTTATTTTTTAATGTTTTTCAAAGTAAATTGCAGGCGTCAGTGCAATCCCCTAAATACTTCAGCAGGTATGTCATTAACTAAAGTTCATTTTTTTCAGTTTTCTTTTAATGTAAACTTTACATGCAATGAAATGCAAAAATCCTAAGCATACAATGATGAATTTTGACAGATGCACACACTTGTGTAACCCAAATTGCTATCACACTATGAGACACTATCATCACCCTAGAAATCTCCCCATGCCCTTCCTCAGGGGATCCCTGCCTCTGTCCCCAAGAGACAACCACTGTTCCAACTTTTTTCTACCGTAAATTAGTTTAGTCAAGGTTTCTCAACCCCAGCGCTATTGAGATTTTGGTACAAATAATTCTCTCTTGTTGGAGGCTGTCCTGTGCTTTATTTAGCCTGGCCTAGAACTTCATATAAATGGAATAAACTTTTTCATTTGGCTCCTTCCCCTTAATACAGTGTTTATGAGATTTACCCATTTGTTTTGTGTAGTGGTGGTCCTTTTTTACTGCTGAGTAGTATTCCATTGCATGGTTATAAAACAGTTTCTTTATCTATTCTCCTGTTGATAGACACTCAGACCATTTCCAGTTTTTGGTTATTAGTTATTATGCATAAGGCTGCTATGAACATTCTTGTGAAGTATTTGTGTGTGCAGATATCTTCTCTTAGCTAAATAGCTAAGAGGAATTGTAGAGTCATTAGGGAGGTGTATAATTAGGTTTTTAAGCTACCACCATTCTCTTTTCCTAAATGGTTGAACCATTTTACATTCCCACAAACAAGTTATGAGAGTTCTAATAGGTCCATGCCCTTGCAAACATTTGGTCACTAGTCTTATAAATTTAAACTTTCTGGTGAAGGTTAACTTTTCATTGTGGTTTAAGTGTGCATTTTCTTAATGAATAAGATATGGAGCACTTGGACACATTAGCTGCTTGTATATCTCCTTTTATGAAGGCTCTCTTCAAATCTTGTGCTTATGTCATATTGGTTTGTCTGTCCTATTACTGAGTTGCAGCAGAGTTCCCAGTCTGTGTGAACAAAGGGACCTTGGGGGGCTGGCCTTGGGGGATGGAGGCAAGGGCTTGAGCTCTGAGGGCTCCCCGGCATCCTGTTGAAGCCCAGTGCATCCTGGGCCAGGGGAGGCTTTGTTCTGCTCCACCTCTGACTCCCCTTCCCCAGCCTCCTCTGCCCAACACCGTGAGCCTCCCTGGAGAACAGCAGGCTGTCTCCTGTGCCACCTTCATGTACCTCTGTTAGGAGCTGGGTTGTGTCCCCCCACCCGAAATTCATATGTTAAAGTCCTAACCCTCAGTACCTTAGAATGTGGCTGTCCTTAGAGAGAGAATCTTTAAAGAGTGATTAAGGTTAAAATGAAGTCCTTAGGGTGAACTCTAATCCAGTATGACTGGTGTCCTTACAAGAGGAGGAAACCTGGACACAGACAGAAGGAAGGCGAGGTGAGGACACAGGGAGAAGGTGGCCACCTACAAGACAAGGACAGAGGCCTCAGAAGAGACCAAACTTGGGGACACCTTGATCTTGGACTTCCAGCCTCCATAAATGTGAGAAAATAAAATCTGCTGTTGAAGCCACCCAGTCTGTGGAACTTTGTTAGGGCAGCGCTAGCAGACTAACACCGCCTCGCCTGAGAGCAGTGGGCCTCCCTCACCACCGCCCATCCTGTCACCCTCTCCGTGTGCGACCTCTGCCAACAAAACCAAGATTCTCCCCTTGAGGAAGTGGAGAGCCAGATAACGGTCCTTTTTATTTTACAATTAAGCCTTTGCTCCATCTCTTCCACTTTCCCCATCCTTTGAGCCAGACTCAGAGGCAGAGGGGATTCCTGGGTGGGGCATTTGTGTTGCCTCCACCCTCAGTGCCCCGAGCCTCGCAGCTGCACAGGTGGCTTCGTCTCAGGCAAGAGCCTCCGTTTTCCTGATAAACCGTCTCGCATCAGGGAAGTGGGATTAACAGTAGAGCCAACCTGGAAGGTGCTCGTGAGGCCTAAGGAGTCAGGCTGTGCAGTCTGGCTCACAGCACTCAACAGTTCTGGCTGGTCTGCTGCCGGCAGCAGCTCCCTGCACAGGCACAGCGGCTTTGTGGGGGGAGGGGGGGCCCTGCCTGCAGCCTCATTGCACAGGGAAGCCCGTGGTCGGAGGACCTGAGGGACTCACCCAAAGTCCTGAGCCTCCAAGTGGTAAAGCCGGGACTGAACTTCAAAGTTTGGAAAGTTTTTGGGGAAAAAAGTCTTTGACAAAAGTGTGCTATGTATCATTTGACCCCCTCCCCTTGCTCCCTAGAATACCAATCATGGGAAAGTTACACCTGCACGAATATTTGAGGTTTAACTCCACAAACAAAAGAAACCAAGCCAGAATCAGAAGAGATGCTGCCCCTGCAGCAAGACGAGAGATGCTGCGGGCTGGGAAAGGGCCCCAGGGGAGTAATGGACAGACTGGGACACGGGCAAACCAAGGCTGGTGGGCCCAGGCTGGTTGCACCCAGAGATGTGCATGTTTATTTATGCGTGCGATTTTTTTTTAAGCATAATTGCAAACATTTAAAAAATCAGGAATTTTCACCCCCCCACCCCCCCACCCCCACACACACTATGTACTGGGCTTCGGAAAGCACTGGCCTCTTTGTAGGACGTGAGCTCCCCAGTCCCGCAGTCCCCATCCTTGCTGTCCTTTACACTTGGCTCATTTCACTCATGGATGTTACCTACATGACCTTCAAAGCGACTGGGTTCGAGACCTCTGACTCTCCGGTTCAGGCTGCCTTTCTCAGAAAGGGCTTTTGATCTGGCAGTCATGGGTAAAGGCCAGGGGCCTGTGTATGTGGATGAGTACACTCACCACGTGTTCCTGATGTTTTAACATCTGGGGCCCTGCAGACCAAGGAGATACTGCCTCTCCCAAGGAAGCCAGTCCTAGAGGCAGTAAATGTTCTAGCCTGAGTGTGCATCTTTCCTGTGCCAACTAACACAAAGCCCATACCCCGACCACATCCTTCATCAGCTCTCATACTCTACGCCACTGTTCCCCTGACATAATCTCCCCAAGGCCAGGTAGCAGACAACTAGTGATGGTCCCCACACCCCAGAGCCCACTAGAATGCCTTAAATTAGCCAATCCTAAGCCTGCTCATCCTGTCTCACCGCCTCCTTCCAACAGAAGCCATAATAACGGCTCTTGCCCACGTTTCTCTCCTGCTCCCTCTGCCTCCTGACCCCCAGCGCTTCCCCATGCGGCTGTGCATGGCCTGGTGTGGCCTGGAGCCCCCTCTTGGACTCTAGGAGTAGCAAGCTATCTTTTCAGTGGCTATCATCTTAGTCTGTTGGCTTTACTATACCTGAATAATGAAATCTACATTTTAAAACAATGAGCAACACAGAGCGCACCTTTCTTTATGCCCATCATTCCACTAACCTCTAAATGCAACTTAGACTTTCCTTCAACTATCATCATAGGCAACAACAGTCTCACAGTATCTCACAGTATCGATGTCTCTGCTTCTTTAGACATCAGCTATTTGCATTCACACTACAGCTGTGGCAGATAATTTGAAATATTATTTTCATTCTTTACTACTTTGAAATTATGGTAGTTAAGAATCCTGTAGCAAGATGAAGAGCTCAACAGGAGGGCTTTGGGCAGCCTGATCTGGACCCTAAGCACCAGCTGGCCTCCAGTGCGTCCAGGAGAGGAGCGCAGGACCTCAGCCTAAACGAGGTGGGAGGCGATGGTCCTGGAAGGGGAGCCCAGAGGGCTGGAGGATGGGTCACAGCGTGTGACAGCAGGCCGCTGGTTTGTTGTGTCCTCCATTTCTGTGCTTCTGTGTCCCGGCAGCCCAGGGCACACGCCTCTTGTGACAGACAAGATATGCAAGGTAGTTGTAAGCAGATGCCCTAACACATAATTAAATAGCAAGAAGTCTTGTGGTAAATTATTCCCTTGCTGATTTTACAAAAAGGAAGTCTATTTTGTGCTAGATGTCTTTTAACACCTCTCTAGCAAGATTTTGTTAACTTTTTTTAACAAAGAGAGACCAGCCTCATTGCATCTGCATTGTGTAGGTATTTGTCATATTTATTTAGGTTTATGAATATTAATAAGGGGAAACCTAACTAAGGTGGAGTAGGGAAGCTAAAAGGGGGAGCCGTACCATACCATGTCAATTACAGATCCCCACAGAAGAGTCCTTAACAGGGAACAATCGTCAATCGCAGACCTCAACAGGGAAAGAAATGCATTCCATCTCCTACAAAATGCTACCCCTGCAACTCAGCCAATGAGAAACTGTCATCACCCTGAACTCTCGCTTTTCTTCAAAGGATTTCCATTCAAGTAAACCCCTCCCAAATTCTTCCTTCTTCTTTGTAAAATAACATTCTTACAATAAAGTCAAAGAAAATGTTTTTTCAAGTTGTCACATATCTCCAAAAAAGATTTCTAATATATTTGTCAGAAAAACCCTGCATATAAATGGACCTGCACAGTTCAAACCTGTGTTGTTCAAGGGTCAATTGCAGTTACCATTTATTAGACACTTGTCTAGTTCCAGGTACTAACCTTCCCTCCCCATCTCCTCTGGACCCTCAGGACTGCACTAGGAGGTGGGGACTGTTGTGACCCCTATGGACAGATGGGGAGCTGAGCCTGAGGCTGAGGGACCTGCTTGCTTATTCTGGCCAGATCGCATACAGGATCAAGGGCACAGACAGCAGTAAGAGGAGGAGCCCTGGGAGGGAGGCCATTGCCATGGCCCAGAACAGAGCCTGGAGTGTGCCTGGCTTGCTCCCTATTAGGATGTGATGGAGGAATGAATGTTCAGTGCATGTGGAAGTGTGCAAGAAATCACTAGAGTGGTGAAAGTAAAGCCCTGTGGGTTGGTTCAGCCCCTTCTCCAACTGCTCTGGCAAAGTAGTAGAGGATTTTTCCCTCATTGGCTGCTTGAGCCCCAAACTCTGGGCATGTCTTCAGGAGAGGTGCTGGGAAGTCTGGTTCATACACCACCCTACTGGCACCACTTAGGTGTGCTTTGAGGTGGGGATGGGTGCAAGAGTCCAAGGTCAGAATCTTGCCAGACTGGCTCACTTGCCTGAGGTCATGAGGGCCACAGAAGAACCAGGACTTGAACCTGCAGCTATTTCTAGAGCCCTGAATTTCATCCACCCTCGCTTCAGACTAGACACAGCCAGGGACCTCTGGGCAGCACAGTAATCATGGAAATTGTCACTTGTTTGTAGTCTCTTGCAGACAGCCTGCTGGGAGGGACCCACTCAGAGTCATCTCCTCCTGGCCTTTGTGACCCTCATGACGTCCTGGGGATGGGAGGTGAGGGGTCCGCTGTTCTTAGGCCAAATGGAAAAGGCACAAGGCCAGGAGCATGTTAGGCTGGCTTTCCTGTGAAGCTTTCCCATATAAATGACCTCATAGGCATTAAAAGCCCTGAAGTTGAGCCATTTTTGACATGGAAGCTTTTATCTACTCTATTATTAACGATGTTGCCTCTATTAGTTTCCTGTCTCTGAGACTTAAGGGGTCAATCTACCTGTTCTTTCCATCATCTGAAAGACATGGAATTGAAATGGCAACAAAGAACGAGTCAGTAGTTTGGTGCTGGAAATTCTAATATTTCATTGCTTATTTAGACAACATGAAGTTTAGGAGGGATAAAAAAGTCAAGTCCTGCCCCAAGGTCAAAAAATCAAACCAATGACCTAAGAACAGAAGAGATGTGTCTGAGGAAGATTTAGATGTTCAGTTCATCCTAGCTTAATGAGCATAGTTTAATGTGAGATTCCCAAACATGCTGATCAAATATAACAAATGCTTACTCTGCTCTAGTCAGCAGGCTCTGGAGAGGAGCGTCACTCTGGGATTGAAATTTTGAGCGGGACACAGGTACCTCAGAAATTATCCAGAGGGCAGTGATCAGGATGGAAACTGTGTTTCATGAGACGATACATGAATTGCGCAAATGAGCTGATTCCTTGAACCAGCAATTTCATTTCTAGGTCTCCTGCTGAATTAGTTTCCTACTGCTGCTGTAACAAATTACTATGAACTAGATCACTTAAAACAACAGATTGAGAGGTAGAGTAGGAAGCACCAGAAATCTGTCTCCCTACCTGGACAGCAATGGCACTGGCAGAATCTTTCTGATGTATTGAAGGCTTGCAACTTTTAGGGGAAGACTGAGCAAGTAAATGGCAGTTAATTTTGGTCACTTTCTGCTCTGAGTACCCGCTCCTCTATCCCCATTGTGGGCAACTGTGCCTGTATTCCTGGGACAGCTTGCATATAGCTCAAGGGCACCAGGGTGAGCAAAAAAGGACCCTCTTCTCCAAATGTCAGAGACCTGTGCTCTGATGGCTGATTATGCTTTTGCTCACAGAGGCGCGAAGAGGCAGGTGCCGATTGTGTGACCCTCCCCCTGTTGTTGCATAACACTAGCAAACTGAATTGAGCAGCAATTAGAAGGATTTATACACAATGACCAAGTGGGATTTATTCCTGGAATGCAAGGATGATTCAACATATATAGATTAATCACTGCATCATACCACATTAACATAACAAAGGGGATAAAGAAAGAAATATGATCTCAATTGCTGAAGAAGCATGACAAATTCCACATGTTTTTATGAAAAAAAAAAAGGCAACAAAACTTAACCACTAGGAATAGGAGGAAAATGCCTCAGCATAATAAAAGCCATATATGCAAAACTCTCACAGCAAACATACTCAATGGTAGAAAACTGAAAGCTTTTCCTCTAAGATCAGGAACAAGAAAAGGATGCCCACTTTCACAAATTCTATTCAACATAGTACTGGAAGTTCTAAACAGAGGTATTAGGCAAGAAAAAAAAGAGGGCATCTGAATTAGAACAGAAGAAATAAGATCTTATATGTAGAAAATTCAGAAGATTCCACACATATACACAAAAACTGTTAGAGCTAATAAATTCAGCAAAGTATCAGGATATAAAGCTAGCACACAAAAATTAGTTGCATTTCTATATGCTACCAAAGAACAATCTGAAAAGGAAATTATGAAAATTCCATTTATAATAGCATCAGAAAGAATACAATACTTAGGAATTAATCAAGTGAAAGACTTATACAATAAAAACTATAAAACATTGCTGGAAGAAATTAAAAGGAGACAAATAAATGGAAACACACCCCATGTTCAAGGATTGGAATACTTAATATTATTAAGTTGTCAGTACTACCCAAAGCGATCTGTATGGATTCAATGCAATTTCTATCAAAATCCCCCCTTTTTTTTTAAGAAATAGAAAATCCCATTCTAAAATTTATATGGAATTTCAGGGGGCCCCAAGTAGCCAAAACAATCCTGAAAAAGAAGAACAAAGCTGGAAGACTCACACTTCCTTATTTCAAAACTTATTACAGAGCTATAATAATCAAGATAGTGTGACGCTGGCAAAAAGACAGATATATAGACCAATGAAATAGAACAGAGAGCCCAGAAATAAATACTTATATATATGGTCAAGTGATTTTTGACAAGGATGCCCAAACTATTCAACAGATAGTGCTGGAAAAACTGAATATCCACAGGCAAAAGAATGAAAGTGGAACCTTACCTACCACCATATGCAAAAATTAACTCCAAATGGATCAAGGACCTAAATGTAAGACCTAAACTATAGAACTCATAGAAGAAAACAAAGGACAAAAATTTCATGACATTGAATTTGGCAATGATTTCTTAGATATGACACTAAAAGTACAGTCAACAAAAGAGAAAGGGTAAATTGGACTTAATGAAATGAAAAGTGTTGTGCATCAAAAAATAGTATCAACAGAATAAAAAAAGAAGCCACGTAATGGGAGAAAATACTTGCAAATCATATCTTATTACAGAGTTGAGTAGCTAGAATATATAAGGAACTTCTAGAACTCAGTAACAACAAAACCACCAGGCTCATGAAACTCAACAAAACAAACAACCTGGTTTAAACTCAACAACAAAACAACCTGGTTTAAAAATGAGCGAAGAATTTAAATAGCTCTTTCTCCAAAGATGATATAAACATAGCCAATAAGCACATGAAAAGATGCTCAAAAATCACTAATCATTATGGAAATACTAATCAGAACTACAATGAGTTACTGCCTCACATCCATTAGGAGAGCTACGACAAAGCAGAAAACAGAAAACAAGTGCTGGTAAGGATGCGGAGAAACTGGAACCCTTGCACACTGTTGGTGAGAATGTAAAATGCTATTGAAAGCAGTATAAAAGGTTCCTCAGCACATTTAGAATAGAATTACCATACGATCCAGCAAATCCACTTCTGGGTATATACCCAAAAGAACTGAAAGTAGGGTCTCAAAGGGATATTTTCACACCCATGTCCACAGCAGCATTATTCACAATATCCAAAACATAAAAGCAACCCAAATACCCACTGACGAATGAGTGGATAAGCAAAGTTTTCAGTTTTCATTTTTTTTAAACACAGCACAGCAAATGAAAATCTACAACTAACAAAGTCAGCAAAACTTCTCTTGGAAGGAGCTCCCTTTTCTGAACTGTTTAAAGCTTCTCTAGGCCTTTACACACTAGTTTTTGATCACTAAGAGCTCAGAATTTCTCATGCATGTTTATATCTCCAATGGCTGGAATAACCCCTGACAGATACTTAACCCACTTTTTAAGAATTCTACTGCAAATCAACTTTGATTTAGCCCGTTTTCAATAAACAGAAAAAGCAAAAACTAAAAACAGATTTGATTTCCTTCTGAAATCTGTTATGAAAACTCTTCTTAAATTTAAGCATCACAAGTTACTGTCACTGAGTTTTTTTCCACCCCCATGGGTAGCTTTATTACATTGGCAGCTGATTCAAATACATCCATAAATTGTCAGCTGGTTTTTCCAGTTGGGATCTGCTGCCTTGATGTTCTAAAACAGTTTTAACCTCTTCTTGGTGTCTCAGCTAAGAATGCCTACCTCAGTTCCACCTGGAAATCCACCACCATACCATGGAATATTGTTCAGCCTTAAAAAGGAAGGAAATTCTGGCACCTGCTACAAAATAGATGAACCTTGAGGACATTAGGCAAAGTGAAATAAGTCAGCCACAGAAAGACTAATACTGTATGATTCCACTATATGAGATCCTTAGAGTACTCAAAATCATAGAGACAAAGTAGAATATTGGTTGCCAGGGCTATGGGGGGAGGAGGGAACAAGGAGTTAGTGTTTGATAGGTAGACAGTTTCAGTTTTACATGATGAAACGTTTCAGAAATGGATGGTGTTGATGGCTGCACATCATTATGAATGTACTGAGCAGTACACTTCCAGATGGTTAAGACAGTAAACCTTCTGTTATATGTATTTTACTACAACAGGAAAATCCAAAAAACAAAACCACAAATTGATTATCTTACAGTTTTGGAGGTCAGAAGTCCAAAATGGGCTGGCAGGGCCACATTCCTCCTGGAGGCTCTAAGGGAGAATCCATCTCCGTGCTTTTTCCAGCTTCCAGAGGCCATCCATACTCTTTGGCTCATGGCCCCTTTTCCACAATGGCACCATTCCAGCCTCTGCTCCTGTCAGGCCTCGCCTGCTGCCCTCCCTCCGCTTCCTCTTCACATGGCCTGCTGTAACTGTGCGCAGCCTGCTCCCTCTTACAAAGAGCCATGTGATTATATTGGGCCCACCTCATAATCCAGGAGACTCCCCCATCTCAAGACCCTCACCTTAATAATCATGGTCCTTTTGCCATGGAAGGAAGCAATTCCCAGGCTCTGAGGCTTTGGCTGTGGGCATCTCTGGGAGGCTATTTTTCTGCCCCCCACAGTGGTCCACAGACAGACTCCCACAAACAGGTGAGGATATAGGTGCAAGCACTTCAGATATGGGAAACACAGTGATAGCTCATGTCAGACAACAGCATTCTGCTTAAACGACGATTCCGTTGTTGTAGAACACTACACAACCATAAAAAGAATGAGCTAGAAGACATGGGAGGGCGTCCATAGTGTGGTCTTGAACAAGAGAGACAAATTTCAGAAATTAAAATTCACTTGTTCAACAAATATTTTCAGTGTCTGCCATGTGCCAGGAGCTGGAACAGCAGTAAATTAAACAGGAGGGGTTTACATTCCCCTTCTGCATAAAAACTATATACAGAAATAAGTGTGTGCATGGAAAGAAATGTCTTATCTGGAAAGTAAACACTAATATGTTAACAGTAATTTAGGAGAGGAAAAGCAGGGAGTGAAAGTGGTGAAGATTTGACCTTTTTATTTGGATGTTTTCATATTGTTTTATCTTTTTCAACAAGCATTTATTATTTCTGCTAAAAAATTAGACTAAGGTACACTTATCAGGACAAGTTATGGGCTATGTTGAATCCCGTTTCATAATGATAAAACTGTACCATCTGCAAAACAGAAAGAAGGAAGGGAGAGAATGGAAAGAAATAGAAAGGAGAGAAGGAAGTGGGGGGAGAAAAAGAAAGAACAAGCTGATTCGTGTTGACTTGGAGAAGGCAAGGCTTGTGGGGCACTTCGCCAAGCCTCGGGGAGCAAAGTGTCCCTCCCTCCCCTGGCGGGAACTGGCAGCTCCTTCAGATACAAGTCTTTATATCCTCTCTTATGGCACCCAGCCCTGTGCCTGAACGCAAGGTGATCGGTGATGTACCATCAACAAGCCAAGCCACAAACGGGTGCGCCAGTGTGGTAGATGGCACCTACACAGGCCAGGCAGGTGTCACGACAGGGCTCACCTTTGACCCCATAAGGCAACAGGCACATCCACTGGGCTCAGTTCCACATGTCCCCTCATTTGTAGCCACTTCAGCTCAAAGTGTGGTCCTTCCCAGGCCCCCGGAACTGCCTAGTTTATCTGAAGCACAGGCTCTGCTGTTTGGGAAGTAGGGAGCGATTCCAGGTCACTTATTTCAAGCACGGTGGTGCCCAAGATGAACCTGCACTCGCTGCTTCTTTGCCTTGAACTGCAACCTCCAAGCTGCCTTCTGCCCTCTGTGTGTGTCTGGGGCCGAGGCTTTGAGGCTGTGAGGTGCAGGGAAAACAGGAGAGAGAGGCCTGGGGCCCAGAGACCCTCAACCCCGAGGTAATGAGGTGTCAAACTCAAAAAATGAAATCCCTCTGATAAATACTGTCTCAAAATCCCACACCTGGCAAACAGGCTGTCCGGGAACATGGCCCAAGAAAAGACAAAACAGGCTTGTCTTTTTATTTTATGCTTGGTTCTCACTGTTCTCAGAAAAAAAGACCAGACTTGGGCATCTGAAACATTCACATGTTTTACTCAGAAAACAAGGGATCTCTAATTTTTCTGGGGAACAGTGAGAGTTGTCACTTCTTTTTAGTGATCTGAAGCATAGATTGAAACAAGGAAAACATAATTTCAGTTTAGTCATTTCCTTTAACAGCTACTCATCCTTCCTGGACCTATAGTTAGACAAAATTGAAACTCCTCCCAAAGTGTAGCTTGATTCAACCTGCCAGGCCCTCCGTGACATGTCCCTGCCCCCTTACTGCTCCTTCCACCTTTCCTCCCAGGGAGTTCCTCCTCACAAACACCCTGGCAGGTTCCTGCCCCAGGCCCTTTGTACTTGCGATTCCCTCTGCCTCCCCCAGATGCCATGTTTCCCTCCCTCCTTCATGTTTCTGCTCCAATGGCACCTTCTCAGGGAGCTTCTCTGACCACACTCTTTAAAACTGCAACCCCATCCCATCCCAGGCACACACACCCCCACCCGCCATCCCTGCACTATTTTTCTCCATAGCACTTGTGACTTTCAAGTAGATCACTTCTTTGTTTACTGTCTACCCTGTTTTTAATGTAAGCCCAAAGGGGCAGTGATTTTTGTCCATTTGCTTACCACCGTAAACTCGGTCATGGAATAATTTATTGAATCTTAATAATTACACAGAAGTTTTCCCTTGTGTATTCCAAATCTTATAAATATGCTGATAATTCCACCCAGCTATTCCACATCTAGGAATTTATCCCTGGGAAGTAACCACAGATGTGTGCAAAGATACAGTTAGAAATGTTACAAAAGCAAAACACTGGAAATAATAAGAGCTGACATTTAATTAGCACTTACCATGTGCCAAACCCTGTTCTAAACATCTGAGGCATACGAACTCTTTAAACCTCATGACAGCCCATTCACCCATTTTTTCTTGTCTGGATTTTACAAACAAGGAAATAGGCAGAGGGGCTGAAGAGTATGAAACATAGTCAGGATTTGATGTGGTGTGTCTGACTCAAGAGCTCATATTCTTAACTACTCGATGGGTTAAATCATCTATGCACAAACCATACTGAGGCATTCAATGCAACCATTCAAAATGATGGTATTTTTTTGGTGAAGAGAGTGGGCATGAAACCCTCAAGTTATATACAAATTGTGTGGTTGTGTACATTGCTGGGAAGAAGGCAGCTCTATGAGATTCTAAAAAACATCCAGGAACCAGGGTTGCAGAATAATTCTACATAAATAAATTCATGTGAAGGTAATTTACACATAAGTTGTCAATGTTTTAGCACAGTCTTTAAAAAAAAGACTTTTTAGCATCCCTCCTGCCACATCAGCTTTTCTCTTCTTGCCCCCAAACCATGTTAACACCCAGAATGTCAGCATGGAAGAATCTTTAATGGCTTGGAAAGATCTTGGTGATATATAGTTAACTATAAACAGCAGGCTTCTAAGAAGAGTATACATCATGACCACATTTTCATAAAAACCTCATATGTACATATATGCATAGTAAAGGACTCAAATAAATAGATAATATGTTAACAGTTATCATTTCTAAGTAATGGAATTATGAGTATTTGAGAATTTCTTTGCTGGTCTTACTGTATTTATTTTTTTGCAAGAATATGAGTTACCTTTGCAATTAAGGAAAGTTTTTCTGTTTTGTTTTGTTTTTTTAAGAAAAAGGCAGCTTTTGGGAAGATAGTTGGGTGCTATTACATACCCTTTGATTCTGAGATTCTATTTCCATGAATCTGTTTTATAGAAATGTTTGCATGTGAGCCCAAATGTAAGTCCAGTGAAATTCACTGCAATGTTGTAGAGATTGGTAAAAGGCCCAAATCCTTCAGAGACGTTAAGTGGTTAAATATTTTACCTGCATCATAAAAACTATACAGCTGTTAAAAAGAAAAAAGAAACAAGGTAGATAGAGCTCTAACAAGTTATGTTGTTTAGGTGAAAAAGGAAGCTTACAGAACAGAATGTATAATGAGGTCCCACACACGTAAGGACTTGTATAGGAGTAGAAAGGCATCTGGAAGGAATCCACCTGTTTGTTGATGGTGGTTACCTCTGGGGTGGCACTGGGAGCTGGGTGCTGGGTGTGGGAGGTGATGGGGAAAGGGACTTTATATTTTGTTCTGGATGATTTGAGTCTTTTACAAGTTTGTATATGTATGAACACATTATTTATGTAGTCAACTAAAAAGTACAGAGTGAAAATATGAAAAAGTTTTAAAGTAGAAAAGCCTCCAAACTCCAAAATGCTGCCCTCATTGAGCTGGTCCAGGTTGCATTTTCAAGCTGACAGGAAGTCTTGGGAAAGGTCTTGGATCTTGGTGACAGCCAGGACTGGAAACAGGCTCCCCAACCAGCAAGAGGCAAATGGATATGTAAAGGTAATGCCTGGCAGCTGCTGGCCAGGCGGACCGCACACTCCGGGGAAGGGCAGCCAGGCCGCAGGGGCTTTGTGAAGCAGGATTACATTATTTCGGCCCAAACCTGTTTCCCCCGGGGGCTTTCCCATCAGGGCTATGAAGCCACAAACCCGCAGGTCATCTGGACTCCAACTTGCCCTCCCTCTCTGCTTTGCGGCCACCACATCCCCTTGGCTCCCTCTGCAGCCGTTCATGTCCCAGGCACCTTCATCTCTTACTCCGTTATTGCAGTGGCCTCCTCATGGGTCTTCCTGTCCCCAAAGGCCCTCCCTCCCTGACTCGTCTGTTCCTGCCCAGCAGCCAGAATGGTCTCTGACCTTTTAAAAAGGTAACATAGTGGGTCAGTTTCCTGCCTCCCCATTGCTTTTATAATAAAACCGTTGCTCTGCTCTCCAATCCCTCCTGTGACCTGGCCCTGGAGCAGCTCTACACTGCTTCTCACTTCTTCCTTCTCTTGCATTGCTGCGAGCCACCTACCCTGGCCTCCGTGTGTTTCCCTCCCTGGGGACTCTCACTTCCCCCAGGACCCGTCAGAAGCATGAGACACTCCTGGCTCCTGGCCCCAGTCTCTCTATCACATCAGCCTGTGTGTCTTCTTCGCGGCTCTGTATGTACCTGAAATCTTCATTTCTGTAGAGGAGCAGAAATGAGAAAACTAATTGTGATATTTTGAGTTTAATTCTTAGAGAAATTGCAGGCCCAGAGAGGAGCAGGGAAACATCCTGTCCAGACCCGGAGAACATCCAGGGGGCTCAGGTCCCACTAACCAAGAATGGTAATTCTTGACCCTGTGTCCTGCCCAGACCCATGGGAACATACACTTGGCTAAGGACTGACAACTGCAAAACCCCCAAAACTTTTTCCTTTTGGTGTTGCAGTCGCTCTTCACTGCCTCTGTAGGGAACTCTTCTATTAAATCTTGCTGTCCCCACTGTAGACTCCTGCTTTTCCCTGGCTTTCTCAACCTGATAACTCCTACTTGTTTATTCTCAGTCTCCCCTGCCAGCCAGCATTATTGGAGGGCTTACCATGTGCTGGGTGAAGCATTTTACATACAACTCATTTAGTGTTCCTCCAAACCCTACAAGGTAAGTGTGATTATGACCTCATTTTACAGATGAGGAAACTAAGGCACAGAGGTGAGCAACTTGCCAAGTCAGGCAGCCTTCAAGTAGCAAAGCTGGGATTTGAACCCAGGTGGTGTAAGCCCAGAGCCTGGGCCCTTCACTACTGAATGAGTTTGCCCCAAGCCACTACTGAGATAAAAACTGACACCTTATTTACTTTTTAAAGATTTGAATTGACTCAAGGATCAGCCAATGGACTTCATTAGTCACACTGGCCCAGAACCCATTGGACACCCCTCCCCCCAAGCTTTTACTGCCTGTGGTCATTTGAGGGACATGATTTGACCTGTTTTTACCAGGATCTACCATAGAACCAATTACGATAGGCCATAAATTTTGGGGTTCCACGGCTTGTGGGTGACTCTCAAAGGGCTGAGTCCATGAGCCCATTTCCCTTCTGTAATTCTCAGTGGCGTCCTGCTGCATAAAGGGGGCCAGCCTGAACACCTGTGGACGTGAGACCCTGGCAGCATCTCTGGTTGCAAAAAATAAGGGAACTCAACGCCTATTTGGGTTCTATTTTTATTAAAACCCCATTAAGTTGTTTCTATCAGAGCAATTAAGGTGTCGAGGCCTGATGTTCTGCAGGGCTGTGGAGGAGGCACTTTTTAAATGAGCGGCTGTTCACAGGCAGAGAACTTTCTTTTCAAAGGGACCCCCGGGGGTTGAAGTCTCCGGCTTGTTCTCAGCTCCAAGGTGGGTTTTCTTAGCAGATCATTTGGCAACATCCTCTGGAGCTGGTGTTGAGTTAACTGAGGCTGATGATAACATAATTTGCCTCCTACTTTTTTTTCTTTTTGCCTGATTTTTGTAACTTGAAACCAGTTTCAAGGCTTCCCGCCTGCAGCAGCAAATGTTAATTCTTTCCACACCTTTTATAAGTTGAAGTGCGGCTGCTGGCACAAGGAGGCCAAGTGCGAAATTTCACTTGGCAGAGCTGTAGAGATGCATTTCTGTCTCTGCTTTTGAACTTTGACATCAGCTATACCCACATCCCTGGGCCCTGTTTACACCACACATCTGCCTTTTAATACAGGGTGCATTCTGGAACTGGGCAGCTTGCAGTTCAACCATGCAATACAGAGCATTACTGGGTATGGACCTCTGTGCTTTGTGTTCTAGGTTTTTAGCAGGTCTGGGGTGGAGCCCAAAATTTGTACTTCTGATGAAGTCACAGGTGGTGCCAGTGCTGTTGGTCCAGGAGCCACACTTGGAGAACCACTGCTGTGGGATTTTCCCTACGTGTCACCCCTCCTGGAGAGTCTCCCAGACACTTGCACACACGCTGACTTGGTAAGTGCTCTTACCACAGGCGCTCAGATAATCTGCATGGCTTGGTCTGTCTGTATGTTTGTGATGCTCATCAGCTCCATGGATGGGGCTGGAGTCTGCTGTATTCACTGCAGCGTTGGACACCCTGGTCCCGGCTTCCTTCCCCCACCCCACCTTCTGTTACTCTCATCCTTGCCCTCCACCTTCTACCACCAGACCTTGCTTTCCTTCCTCACAACAGGCCAAACCACAGATATCACCCTTCCTGCCCCAGGACCTTGGCACTTGCTACACTCATGGCCTGGAATGTTCTTCCCTGATCCACATCATTCCTCAGAGAGGCCTTCCATAAACACACCGTTTAAAGACAGTCCCCCAGCTGTTCCCCTTCACAAGCTCTGTCACAGTCAAATCCAATCCCCTTTAGAATGTAAACTCCTTAAGGGCAGGGAGGGGTGAACTTCCACACCCCACCATGCACTGGTGCCAAGCACTGAGGCAGAGCAGTGCTTCATCGGAGGAGCAAGTGAGTGCAACTAGCTTCTGCTGTCATGAAATTCATGCTGGAGGAGGCTGGAAACCAGGCAGCCTTCCTCCGTGGGCTCTTCTTTCTGCAAACCTTCCTTCCGTCAGGCCACGCATCAGCCATCCAGCACTGTGTTTTGAGCAAGGGGGTGGGGTGGCACTGGAGAGAGGCACGGGAGTTTTTGGCACAGCCGAAGTTGCAGATCGGACACATATAATCAAATCCAGAGGGCTGCACTGTGTTCTGCCAACTGAGATACCCGGATTAAGCAGGCCATCAGCCCCAGGGGCCAAGATGCCATGCAAAATAACTTCTCAAAAATAGCAACTCGCAATCTCAGGAATGAGCATGAATTGTCAATGACAGGAATAGTGTTTTGAAACAGAAAGAAGAGTTCTATTTATATTGCTGATGGTGATTATGTGACATAAGCGTATCTCAGGCCAGTTTTCCCAAAGGAGACATGTAGGTGTTGCGGCATGGTGGGAAGTGGGCTGCCTATGACACCGGGCCTGGCTCTGCCACTCACTGGACAGTGGAGCAGCTAAGAAGCTTCTGGACCTGGGTTCCAGCCCTGAGCTCAGCACCTGCCACTGCGTCACTTTGAGGAGTTACTTAACCTCACTAAGCCTGTCTCTTTCTCAGGAAACCGAGGGGAAAGACTAATTTTGCTCTCAGAGAAGTTCTGAAGAGAAATGAGCTAATGCCTATAAAGCTGGTATCACCCCTGGCACAGAATAAGCACTCAAGAAATGACAGCTATTGTTAGCTATAACACTTAATTAAAAAAAAATTATTTACTGTGGTAAAAAAATAACGTGAAATTTACCATCTTAACCATTCTTAAGTGTACAGCTCAGCAGTGTTTAGGTACAGTCACACTGCAGTACAACAGATCTCTAGAACTTTTTCATTTTGCAAAACTGAAACTATCCCCTTGAAAAACAACTCTCCATTTCTCTTCCCTCCTTGATAACCACCATTCTATTTTCTGTTCCTAAGAGTTTGACTACTTTAGATACCTCATGTAAGTGGAAGCATGCAGTGTTTGTCTTTTTGTGACTGGCATTTCACTTAGCCTAATGTCTTCAAGGTTCATCCGCATTATAGCATGTGACAGATTTTCCTTAGTTACAGCTGAGTAATATTCCGTTGTAGGCATATACTGCATTTTGTTTATTTATTCACCCATTGATGTACACGAGGGTTGCTTCCATCTTCTGGCTCTTGTGAATAATGTTGCCATGAACATGGGTGGGCAAATACCTCTTTGAGGTCCTGCTTTCAATTCTTTTGGATATATACCCACAAGTAGGATTGTTGGATCATACGGTATTTGTTTTTAATTTTTTGAGAAACCTTTACACTGTTTCCATAGTGGCTGCACCATTTTACATTCCCACCAGCAGTGCACAAGAGTACTGATCTCTCTGCACCCTTGCCAACACTTGTAATTATCATTTTTTGATAGTAGCCATCCTGATGGGTGTGGGGTGATGATATATCATTGAGGCTTTGATTAGCATTTCCCTAACCATTGGCGATGCTGAGCATCTTTTCATGTGTTTGTTGCCCATCTGTATGTCATTGCTGGAGAAATGTCTATGCAGTCTTTTGCCCATTTTTTAAATCAATTTATTTGTTTGTTGTTGTTGTTGAGTTGTAGGAGTTCATTATATACCCGGTATCAGATACATGATTCGCACCTATTTTCTCCCATTCTGCAATTTGCTGTTTTACTTGGTTGTTTCCTTTGATGTGCAGAAGTTCTTACGCTTGATGTAGTCCCATCTGTTGACATTGTAAGGCTTTTGTTGCTTGTGCATTTGGTGTCAGAACCAAGAAATCATGACCAAATCCAGTGTTATGCAGCTTTTGCCCTATTTTTTTAGGAGTTCCATCGTCTTAGTGTTATGTTTAGGTTTTTCGTCTACCTTGAATTAATTTTTGTATATGGTGTTAAGGTTACTTCGTTCTTCAGTAGTGATACTTTTATCCTGAGGAATTCCTATTATCTCTTTGTGCCTGTTTTCTCTTTTTTTTAAAAAAAAAGGTAGATTAAGAACTTGTCAACTCATCAAAAGATACTACAAAGAAAATTTAAAAAGACAAACCACAAACTGGAAGATGTTTTGCAACACAGGTAACTGACAAAAGAAAAAGACCCAGAATGCTCCTACAGATCAGTAGGAAAAAGACAAATGGCCACGCAGAAAAATGGCCAAGACACGTAAGAAGGCATTTCACAGAAGAGGAAGCAAGAATGGCCACTGAACATACAAAAAAAAAAACCTCATTAGTGCTCAGAAAAATGCAAATCAGCATCACATTGAGGTTTCATTTTCTACCCATTAAATGGGCAAAAATTCAGAAATCTAATAATGAGGTCTCATACATAGCTGATGGGACAGTAAATTGGTGCATTTGGCACTATCTGGTGAAGTAGAGCACCCACAGACCCTACAAGCCTGCAAGTTCAAGCTTAGGTGAGACTCACCCCAGGGAAAGTCTTAAATAAATTACTCAGATGTGTGTAAGAATGCACACACAGACGATGTTTATATTAGAATAGAAGACTGGAAACAAACCAAATATTTAGTGGTAAGAGGATACTTACAGAAGTTGTGACATGTTCCCATAACACAACATCATTCAGCAGTTAAAAATGCATTGCAATAACATGGTTGAATGTTGAAACATAAAATTGAGTGAAAGAAGCAAAGTGCCACAGTCTCTTTACAAAGCTCAAAACCAAAGCAAAATAATCTATTCATTAGAGCAATAAAGCAAGGGAATAATAAACATAAAATCCAGGATAGTGGTTCCTCTAGGGGTGGGGGCAACAGGGGGATTAGGTAGAAGGAACACAGAGCATTGATCATGTTCTAGAACTGAACTGAGTGGAAGTGCCTGAGTGTTTATGATACTGTACCACTTCATAATCTAAAGATGTTACATATATTCTTTTACATGTAAACCTAACATGATGAAAATAATTTAACAGCCCATATTCCTTATGGGCCCCTTCAGCTCTAAGCTATTGTGTAGTGTCTACCAGTTTAGGGAGATCTGGTAGGATATACTCCTTTTCCCCATCATCTGCTTATTTGGGGAAGAATTTGGAAAGAGCAGGCATGTCATTGCCTTTGAGGCCCCCAAAACAAATGCTGGGCACAAAACCCAGAGTGGAGGCTGGAGGCTGGTGATGGGAGGTACAGAGAAAGATCCCCAGACAGGAGGAAAGAGCTCCAATGGGGGACCTGTGGCCGGCTCAACTCCCGACCACCCCCAGCACCTTCCTGCCCTCTGGCCCAAGTCAGACAAGGACTGAAGGGGCCATCAGACACACGTCTCCCATCCATTACATTTCCGGAAGGGAACAGGCCTGGAACCACTAAACAAAGGGATCGCACAGAGAATAATATCAAATAAAGACACCCCTACATCAGTTCTCTTTCTTGGCTTGCCAGAGTTAATGACCATCACCAGGGCCTGAAGACATAACTTCTTTCCTGGGAGATTTTGTTCTGGAAGGTGTGTCCCCCAGGGACCTTCCCACATTGTGTGGATGACATCAAAGGAGGTGGGTATGCTTGAGCTGTGATTAAACAAGGCAATATATTAATCTCCATTTAATGCCGCTAAACTCTGTTTGTTCAACAGATACAGATATATAACCCCGAGACACGTTTTTTCCTATGATTTCTTTTTTTTATTTGCAGTGGTAGAAAAGGCTTTTTAAATCACAAGGGTCTATGGAGATAACAGTCTTTCAAAGTGGAGTGAGGTTTTTCAATTTTTATTGATTTCTTTAAAAAATGTCCTCAAACTTGGAGAAGTTGATTTTCACTGCTGGCCACACATGATCATGATGTATCATGTTACATGGAGAGCCCTCCCTAAAAACTTTTGAAATGATCTAGAAATTCAGCCAGTAGAATCCTCTGAAATGTTGATCAAGGTCTGAGCTGGCTCAAAACCTAGGAAAAATTTTCCCGGATTGCTCAATTACTTGAAAAGAAGCACGTTCCTTAATATTTATCTAACTTTTAGATAAAGAAGGGAACATGAAATGCTAACTAGAAAATGACAGCATCTTTTGAAAAGCATTTGAAGTGCTTTGCTCCTGAGCCTAAGAGATACCCGAGTGCCAAGTCCTCTTTTCCCATTAAGATAAGGCCGCTCTCTGGGAACAACTGTTGTCGTCTCTCCACTTGGGCGATGCTGGCTTTTAATACTAGTTTGTGTCTAGTCTTTCTTCAAGCATGAAAATGCATCTTCACCACATTTCTCCTTCAATAAATCACACCATCCTTCTCTCTCTCACCTCTTTTGTTGCCCTTAAATCTGTACTCCTTAGCTACTCATTTGCTTCACTGCATCCAAAGAGAACTGTCCTCAGGGAAGAATTTTAGTTGCATGAAGAGAGCCAAGCAAATCACGTGGGGATCAAATAAACTTCTCTCTCCAGGTGATTCATTATCATAAAGATATAAAACTCTGGGATTAAAAAAAAAGCAAAAAACTGCCATAGGTGGGAGTTGTTTGCAAGGGTTAGCGGGTTCTGTGCTCTCGCCCTTTATGGAATCTGGAACACTAGCAGTTCCAAGGCACTATTTTCAGAGCTGTGCTGACACTTGTTAATAATGTTGGTGTACAAAGCCACACTCGTTTTAATCTCATTTAGACGCAAAGAAAATTAGCTAGTATGTGCCAGAAGGGAAAGGGGAGAAAATTATACTATTGCTATCAGAGGGCGAATGCTCAGTTTTAAGTAAAATCAGGGGCCTTTTTCCATCAGATGCCATTACTAGAGAAAAAGTGAAATTTGCAGGTGAAAAGCAAACACCGACCTTCCTTCTTCATGAGCTAACGAGCAGCCTGCTCCTGGCAAAGCCTGACAGGCCCCAAGTTGGCCCTAGCTAATCCCCTCAATGCAGCAAAACTTTTCCAACAAGCCAAGCTGCTGAAAGTAATGTAGGAGTCTGATATTGTTTTGCATTAAAAAATGACTGCCCCTTACAGGCAACGTAGGATTTTTGGATTGGATTCTGGTAAAGGAAAAGGACATTAGTGGGAAATCTGGCAAAATCTGAATAAAGCCTGTGGCTTAGGTAACAGTGTTTAGTAAATGTGCTACGACTATAGAAGATGTTAGGGAAAGCTGGGCGAAGGGTAGAGGGGAACTCTCTACACTCTCTTTACAACTGTTCTGTATCTAAAATTATTTCTAAATCAAAGTTTATTGAAATGATGCCCTTTTAGATGACTTAAGTCTGATCTCTGAAATGCCCGTATGCAAAGGGGGCCTCATTTCCACCTTCCTCTGGACCACAGAGGAGACAGCAGGACAGCATTCCCCTGAAGAATGTTTGTCCTAAGGGAGGGCTGCTGGGCAAGCAAGCTCTGTCTCCTTGCACCGGGTCTCCTTGGATTAGCTAGGCAGAAATGCAGCAGTCTCGCATAAGTGACAAAATGAGCTCACACCAAAGCCAGCCAGCCTGTCACCTGTGTGAATCAGTTGCTGTCACTAAGAGGGTAGTTACACAGTTTCTCAGGCTTACCCTTGATTCACTGTACATTTTATTCACTACTCCTCAAGGGTTGGAGATTTATTGCTCATTCAAAATGGTAACGTCAAGAGTTGGCAACAGAATTCCAAATTTTAGACACTTTTCTTTAGGTTTAGGGCATTTAATTGTTTTTTAAAATTTGTTTCTATGTGTATTCAGCATTAAAATTTTCAGTTTCCCCATACTAGGTGAGGATTGTTGAAATTAAGGTTCTCATAGTTCAGCATCTATCCTACATTTTGTTACTTCAAGTATAGATTTTGCTATTGAACACAAAGACATTTATTTAAAAAA
Organism: Phataginus tricuspis; assembly: GCA_029783875.1. Classification (NCBI taxonomy): domain Eukaryota; kingdom Metazoa; phylum Chordata; class Mammalia; order Pholidota; family Manidae; genus Phataginus; species Phataginus tricuspis. The sequence continues at coordinate 26,095,537 of JAQQAC010015468.1, forward strand.
ATACACATGCCTCTGCACAGTTGTTTTCTTTTGCCAAGATCAGTGTGAAATACTGTATTTTCACTCAAACACAACTGTTCCAAGCATAAAGATGAAAGCCCTTTTGGGGTTTCTTGAAGGATAGAGGAAGAGCAGAGAACAGATAAGCTTGCAGCGGGACTGACTTCTGTATCAACCTGAGTGAGTCACTCAATACTTCTGCATTCTGGTTTCACTACTTCACATATGTTCCAGAAACTTCTCAGGTCCAGTGGTGCTGAGAGAGTCATCAGAAGTTCTTAAGATGCTAAGAAATCTCTTAGGCAGAAGGTGAAATTTTTATTTGAAATAAGAAACAAATTCCTTCTACCATAGAAGCAGTAACAATTTAGTACCACATCACTGGTATAAAGATGGCCTTTTCAACCAATGGTGCTGGGATGGTGGACTGGTCATTTTCTCTGACAGGGGGAGGGTTTTGAGCAAAGAATGAACAAGATCTGATTAACTTCTGCACAAGCCCACTCTGGCTGCTACAGTGAGAAGAGTCTGAAGGTGGTGTGGAGGGTGAATGCAGGCAGGCAGTTGGGAGGCAACTGCAACCATGCAGTACAGGACTGGAGGTGGCGAAGAGGTGGTTAGATTCTGCAAACGACTTGCAGGTAAATCCAAAAGATATGGAGAGTAAGAGCAGGGCCAAGGAGGACACCTGGGTTTTTGTCTTGAGCAACAGGGAAGGATGGAGTTGTCAACAACAGAGATGAGGGAGTATAGGAGGAGCAGACTGAGAGCAAGATGAGGAGCTCAGTTTTAGCCATGTTAGGATAGATGCAGTAGAATGTCTAGCAGGTGGCTGGATGTAAGTCTGGAGTTGGAGGGAGTGGTCTGAGCATATTGAATTTGGGAGTCATTAGCATACAGACAGTATTTTAAGCTTAACACTGACGGAGATCCCCTAGGAAGTGAGACTGGCTAGAAGGGATCCAAGGATTGAGCCTGGAGCCACCCAAAGTTCAGAGGTCAGGGAGAGCAGGAGGAATGGACCCAGGAGACCAAGCCTGGCCCCACCCTCTGGCAGCTCAGATGTCCCAGCAGAACTCCCGAAGACAGTGAGGTTTTTTCTATATCATTAAAGTCAGAGTTACCTGGGAACAGGGTCTTTAAGGGGAAAGGGTAGACACTTCCCCTCTTGATTTTAAGAGCAATTTGGTATCTGAGTCAATTTGTTGACTCATTTTGAAAAATTCACCTCTGAGGAGACCAAATAATAATGCAAAAGACTGACTTGGAGAGGGTCTCATGGGACAGGGGTAGTAATCAACAGGCTTGAAGGCAAATCTGTACTTGGGTGTGGGTTTCAAAAGCTACTTGTAATAACTGTTCAAAATTTAAAACAATAAGTTCTGCACAGACATACCCACATAGTCCGGGTACATGGCCCTTGAACAATTTTTATTTTTTAATAAAGAAAAAAAATGGCAGCAGCCTTAGGACTGGCTTTAAATACAAAGCTATCTGTAAAAATAATGAATCTAAAAATCAAATAATATACTTTTCTTACTCTGACTGTGAACTCTCCCTGGGGTCTTGGCTATATATGTCCCTGCTGCGGCAGAATGGTTGGGACACAGCACAGTCCTACAGGGAATGTTCCTCAGATTTATAAGCACGACGCAAACAGAAGAGCAGTTGCTAAAACATGGACTTATTTAGGCATTCCTGTCAAATAGGGTCAAAGACAATAGTCTCTCATGGCTTTGCCTGCGCATCTGTAGCACTTGAGTTACAGAAATAGTACTTGTTCAGAATGTATTCATGTGCAAAGTGGATCATTTATTTAGCACTCAAATCAAATGATAAAAACATCAGTTACAACAGGCATTTAAAAAGCATTTCTGACATTCTAAGCTTGCATCAAGACAGCTCCACAACCTAGATTCCCAAATCCCTCTGTAAGTTCTAAAGACAAAGAATTTTCACTGGTTGTGGGAAGCTGGTGTGGAGACAACTGCCCTGTAAACAGTGGCTGACAGGGATGCTGTTTCTTCCTCGGCTTGAGGTTTCTTGCTTGGTCTGCAGGGGAAGAGTTCTGTGCTTGCTTAAACAGATTCTCAGTAAAGGGACTGAAACCCTCTATGTGATGTCACAAAATTTATTGAAGAGAGAAAACCATAATCAAGGTCTCATGCCCACTTACACGTGTCATTGCTAGCGTCTCAAAGCTCTTCCTACCAGCAACCTTAAAGTCTTGATTTCCATGTTGTAAGGGCTGGTTAACACCCTTTAATAACTACTTTGCAATTCCAAACAAATCCCTGACAGCTTTTCTAGGGAGGGAATGGAATAACTGTGCATGTGTTTCTAAAGATCGAAGAGACAAAAGCAGCTATTTAACCATTTCCCCCCTGGGTTGACAGGAGAGGTATGCGAAGTCCAGTTCATGAAGCCCTGATTACAGAAGAGGAAAGCAGCATCTTCATTTTTATAAAAGCCATGCCATTCATCTGCTCTTCCCTTTTCCTTCCTGATTCGTGGCCACTGTGTTTGGAAATGGGAGTAACTCCCCACAGGCAGGTGATATTTACGAGTAAGGCCAGGGTCCTGGACGTGCCGTCCTTTGGGCAACCATGAGGAAGATGAGGCAATTAAGCTCAAGAGAACATTTTGTGAACAGGCTAAGATGGCCCATTTGTACCTGCCCTTTAAAGGAGCTCGAGAAACTGGGCACTGGAGGCCAGCCAAACTCGCAGGCACAAGGAATCCCAGTCCCAACTCTGTTGTGATGTTTGTATTAATGATCTTTATTTGTGAAGGACTTTTGAGTTCTCCTTGGCTGTGGGTTCCTGGGTTAAGTAAGTCTGGGTTACAGGCCAGAAGAGTTGGACAGACTCATAGGGCCAGGCATATTGTCCAGTTTGTTCTCTCCCACCCAGATAGTAGCCTCCCAAGATGGCTGCAGGCAATAAACCATGAGGTGGGCAATGATTCTGGCCCTTTACAAGGTAAAACAGGCTCCTATCAAGGACACATAGAGGGATAAGACTACAAGGAGCAATTCTGTGTTCTGATCTTCAATCTTCCATGTCAGTGAATTTTCTCTTCTTGTAGTTCTGAACGAGGGTGGAAGCTGTGATCTGAGAAGCCTGCCCCTTCTCCCAACACTGAAAGTCATTCAGTCCTTTCTGCCCTATTTGAAATAAGCCCCTCTCCATCTCATCTAGCCTGGCAACCAGTGTTGAAGTGTCCTCATTGTAAGCATTCTGGGAGGAGTCCATGATGCGGCGAAAACGTCCAATAAATGTCTGAAGAAAAAGGGAGTGAGAGAGATCAGATCCATTTTTATCCTTGAACATTTAAATGGCACAAAGGCAGAGAATTTGGTCTCGGACATAGTAAGAAGGAATCTGAGGGTTCTCTTCTGCCCAAGTAAGTTATTCCACATTGCCAAGCCTTGACTTCCTTATCTGTGAAATGGGCTCTTATGAAAATCCAACAGGTTATTATCAATGAAGTAATACATGTAGAGTACCTAGCAAATGGCTCACAAGAGCAAGCTCCTTGAAAAGCATTACCCATCACTGTTATTAGTAACAAAGGCCAACATAATGTGCTGGGATCACATGCAGACAGGTTTCAACCAGAACGACTCCTGATTTAATTGAATTAGCTTCTGTTTTCTTCAGTCTGAAAGCAGGCTGGAGACACATATGATCTAGGGGTGTTGTTTTACCATAGGGTTCTCAGCCCAAGCCACAAGCCCTGCTTCAGTTTCTTCAACTGTTTCACAGTGATGTTTCTTATATATATGCAACTCTAATCTATAGCACTTCACAGCAGTGATGAAAAAAAACCCAAACATACAACTCACAAAAAAAGGGCAGTATTTCAACTTAAGAACATGTCCTGGCAACATTATCAGACAAACGGATTTTCCTCACTTAGTTAGCTTTCTGCTCAAAAGTTTCATGAGCTCAAATTATCTATAGTCTATGTATTGACTTCTTTTTCTGAATGGAGAGCAACAAAGTTTTTCTTTACTATCTGCATTAAAAACAGCACTAGTATTTGTTAGGGCAAACAACCCCTGAGCCTTATGGAGGGTATCTGCATGGTCCAGGGGGCAAGTGTGCATTGAGCCAACATTTCTCATAAAGTTAGAAATGAGGATGTAAAACAAGAGGAAGGAAGGATGGTTTCTTCTAATATTAACAGAATAAAAAATAATTACAAAAAGTTAAAATAAGATTATACTGTGAAGAATGATAAATATGTGTTAAACACTATTTGTTTTGTCCATGGAAAAGAGTAGCAATAGTTACTGTTTATTAAATGGCACTACATAATCTCACTACAACTTTGTAAGTTTGGCAATAGTATTATCTCCATTTTACAGATGAAGATTTATATTTTATTGATGCCTAGAGGGGTCAAGCAGCTTGACCAAGTCACACAAGTAGTATATGGCTGGGCCTGGTCTTAACCCCACAGTAAGGGAAGGGTACAAATAACCAAAAAACGCATGTATTTATGACAAGAAGCCTCAGACTGGTACTGGGGCTGGGCTGGGACTGTGAGTCTAAGTGCCTGTCACCTGTAGTCAACCATCACCCCTTTCTTATTTCCAGGACTTCCTGTTGGTCTTAACTCTTAGCAAGCAAACATGAAGTGCAGCGGACAAGCAAACATGAAGTGCAGCGGACAAGCAAACACAGTGCACCTGTAAAGCTGACTTGGAACAGTAATAAACTACTTGTGTAAATTATATACTTCCCTGGACAGGAGCTGGCTCCTAAGACATGTGCAATGCCATAGGTTTTCACATCACTTACTTACTTGCAGGAGAGACTGGGAAATATCTGTATTCTCTGGACTGTCAAAATGCAGGAGTTGTGAGCCAAACCCATAGAAATGTGGCCCCATTTTGTGGAGGTCCACCACATTGGCATCTGCACTGAACACAGTCCTCCAACCCTCTTGGTAAATCTTGGGAAGTTCCATAGAAAGGATCCGTCGCTTGTTGTCAAAAAGTCCTTTTGCCAGCCACAAGGGGAATTCAAGCTTTGAACCCTGCATCAGACAGGAATGTAGATTTTAAAAACAAATAACATAGTAAATGGGTGTGACCAAAGGGAAATAAATACACCTTGCCTGAGTGAATATCAATATTGCTTGTTCTCTTTGAGAGAGTGAGTGTCACATGCAGAAGATCTGGTTGTGACCTGAAGAAATGAATTATGTGGGTTGAAAGTTCTATGTCATGATGGAATGGAGAGAGAAAATGGATTTATACAACAAAAACATAGTAGAGAACAAAAATGTGGTATAAAGGGAAAGTTTTCTAACTAACATAAATAAACATTTTTCAGTTGTAGATGCTTCCAGTACTACAAAAGCGTTAAACTCTCACAGAGCAGAACTCCTGCAAAAGGTGGGAGAGGCTTTGAAGAGGAGCTTTTTGCAAACCTCACAGGACTGGGAGACAAATACTGAGTTCAAAGCTCCCAAAACACCCAGGATATGAGGCACCAAGATCTGAGAAAGAAGAGAGAGAAATAAGCCCAGTATTTGGCACCAGATATAAGAGCAATTAGGCATCAATTTAAAAAATCAAATGGAAATTCCAGAACTGAGAAATTCAATAACTGAACTTAAAAACTCAACAGATAAGTCAAATTTAACAGGTTTAACAGATTTGACATGAGGGATCATGAATTGGAAAGGTCAATAGAAAATATTCACATTAAAGCATAGAGAGAAAGTACAGGAAAGAGCATAAGAGACATATGGAATATAGTAAAAATAAATAAAGAATAAGTAAGTCTAACATGCATGTAATTTGAATCTTAGAAGGAGAGGAGGAATAGATGAAGGAAAAAGTAGCTGAAGAGACAATGGCCATAAATTTTCTAAAATTAAAAAGAGATATCAAAGCACAGACTCTAGGAATATTATGAATACTACATATGATACATATTAATAAAACCATAACTAGGCACATCTTAAATTGCTGAAACATGAAGACAGAAAATCTTAAAAGCAATTGCTGGTGAAGTAAGGAACACATTTCTTTAAAGAAGAAGCAGTGAGAGTTAAAGCCAACTTTTCAAGAGAAATCATAGAAGCCACAAAACAACAAAAATGAATGACATCTTTTAAAAAGTGCTGAAAAGATATACCAGTGAAAATATCCTTTAAAAGCAAGGTGAAATAAAAGCATTTTCAGACAGAAAGTGTGCAGAAAAGAGTTAACCTAGCAAGCCTGCAACTGCTCTCCTTAGAAAGGTCTGCTTGCAAGGCTGGTCCTTGGTTGGTGTCTTGGAACTTGGGATTTCAGGAAGGCTCCCACCATTCTCAGAACTGATAAGAGTTCCTCACAGTGCTTAAACTGTACAGTGTGGTTTATGCCAAACACCTGCTTTCCTTCGGAAAGTCTGGAAACTTGGTATGTGCTCTATAGAGAGTGCCCGTGTAACCAGCCCTCAATAAAACCTCAGGTACTGAGTCTCTGCTGACCTTCCCTGGTAGACAGTAATTCACACGTTACAATTCATTATGGGAGAAATTAAGTGCATCCTGTGAGACTTCACAGGGACAGGACTCTTGGAAGCTTGCATCTGGCTTCCTGTAAACTTCATCCCATGCACCCTTTCTCTTGGCTAACTTTACTCTGTATCCATTCATTGTATTAAAATTTAAACATAAGTTTGATTATATACTGAGTCCTCTTAGTGAATCATCAAATCTGGGGTTGATCTTGTGGACCCTTGGTACAGATAGCACTGTAGAATTTATCACCAGAAGACCCAGAGTAAGGAAATCCTGAAGTGAGAATGAAAATGATCCCAGAAATAAATACGGAAATGAAGGAAGAAAAACAAGAGTAATAGAAAGAGTAAATAAGGGTGTAAATATAACAATAACGATAATATAAATAATACTAATAATATTTTATAGGGTTTAAAATGAGTCAAATTAGAATACATGACAATAACACAAAATAAAAGAGGAAGAAATGGAATCAAAGTGTTCTCTGGTTCTAGCACTGTCTGTGAAGCGGTGAAAACAGCAATTCATATAATATTCTTATTAGTAAAAAATGTGTAATATTTAAGGTAGCCACGAAAATAACAGGAGAATAAACTAAATAAATGAACAAAAAGGATTATCATCAAATAGATTAATCTGAAAGAAGTGAAGAAAGGAAAGAAAAGGAGACAAAAACAGATGGGACACAAACAAAATAGTAGGGAGGCAAAAATAAACAAAAGTATATTAATAATTAAATTAAACGCAAACAGATTAAATACAGCAATTGAAAAATTGCTAAATGGAATAAAAACAAAACCCAACTACATGCTGCTTGAAAGAGGCATACCTTAAATGTAAAGACACAGTAAGGTTGAAAATAAAATGGAAAGAATGCCATGCAAGCATCAATAGAAAGAACATTACTAGAGATAATGGGGACATTTGGCAATAAAGAGTCATTATATCCACAAGAAAAATATAAATACCTGTCTAGACTGACTGAAGTAAAAGGAGAAAAAGGCACAGCTATAATCACAGTGGAACATTTTAATATTCTCTCTAGAGAAATGAGAAGTAGCAAACAAAAAATCGGTGAAGAATGTAAAAGATCTCAACAAACCAAATAGCAACTTTGACCTAATTTACAGATATAGATTATTTAAATACATCTTTTCAAGTGTACTAGAAGGGTTAAATTGATTGTATGCTGTGGCATGACGCAAGTCTTAACTTTAGAAAAATTGAAATCATTGAGTTCTCTGGCCACAGTGGAATTAAGCTGGAAATAAAAAACAAAAAAGAGAAACAGTAAAACCCCAAAATGCCTGAAATTAAGCACTAATCTTCTAAATAGCCCATGAGTCAAAGAAGAGTCACAATGGAAATTAGAAAATATTTTGAACTCACTGATAATGAAAATACAAGGAATCAAAACTTGTGGAATGCAATTAAAGCTGTGCTTAGAGGAAATGTACAGCTAAAAACACATAGAGGAGGGTCCCACAATCACAATGACCTAGGGCCCATCTCAAAATGCAAGAGTTGGGGGGGGACAACAGGAAATTAAGTCCAAAGAAAGTAGAAGGAAAGAATAAAGAACTTAATGACCTAGAAAATGGGTACAAGAGTGAAAACTGACAGAGCCATAAGTTAGTTATTTTAAAAGAACAATATAATTGATAGTCTTTTTTTTTTGCACAATAAAATTAATCAGGCTCTTTAATGGAATATTTTCAGATCTTAATTTGTTAAATACAAGATACTAGTATTTATGAACACACATCTTTTATGCTTTCCGGATAGTCAGTGTCCAGTGAGCAAAACCATGTACTCAGTGTGTTTCCCTCAGAGGGAAAATGCTGAGGCAGCACACAGATCAGCTCCGCTGGGCAGCTGCTCACATGCCCGGGGCGGCAGGGAGAGCCCGGAAGGCGGGGTTGGGTCCCAGCAGGTCCTGTCTGTATCTTCTTTAGAAATAGCCTTTCCCATGTATAATTATTCCACTATGTTGCTTTATATGACTTATATTTCATTTTTTTACTTATAATTTATTTTGGTATCACTAATCTACAATTACACGTGCAATATTATGGTGATTAAACTACCCCCTTCATCAGGTCCCCCCATCAACCCCATTACAGTCACTGTCCATCAGCGTAGTGAGATGCTATAGAATCACTACTTGTCTTCTCTGAGTTGTATAGCCCTTCCCATGCCTCCCCAACATTATGCCTGCTAATCGTAATGCCCGTTTTACCCTCTTATTCCTCCCGTCCCACCCATCTTTCCCAGTCCCTTTCCCTTTGGTAACTATTAGTCCGTTCTTGGGTTCTGTGAGTCTGCTGCTGTTTTGTTCCTTCAGTTTTTTTTTCTTTGTTCTTATACTCCACATATGAGTGAAATCATTTGATACTCGTCTTTTTCGGCTTGGCTTATTTCACTGAGCATAATACCCTCTAGCTCCATCCATGTTGTTGCAAATGGTAGGATTTGTTTTCTTCTTATGGCTGAATAATATTCCATTGTGTATATGTACCACTTCTTCTTTATCCATTCATCTACTGATGGACACGTAGGTTGCTTCCATTTCTTGGCTATTGTAAATAGTGCTGCAATAAACATAGGGGTGCATCTGTCTTTTTGAAACTGGGTTGCTGCATTCTTAGGGTAATTCCTAGGAGAGGGATTCCTGGGTCAAATGGTATTTCTATTTTGAGTTTTTTGAGGAACCTCCATACTGCTTTCCACAATGGTTGAACTAATTTGCATTCCCACCAGCAGTGTAGGAGAGTTCACTTTTCTCCACATCCTCGCCAACATTTGTTGTTGTTTGTGTTTGGATGTTGGCCATCCTCACTGGTTTGAGGTGATATCTCATAGTGGTTTTAATCTGCATTTCTCTGATGATTAGCGATGTGGAGCATCTTTCCATGTGCCTGTTGGCCATCTGAATTTCTTCTTTAGAGAAGTGTCTATTCATGTCCTCTGCCCATTTCTTAATTGGATTATTTGCTTTTTGTTTGTTAAGGTGCGTGAGTTCTTTATATATTTTGGATGTCAACCCCTTATCAGATACATCATTTATGAATATATTCTCCCATTCTGTAGGATGTCTTTTTGTTCTACTGATGGTGTCCTTTGCTGTACAGAAGGTTTTCAGCTTGATATAGTCCCACTTGTTCTTTTGCTTTTGTTTCCCTTGCCTGGGGAGATATGTTCATGAAGAAGTCGCTCATGTTTATGTCCAAGAGATTTTTGCCTATGTT
>JAQQAC010015468.1:26110944-26163028 GCA_029783875.1 Phataginus tricuspis
TATCTTCTTGTTGGACTGACCCCTTTATCATTATGTAATGTCCTTCTTTATCTCTTGCTACTTTCTTCGTTTTGAAGTCTATTTTGTCTGATACAAGTACTGCAACACCTGCTTTTTTCTCTTTGTTGTTTGCATGAAATATGTTTTTCCACCCCGTCACTTTCAGTCTGTGTATATTGGGTTTGAGGTGAGTCTCTTGTAAGCAGCATATAAATGGGTCTTGCTTTTTTATCCATTCTGTTATCCTGTGTCTTTTGATTGGTGCATTCAGTCCATTTACATTTAGGGTGATTATTGATAGATATGTACTTATTGTCATTGCTGGGTTTAGATTCATGGTTACCAAAGGTTCAAGGGTTGCTTCTTTACTATCTAAGAATCTAACTTAACTTTCTTGTTAAGTTATTGTGAACACCATCTGATGTTTCTTTATCTCTCCCTTCTTATTCTTCCTCCTCCATTCTTTATATACTAGGTGTTTTATTCTTTGCCTTTCATGCAACTAAGAGGGAGAAAAAAGCAGGAGTTGCAGTACTTGTATCAGACAAAATAGACTTCAAAACAAAGAAAGTCACAAGAGACAAAGAAGGACATTACATAATGATAAAGGGGTCAGTCCAACAAGAGGATATAACTATTATAAATATGTATCCACCCAACACAGCAGCACCTACATATAGGAAACAAATACTAACAGAATTAAAGGGGGAAATAGAATGCAATGCATTCATTTTAGGAAACTTCAACACACTACCCACTCCTAAGGACAGATCAACCAGACAGAAAATAAGTAAAGAGACAGAGGCACTGAACTACGTATTAGAACAGATGGACCTAATGGACATCTACAGAACACTTCATCCAAAAGCAACAGGATACATGTTCTCAAGAGCACATGGAACATTTTCAAGAATAGATCATATACTAGGCCACAAAAAGAGTCTCAGTAAATTCAAAATGATTGAAATTGTACCAACCAGATTCTCAGATCACAAAGGTATGAAACTAGTAATAAATTACACAAAGAAAACAAAAAAGCCCACAAACACATGGAGACTTAATAACATGCTCCTAAATAATCAATGGATCAATGGCCAAATAAAAACAGAGATCAAGCAATATGTGGAGACAAATGACAACAACAATTCAACACTGCAAAATCTGTGGGACACAGCAAAGGCTGGGTTAAGAGGGAAGTATATTGCAATACAGGCCTACATCAGGAAAGAAGAACAATCCCAAATGAACAGTCTAAACTCACAATTAATGAAACTAGAAAAGGAAGAACAAATGAGGCCCAAAGTCAGTAGAAGGAGGGATATAATAAAGATTAGAGCATAAATAAATAAAATCGAGAAGAATAAAACAATAGAGAGAATCAATGAAAGCAAGAGGTGGTTCTTTGAGAAAATAAACATAATAGATAAACCCCTAGCTAGACTTACCAAGAAAAAAAGAGAGTCTACACACATAAATAGAATCAGAAATGAGAAAGGCAAAATCACTACGGACAGCACAGAAATACAAAGATTATGAGAGAATACTATGAAAAATTATATGCTAACAAACTGGATAGCCTAGAAGAAATGGACAATTTTCTAGAAAAATACAACCTTCAAAGGCTGACACAGAAAGAAACAGAACATCTGAATAGACCAATTACCAGCAAGGAAATTGAATTGGTAATCAAAAAACTACCTAAGAACAATACTCCTGGTCCAGATGGTTTCACTGCTGAATTTTATCAAACATTTAGTGAAGACCTAATATCCATCCTCCTTAAAGTTTTCCAAAAAGTAGAAGAGGAGGGAATACTCCCAAACTCATTCTACGAGGCCAACATCACTAATACTAAAACCAGGCAAAGACACCACAAAAAAAGAAAATTACAGACCAATATCCCTGATGAACATAGATGCAAAAATACTCAACAAAATAATAGCAAACCAAATTCAAAAATACATCAAAAAGATCATCCATCATGATCAAGTGGGATTCATCTCAGGGATGCAAGGATGGTACAACATTCGAAAATCCATCAACATCATCCACTACATCAACAAAAAGAAGAACAAAAACCACATGATCATCTCCATAGATGCTGAAAAAGCATTCAACAAAATTTAACATCCATTCATGACAAAAACTCTCAACAAAATGGGTATAGAAGGCAAGTATCTCAACATAATAAAGGCCATATATGACAAACCCCAGCCAACATTATACTTAACAGTGAGAAGCTGAAAGCTTTTCCTTTAAGATCGGGAACAAGACAAGGATGCCCACTCTCCCCACTTTTATTCAACATAGTTCTGGAGGTCCTAGCCTTGGCAATCAGACAACACAAAGAAATAAAAGGCATCCAGATTGGTAAAGAAGAAGTCAAACTGTCCCTGTTTGCAGATGACATGATACTGTATATAAAAAACCCTAAAGAATCTACTCCAAAACTACTAGATCTAATATCGAATTCAGCAAAGTTGTGGGATACAAAATTAATACACAGCAATATGTTGCAGCCCTATACATGAACGATGAACTAGCAGAGAGAGAAATCAGGAAAACATTTCTGTTCACAATTGTATCAAAAATACCTAGGAATAAACCTAACCAAGGAAGTGAAAGACCTATACTCTGAAAACTACAAGACACTCATGAGAGAAATTAAAGAAGATACAAATAAATGTTAACACATCCTGTGCTCATGGATAGGAAGAATTAATATTGTCAAAATGGCCATCCTGCCTAAAGCAACCTACAGATTCAGTGTAATCCCTATCAAAATACCAACAGCATTCTTCAATGAACTAGAGCAAATCATTCTAAAATTCATATGGAACCACAAAGGAGTTCGAATAGCCAAAGCAATCCTGAGAAGGAAGAATAAAGTGGGGGTAATTATGCTCCCTGACTTCAAGGTCTACTACAAAGCCACCGTAATCAAGACAATTTGGTACTGGCAGAAGAACAGATCCATAGACCAATGGAACAGACTAGACAGCCCAGATATAACCCCAAGCATACATGGTCAATTAATATACGATAAAGAAGCCATGGATATACAATGGGGAAATGACAGCCTCTTCAACAGCTGGTGTTGGCAAACTTGGACAGCTACATGTAAGAGAATGAAACCGGATTATTGTCTAACCCCATATACAAAAGTAAACTAAAAAATGGATCAAAGACCTGAATGTAAGTCATGAAACCATAAAACTCTTAGGAAAAAAATAGGCAAAAATCTCTTGGACATAAACATGAGCAACTTCTTCATGAACATATCTCCCCAGGGAAGGGAAACAAAAGCAAAAATGAACAAGTGGGACTAAAAAGCTTCTGTACAGCAAAGGACACCATCAGTAGAACAAAAAGACATACTATAGTATGGGAGAATATATTCATAAATGACATATCTGATAAGGGGTTGACGTCCAAATTATATAAAGAGCTCACGCACCTCAACAAACAAAAAGCTAATAAGCCAATTAAAAAATGGGCAGAGGAGCTGAACAGACAATTCTCCAAAGAAGAAATTCAGATAGCCAACAGGCACATGGAAAGATGCTCCACATCGCTAATCATTAGAGAAATGCAAATTAAAACCACAATGAGATATCACCCCACACCAGTGAGGATGGCCAACATTCAAAAGACAAACAACAACAAATGTTGGCGAGGATGTGGAGAATGGGGAACCCTCCTACACTGCTGGTGAGAATGTAAATTCGTTCACCCATTGTGTAAAGCACTATGGAGGTTCCTCAAAAAACTCAAAATAGAAATACCATTTGACCCAGGAATTCCACTCCTAGGAATTTACCCTAAGAATGCAGCAGCCCAGTTTGAAAAAGACATGTGCACCCCTATGTTTATCACAGCACTATTTACAATAGCCAAGAAATGGAAGCAACCTAAGTGCCCATCAGTAGATGAATGGATAAAGAAGATGTGGTACATATACACAATGGAATACTATTCAGCAATAAGAAGAAAATAAATCCTACCATTTGCAACAACATGGATGGAACTAGAGGGTATTATGCTCAGTGAAATAAGCCAAACCGAACAAGACAAGTATCAAATGATTTCACTCATATGTGGAGTATAAGAATAAAGAAAAAAACTGAAGGAACAAAACAGCAGCAGACTCACAGAACCCAAGAACGGACTAACAGTTACCAAAGGGAAAGGGACTGGGGAGGATGGGTGGGAAGGGAGGGACAAGGGGAAAAAAGGGCATTACAATTAGCAGATGTAATGTTGCGGGGACACGGGGAGGGCTGTACAACTCAGAGAAGACAAGTAGTGATTCTACAGCATCTCACTACGCTGATGGACAGTGACTGTAATGGGGTTGGTGGGGGGGACCTGATGAAGGGGGTAGTTTAATCACCATAATATTGCACATGTAATTGTAGATTAATGATGCCAAAATAAATTATAAAAAAAAAGAAAGAAATAAGCCAGGCAGAGAAAGACAAGTATCAAATGATTTCACTCATCTGTGGAGTATAAGAACTAAGCAAAAACTGAAGGAACACAACAGCAGCAGACTCACAGAACCCAAGAATGGACTAATAGTTACCAAAGGGAAAGGGACTGGGGAGGATGAGTGAGAAGGGAGGGATAAGGGGGGAAAGGGGGCATTACAATTAGCACGTATAATGCAGGGGAGGACACAGGGAAGGCAGTATAACAGAGAAGACAAGTAGTGACTCTATAGCATCTTACTACGCAGATGGACAGTGAGTGTAATGGGGTATGTGGTGGGGACTTGATAATAGGGGGAGTCTAGTAACCATAATGTTGTTCATGTAATTGTACATTAATGATAGCAAAAAAACAAAAAACAAAAAAAACAAACACACCCGTAACTGCGGTCTAATTACCGGAAAAACATCAGACAAATCCCAACTGAGGAACATTCTATAAAATTCCTGACCAGCGCCCCACAAAACTGCCATGGTCATTAAAAACAAGAAAGGCTGATAAACTGTCACAGAGTAGAGAAGCCTAAAAAGACATGACTGCTAAATGCAATGTGGTATCCTGGGTGGGATCCTGGAACAGAAATAGGACATTAGAGAAAATGAAGGAAATATGAAAAAAGCATGGGCCGCACAGTCTGTTTACTAATGTATAAGAAAAGGAAATCCTTACCTACTTCAATGTGAAGTCAGTAAATTATATCTAAATTTAAAAAAATCAAGCAGATACGTTTAAGACTATCAGTTAGAAATATGGAGGTGAATCTTGAAGAAACTACTAAACACAGTGGACAGACCCTATGGAGCTGAAAAGAAAGAGGTGGGGGAAAGCAAGGCAGGGCCTGTTATTTTTGTTGTAAATCTTTTTGGTACCGTTTTGACTATTAAAAGTTTCTGTATGTATTACTTTAATAAAAATAAACTCAAGACAGACCAAAACACTCTTCCTAACAAACTTTAGGTGAGTAAATAAATAACCATTAAGACTCATGTTCTTGGGACAAACTTGTATTTGAAGTCATACAGCCCCAAGTTCAAATCCCAGCTCACCACTTACAGTGGGACCCTGACCAAGTGACGCTTGTTGCCTTGTAGGTAACCATACCTAACCGTAGGGTTGGTGAAGAATTATAGGAGTAATAGGAGGAAAAGTTTACACTCCCTACTCCAGCCGGCACTAAAGCCCTCATAAAACGGTTGCTGACCGTCATTATGTAGGAATGAATCTACCAATTTGCGGTTCCCAGACTTAGCGCAGGTGTTGTAGAATCCAAAGCTGTTGTTTTGTTTTAAGGTAAACGTGCTCACAACCCTGATCCTGAAGTATTCAGTAGGCGCCAGTCCTTACGCATTCAGCACACGGGGAGTGGGGACAGACTGCTGAATTCAGACAGTTTCATAAATGAAATCAGTGTTGGAAGGGGCCTGACGGCCTAGGACAGACCCATCTTCCGTCGGGGGGCGCAAGCCAGGCCCGGAGGCCACTGGGCGCGCTGGGACGGGGGAGCGGACTTGACGGCGCGCACGGCCGCGCCCCTCACCAGGACTACAAATACCAGGGGGCAGCGCGGCCTGCCGGGCGTCGCAGTCTTTCCAGGTGAGACTCCGCGCAGAAAGACTTACCTGAGGGATCGTGTTGTCAGTCTCTGTTCCCCGGCTCCGCTCCGGGAAGAAAACGCCGAGACGAGGCATGGGGATCTCTGTGCGTACCGGGAGCTTCTCGTGGGACAACAGAATGTCGTCCAACGAAAGAAAGTTCTCCTCAGGTCCCAGCGCCCCCGACTCCACCCGGAAATAAGCCTCTGACATGGCGGTGGCTCGAGCTTCTCTACTTCCACTTGTGCTATTTGGGGAGCCCGGGATGTAAAAGGAGGAGGTGGAGCTGGTCAGAACTGTGAGGACTGAGATATTGCTGCAGCCGCCAGACGGGCTTGAAATTCTTCCCGCGCCGAAGGCGGGGCCAGACAGGAGCAATCGATCCGTGCGAGTCTGCCCAGGCAGAAGCAATCGACAAAGTCTGCGGATTTGGTCCGCCGCGATCCTCGGCGGGTGAGCAGCGTGCAGGTCGACCAGAAGTTTTCTGACTGCCGAGCGTAGCCCAGGGTGGGAACCTTAAAAAGAAGCTGGAAATGCCCATTGAAGCTTCAGAATGCGTATGGAAGAAACTGTGTTTACGTGGTCCTTTAAATGTTTATATGAAATTAAAAACACTTTGCATCACGTTTGGGGGCTTAAAAATGGGCATCATTGTGCCCTCCACCCCGGGCCTGATCAAGTCAGATCTCTTTACTACAGTTTTGTCACTGTGCATCTCCGTTAATATTGGTACTTGGAAGAAACATTAAAACAAAATCTCCAGCACTAGCTCCAGATAGTTATTATGGACAATTGGTAGTATTTTGGAGGAGGTATGGGGTGGAGTGGGAGGAGGGGTGGAGCACTAACTAGACTAGGACGCCCACAAAGGGTCTGAGTCTACTTGATGGCCACCCAGCACACCTTGCCATCAAGTGGCAATCTTTTGTGGCTTTTAATTTAAATTCTTAAAAGAGGAAATTGATTGGCCCAGTTTATCTTTTTGAAACAGGCCACAGGTCAGAGGTTGCCACACACCCTATTGATTGGATGCCTATGTCAGGTGCCATCACTGGTCCAGTGGGATGGGTGGGTGCAGGGGAGGTATTATGGTTACGTAGTACCACACTTGGGGTACCTCTTCTGTCAGGGCTATGGTGGTGGCAGTGTTGAGAGATGCAGTGCAGAACTGATATAGAAAGGCATTTTCTGGGGCTACTAGAGCTATGAGCAAAGGGTTCATGGGAAGGGAGATGTGCATTAGTTATGTTTTTTACTTTCTGTATTTAATGATGCTTTGACATCTTGGAGCCTCAAGGCCTCTGGGGAGAAACTGTCCCTCCCCAGGTGAGCTAATTCCTAAAGTAACAAACAACCTGCCTTTAAATATACCATACCCAGATCAACCGACAAAGCCCATAACCCCAACCACTTCCTTTATCTAACTCACATATCAAGCCAGTTCTTCCCCCGCCCTAAATCACCCCAGAGTCAAATACTGGACAATGAGAGACCACCCTTAAAGCCCAGAGCCCACCAACGTTATTCAAACTATCCAGTCCTAAACTTGTTCAAACATTCCCACTGTCTTGCCTGTTCCTTCCCACAGAAACCGCAGTGAAGGATCTGGACCATGTTCTTGCCTTACTCCTGCCTCCTGACTGACCCTGGTACTTTCCCATGAGGACCTGTGTGGTGTGATGGGCTCCCTTGTTTTGGGAAATGTGAGCCGTCTGTCAATCGCACAGACCACTCTATGTGATCACTCAGTCACCTCTGTCAGTTAAATCCTGGGTGTAATTAAAACAAGAGGCAGTGGGGGACTTGGCCAAATTGTGGAAAGCCTTGAGTGCTGTTCTTAGGAGTATAGGCTATTTCATAGGAAATGGGGGGAAATGTGTACTTTTTTTTTTTTTTAGCAATTAATAACAATCTGAGCTTTAAGAAGAGAGTTCTGGTAGTGGGGTGAAGAAGGAAGAGATTAGATGCAGGGATGCCAGTCTGAAGGTGTTCAGTGGGCAGTCCCTGGCAACCACTGGATATAGGAAGTAAAGGATAGGGAGAGGTCAAAGGTGATTCAAAACTTTAACCTGGTTAACCAGGTGGGTGGAGATGTCATTAACATATACGGAGCATAGGAATGTGGGTAGTTTGAGGCAAAAGGTGTTTTCAGTTTGACCCTCATGGAATCTAGGAGCCACTAGGCAGGCAAGTCTGCAGCCCAGTTGGGAAACCAGCCTTGAACCTTTAGTTAGGCATCTATTTAGAGGTAGTTACATGAGAGTCTTTTTCTTTATATTTTAAATGTTCAGTTTGCTACACCATCCAATATGAAAGTAAACATAATTCATAGTCATAATTTATAATGGATATAGCATACTGGATATAGTTTGGAATAGAAATATAAATTAATTTGTCTAATTGAAGCCAATGCAGATTATTTACTGGCAAGGAGAGTAAGCTATTTTTTATGTTGAAACAGTAAAGATGGATGCTTACTGGTTCATCAGTGCCAAAGACAAGAATATTTTGAGTATTTGGTTCTAAACTCAAACACCACAGTTATTTTAGTACTAAAGTAACAGGGTGGTGTTTAAGATAGAATCGGATTACTTTGTTTTTCTTATTTAATGTCTTGTGCGTGTGAAACTAGTATTCACTGCTTGTATATTTTTCCTCTATTTAATCTGTCCTCTCCTTGAACCAAAGAGTAAGCCAGAAAAAGTGAAATTAAAGTTTGAGCTTATGATGCTAAACAATTGCATTAAGTCATTTGACAAAAGTGGCATGTCGTTTGTCCAGTGTAAATTTTAAGAGCCAGGAATGTTTCTTTTCTCTAAGAAAGCTTGTGTTCCTTAGTCCCCAGCCGATCCATCTAAGCAGAATTTCAGTATATTTATGATATTCAGAGTATGTTCAATATATTTACAACACACAGAATTGCAGTTTTCTGAAGGTGTCTGCCAGACGTCTGAAAAACAGAGTATTTGTTTCCAGGGTCATCATTCCAAAATTGTGGATTCATAGAGCTGTGTAGCACAGACTTTAGCTAAACAGCTTTATATCTGTTCTTTAGAATACCAGTGCTTTCTAAATTTCTTCCACTGAGTCCGGAGGCTGTGATACAGGTGATAGAAAGGCATATCTGGGGGTGGGGGTGGGAGGGCAGAAAAGAGAAAGAAATAAAAAGAATGTATTGGACTCCATCCTTCCAGTTGCTGCTTAGGCCAAAAGCTTGAGGGTTTTCCTTGATTCCCCTCCCTTTACACTCTATAAAGGACCCATTATCAAATGTTGGTTCCATCTTCCAGAATTAGACTATTTCTCAGCACTGTGCTCCAAGCCACCATAATCTCTTGCTTGGATTTTGCAGCGGCTTCCTATCTAATCTTGCTTCTGCCCATGACCTTGTTGTTCCTTGAAAACCCCAAGGACACTTATTCTTCAGGGCTTTGAATTGTCTGTTCCCACTCCCTGAATGCCTTTCTCTTGGGTTTCCACGTGAATGGTCCCTTTAAGGTCTTTACTCAAAAGTCACTTCAATGAGGCCTTCCAAGCCACCCTATCCAAAATGTTAACCCCCTCCTGTTGATACCTGATATCCCCCTCCCTCTTTCCCCTCAGCACTAATCACTCTCTAAGGTACTATATATTTTGCTGGCACCCCTGCTAGAACAAGGGTGGTGATTCTTTGCCTTGCTATATCCCCACTGCCTACTGCCTGTTGGGCACTCCATAAATACGTGTTGGATTAATTAGGGGTCCTTTATTTCCAGAAGTGATATTATTTTCCTTTGAAACATGAAGGAAAAGCAATGAGTCAATTTTAAGTAAATAATAAGTAGTACAGGTGGACTGCCGATATTATAGCAGTTACAGAAGGTAGCAGTGAAACCCTGAAAACAATGGACAAAATATTTGGCCAAGGTGCAGCCAAGGCCACACACGTTTCCATAGTCATGATCTGAATGATGCCATGATGACAGCTCATTGATTGGGCTCCCCTAATTTACATTTGTTGAAGTTTTGGTAGAACTACACTGAACTTTACCTTTACGCCGACTGTAAAAATGGAATGTGAAACAAAAAGAGCAAACAGGATTTAAAATGGCTTTGTCCCCTACATGCGAAACATTCACAGCAGCCATTTATATTTGATTGCTGTGTTAGGTATCTGACAGGGCCTGGGTAGAGTCCAGCTTCCATCATTTTAATTGGCTTTGTGACCTCTGGTGAAGCTTAGTTTCTGTATCATAACATGGGAATAATAGTAGTAGCTCACAGGATTGTGGCCGGAGTGGAGTGACTGAACTGGTATATGCAGAGCACTTAGCTCAGGGCCTCGCCTACAGTCAGGACTCATATGTCCTTCTTAAGATCATTATTCAGATGTGTTTGCTCACAGCTGTATCCTTGAACAATATGTAGTAAGCACTCAATGAACATTTGTTAAATAGCTATCAGTTTTCATTATTATCCCCATTGATCTAGGTTGGGCTACACTACACTCTAGTGCCCCACCCCCCACTCCCTTCCACCAACTTAGGTTTCTAAATGGACTTGAAGATGATAAATTATTATTATTCAACTTTTTCCTGCAAAATTTCAGACAGAATTTATCTCCTATGAGTTCAAAATATTAAAGGTTTAAAAAAAATTTTTAATTAGCATTACTATGTTTGAAATTTTATTATGTAAGGTTAATGGATTTAAATCACTGGAGTTCATTTTTACATAATATAAATGTTCTTTTGGTTTAGCTATTTCTTGAGCACTGCTCCAAAACGCCTTCAGTGATATCAAAATAAATTGATAGGCATGATGCGACCTTATGTGTGGGTAGTGCCGATTTTAGATTCTTCCCACAGTCTTCAGCAGTACCAGCAGAAATTATACACCCATCTTATGTATTCAGAGAGACTGTGTGTGTGTGTGTGTGTGTGTGTGTGTGTGTGTGACCCATATAACTTGAGGAAGAAGCAGCTATCACATCATTATAATAGAGGTATTTGCTTAATCCAACTTTTCTTTTTCTGTATTCCCAGCTTCAAAAAATACCCCTTCCTTTCATTCCTCTGTTTTCATCTTTTTCTGGTAATTTATTATATGATTTAATCCATAATCTCATAGCTAGAATTTCCTCTCAGTCTAAAGGGGGCGGAGTGGTAAGTAAATTTATCAGTTTGAGGAGAATATGGGGGCAGCTGTTGTTTTTTCATCAAGATGTTCATCAGGATGCCTGTTAGATGCCCTGGGGCTGCAGACGTGGACAAGAATATGGTGTTTAGGAGGCTGGTGCCCAGTGGAGGAAATAGGAACAGGAGGTGATAAAAGCTAAGATAGAGCCATATCTAAAATGTCATGGATGCTCAGAAGGACTTGGGAATTCTGACCTGGACAGAGGAAGAGGCACCAGCGTGGGGCCTCTTAGTGTGAACAGGAGGCCTGCAAATGTGAGACAGGGTCTTTCCCGACCCAAGGATAATCTTCAGGCAAAGATGTGGGATTGTGACAATTCAGGACAAAACTTCTTTCCTTTCAAATCTGCTCCTCTTTTTGCCTTGCATATACCACTTAGTGGCTCCACCGTCCACCCAACTCCCTGTATCTTTATGTGGCCAATAACAGGAAAACCCAATCCAAGCTGGCTTAAGTGACAAGGGGATTTCTAGATGGCATACCTGGAGAGTCCAGGACGTCATGGTCCGTTCTTCCAGCAGCCCACACATGTCGCTGGGGATCTGCCCTTGCTTTGTTCTACACATGGTCTGCTTCAGTCTATGGCTTATTCCGCTGGGTCACAAGAAACATGTTTATCAAGTCTACAAGCTTCCTTGTTCTTGTCCACTGGGGCAGATCATTTGGTTCCAGTATTCCAGTAGAAAATTCTGACATTTGTCCTCACTGCCTGGTTTAGATCACATGCTTGCTCCTGAATCCAAACCAAAAGCTATAGCCAGAGAGGTGGAATGTGCTAGTCAGTGTAAGTCAGTCAAGGCCCACCTTTAAAGCTGGCATAAAAGTTACCTTCCCCAAAGCACATGGGCTGCCCAACCGGGAAGATTGGTGGGGGGCAATTCCTGAGACACAGTTTGGGTGCTTTTAGGAAGGGGGAGGCTGGGTAGAAAATAATGTCCAGCACCATCACTACGCAACTCAGGAACCTGGGAAGAATTCAGTATTGCTTCCTCCTCTCTCCCCTCCCCATATCCCACCAGGCGGTACATTCTGCTGATGCTCCCTTCTTAGCATCCTTCTGTGCGTCCAGTTGCCTTTGTTCAAACCTTCATCATTTCTTACCCATACTCCTAAAGTGCCTCTGACTGGTGTTTCCCTGCCTTTCCTCTCTACTTGCTCCAACATTTGTTCATATTTCCCTCAGAGTGATGTTCAGACCCAAAAGATTTGATTCTGTTATTGCCCTGCTTATAACCCTGCTTTATTTACAGAATAAATTCTAAACTTATTGGTAAGTCATATGCATCTTCTAAGATCTGTGAATTAGTTTGCTAGGGCCACCATAGCAACATACCACATGCTGGATGGTTTAACAGAAAGTCTCTCATAGTTCTGGATACTGAAAGTCCAAGATCAAGGTAGCAGGGCTGGTTTCTCCTAAGGTCTCTCCTTAGCTTGCAGACGGCCACCTTCTTGCTGTGTCCCTACATGTCCTTTCCTCTGAATGCACATCCCTGGTGTCTCTTCTTATAAGGACACCAGTCATATTGGAATATGACCTCATTTAACTTTAATTACCTTCTCATGGGCCCTAGCTTCAAATACAGTTACATTAGGTGTTAAGCCTTCAAAATATGAATTTGAGGAGGGACGCAATCCAGGCCACACAATTTTATTTTCATCTTCATCCTCTGACACACTTCATCATTGTTTCCCTAAAATATGGTTTCCCAAGAGCAAAGATTAGCTAGAGATGTCTGCTGGACACAACCACACACATCACCCTTCCTATTTCTTGCCTCAAATCTGCTCAATCTGCATATTCTGTCTCTTTGTGTATATTTCATATGTATACATGAAACCCACAAAAAAAACAGAGGAAAACAATAGAGTGTCACTGGAAGACCAGAAGGATATAGTAGTTCCTGTAAGATAGAAAACAGACAGGATCAGATTGATAGAAAAACCAGAGCAAAGAAAAATACATCTTAGACCTCGATAGGCAAAAACTACTACTAAAGAAACTGGAGCAGTTCAGGGATATTCTTGGCTCCGTCAACAGGTACCTGGAGCAGAAGGAGGTGCTGGGCAAGAGATGGAAGAACTCAATTCAGGAGAGTCAGGTCAAGGCTTGCTTCCACAGCATAGAGTAAAATGGGGAGGATGTCAGAAAGATTAGCATGGTCCCTGCACAGGGATGATGTGAATTTGTGAAGCATCCCATATTTTTCACAGTATCACCCTACAGATTACATGCTAATCACAAAGAAGAAAATTACTTTAACAGTGGAGAGACCTGGAGGTCACTATCATATGAAAGTGGTCAAATGTACCACACTAGTGGTAGGACAGCCTGATATGAGGTGTCTGTAGATATCATGCAACATAATGTGTGTCAAATCACCTGGAAGTGTTCTTGACAAAATATTTAACCTGAACCAATCAAGCCACTAGACTTGACTTTACAGGGAAAATGGGAGTGAGTGAGGGAGGAACTTGAGGAAAAGTTCAACAAGAAGAAACAAGTAGACAGAATCAGAATGTGGAGGCTTCTATAAGGATATTAATAAAATATTGTCTCAGGGAATCTCATGCATGACTAGAAGACATAAGTTTATGACCTCAGAAAACTTAAGATGGTGCTTCATAACCCTCTCAGGTACACAAAAAGCTCTCTGAGAATCTAGCTCCTCTCAGCTAGACAGTAGTGCTTCTAATACTCCTAAAGATGTGGTCCAACAGCCAACAGCAATCTCACAAGGAGCCCAAGATAGAGAAAGGCATATCTCAAAGAGCCTGACCCCGATGTCATAATGAGATGGAACTGGAGGAGTTATGGGAATGGGTGTGTGTATTTTGCATGTGAGAGAAAGGCAAATAATTTGTGGCCAGAGGGCAGACCATGATAGTTTTTAAAACATAACTTCAAATGCTCTGTGACTGGTTCAACAAATACAGCATGATAAAAATGATGCTATGTGACTTCTGAAGCTAAGTTATAAAAGGCAATGCAGTTTCTGTCCTGTTCACCAAGGATCCATGAGCCATTATATAAGAAAACTGACTACTCCAAGGTCACATGGACATGCTCTGGTGGGAAGTTCCAGCTGAGTCCAGCCTTCCAGCCCTTCCAACCAAGGTGCCAGACAAGACAGCAAATCCATCTTGGACCCTTCAGACAGTCCATCTGCCAATGAATACCACCAAGTGGCTTTTGCCAATGTCATGTGAAACAGATGAATCTCTTGACTGAGCCCTGCCTGATACTGTGATCTACAAAATTGTGAGACAAGTACTTGTTTTAGGCCACTAAAATTTTAGAGTATTTTAACATTTTTTTATATATAGACAACCGGAATAGAATTTGGCTCTTCGAAGTCAATGTTGTGGTGGTGGGGGGTGCCAGTGAGGGAAGATGGTAGGTCTGTTTACAGGGCTATAGTAATCAAATGCAGTAAGTCAGCCTTGATTGGCTCCTGGTTCAAAAAACTTTGGAGACAACTGGGGAGACTTGAACACAACTATTAGATAATGTTTTTAGGAAATTATTGCTAATTTTTCTAGACACAATCATTTTATGTAGAAAAACATCTTAATTTCTAGGAGATATTCCTGAACTAATTACAGATCAAGTGTCATGATTGCAACTTACTTTACATTGGATCAGCAAAACCATCACACACACACATACACACACACCCCTTATGTAGCAAAAGGTTAACAATTGCTTGAATCTAGGTACTAGGTGTACAATTCTTCATTATATAATTCTTTTAACTTTTCTCAATGTGAAAATTTTGTAATAAAAAGGTGAGAAAAAGATTCAGGGAAAATTAAAATATTCCCAATTTCATTGGTCATCAAGGAAATTCAATATAAAACCAAGATGTAAGACCCACTAGAGGGGCTAAAAAGAAAGGGACAGAGTGTTTATGAGACTGTAAACAAGTGGTACTCCCTCATCAATCACTGGTACAGTGCAAATGGTACAACTACTTTGGAAAACTGTTGGCAATATAAAACATCTTGATTTTAGCCCTTTGAGACCCATTTCAGACTCTGACCCCCACAACTAAAAAATAATACATTTGCATAGTTTTAAGCCACCAAGCTTATAGTAATTTGTTACAGCTATAATAGGAAAGGAATGAAAGTAGCAATGACATGATTAGAAAAAATGTTAATGCACAACCACATTCAGTTTTTATTATGAAATCTTTCAGGCACACCAGAAAGTTATAAATATCTGATTTCCTATTTATTCTAATATTTACTTATTCTCACACAACAAAGAAAGAGTAAGCAATTTAAATGCAAATCTGATCTTTTTCTCCCTAAAACCATTAATGGTTCCTACAGCCTGCAGGAGAGAGCCTAAAACTTTGCTTCTGACTGGTCTCCTGCTCGTAGCTTTGGCTTAATTCTCTGCCTGTCCCTTTAGCAATGCTGAATTTCTAGTATTCTTATTCCTTAAGTTCATTCATGCCTCTGTGTTTGCCCATGCTATTCCCTATGCTTGGATAACTTTTCCTCCTCTCTTCACCTGGCTAGTCTTTTATTCCTCCTTTAATTTTCAGCTCAGAGGTTCTCTCCTTCACAAAGTCTTCTCACCTTTAGATTCAGCTTAGTTCCTTTTTTATTTGTACTATAGAGATGGTATCCACTTGAAACAGTTATACTCATTCTTACTGTATTATAGTGAAAGTGTTTAGACTCCCCGGCTAGACCACAAGCTCCTTGAAGACAGTAGCTTTCTTCTTGGCATATATCAGTGTTTGGTGAGTCTTGGCTAAAGTGCCTCAACTAAAGCTCCTTGAATATACATGAAAGAGTTGTGTAATGAGCGCTACATTTAAAAAAATACATCCTGGAGAACTGGATTAAATAAAAAATAGTAATATCTCACTTTGATATCTGAAGGATCACATAATGCTCTTCTATTTTTGGAAAGTCACTTTCTAGTTTTATAAATTTCATTTCATTTTAAGCAATGTTGAAACTCATCTTAAATGTCAGCAACTATAATCACAATGAGATATCACCTCACACCAGTGAGGATGGCCAACATCCAAAACACAAACAACAACAAATGTTGGCGAGGATGTGGAGAAAAGGGAACCCTCCTACACTGCTGGTGGGAATGCAAATTAGTTCAACCATTGTGGAAAGAAGTATGGAGGTTCCTCAAAAAACTAAACATAGAAATACCATTTGACCCAGGAATCCCACTCCTAGGAATTTACCCTAAGAATGCAGCAACCCAGTTTCAAAAAGACAGATGCACCCCTATGTTTATTGCAGCACTATTTACAATAGCCAAGAAATGGAAGCAACCTAAGTGTCCATCAATAGATGAATGGATAAAGAAGATGTGGTACATATACACAACGGAATATTATTCAGCCATAAGAAGGAAACAAATCCTACCATTTGCAACAACATGGATGGAGCTAGAGGGTATTATGCTCAGTGAAATAAGCCAGGCGGAGAAAGACAAGTATCAGATGATTTCACTCATATGTGGAGTATAAGAACAAAGAAAATAACTGAGGGAACAAAACAGCCGCAGACTCACAGAACCCAAGAACGGACTAACAGTTACCAAAGGGAAAGGGACCGGGGAAGATGGGTGGGAAGGGAGGGACAAGGGGGAAAAAGGGGCATTACGATTAGCAGACATAATGTTGTGGGGGCACGGGGAGGGCTGTACAACTCAGAGAAGACAAGTAGTGATTCTATAGCACCTCACTATGCTGATGGACAGTGACTGTAATGGGGTTGGTGGGGGGGACCTGATGAAGGGGGTAGTTTAATCACCATAATATTGCACATGTAATTGTAGATTAATGATACTAAAATAAATTATAAAAAAAGTCAGCAACTATAACCAAAAAAAATTGTTTTTTTCACCTATTGGGCAACGATTTAAAAAATTTGAGAAGACACTGTTGTATAGGACTATAAATTGGTTTCATCTCTTTGGAAGGCAATTCAGCCACTATTAAAATACAAACTAAACATACTTTTTGATGCAGCCATTTTATTTCTAGGATATTTTTCTACAATATTCTACACATGTACAAGATATGTACAAGGACATTCACTGAAGCATCTAAAAGATTAGAATCAACTAAAGACGCATCAATAGAGCACTGGTAAAATTAATTAAGGCAATTTTACAATTGAACACTGAAAAACCATTAAATAGAATGAGGTAGATTCATTACTGATCTGATGTGATATCCAAATTATATTATTTCAATTTTTAAGTGTTGATGATTTTACTGATAAAGATAATGATAATTGAAAAAGACAGTTGATAAAGAATGCAAGCCAAAAACATATTTCTGAAAATATCGACTTTAAATTTTATTTATTCAGTACTAATTTTTGGTGATAGACTAAGTAACATTAGTGACACAAGCCAAATGATGCAGGAATCAAATTCAATGTGCATAATGCTCTTGACGGCATCAAAGGATTAAGACATTCTTTAAAGAAAACCAGTGATTATATTTATCAAATACCTGTCATTGATGCTAAGCGAATTGTGGAATTTTTTTATTTTGACACCAAATTGTCCACCATTAAAAAAAATAAAGGAGGAAGAATACCTTCAACTGGAAACCTCATGATCAGAAAGTTGCATTCTTAAATGAGAAAAAAAACCCACTTAAATAAGAAAAAGAAATAAAAGACATACAACTCAGAAAGGAAGAAACAAAACTATCCTTATTTGCAGAAAAACAGTGACAACACCAAATGCTAGAAAGAATGCAAAGAAACAAAATTGCTGATGGGAATGTAAAATGGTTTTTAAAATGTTTGTCAATGTCTTATAAAATTAAATGTATAACTACCATATGACACAGTGATTGTACTCTTGGGCATTTATCTAAGAGAAACGAAAACTTACGTTGATTCAAAAACATGCACATGATTGTTCACAGCAGCTTTATTCATAATAGCCCCAAACTGGAAGCAACCCAGATTCCCTTTAGTGGTTAATGGCTTAACAAACTGTGGTACCATGGAGTTCATCCATACCATGGAATTCTGCTCAGCAATAAAAAGGAATGAACTACTGATATATGCAATGCCTTAGATGAATCTCCAGGAAATTATGCTTAGAGAAAACCAGATTACAGACAGGGTGTTTCCACATATAGCAGTTTTGACAAGACAGAAGTTTAGAAATGGAGAATAGTGGTTATCTGGGGTTCAGGATGGGGGAGGGGATAGGAGGGAGTTAGGGGATGGTTGTAAAGGTCGACATGAGAGATCTGTGGTGGCACTGTTCTGTATCTTGACTGTGGAGGTAGATATACAAACTTACTTATCTAGTAAAATTGTATAGAGCTGAATACACATAAAGGGAAAAACAAGTAAAAGTGGGGAAATCTGAATTAGGTGGATGGAGTGTGTCAGTGTCAGTATCCTGGTTGTGATATTGTAGAACGGTTTTGCAAGATGCTGCCTTTGTGGGGAACTGGGTAAAGGGTACATGGATTTCTCTGTATTACTTCTTAAAAGTGTTATGTGAACCTACAATTATCTGAAAAGGTTTTAAAAACAGGATGAAGAACAATGTGCATGGCATGCTACCATTTTTGTAAAAATGGGGTTCTCTATTTATAGATATGCTTGTCTTTGCATATACTTCGAGAAAGATAATAACAAAAATGGTAACAGGCTTCCTCTAGGAAGGAAATCCAAGAGACTGAGGATCAGGAGAGGAGGGAGACACTCTTCCCTACATAATCATTTGCACAGTCTGACATTTTATACCTGTGCATCTATTACTTCTACATTAAAAACTCCATGAAATTAAAAAATAAAGTAAATGTAAAATTTAAATAAATATATATTTTGCAGTGAAAGTAAAGATGAGCACTTATAAACCATCATTTTATGTACCATAAAGATCCTATGTCCCTTTGAAGAGGAGAAATCAGGACTTTTATTGGGAGCAGAAGGAATGGTTCCTGGGCAAGTGTCAGCAGCATGCACCCCTGTCAGGCCACTTGCGTCTCCTAATTTATAAGTTTGGGGTGCGAGGGGTACCACTGCACTCTGTGAACTGAAAAAAGCACCATTTGTCAACATTCTGCAGTTGGCTGTGCAGACAGCCCCCGACTGTTCCAAGCCACATGGTTCAGCCCCAGGGGAAGCTTTTATCTTCTGAAATATCATTACACATAATTTTAAATTTTAAATCAATCATCAGTCCCAGCCACGTAGGTGTTCTTATGTATTAACATGTTGAATTGGAGGGTGTGCTGAAGGTAAAGAAGGCCCACGCTTCCAGGAGCTAGGAACACCCCTCTGACAATTCTGATCCCTCAAAGTGAAGCTACTTATGGCTGTGTGATCTTTAGAAATAGGCCCAGTTGCCTGTTCACTCAGTTTATGATGGTCAATATCACATCATCATTACTGAGGTCTTTCTGCTGCTCTATGTCTGATCATGTTCCACCTAATATTTATGGGTAGAACCTCTTTTTAGGAGATAAAGATTTTTATTTAACAAAAGTAGAAAAATTAACTGAACAGTCCATAAAAATGTGCTTAAAAAAATTCTGCATCCTACACTACCGGTAGACATAAGGCAGTATCACACAGCTGAGATTGAAAACGTGAGATTTAAAGTCCAAAGAGTATGATCTGATTTCATGATGAACAGATCAGTTACTTATTTTTAACAAATCTCTTTCCTCTCCTCATCTCTAATACCACCAAAGATTTAAAATATTTCAGACCTGAAAGATGTTCAAATCTGTCAACATTTAGCAGTTGGGAAACCAATGCAAATAGAACATTACACCTCCCCAAAACCTACTGTTCCTGTTCTCAACACACAACAAGCCACACTGCAGAAGCTTTGTTGGCTATGATGACAGGAATACCAAAAAAACGTGTTTAATGCCAGAAACTGAGCATTCAGTTTTCTCAAAAGCAATGCAGTGTGAAAAAAATACATAGAAAAGCGAGACCTTTGGCAGCTAGCGTGTTTAAGAAATAATGCACAAACCAAGGGAAGAAATATATTTCAGGTTTACTGAAAATGCATGATTTTAATAAAGTTTTTTATTAATGGAAAACCTTCTTGGCTTCACAGGAGTTAGATCTTTGATGCACTTTGGTGTTTACGAATAAGGCCAGGCTTAGGCAAAACCGAAAACTGTGGCGTGTGAATGTGCGTGAGAGAGAGTTATCTTCAGTGTCCCCTTTGGGCATGCATTCTGTCACTGAGACTGGATATTCCACTGGGAACCTCTGAAAGCCACCTCTCTTTAGCTTGCTCAGTCCTCAGAGGCTGTGCAGGAAGGGCCACCTTTCCTGGAACACCAAAACCATGCTCTGAGCAGGCCGAGCCCCACGGTGGGGCTGCCCTTGCTTGCTTATGCCAGTACCCTGGCTTTCGGTGTGTTGGCTGGGTTCATATCTAGGGTGACCAACTGTTCCAGTTTGTCTAGGACTAAGGGGTATCTTGGAACACAGGACGTCTAGTGCTAAACTGAGCCAGTCCCAGAGTAAACACTTAAATCTAAGTTCTGAAACTATACAACTTTTAGAAGAAAACATGAGGAAAATCTTAATGACATTGGTCTTAGCAATTATTGCATGGATATGACACCAAAAACTCAGGCAACAAAAGGAAAAATAAACAAGTGAGATGGTAGTACTGCATGGAGAATATAGCCGATGATTCTGTGACATCTTACTATGTTGATAGATAGTAATTGCACTAGAGGGGGTAAGGATTTAATAATATGGGTAACTGTTGAACCACTGTGTTGTGCATTTGAAACCAATATAAGACTGTATATCAATGATACTTCAATTTAAAAAAAGAAAAAATAGACCATTGAGACTATATCAAACTAAAAATCTACTGCACAGCAAAGGAAACAATCAACAGAATGAAAAGCAATCTATGACATGGGAGAAAATATTTGCAAGCCATATAACTGATAAGGGGTTAATTTCCAAAACATACAGGGAAGTCTCATGCAACTCCATAGCAAAAAAATAATAACTCAATTAAAAAATGGGCAAAGAACTCAAATAGACATTACTCCAAAGAGGACATACAAATGACTAACATGTATACAAAAAAAGTGCTCAATATCATTAATTCTCAGGAAAATACAAATGAAAACCACAATGTAATATCACCTCACAGCTGTTAGGAAGGTTACTCTCAAGAAAACAAAACAAGTGTTGGCAAGGATGTGGAGATATTGAAACTGTTGGTGGGAATGTAAAACAGTGCAGCCTCTATGGAAAATAGTATGGAGGTTCCTCAAAAAGTTAAAAATAGAATTGCCATATGTCTCGTAATTTCTGTTTCTGGGTATAGATCCAAAAGAGCTGAAATCAGGATCTTGAAGAGATAATCTACAACCCAACGTTCATTGCAGCAGCATTCACAATAGCCTAGACATGGCAACAATCCAAACATCCATCGACAGATGAATGGACAAAGAAGGTGTGTTACATACATGCAAGGGAATAGTATTCAGCCTTAATAAAAGGAAGGAAATCCTACCATTTGTGACAACATGGATGCACTTGGAAGACATGCTAAGTGAAATAAGTCAGCCACAGAAGGACAAAGGTTGCATGATTCCACTTAGATGAAGTTTCTAAAATAGTTAAACTTATAGAAGCAGAAAATAGAATTGTGGTTGCCAGGGAATGGGGGAAGGGGATAGAGGGAGTTGTTGTTCAATAGGTATAAAGTTAGCTATGTAAAGATTAATTAAGTTCTAGACATCAGCTATACAACCTAGTATCTATAGTTAATAATACACTGTTGTGTGCTTAAAAACTCAAGGGGGTAGATCTCATGTTGAATATTTTTACCACACACACACACACACACACACAAAAGCAAAAGGACACAAGGAAATGTTTGGAAGTGATGGACATGTTTATTTCCTTGATTAAGGTGGTGATGGTTTCATGGATACATGGATATATCCCAACTCATTAAATGTACATATTAAATATGTATGTTTTTTAATATATTGATTATACCTCAATAAAGCTGGAAAAAGAAAGGTAAGATATATAATTTTATGAATGCTCTTTGGTCAGTGCCCTGAATCATCAGCTCTGTACACTCCTGATGCTTTCGACATGAAAATCTCTGTCTAACGCTAAGACCAAATGAAATATTCACTCCCTATTTTAAGATTAAAATATTAGACTTTCAAAAAAATGAGTCAGTTCCATTCACAGTAGTCAAAAGTTGGAAGCAACCCAAGTGTCCATTGACAAATAAATGGATGAATGGAATATTATTCAGCCTTCAAAAGGAAGGAACTTCTGATACCTGCTCTAACATGGATGAACTTTGAGGAACATTATGCTGAGTGAAATAAGCCACTCTTATATGCACTGTATATTCTGTATGATCCACTTATATGCAGTACCTAAATTAGTCAGATTAAAGAGACAAAAAATGAAATGGTGATTGCCAGTGGCTACAGGACTGCTGTGTTGGTTAATAGATGCAGAGTTTCAGCTGGGGAAGATGAAAACATCCTGGAGATGATGGTAATGATGGTTGCACAAAAAATGTGAATGTACTTAATGCCACAGTATTACTTAATGTACGCAGAGCATAACAGAATGAACTTAGTGCCGCTGTACACTTAAACTTGTTGAAATGGTCATTTGTTGCACATATTTTACCACTACAAAATTTTAATTAAAAAAACCTGAGTCAGTGTCAGACAAGCCGAGATAGTTGGTCATCCACGTCTTACATTGCCGTGCTTTTCCCCTCCATCTGTCCGTCATATAGTACATGTGTTTTGATTTGCCTTTTCACTCAAACCATGGTCCTATACATGAAGGATTCCCTGGCTTCAGCTCCTATTGTTTGAAGGGACAGGTTCTGAAACATGGGATCCCATTTTCCCTCCATCCCTGGATATGGCTGATTGGTTGAGCAGACCTCTGGTCCAAGCAGAACAGGACTTAGGGACATGGCTTGAGAAGTTGAGCAGGACTGATCAGATTCCTCCCTATTTGCATTCATAGACACAAATTCTAGCTACAGTTGGCACTGGATACTGGGGTGGAGAAATAGAGAAACAGCATGAGGGGGAGAAGAGGCTGAGAAGGACCCTTCAGGATTGCTGATTCAGCCTTCTTTGGATCACACGAGGACTCCATTCTCATAATAGAGCTACTTGGACAGGATTTCTTTCCCCCCAACTCCATAAAGCCAGTTGCTCTCATTGAGAAACCTGCTGTGGTTAGAATCACTTGATAAAATTGGCTTTTATCCACATAATTTTTATTGTTATACAAAAAGAACCCCGGGAAATCACATAGCCTACAGCAGAGGTTCTCAACAGGGGGTGACTTTGCTTCCCAGGGGATATTTGTTAACCCTGAAAGATATTTCTGGTTGTCAGAATAGGAAGGGAAAGGTACATAGGTGCACTGGCTTCTACTGGGTAGAGACCAGGGTTCTGCTAAAGACCCTGCCATGCATAGGACAGGTGACCACAATGGGCAATTATCCATTGCACAAGGTCAATAGTGGTGAGTTTGAAAAACTCTGCCGTAAAGGATTGGACTCTTTTAAAACTATCCACAAGAATTTATTCAGACCTTTAATTTCTTGAATTGAAAATATTTAGAAGTATTTGCAACCTGAGACAGAGGTGATGGAGGAGATGAGCTGTTTTGCTCTACTACCTGTTGATTTGTCCTTAAGGGAACACCTTTCCCCACTCTTAGTCCATGTGGTTTCTGCGAGGTTGACCGCAATTCTCAGTGGTGACTAGGTAAAGAGATGGGTGTGTAACTAAACAAGACCAATCCTGGGACTAGAAGCATGCTTTTCTAGTGGGGGACACTGGGAACGTAACTTTGCTGGCCACGGAGAGGAGCCCACAGAGACACGTGAGCTGAGAGGAGCCCACAGAGACACGTGAGCTGAGAGGAGGGGTGAGTAAGGCTGGTCTTCTTTAAGGCATTGGATCCAGCTAGGCCAGAGCCACCACTTCGGATTCCAGGGCCGTGAGCTGGTATAGTGCAATTTTGATTTGAGACACTTGAAGTTGCGTTTCTGTCACTTAATACTGAGAGTGTGGCCTAGATAACACCTCTGTCATAGGTTTACCAAAGCATAGGAAAGACTCCTATCAATGTATATAAAATATCGATACTATTTGGAAATCTTGCCTTATTGTTTTTCCCAACCAAAGATACACATACCTCACCCCACCCCACCTACCTTCATTCCCTGTTGACTTCCTCCCAATATCATCTCCTCTCCCAGCTGAGCTGCAGTCATTATTGCCTTCAGTCCTTCAACCTGCATTTCCCTCTCTACCAGTGTCTGCGTGCAGGCCTCAGGAACTGAATGTTGGCTCGTGTTTACTGAGCATCTATTAGGTGTATACATGGAGCCAAGTGCTGCATATGCATGGTCTGATTTGGACTGCATAACGACCCTCTGTATAAGGGGCTTTAAAATTATTTTTCTCATTTTACAAATTAGGAATTTGCCTCAAATCGCAAAGCTCCTAAGAGGTTGACCTGGGATTCAAATGTAAGTCATTTGGGTTCCATGGCCTGAGCTCCTAACCACTATATCACTTTGCCACCTTTTTTTTTTTAGAAAGATCAATTTCTTGAGCCAAAAAAATACTCCATGGAATTGAATCAATACATTTCTGAGTCATTCTTGCTCCTAGGCTTAGACATGAAGAAAGCTGCAACTTTTCTATACCTATGGACTGACTTTTATAATCTTAAGGCATTTTCTAATCAAATACAGATTCCCAAAGTTTCCACAAAAGGAAATATAATTTCCATAGATCTGGGCCATTCTGCCTGCTGTGCAAGCTTTTAAATCACTGTTTGACAATGCATAGGCGACACTTAGTAATATATAGTCCCACATGGCATTGTGTCAGCATTTCTGAGTCACGGCTGGGTACCTGTAACAGCCAAGTAACATATGCTCTAATAGGGTCTGACTCACTTGTGAAGCTCCATTAACTTGACTGTTTGATTTCATAAAATTGAAAAGGACTCAGCTTTGGTTTTTCATCTCTCTATATGAATTTAAAATTATGATATGAATTTAAAATTATCCCTGTAACCTCGTGTGACTTTCTTTTAGTCATTGCTTAACTGCTCTCTTTTCAACTTGAATGAAATTTCTCAGTACTTGCTGTGTCCAGCTATTGTTCCACCCTTACATCTCTACCTCTTGCAGCCTGGCTCCCTTCATGGCGCTGAAATTACCCATGATCTCTGAGATCCCATGGACCCTTTTCAGACCTTACCTGGCTTCTCTCAGGCATACTATTTGCCACTCCATTCTTCTGGGTATTTCTCTCTCCCGTTGCATTTCAGGATAGCGCTCTCCCTCGGTACTTCTCTTGCCTTTCAGCACTGAGTTTTAGATTCTCTTGCTGGCTGCATTTTTCCTCCCTCTCTTTCTACGGACATATTCTGTCCTTACTCCCCTTTCCCTTTCTAGTCTAAACACCATCTTCATGAATCTTATCCTTCACCCCACTGCCTTGGGAATCTCTCTAATGTAACCTGAACAAGTCTTGGGGTCCCCAATACCTATCTCAGCTTGCTGTGGCATTAAAAAAAAACACACCGCAGTAACCAAAGGTAATAAAAACATTTCCAATGTTCATTTCTACATCTTAAAAATATCAAAACAGGTCTTATTCTTATTCCTAGACACTGTATCCTCAAATCCTCCTTCTCTATTATGCAGACATTTAAAAAATAAGGTAAATATAGAATTCAGCAAAGTTGCAGGATACAAAATTAATATTAATAAAATCTGTTGCATTCCTCTACACTAATGATGAACTAGCAGAATGAGAAATCAGGAAAGCAATTCCATTCACAATTGCATCAAAAAGAATAAAATACCTATGAATAAACCTAACCAAGGATGTGAAAGACCTATACCCTGAAAACTATAAGACCCTCTTAAGAGAAATTAAAGGGGACACTAATAAATGGAAATTTATCCCATGCTCTTGGCTAGGAAGAATTAATATTGAAATCTACAGATTCAATGCAATCCCTATCAAATTACCAACAGCATTCTTTAATGAACTAGAGCAAATAGTTCTAAAATTCATACGGAACACAAAAGACCCTGAATAGCCAAAGCAATCCTGAGAAGGAAGAATAAAGCAGGGGGGATTATGCTCCCAGACTTCAAGCTCTACTACCAAGCTACAGTAATCAAAACAATTTGGTACTGGTACAAGAACAGACCCATAGACCAGTGGAACAGAATAGAGAGCCCAGTTATAAACCCAAGCATATATGGTCAATTAATATATGATAAAGGAGCCATGGATATACAGTGGTGAAATGGCAGCCTCTTCAACAGCTGGTGTTGGCAAAACTGGACAGCTACATGTAAGAGAATGAAACCGGATTACTGTTTAGCCCCCCATACACCAAAGTAAACTCAAAATGGATCAAAGACCTGAATGTAAGTCATGAAACCATAAAACTCTTAGAAAAAATACAAGCAAAAATCTCTTGGATATAAACATGAGCAACTTCTTCATGAACATGTCTCCCCGGGCAAGGGAAACAAAAGCAAAAATGAACGAATGGGACTATGTTAGACTAAAAAGCTACTGTACAGCAAGGGACACTATCAGTAGAACAAAAAGACTTCCTACAGTATGGGAGAATATATTCATAAATGACATATCTGACAAGGGGTTGACATTCAAATTATATAAAGAGCTCATGCACCTCAACAAACAAAAAGCAAATAAGCCAAGTAAAAATGGGTAGAGGAGCTGAACAGACACTTCTCCAAAGAAGAAATTCAGATGGCCAACAGGCACATAAAAAGATGCTTCACATCGCTAATCATCAGAGAAATGCAAATTAAAACCACAATGAGGTATCACCTCACATCAGTCAGGATGGCCAACATCCAAAAGACAAACAACAACAAATGTTAGCAAGGATGTGGAGAAAGGCGAACCCTCCTATACTGCTGGTGGGAATGTAAATTAGTTCAAACATTGTGGAAAGCAATATGGAGGTTCCTCAAAAAATTCAAAATAGAAATACCATATGACCCAGGAATTCCACTCCTAGGAATTTACCCTAAGAATGCAGCAGCCCAGTTTCAAAAAAATATATGCACCCCTATGTTTATTGCAGCACTATTTACAATAGCCAAGAAATGGAAGCAACCTAAGTGTCCATCAGTAGATGAATGGATAAAGAGGATGTGGTATATATACACAACGGAATATTATTCAGCCATAAGAAAAAAACAAATCCTACCATTTGCAACAACATGGATGGAGCTAGAGGGTATTATGCTCAGGGAAATAAGCCAGGTGAAGAAAGACAAGTACCAAATGATTTCACTCATATGTGGAGTATAAGAACAAAGAAAAAACTGAAGGAACAAAACAGCAGCAGACTCACAGAGCCCAAGAATGGACTAACAGTTACCAAAGGGAAAGGGACTGGGGAAGATGGGTGGGAAGGGAGGGATAAGGGGGAAAAAGGGCTATTACATTAGCACACATAATGTAGCGGGTGTCGGGGAGAGGCTGCGGGGATACGGGGAAGGCAGTATAAGACAGAGAAGACAAATAGTGATTCTATAACATCCTTCTATGCTGATGGACAGTGACTGCAATGGGGTATATGGTGGGGACTTGATAATAGGGGGAGTCTAGTAACCATAATGTTGCTCATGTAATTGTACATTAATAATAGAAAAAAAACTTCACTGGAAAAATCTTTCCAAGAAAACTTAAAAAAAAAAGTAAATTTATATGCACTGGCTTAGAAAGCTAAAGTGATCAGCATAAACACTTAACTAAAAAAACCACAAGTTGCAGACAAATATAACACATCTATGTTTTTCAAAAAGTATATGTGAGTATATACAAAAAATTTCAGCATGAAATGCACATAACTATTAATTGGTGATAACCTTAGGGCAAGGTGATAGTGGAAGAAGAGAGGAATATTAGAGGAGTGGAGAGTTTTTACAGACACACAGAGGTATTATGGATCATGTTAACTTTTTTGTGTTCAATATTTTTCAAATAAAAAAAGTCTCTGAGAAGCTAGAAGCTTCCCACTAAGAGGAACAAGATAAGGATGTCCCCTCTTACCACTCTTTTTCAGCATCATACTGTTACTGGCTCTTCTAGCTAATGCAGTAAGACAAGAAAAGTAATAGAAAGTA
This sequence comes from Phataginus tricuspis, assembly GCA_029783875.1. Taxonomy (NCBI): domain Eukaryota; kingdom Metazoa; phylum Chordata; class Mammalia; order Pholidota; family Manidae; genus Phataginus; species Phataginus tricuspis. The sequence continues at coordinate 26,139,433 of JAQQAC010015468.1, forward strand.
TCCTGACTGGGAAAGAAGGAGCAAAACTGTATGTTTACAGATGACATGGTTACCATGCAGAAAGTTCAGAAGAATCTACACACACACACACACACACACACACACACACACACACAAAACTGAAACAAATAAAATTTATCACAAGGTTGCAGGATACAAGGCTAATATACAAAGTCAATTGCTTTCCTGTATGCCAGCAATGAACAAGTAGAATTAAAAATTAAAAATACAATACTATATATATTGCCACCTCCAAAAAATAACTTAATTATAAATCTTACAAATTATATACAAGATCTATTTAAGAGAAGTGCAAAACTCTGATGAACCAAAGAAGAATTAAATAAATGGAGAGAGAGTCCATGTTCATGGATAGGAAGACAATACTGTCAAGACGTCAAAGTTATTCCCAACTTGACCTACAGATTCAGTGCTAAAAAAATCCCAGCAAGCTCTTTTGTTTATATCAACAAACTGATTTCAAAATTTATATGGGGAGACAAAAGACCCAGAATGGCAAACATGATCTTGAAGGAGAGGAACAAAGTTGGAGGCCTGATACTACCTGATTTCAAGACCTACTATAAAGCTGCAGGAACAAAGACGTGTGGTATTGGCAAAAGAATAGACAGATCAATGGAACAGAATAGAGTCCAGAAATAGACCCACAGAAAGATACCAACTGATCTTTAACAGAGGAGCAAAGACAATACAATGGACCAAAGGTGGTCTTTTCAACAAATGGTGCTGGAACAACTGGACGTCCATATGCAAAAAATATGAATCTAGACACAGACTTCACACCTTTCACAAAAATTAACTCGAAATGGATCACAGACCTAAATGTAAACTGCAAAACTATAAAACTCCTAGCGGATAAGATAGGAGAAAACCTAGATGCCCATGGACATAGTGATTACTTTTTGGAATACAGTAAAGGTATAATCCATTAAAGAAAGAATTGGTAAGCTGGACTTAAAAAAAAAACAAAAAACTTCTGCTCTGTAAAAGACATGAGAATTAGAAGACAAGCCATAAACTGGAAGGAAATATTTTCAAAGGACATATCTGACAAAAACTGTTATCCAAAATACAGAGAGAACCTTAAAACTCAACAATAATAAACCAAATAACTCAATTAAAAAATTGGCCAAAGACCTGACATCTCACCAAGAAGATATGCAGATGGCAAATAAGCCTATGAAAAGATGCTTAACATCATGTGTCATCAGGAAAATGCAAATTAAAACAATGAGATACCACTATATACCTAATAGAATGTCCAAAATAAGAAATACTAACACCACCAAATGCTAGAAAAGATGTAGAGCAGTAGGAACTCTCATTTATTGCCAGTGGGAATGCAAAATGGTCCACTTACTTTGGAAGACAGTTTAACAGTTTCTTATAAAACTCTAAAGCATATTCTTAACATATGACCCAGCATTTACACCCCTTGCTATTTACCCAAATGAGTTGAAAACATATGTCCCCACAAAAACCTGCACACAGGTATTTATGGCAGCTTTACTGATAATTGCCTAAACATGGAAGCAACCAAGATGTCCTTCAGTAGATGAATGGATAAACAGTGGGACGTCCAGGTAATAGATTATTATTCTGTGCTAAAACGAAATGGGCTACAAAACCATGAAAAGACATGGAGGAAACTCAAATACATATAACTAAGTGAAGTAAGCCAATCTGAAAGACTAAATACTGTATGTTTCCAACTAGATATTGTTCTAGAAAAGATAAAACTATGGAAACAGTGTAAAAGGATTTGGTTGTCAGGGGTTCAGGAGGGAAAGATGAGTGGGTGGGGCACAGAAGATTTTTAGGGCAGTGAAACTACTCTGTATGATACTATAATGGTGACTACAGGTCATTATACTTTTGTCCAAACCCATAAAATGAGCCCTCATGCAAGCTATGGACTTTGGGTGATATTGATGTATCAATGTAGACTTACTAATTGTATCAAATGTACCCCTCTGGTGGGGGATATTGATATTCGGGGAGGCTGTGCATATGTGGGGACAGGTGGTATGGGAAATATCTGTATCTTCCACTCAATTTTGATAAACTAGTTTGCTAAAACTATTCTAAGAAATAAAGTCAATTAAAAAAATTCCCTGTGTACCATTCATATCATTCTCTACCAAAAGTCCCCCCCCCCCCGCATCCTACCTGTAGGAGCTCTTCCCCTGTCTTCTTCTTCTGCCTCAATTTTTGTGGTCTTTGTGAGTTACTTATCTATAAATCTTACCACTCTAATGCTCTGATCTGGAGCATCAGCCCAGGAATGGGAAGGAAGCTGGGAACATTCCCATCTTAACCTTGTTGCCCTGGTCACGCCACACTATCGCTTCCGGCTTTAAAACCCTCCAGTGGCCATAGGAAATTACTCATGACATTCAAGACCCTCATTGATCGCGTCCCTCTTCGTCTAACTTTCCTCTAGACCATGCTGCCATTTGGCTAGAGCATCTCCTCCCACCTTCTATATCACATGCAAGAGACTTTTAAGTGCCTCCCTCACTCAGTGAAGGTCACGCACAGCAGAGAGGTGGCAAATAATCTGGCCCTCAGAGTTAGGCACAGTCTCCCTACTACAGACATCATCAGAGGCCATCAGGCCAGCTGGTGGCAGTACCTGGGTGGGAGTCCAATCTTCCCTGCAGCCATGGCTTCATGGCATGCCCCAATTACTTGCCTGTATCTGTATTCTTCCAAAGCCTGCCTGATACGGATGTTCTACATTGCCATTAATTGCAGAGGAACATGGCGGCTGCTAGAGGTGAAGTGATCTCCCCCAACAAATGGTGGAGCCAGGCTGTGAACTCAGGTTCACTGACTCCGAAGCGCCTGGTGGTGCGGCTCTGTCCAGGGCATTCTAGTGTCTGATGCCTTAATTGATAAGGCAATAAATAAAGCCGTATTAACTCCAGTCTGTTCCCAGGCTATGCAATGCAAGCTCTTATTCAAGTAGGCTTAGTTTTCATAAATCAAAGGTTTCCCTTTGCAGACGCCTGCAATTCTTTATTAGTCTTCATAACGACAGTACCAGATGGCATCTCAGACCCTATGTGTGTGTAACTAGCTCAGTTTCAACTTGGTGACAGTGATAACAGGAGGGAATGAGGAAAGAAATCATAATTGTGGTGGTTGAATATTGGACTATTCAGTCATTGTTCTGTCTGTCCTGAACCTCCTCTCCCACCTTTCTCTGGAACTTGCTTCTCTGCCCACTCCAGACTTCTGGTTTGGTTGATAGCTGGCCATGACAGATTCCACATCCCTGGCTAGTTAACTGGGTCAGGGGTGTGGGTATCTGATCTTTCCTTCTCTCCTACGGCCTGGGAAAATCATGGTGCTGCCAACCTGTTCACCTGTGATTGGTCCATACATGCACATTTCTAAGCCAGGCCAATCAGAGCCCTTCTCTGGGTTTATCAACCTGGCATACATGAAGGGATGTTTAAATGTGTGGAAAAGGTTCACTCTCTGTCCACTACAAATGAGGTGAACTCTGTAATTTATGATTATTTTTTATTAAGGTATCATTGATATACACTCTTATGAAGGTTTCACATGAAAAAACAATGTGATTACTACATTCACCCATATCATCAAGTCCCCACCCACACCCCAATGCAGTCACTGTCCATCAGTGTAGTAAGATGCCACAGATTCACTGTCGGCCCTCTCTGTGGTACACTGCCCTCCTCGTGATTCCCCACACCATGTGTACTAAACAAAATACCCCACAATCCCATTCTCCCACTCTCCCCACACACTGTCTCCCACCACCCCCCTTTGGTAACCACTCATTCCTTCTTGGAGTCTCTGAGTCTGCTGCTATTTTGTTCCTTCAGTTTTGCTTTGTTGTTATACTCCACAAATGAGGGAGATCATTTGGCACTTGTCTTTCTCCGCCTGGCTTATTTCACTGAGCGTAATATCCTCCAGCTCCATCCATGTTGTAGCAAATGGTAGGATTTGTTTCTTTCTTATGGCTGAATAGTATTCCATTGTGTATATGTACCACCTCTTCTTTATCCATTCATCTACTAATGGACACTTAGGTTGCTTCCATATATTGGCTATTGTAAAAAGTACTGCAATAAACATAGGGGTACATATGTCTTTTTGAATCTGAGAAGTTGTATTCTTTGGGTAAATTCCAAGGAGTGGAATTCCCAGGTCAAATGGTATTTCATTTTTAGTTTTTTATGGAACCTCCATATTGCTTTCCACAATGGTTGAACTAGCTTACATTCCCACCAGCAGTGTAGGAGGGTTCCCCTCTCTCCACATCCTCACCAGCATTTGTTGTTCTTAGTCTTGTATGCTGGCCATCCTTACTGGTGTGAGGTGATATCTCACTGTGGTTTTAATTTCCACACCCCTGATGATGAGTGATGAGGAACATCTTTGCATGTGTCTGTTGGCCATCTGAATTTCTTCTTTGGAGAAGTGTCTCTTCATATCCTCTGCCCATTTTTTAATCGGGTTATTTGCTTTCTGGGTGTTGAGGTGTGTAACTTCTTTATATATTTTGGAAGTTAACCCCTTGTCAGATATGTCATTTACAAATATATTCTCCCATACTGTAGGATGCCTTTTTGTTCTGTCGATGGTGTTCTTCGTTGTACAGAAGCTTTTTAGTTTGATGTAGTCCCATGAGTTCATTTTTGCTTTTGTTTCCCTTGCTTGAGGAGATCCGTTCAGGAAGAAGTTGCTCATGTTTATATTCAAGAGATTTTTGCCTATGTTGTCTTCTAAGAGTTTTATGGTTCCATGACTTACATTCAGGTCCTTGATCCATTTCGAGTTTACTTTTGTGTATGGGGTTAAACAATAATAAAGTTTCATTCTCTTGCATGTAGCTGTCCAGTTTTACTGACACCAGCTGTTGAAGAGGCTGTCATTTCCCCATTATATGTCCATGGCTCCTTTATCATATATTAATTGACCCTATATGGTTGGGTTTATATCAGGGCTCTCTAGTCTGTTCCATTGGTCTATGGGTCTGTTCTTGTGCCAGTACCAAATTGTCTTGAGTACTGCGGCTTTGTAGTAGAGCTTGAAGTTGGGGAACATAATGCCCCCAGCTTTATTCTTCCTTCTCAGGATTGCTTTGGCTATTCGGGGTCTTTGTGGTTCCATATGAATTTTAGAATGATTTTCTCTAGTTTGTTGAAGAATGCTTTTGGTATTTTGATGGAATTGCATTGAATCTGTAGATTGCTTTAGGCAGGATGGCCATTTTGACAATATTAATTCTTCCTATCCATGAGCACAAGATATGTTTCCATTTATTGGTATCTTCTTTAATTTCTCTCATGACTGTCTTATAGTTTTCAGAGTATAGGTCTTTCACTTCCTTGGTTAGGTTTATTCCTAGGTATTTTATTCTTTATGGTGCAACTGTCAATGGAATTGTTTTCCTGATTTCTCTCTCTACTAGTTCATTGTTAGTATATAGGAATGCCACAGATTTCTGCGTATTAATTTTGTATCCCACAACTTTGCTGAATTCAGATATTAAATCTAGTAGTTTGGAGTGGATTCTTTAGGGTTTTTTATGTACAATATCATATCATCTGCAAACAGAAAGTTTATCTTCCTTGCCAATCTGGATGCCTTTTATTTCTTTGCGTTGTCTGATTGCCGTGGCTAGGAATTCCAGAACTATGTTGAATAAAAGTGGGGAGAGTGGGCATCCTTGTCTGTTCCCGATCTTAAAGGAAAACCTTTCAGTTTCTTGTTGATAAGTATAATGTTGGCTGTGGGTTTGTCATATATGGCCTTTATTATGTTGAGGTACTTGCCCTCTATACCCATTTTCTTGAGAGTTTTTATCATGAATGGACATTGAATTTTGTCAAATGCTTTTTCAGCATCTATGTAGATGATCATGTGGTTTTTATCCTTCTTTTTGTTGATGTGGTGGATGATGTTGATGGATTTTTGCATGCTGTACAGTCCTTGCATCCCTGGAATAAATCCTACTTGATCATGATGGATGATCTTTTTGATGTATTTTTGAATTCGTTTTGCTATTATTTTGTCGAGTATTTTTGAATCTATGTTCATCAGGGATATTGATCTGTAATTTTCTTTTTTTGTGGTGTCTTTGCCTGGTTTTGGTATTAGAGTGATGCTGGCCTCATAGAATGAGTTTGGAAGTATTTCCTCTTCTTTTACTCTTTGGAAAACTTTAAGGAGGATGGGTATTAGGTCTTCACTAAATGTTTGATAAAATTCAGCGGGGAAGCCATCTGGTCCAGGCGTTTTGTTCTTAGGTAGATTTTTGAATACCAGTTCAATTTCGTTGCTGGTAACTGGTCTGTTCACATTTTCTGTTTCTTTCTGGGTCAGCCTTGGAAGGTTGTATTTTTCTAGAAAGTTGTCCATTTCTTCTAGGTTACCCAGTTTGTTAGCATATAATTTTTCATAGTATTCTCTCATAATTCTTTGTGTTTCTGTGGTGTCCATAGTGATTTTTCCTTTCTCACTTCTGATTCTGTTTATGTGAGTAGACTCTCTTTTTTTCTTTTTCTTGGTAAGTCTGGCTAGGGGTTTATCTATTTTGTTTATATTATCAAAGAACCTTCAGTAATTTTTATATTTTGGTAAAACACACATGATGTGTTCTTTACCATACTATTTTTTCCCATCCTAACCATTTTAAGTATACAGTTCCATAGTGTGAAGTACATTCTCGGGGTTGTGTCACTAATCTCCAGAACTTATCTTGCAAGTGGAAACTGTTGTGCCCATTAAACAAATAACTCCCCATTTTTCGTCTCCTGGTCCCTAGCCCCCACCCTTCTACTTTCTGTCTCTGCGTATTTGACTCTAGGATCCTCATAGGAGTGAAATCATTCAAGCCCTGTAGTTTTGTACTTCTTGTTTACACTCAAAATGACTTAAAGAGAGGAACTTTGCTGAACTGAAATTGCATATGGCTTATAAATACTCTAATAAACATGTTACAGTCTGATTACTTAAGTAATGTAGGATTATCAGCCTGTACTTTACTTTTTGGAATTTCCCAAACGTGCCACAGTAGACAGCTTCTTCATTAATCTTCGTGATGACTGTAGCAGATGGCATCCCAGCCTTGCAGGTATTTCTCCAGCTTCGTGTCAACTCGATAAGTGTTCTGCTGCAGCCGCTGACACTATACACTAGTGGTCCTCTACTGGGACAGAGGGAGAGGGTTCTCCCCAGGGACATTTGGCAATGTTTAGACACATTTTTTAGTTGTCACAACTGGAGGACAGCTTTGGCTTCTGGTGGCAGAGGCCAGGGGTGCTGCTAAACATTCTACCATGTGCAGGACAGCGCCCACAGTAAGGAATTATCTGGCCCCAAATGTCCACAGTATTGGAGTTGAGAAATCCTCATCTACACAGGGGTGACATTTCCTTGCCCCATGCTGACCATCAAAGAATCATAGTGTTTGTAATTTTTCCGGTCAAAGAATCATAGTGAATGTAATGCAATTGAAAAGTGTTTTCTAGGAAGGTTCTGACAGCTTCAGTCTACTACCAACAAAAGTATTTCTAGACAATATGTTATGTTAAAAAACATTCCCCCTATTTAGTGGTTCCAAAACCTGACCTTACATGATGATTTTATAACCTCTTCCTACATCCCACTTTACATTCTTGCCATTTTATATTGGAAACCATGCACAGTACCCGTATTCCAGCTTAGGTGATGGTTAGAACTCTTCCTTTTAGTTATTATGGAAGAGCAGTTTCAAATTCCTGACTCTGAGGTGGTCTGGAAAATGTATATAATCCACAAATTTCTTTATTTGCGGTAAATATCTCCATATTAGTACCATCATGTAGCAATTAATCTGAAATATATAGGACCTAGATAATTCTCTCTACTTCACAGCCAACATCCTATGATAGAAATCCTCAAAATTGCAATGATAGTTCCTTGATTTCTTGGAGCAAAGGAGGAAGTGAAACTAGGCACTTTAGGCATTATTTAAGAGTGCTGATTTAGAAGTAATCAGAACTAGCCCAGAATCTATACACTAGTCAGTAACTAAATGAATCACTGAGATCCTTTGTGATGTAGTTAACTTCCCTGTGTGATGCTGCTAGATGCCTTATGCCAAGTTACTGAATGAATGTCTTGTCAGTCAGGATTTTTGTTCTTGTAAATTGCAGAAGACTCAACCCCAACCGGGACTATACTGACAGAGCAGAGCAGTCCTGGGGGAGCTGGACTGGGACCTTGAAGTGTTGGGCTCAGGCCTCCGTCTCTTGGTCTGTTGGATCTGTTCTCTCTGGGTTTTGGCTTCATTCCCAGCTTCATGTCGAGGCAAGGTGGCCACACCTCCACCCTCCCCTTCCTCAGGATCCAGTCCAGCAAGTAAAGAGAAGAAATGTCACTCATCACTTCCCTAGAATCCCACCCAAAATCACATTGCCCCTCTCTGGGGCACATGCCATCCCGTGGCCTGGCCTGCCACTGCTGTTGTGGGGAGGGTGGGGTGAAGGATACCCAACCGCAGGATTGGGAGTAGGGACGGATGCTCCTGGGGTCCAATTTGCTATTAATGACAGAAGGGGAACCTGATGTTAGGCCATCAAATAGTGATTGACTAAAAATAGTAATAGGCTAATGACCACCACTGGTTGAAAATATATATGCCTAATAAGGAAACAGAGCAAAAGAAAGCCTTGTGCCAGCTAACTTCTTAGCATTTTAATAATTTCAAAGTTTGTTTATGATAGTTCCTTGGTTGTCCCTAGTCACATTCCTGTGGCGGAGGCAAGGCGAGTATGGCTACTCCCTCTTCTCAGGGGGGGAATCAAAGCCCCACATAGCTTGGATGATATCCTTGGTCACCCTGGGGCAGTGACTGGACTAGAAACTAGATCTTGGGCTCCTAACATTGCTTTCTACTCACACTGAGGTGCTGTGTTTATAGATCTTTATGTGGGATTAAAGTTTTGTTTTTTTTTTTGAACTCTAAGTAGTGTGGCTAAGCTTCTACTTTAGGTAATGATCTTTATGATGCAGCAAGCGTGCTTTAGGGAATTGTTTTAGTTCCGGAGTCTGAGTCAGAAGAGCATAAAGAGTATGATGACTTACACATGGCCTGTGAAATCCTAAAAGCCTCGGTAAACTGTAGACACACCTAAGGTCCTAAAGGGATGCGCGCTCCCTGTGCTGGCCTTTACGTCGAGCTGTCACTCAAGGGCAGCCTTCTGCAGACAAGCGGCCCAGAACTTAGTGAGCCTCGAGCGTTGGGGACGTGAACGGCCACCAAGAGATCATCCTGGCAGGAGCCGTTTGCCTCGGATTCTTTGAGGGGTTAAAATCACTCTGGAAGGTGCTGGGTGGATCGAGCCTTTGAGATTTGCTTGGTGCTGCTTTGACATTTCTTGTCTCCGTTCCTAATTTTAGAGGCAGCAGCTGTCACGGCTTTGTTCTAACAAGTCGGTAATTTTCCACTCCCCTTACTTACTCGTATTCCCTTTATATATCTAATCACTCACTTTGCAGAGGTGTCTAACTTGGTCTCATCACTTTTTTAGCCCCAAGGAAGGATGTGCGTGTCAGATATTCTATCATTTAGTATTTTGTCATTTCTGTAACTTAGTCACTGCTTTCCAAAAAAAAAAAAAACCTTCTCTCCTTCAGACATGAAGTATTGTCTTTTATTTCACCTGCATATGCTCTATCTATATAATATAAACATTCTTACACTGAGAGTTTTATCACACCGTGCTTTATAGAGTATGACATTTAATGCTTTTCCTCTTCCTACCAGGAAGGTTACTTTTTGTTTGTTTATTACTTGCCCATTTATTTATTTTTTAGGATTCCATAGCTGCTACTTGAATTCCTTGGAGACATTTACAGGTGGCATCATACCTTAATTTTTCCATTTTAATTTTGCAGTATCAGAGATTTGCTTCAAAATAATCAAGATGACAGGGAGAAGGATATAGGCTAATGAAACAAGAATGATGAAGGTGGGTGGCAGGCACATGGCTCATGATACTGCCCTCTAAGTCTTTGTGTATGCTTGGAATTTTCCATAATAATAATGTTTTAAAATTTTTTGCAGAAAGATTATTTCTAATAATCTCTCTTTAATAAAGAAAGTGCAAATGGTACAAAATTTGTCACCTGTAGGTGGAAAATGTTTTACCCTGTTTTTCTTTGCCTTGGATAGGTTACAACACCAAAAAGATGGGGAAATTTATTATAATCTTCATTGCCAACCTAGTAAGTAGTAACCCTAAAGTGTTATTGCCATGATTATTATTTCCTCAGAATGCTCTATTAATATGAATTTCTAGGAACAACTCACATACATTTTATTACCATCTCTCTTTTATATATCAGTAAAACTAGTATTTCAAAAAGGTCAACATACATTTTCATATAAAGACTAATAATTTGAAAAGGTTTGAAAATCCCAAAGCAGAATATAACAAAAATGTGTTTTTGACACTGTAAATGTTTTTGGTGACTTGAGAATGAGACTGTGTAGGAAGTACTCATGTTCATGTGAGCCCTCAAGAAAGAAAAGTGCTTGCTTCAAATTTGGGGAAAATGTAAGCAATTTCTTTAAATCGTATAGAGTAGATATAGGTAACTTTATGGATAATATAAGTGAGTGACAGAAATAAATGCTTCTGTCATAAATAAGCCAGACATTCTGGAAATTGTATTTGAAGCTTTTGATAGTTCTGATGCTGGGATAAGCACAGAATTGCCATCGGAGCATATTTCAGACCTTCCTTCTCCTGTGATTGGAGTTATAAGTTCACTTTATCCTTTATTTTCTGAGGTATAAACTTTTTCCTACATAGTTGTTGTGTATATGCCGTTCAGATAAAATTTATAATATTTGGCCTATTAAAATTCCAAGAGTAACAGTCTTTTCTGAGATGGCCTTGCCCAACATTTTTTTTTCACTAGTTGCATCTGTAGCATGTTGTCTTCACGCTTCTGCTCCTTACAAGGTATTCTGAGAAGGACAGAGGTTCACCCAGTAATGAAAACAATGTCACATTGATCCTGTAGGCCAACCTTACTGATTAAGAGAGTAGGACACATGCTTTTACATTTTCTGGGAAAACCACATAACTGGTTGGCTCAGGCTCTCTTATTACTCATTTATGACAACAAAACAAATAACCTGATTAAAAAATGGGCAAAGAACTTGGATGGACAGTTCCCCAAAGGAGATATAAAAATGGATGTTTGGCACATGAAAAGATGCTCAACATCATTAATCATTAGGGATGCAAATCCAGACCACAGTGACATACCACTTCACACTCATTAGCATGATCGTTAACAAACCAAAACAAAACAGCAGAAAATAGCAAGTGTTGGTGAGGATATGGAGCAGTTGGAACCCTTGTGCACTGCCGTTGGTACGTAAAATGGCATAGCCACTATGGAAAACAGCATGGTGGTTCCTCAAAAACTTAAACATGGGATTGCCATGCGATCCAGTAATCGCACTTCTGGGGATTCACCCAAATAAATGGAAAGCAGGGACTCAAATGTTTGCATATCCATGTTCATAGCAGCTCAATAGCCAAAAGGTGGAAGCAACCCAACTGTCCACAGACAGGTGAATGGATAAACAAAATGTGGTTGGCCAACAATAGAATATTATTCAGCCTTAAAGGAAATTCTGAAATATGCTATAACATGGATGAGACTTGAGGACATTATGCTAAGGGAAATAAGCCAGTCACAAAAAATACAAATACAATTTGTGTACAAGTATGATTCCACTATCACAAGGTACCTAGAAAAGTCAAATTTATAGACAGACATGGAAAGTAGGATGGTGGTTACCAGGAGCTGTGGAGGGTGGGGACTAGAGAGTGTATGATGCGTACAGACTTTCACATAGGGAAGATGGAGAAGTTCTGGAGATGGATGGTGACGGTGGGTGTACAATGGGAATGTACTTAATACCACTGACTTGCACACTTAAAAATGCTTAAAATGGTAAATTTTATGTTATGAAATTTCACAATTGAAAGTAACATAAATAAATAAAAAATGATTTGAACAAAATTTTCATATTAAAAATATTGTTAGGTTGTTGAAAAAGGCATGACTTTTGAGAAGTGACTTAAAAAATAAAATGCTGTTTAAAAGCATCATGTTAATTCTTGCTAATTAAGAAAGTATTCTTTTAATAGTATTTTTGGAGTTTCTCTGTGGGTCTAGCACTGTACCAGATATGGACTTGGATATTGTAGGTACAGAAAACATTAGCTTGGCCTTTGAAGAAAGGACAACTTTCATGGGAAAATAAGACATTGTATATGAAAAAAAGTTAGTAACAGGGAAAGGCTGTCTGAGGTTAAACTTCAAATGAGTGTTACAGAGATTAAGTTTAAGAGGGAAGAGAAAGTTCCAGAAAGCTGGTCTAGGGAAGAAAAAGGCCTAAAAATAAGAGATAAGAAAACTCTTGACCTTGCTTTGCCTCTCTGAACCCAGTCTTCAGTTTGGAGTCATTTCTATTCAATCAAACAATAAATACTTACTACACAGCACCTGTCAGCAAAGAGGGAGTTACAGAATTTACAAGAATGAATATAACACTTTCTCTGCCCTACAAGAGCTCATAATCTAATAAAAGAGCTAGAGTATACATACCAAGAATTACATGTGTATATTTAAAAGCTCTTTTAGTAAACAGATTATGGCCATGAAAAAAAACAACAACCAGAATATTCTGAAAATTCACCATTCCTTTGGTTTTCACATCATAGGAATTAATGTTTGTGCCCCAAAGAACTCTCTGGGGACTCTGTTGTAAGAATTTCCAAGGCAGTTTCTGATGTGCACAGTCCCACCGAGCTGGTCTTAGTCGCTTGGGATGCAATGGGAAAAACTCCTAACTAGACATCAGATCTGCTGCCACCCGCCCAGCTGTGTCACCCAAGGTGACCCAGGCAAGTCACTGAACCCCCCGCTCGTGTAAACCAAGGGAGTTGGACCATCTGAGTTCTGTCCCTTCCAGCTCCAAAATGACCCACAGTGGTTCTTGCACTTGTCAGGGCTAGAATAAAAAGATAGCCACCGTGGTTTTCTCTGTGGCAACAAAGTGGAGCTCAACCAATGTTCGAGGAAAGCAAAGAAAGGACTGAAGGAGCCCCAAGCAGTGAGGAGATGCCTGACCCTGCCAGCTCAGCGAGGACAGCTTTCCCAGCACAAAAGTCTGAATGAGACCAGCGGACGCTCCATCCAGGTGTTCCCTTTTATCCATCACTTTTCCCTAACTGCATGGATGCTATGCCACCGCATTTCCGGGTGTGCTCCTGGAAAACACATCTGTGCTCTAAGTGGTAATGCCTGTTTTCATCTTCCCAGTCAAAGAGTGTGGGATACTTCTAACTTGTCCACCCAAAAGGGTTGTGCATTGGTCATTAAAAAAATAATAATTTTGATTATGGTTTTCCACTTTGAGGCTTAGATTTCTTGAATTTGCAATTCAAGTGTACAAATACTAACTTTTGAGAATCTGTGCAAATTGACCGTAACAAGCTAACACCATTTCTGTAGCTAACACCGTTTGTCTTTACCAACCTCATTTATTTCTGGAGTCAAGAGACTTGAGGTGTAATCCCCAGCTGCCTGTCTGTGCCACCAGACACCCCTGGACCTTTGTGAAATGAACAGTGGTTTTTTGAAGGTGTTTTGTTTGTTTTGACAGCAACAAAAAATTGTTATGAAATAGAATCTTACCTTTGATCTCCAATACAAAAAGAGGTGCTCTAACAAAAAAGGCCCTTTCTTAGTTTCCTGGGTTTGCAGCCCCTCCATAAGATGCTGCCAAGGAAACCAAAGAGAGGTTGGGACCTCAAGTGTCAGAAATAATATTTTAAACACTGCCACCCAGTGAGGCTGATAGCTGCAAACAGACACTTTCCTGTAGGGCCAGCCAGCCTGCTCAGCCTCTGCTCTGAGCGCTCCTTTGGAAGAATGTCCAAGTGCCAAACAGTCTTGGAAAATGAGGCAAATGAAAAAGTCATCTGACACCAGTGAAAAATAAAAACCCACCAAAACTGTAATTAAAGTTTTATTAAGTTGAATTTAATACTATCAAATTTTCAATAAGTTGTGAAAAGCAAGCAGTTATCTTTCATTTAAAAAAAAGCAATTCCTTCTAAAAACTGATCAGAAACCAGGGAAAGCACTTTTTTTTTTAAAGCATCTTTCTTTTGCTGTTTGCAAATAGCAGCTTCCCCGCCAAGGAATCCTCACGGTAGAATTTTTACGTTAATTTTCTTTGGCCGTTAATTTTCCTGAGTGCCCCATCTGGCTGCTTTTCTGAGAGGCCTTGAATGTAGAATGTTGTAGGCTAGATCGCCGCCTACTGGCTAAAATTACCATCGTACATAAGCGCCCGGATGGCATGTGGTTGGTGGGGCAGTTTTGGGGATGAAAATATTTAATTACATGAATTTCCTTGGTTGGACGTCCTTGGATAATGGATAGATGATAATATGTACGTGGTCACCTCAGGAAAGAACGCGAGCTCTAAACTTATCCACTGGAGGAAAGAATGTTCCCATTTCTATTGCAACTCTTGGAATCCCCTAAGCCTTTTCAACAACTTGCATTGTCCAAAATGATACAAACTCATCCCAAAAGACGTCATTGTATTGATTTACAGGTTATTAAAAATTTAAACATCGATATCATCCATAATTTCTTCACAAAATACATTGCTTTGGGGGGCCATAGAAATAACTAGACTGTTCATTATAGGAAGTGGGATGTCATCAGTGACCAATTTTTACCCAGCACTGCTTGCATCCAAGAGCGGGCTAGGTGTTGTGAACCACGGATGTTCACTGGGTCCTTCGTCTCAAAGACAGCACAGTCTAGCAGTTAGCTTACATCATATTCTATTTTGAAAACACAGCCAGTGAATATCCTTTTTAGATTCTTCTCACCACTCTGAGTGGGCACAGCATCTGTGCAGATCAGTAGGTAGGTCATTCCATTCCCAGCATTTTTCAAGAGGATATTTGTCATGTAGAGCCCCCACTTTGAAGTCAAACAGATCTGGGTTCGCGTCCCAGCCCCCACTACTTACTGTGTGACCTTGGGCATGTTGTTGAACCTCTCTGGCCTCAGCTCATATTTAAAATGTGGATTAAAAAATTCTACCTCACATAATAGTTGTGGGGATTAATTGAGCAGACAGTTTGGCCCATGGTAAAAATAAATATTACAAGTATTTGACACATAGATTGAATGTATTAAACTGGCTTTGTTCTCTGACTTGTGGCCTGAGATTTGGTTGACACAAGAATATTTCCAAAAGTTTGGCCTTTTATTGCTCAAGCTTGTTAGAGCCCTTCGACCCCTCATACTGAAGCCAACAGGTTGGCTTCCCTGGGTTTTCCGGTTCTCAGGTGAGGGAGGTGGCTGTCCTTCTCCTGCAAGAGGCCACACCGGGTAAGTTTGTGAATACTCAGAGGCCCCATGATGTTCTTGAATTTGACCTTCGTGCCGAATCTGTACAATTTTGGTTTATCTAAATAACCAGTGCCCAGGGACTTGAATTTATTTGAAGCCGGAGAAGTGCCATTTGAAAGTAGTTGTCAGGTGTTGAGTGATCACTTCTGGAGCAGCTTCCTTTGCTTGGGGAAGATCTCCAGGGTGGGACTTTGAGTGACACAAATGTAAAAGATTCTTAGTGACAACTGTGTGCTCACTTGCAAGCAGAATACCAATGCTTCAGACCAAGATGTCCCACAGAGTCATGTGATCGGTAGGGGCATCTATAGCCCAAATTCATCCTTGCAGAGTTCCTAGAAAGGAGTGATCTTCAGGCCTTAAAGAGCAAATCAGACTGCGTCTCTAAACACAAAGATTTATTTTTAGGGGATGTGGGGCCTATGACTCGCCCACAGGAGACGAGCAGAGGCTGGTCCAGGCAGGAAGGGTGAGAGGCATTTTGGCCTCACCTGAAGCAGCCCCAGAAGAACCAGCTGGGGACACCGGGGGGCCCTGAGCTGGGGAAGTGAGGGACCTTCTGGGAAGGGATGGACGTGTTCTGCACGTGATGAGGGGCTCATTGTCAGAAGCATTCCGGAGGCCGACAGGTAAGCTGGCCTGTCAAAAGGGAAGAAGGAAATGCCAAGGTGGAGAGGGGACCAGGGAAAGAGATTTTTTGAGCCACTGAATGAAACTATCCAGAGCAGGGCCTGGGAATCTATTAAACTAGAACCATTGTTTCAGGACCACGATTCCAGTCAGTGGTTTGCAACCTTAGCTGCATGTTAGAATCATCAGGAGAACTTTGAAAAATATATAGATGTCCAGTATATACCCCAAGGTACTGAAAACATGTCAAACGAATAGTTGTGTACAAATGTTCATAGCAGTACTGGTCACCATAGCCAAAAGATGGAAACAACCTACATGTCCACTGATAGATGAATGGATAAACAAATTATGGAATATCCATATAATGGATGTGGATAAAATGAAGATGCCTGTGGCCAGGATTCGCACCTGGTCCTGGCTGGCCAGCTCACTACACATGTGTGGGCAATACGTCATTATTTACTGTATATAAAGAGCCCTGCCCAGTGCTCTAGGCGACGTGGTCGCATGACTGCAAGGCTGCAGGAGAGCAGAGGCTGGAGTGGTGGCAGCGCCGAGGACAGAGAATGGGACGGCTTTTCAGGTAGAGGGCCCAGAGGGCGGCTGTGAGGGCAGAGAGGCCCAGAGGCAGGGACCAGCTTGCTGCATGCAGACTTGCTCTGAGTGGACGGGATTCTAGTGATTGACCTGCCACTGTGGGAATAAAGTTGGGTATAACTCTTTCACCCCAAGAACATTCTACTGTCATTTCTTTGGTCCCATTGAATCCATAGTGAACTTGCCTGGGGCTGAAACCCATTGGCAAGACATGAAATATCACTTGCCCTTAAAAAAGAACGAAGGGCTGACCCCGGCTGCAACATGGATGAACCTTGAAAACAGAATGCTAAGTGAAAGATGCCAGACACAAAAGGTCCTGTTTTGTATGATTCCTTTCACATGAAATGTCTGGAATAGTTAAATTCATAGAGATAGAAATCAGATTTGTGGTTATCAGGGCCTGGGGCGAAGAGGGATGGGGAGTGACTGTTTAATGCATTCGTTTTTGGGCGATGAAGATGTTTTGAAACCCAATAGAGGGGGTGGTTGCGCGACATGGTGAAGGTGCTAAATGCACTGAATGGATCGCTTTAAAATGGTTCATTTTATGGAATGTGAATTTTACCTCAATAAATATTATAACGATGTTTTTAAAGTATATAAACGTCCAGACTTCACTGCCAGCTAATTAAACCTGAGCCTCTGGGATGTGTTTAGAAACTTCCAAGTGACTGCAGGGCGCAGCCCGGGCGGAGAACCACATTCACAAGGGATTTGCGGCTGATTTCTCAGAAGTGCCGCACTTGGCTCACGCCTTGTCCTTCTCCAGGCCTCTACCAGGTGTCCCCTCCTTCAGAAAGTTGTCTTCAAGGGTGCTTCCTCCTTCTGCCTCTGCCGGGATAGGTGACATGCTCCTTCCCCTGAATGCTCCATGACACTTCTTCCTGGTCACTTTGCACACTCAGTGGCCAGACAACAAGCTTTCTGGGGGGCAGCTTGCTTCTGGATGTGGTGCAGTGCAGCACAGGTTCTGGCATGGAGGAACCTAGAAACGTTGAGAGAACGAGTGAGTGGGTGGGGGGGCGAACGGAAGCCCAGTTCACCTGTCCTCCATCCACTTAGCTCGCCCAGAACTTTCATAACAGAACCTCCGAAGGCTTCCTTTGGGAGAGGGACTTTCATTCCTCCTCCAGGTTAATTTCTGCAAAGTCGATTGGCATCAGTGCTGATGGCTGGAGGGTGTTCCCAACATAATCGCCAAGCTTCACATGCCAGTCAGTCCAGCCTCCTCTGTGCGTGGGAGTCACCTGGGGAGATTTGAAGCGTCGCTGATGCTCAAGCCCCACACCCAGCCTCCCATCCAATTGCTCTGGGCTGGGACCAGTGCACGGAGGTTTTTAAAAGCCCTCAGCTGAGACTGATGTGCAGCCAATATCACAAACCACTGCGTGAATTCTTGGTTGCAATGTCCTTGAATAATTTTATTTCTCAAAGTCCCTCACTACTCAGAAACTGACTGTAACGATCGTCCACGTGAAACAGAAGGCTGTTCAACACAACCGTAGTAGACGCCTTGGGTGAGCTCTAGAATTTGAAGGCACTTTGAGTGTATCCCCAGAGGCTGCTGGAGCAGACGGCCTCTCGGGGAGCCGATATGTCCCCCATCCAGGCTGAGCCGGAAGGGACTGGCTGCAGCTACTGAAGCAATGGCTTGTTCTGTCCATGTAGCTTAATGCTGCTGATGTGAGAAATCTTGAGGGACTTGCAAAAGCTGAAGGATTAGCTTCCTTCCCTAGTCTGGAAATAAACAGAAAGGGCAAGGGGAAGCCAGCCCCGTAATCTGACATTCCACGCTTTTCACATTCACTCAAGCACAGTCTAGTCTATTAAAATGCAACAATGGCACGTTTCATATTTACAGCGAAAACATTTTTTAGCTCCATATGTTTCTCTAAAATTATTATACCTTGCTGTTGGAGAAACAAAATGCCTGAACACCTTGATTTTGTTAAGTAAGCTTAAATATTTGTTGTTTTGGGTGATACTTTGCTGGTGATGTTTGTTGTTTATCTTAATACAATGTGACAAAAATTTACTCACTTGAATACTCATGAATAATTCTTTTTTTTATTAAAGTATCATTCTTATGAAGAACACTGTGGTTTCATCATTCACCCATATTATCAAATCCTCCTCCTCCCCCCCATTGCAATCACTGTCCATCAGCATAGTAAGATGCTACGGAGTCATTACTTGTCTTCTCCAGGCTGTACTGCCTTCCCCGTGACCTACCTATATTGTGATTGCTAATCATAATGCCCCTTAATCCCCTTCTCCTCCCTCCCTCCCCACCACCCTCCCCATCTCCTCCCCTTTGGTAACTGCTAGTTCCTTCTCAGAGTCTGTGAGTCTGTTGCTGTTTTGTTCCTTCAGTTTTGCTTTGTTTTTATATTCCACAAATGAGTGAAGTCATGACTAATTCTCAAATTAGATATGATCCTCTCCAATGAGTTCACAAATACTGGTTTCCTTTAGTTTGGATTTTTTTTTATTATTATGGTAAAGTACACATAACATAAAATGGACCATTTTGACCACTGTGAAGTATGCAATTCAGTGGCGTCTGATAGATTCACAATGTTGTGCAACCACCCAGTTCGAGAACTTTTTTTTATCACTCCTGTACCCATTAAGCAGTTATTCTCAATTTCTTCTCTCCCCTTATATATTATGATTGCATTTATAGGAAATGTCCAGGATAGACAAACCCAAAGAGAAGGAAAGCAGACTAGTGGTTTCCAAGGGCTGGTAGGGGGCAGGGGCATGTCAGGGAGGAATAGGAGTGTTTGCTGAAGGGTATGGGTTTTTTCACGATGAATATGTTCCAAAATTGACTACGGTGGTGGGTACAGGAATCTGTGAATATACTGGAAGTCACTGAATTTAAACTTCAGGTGGGTGAATTATATGGTATGTCAATTATATCTCAGATTATAATTTAAAAAAATTAAAAAACACTTAGTGTCTAATTTACTGAGCTCTGAATAGTCCTCAGAGTTTTTGTATTTATTGCTTTGCATCTTGAAGTGTTTTGCCTAGCTAGAATTTTGACTCTGGGGAGTTTAATAAAATGGGTATCTCATCAGGGGACTTCCAAAGGAAAAACTGTATTCCTCATCGCTGCCTGTTGGGCAAACTAGGTCAACTGCTGTATGTTAGTTTTTTTTCTATCCAGGAAGGAGTATAGACCAGCCATTTTCCTCTGAGTACAGCTCTGACTATATCCATGGGTTTTGAATATTATGTTTTCATCAGCATCTCTAATATTCTAACATTATTATTATTTTTAATATTTTTTTTCCTCTTCCTAGTCGAATAAAAATGGAAATAAGTGGGTGAAAATCTACCACCTCCGTTGTATTTCTGTTGGTATGTCTGAGTTATTCCTGCAATTTGTCTTTCTGGATGAAACAGGACACCAAAATGGGACTGTCTCAGATCTGTGCAGCTGAGGACCCAAAACGGGGTTAGATCAGGGCAACAGAGGTGGAGAGCTCCCCACTTGAAAGTGAGGGTCAAAACTGCCCATGCAAGGTCATGCTAAAGTCACGCTAAAATGTCATACGTAAAAATTATACTCTGGTTAGTCTGAATTTAGGAATAAATGAGGCAATGTATAAAAGTAATTTGTAGTAGGTTTATATGATAGGATTTTTATGCCATTGTTAAGATATTCAAAATATTTGATGAATAATGACATGGAAAAGAGATCGTAACACATTATTCTGATCTTATGAAATAAAGGCATAAACAGGAAAAGAAACAAGGAAAGAGGTACCCTGATGGAAATTTCAGGTATTTTTTCCTTGATATTTTAGAAATTTTCTATCATTTTTATGATTATAAGAAAAAAGTTTTTTTTTTTTAGTTCAAATCCCCAAGTAATCACTTTCTTAGGCGACCTTTATTTTCCAACCTAATGTCAATATATGAATGACAAACAATCGATCTGGGGGTGATCTTCCTCTTACACAAGGTTCCACAGGAGGATGGGGCCAGTTTTAACAGCAGGTTCTATTGCTGGTTTTCCCAGTAAATGGCCAGAATATCTCGAGACAGTATGTCAAGTTCACCTACTTTCTTGTATACTTATTTGGGGTTAGTGCTGGGACTCATGCAGTACTTCTAGTTTTATTTTTAATCACAGCTCAGAAATTCAGTTGCCATAGATATAGAGGACCAGGATGAGGTCACTGTTGCCATTTGCCTCATGAGCTTGTTAAAACTGACCTTTAAAGCTTAAATTAAGCTTTAAAACTTAATTACCTTTACTTCCAAAATAGGCTTGCAGGGACTATGCCTTAATGAATTCATATTTTGATAATCATTTCCTTCTTTCCTCATCATTAAAACTTATATTCTAGGTCTGCCACTGAATCACGCCGGGCCTCTCTGAATTGCACATTTTCCAAATCCATATAAGACAAAGATCCTTATTTGCACCCTGCCTTCTCCCTGGAAAGGACCAAGTGAAAGGAGATCCAGGAAAGAGGTAGCCCAGTTCCTTCCCTCCATCCTTCCCCTCTCTCCTTAATGGGGTCCCCCACCAGGAATATAAGAGGGAGAGTGGTAGAGAGCATGGTGATCGAGGCACCCCCCACTTCTTCCTGTCTCTCTCATTCAACACAGCAATATCTTGTTTTGTAAATGCTCTGGAAAATTCTATAAGGAAGTTTGCTGTGGTTTGATTTCTTTTTAAGTATCCTCATAAGTCATGCAAAGTATCCTTCCCTGCTTCCATGCTGCAGGTCCACAGCACAACTACAAATCCCACAACCCATAGCTTCAGCTGCTGGTGAACACACATCTTCATTCATTCATTCTTTGAACAGATGTCCTAGAACTTGAGGATCCAACAATGAGCAAAAGAGGCAAGGGAACTAGCCTCGTGGACCTACTCTGAATAGGGGGGGCCAAAACGAAACAAATACTCTCAGAAGTCCCCCTGGTGTTAGGTGCTATTAGGGAAGGACACAGGGTACAGTGAGACCCCGTTGCTCACCTATGGGGTAGGAGAGGAGAGGGGAGGTTCAGGCAGTCTCCCTGAGGGAGTGACATTTAAACTAAGACTTGGACATTGGCCCTCCAAATTTTCTGTATAGGAGATGACTCAGGACAGTATTCAGGTTAGAGAAAATGACGATTGCTCATGTCAGAGAAGAGGAAGTGTTGGAAAAGGCTCCTTCAAACATCCCTTTATCACCAGTACTGGACATGATGAATGAGGTAGGCAAAGGAAACAACTGCAAAGGCCCTGGGACATTCTGATAAAAAAAAATCTAAACACAAATTATTATCATAAACAAGTGGCTTTCAAACTTGTTGGTCTTGTGACCCCTTTATAAAAATTACTGGGGACTCCAAAGAGCTTTTGTTTATAGAGAGTATATCTACCAAAAATAAACTACTTATTAGAAGTTAAAACACAGAATTTAAAAACTATTATTTAAATTTTAATTCTTAAAAAAAAATAAAGCAATTTATTCTTGACTTAACACAATTTTGTGAAAAATACATTTTCCAGACCAAAAAACATTTGGAAGAAGTGTGGCATTATATATTTTTCTAAATCTCTTTAATATCTGGCTTAATAGAAGACAGTTGAATTCTCACATCTGTTTCTGTATTCAATCTGTTGCAATATGTTATTTCAGTTGAAGTATATAAAGAAAATCTGGCTTCCTGTAGATAGGTAGTTGGAAAAGGTAGGATATTTTAATGACCTTTAAATTATTTATTTATTTTTATATAATATATTGATTTCAAATGTATAGTGATTTAACAGTTATCTACATTATTAAATGCTCACCCCACCTAGTGTAGTTACCATTTGTCAACATAGAAAGATTTAGGTAGCAATCGACTATATTCTCTATGCTGTACTTTCATCCCCATGACTAACTTATATTATGATTAAGATTTTGTGCCTTTTTATCCCCTTCACCTATTTCATCCACCCACCCCAATCCCACCTTCATGGTAACCACCAGTCACTTCTCAGTGTCCTTATGAGTTTATTGCTATTTTGTTCATTTTGTTTTTGTTTTTAGATTCCACATGTAAGTGAAATCATGTGGTATTTGCCTTTCTCCACCTGGCTTATTTCACTGAGCATAATAACCTCTAGGTCCATCTATGTTGTTGAAAATGGCAGGATTTCTTTCTTTTTTATAGCTAACTAATATTCTTTGTATATATGTACCACCACTTTTTTATCCATCCATTTACTGATGGACACTTTGGTAGCTTCCATATCTTGGCTATTGTAAATAATGTGGCAATAAACATAGGGGTGCATATATCTTTTCAAATCAGAGATTTGTTTTCTTTGGGTAAATTCTTAGAAGTGGAGTCACTGCATTGTATGGTATTTCTATTTTTCATTTTCTGAGGAACGTCCATACTGCTTTCCACAGTGGCTGAACCAATTTACATTCCCTCCAACAGTGTAGGCAGGTTCCCTTTTCTTCACATCCTCACCAACACTTATTTCTTGTCTTTTGGATAGTGGCCATTCTAACTGGTACGAGGTGATATCTCATTGGGGTTCTGATTTGCTTTTCCCTGATAATTAGTGATGTGGAGCATCTTTTCATGTGCCTGTTGGCCATCTGTATGTCTTCCTTGGAAAAATGTCTATTTGGGAAAAATGTCTATACAATGCCCATTTTGTAATTGGGTTGTTTGCTTTTTTGGTGTTTGGTTTTATGAGCTCTTTATATATGTTGGGTGTTAACCCCAGTTAACATGGCCTCTTTAGATAATTGTAGACATATTTCTTTGATACTACACCAAAACTCAACACTGAGTTTTTCTTTTAGGTTAGTTACATGTGGACTCTGAAACC
>JAQQAC010015468.1:26163038-26187487 GCA_029783875.1 Phataginus tricuspis
AACACTGAGTTTTTCTTTTAGGTTAGTTACATGTGGACTCTGAAACCATATCAGTGAATTTTCTGTACTGTTATACTAAAATCCGTTGGTCCACCTTGCTCTTTTAGTTTTTATTGAAGTATCATTGATATAAAATCTTATCTTGATTTCAAGTATACAACACAGTGGTTCAACAGTTACTCATATTATTAAATCCTCACCACCACTAGTGCAGTTACTATCTGTCAACTTAGCAAGATGTTACAAAACCACCTTGGTCTTTAAATGGATCTTTTACTCACACATGATTGTATAACATCATGTTTCAGTCATTTGGAAAATATTAGTTCATTGAGTTGTGCAGATTTTCCAAGTGTTTTCATTATATGAAATTTAAAAATCATGTTTGTTCATATCAGCATTAATCTCAGCAGAAAAAATACTTAAGTATTGGAAAACTGTCAAGTGCATAGTGGTTGATACAGGTTTTCCAAATGAAAAATTTCACCTGAAAGTCAAATTTTATCATTGCCAACAAATATTTCAGTTTTTTCCTCGAAGTGACAGGTTTCCTTTACTTATTTTCAAGAAAATGTCTATCAAATAATCTGAAAAGCCTCCATTTTTAAGTAATACTTTCAAGTAACAATGATGTCATATAGTAAATAAAGAGGGCTAGCTTGGCTGGCAGCTCAGTCACAAAGTGTTTTTCCTCTACATTACCATTGTCCTTCGGTTTGCAGAAGAAATGTTTTATGCTTACTTCCTATTTCATTGTGCAGAATATTTTAAAAAGCATGTACTCAAAAGTCAAGATTTCATTCATTTTGAGTCAGGAACAGGGGGTGAGGGCAGGGTAGGGAGAACTTGCAGGAGGAGGATAGGTGGGACCAGGCCCGGGGCACCGTTGACATGGCTGAGGGGGGAGTGATAGGATGAGACTAGAAAGGTTGGAGCCTGATGGCAAAGGAGTTTGTGATCATACTGGGGGCTCTTGCGGGAAGGGAGGGGAGACCTAGACAAAGTTGCCCAGAGTAAGATGGTTGGCAGCAGATGGATTGGAAAGAGGGAGAAAGACCAGTGAGGGGGCAGAATCTATAGGAGACAGCAGAGGGGCCTGTGGGCAGAGGTGAGGGGCAGACTAGGAGGCTGGGGAAAAACCTGCGCTGGGGAGGACCTCAGGTGCCACGTGGAGGACCATAATTATATTATTCTTGCTTTTGTCCCTTCTCATGCACCTGCCAGTTAAGGTATTTGTTGCCCCAATTTCCTGTCCCTCCTGACTATCTCAGTACGGTGATGTGGATGAATCCAGGACGTCAGTTTCTGCAACAAGGCAGAATATTTTAACAGCTGGTCTGGCAGGTGGCTCACTGGTCTCTTAAACTGTTTTATTTTATAGTCGGGGACACTTGGAGTCCTAAGTTGGCTGGTTTAGACACATAATTCTTTGTTCCAAGAAAAAGATGTTCTCATTTTAACTCCTATTCAGTAAGTGCTTTTCAGCTGACAAATGTTGAAGATAGCATATATTTTTTGAAGTATATTAGTCTCTGTTAATTTAAAATAAAATATTTAAAAAGACTGTAGCCTGCATTTGGTAAATGTTCTTCATTATATAGAAGTAATGTACGCTTATTCAAAAGAAAGTATACAGTTAAATGAAGCCAAAGCAAAAGCTCTCTGTCCCCTCCCCACCACTCCCACATTCTTAATCTACTCCTCAGGGGAATAAATGTGGTCTCAGTCATTTAGTACCTCTATCTTTTTGTAAGGTACTTTAAAAACCCAAACCAGAAATGAGCTCACACTCTACAGCCTATTCTGTAGCTCGCTTTTCTCCAACACTCGATGGCCAAGGCCTTCTGCAGGCCCCGGTGTTGAGTTGTACCCACTTCTATGGAGTGACTGAAGTGTCCTGTTTACATAGAATGCATAGACATTGTTCTTGCTTTTGTCTTGAGGTGGCCTTGAGCACAGCCATCTTATTTTAAAAAGCAGACCTTAAAGCCACCAATGCCATTTACAAGGGGATCCTTAGAAAAAGGGCAGTTTTTGTCTTTTGAAGAGCACCAGACTGTGGCTGGATGCCACGTGCCTTGAACCCATGGAAACTCCAATCCTCCCCTGGGCAGTAAGAGGGTCCTGGGTGGAGCTGGGCGGGCCCAGCATTGCAGAGAGCAGAAGAAGGGGACACAAGATGGGTGGATTTGCTGGTAGATCAGATTTTTGCTGTAGGGAATCCCAGAGCCTCAACAAAGCCTATTTAGGTCACATTTTCCATTTCCTTCAGGTCTTTGGTCATTGATATTGAGAAATATAATGACACCTTGATCTATTTTATGTTGAGGAAAAGTTCCTCCCAGGAAAACTAATTGTAACATTCACTCAGCACAGTCAAATGATGATGTTTCTTTAGTGTAATGGGTTAGTTCTACCGATAACTAAGAAAATCCTTTATGCGTGCATATGGAGACCTGTACAAGAATATTTTCTGCTGGATTATTTGTTAATACTTTCAAAAACTGGACACAGTTCAAATGTCCATTAGTAGGGAAATGAATAAATACATTGAGGCATATTCATAGACTTGACAGCAATTAAAATGAATAGGCCAGATCTTAAAATAATGTTGAGCAAAAGAGCAAGCAGCAGAATGTTATATATAGTGTGAGACTGTTTTAAAAACAAACAGAATGCTACACATTGTTTATGGTTATTTGTGATTTGTAGTAAAACTGTTAAAACCACCAGAGGTCATGGTATTGACCTTGAAGAGGGAGGTGGGGAAGAGGCTGCCCCCCCAGGCTTCACTGGGTACTTCACCTGCAGTTAATTTCTTCCTTTGATGTAATTGCAAAAAACAGAACAAAATTTACCATCTTAACCATCTTAACCATTTCTAAGTGTACAATTCAGTAGTGTTAACTAAATTCACATTATTGTGAAAAAACAGATCTCCAGAACATTTTAATCTTACAAAACTGACTGTCCCCATTAAACAATAACTCCCTGCCCCCACCTCCCCAGTCCCAGCCCCTGGCAATCACTATTCTACTTTCTGCCTCTGTGAATTTGACTACTCTAGGCACCTTATATAAATGGAGTCATACGATTATCTTTTTGTGATTGGCTTATTTCGCTTGACATAATGTACTCAAGATTCATCCATGTTGTGGCATGTGACCATATTTATTTCCTTTTTAAGGTTCAGTAATATTCTGTTTATATATATATACACACACCACCTTTTCTTTATCCATTCATCTGTTGACAGATATTGGGGGTGCTTCCACCTGTGAGCTATTGTGAATCGGAGTGCTGCTATGAACATGGGTGTGCAAATGTCTCTTCAAGACCTTGCCTTCAATTATTTTTGATACATACCCAGAAACGGGGTTGTTGGGTCATACAGTAGTTCTATCTTTAACTTTTTTGAGGACCATCCATACTGTTTTCCATAGCAGCTGCACTGTTTTACATTCCTACCAACAATGAACAAGGGTTCCAATTTTTCCACATCCTTGCTAACCCTTGTTATTTTCTGTGTGTGTTTTTTTGATAGTGGTCATTCCAATGGGTGTGAGGTGACATCTCATTGTGGTTTTGGCCTCCCTTTCTCTAGTGACTAGTGATGCTGAGCATCTTTTCGTATGCTTGTTGTCCATTTGTTTATCTTCTTTGGAGAAATGTCTGTGCAGTCCTCTACTTGATTTTTTGTTGTTGAGTCATAAGAGTTCTTTATATATTCTGAATAATAACCACTTACCAGATATATGATTTGCTAACATTTTCTCCCACTCTGTAGGTCGCCTTTTCACTGTGTTGTGTGCTAATTTCTTTATAAAAAGGAAACAAATATGAAAAAGACTAACTTTTGCTTAGGAGTGTTTGTCATATCATCCTTTATGCTTTCATTTAAAATACCTTTTTAATTAAAAAAAAAAGGTGGTGGGAAAGCTTGAGGGTCAGGCAGTTCTGGGTTAAAGTGTTGGCTCAAGTTACCTGTCTTCTGAGTCTCTTTCCTCAGTTATAAAATGGAGATAATTGAAACTTACTGGGCAGGAGTGCTGTAAGAATTAAAATATATGTAAACCTTAGCAGACTGTCCTGCTATCCATATATGGTAATTATGATTTCATTGATGATTGAGGCAGGAGAGTCTTCTTAAGTCACTTCCTACCCTCCTTAAGATTGAAGCATCCATTCTATCTGACCCTTCTACATTTCCTCTCTGTTATTCCTCTCCTGCTTCCATTCTCTGCCCCATTTTCTTCTCTTCCTATTCCTCTTGACTCCAAAGCTCTGCACGCAGGCCTATCATAATGAGGCAGGCTGGTGTAAGAGAACAGGGAGTGGTGGGGCCTGTGGCAATCCGAGAGCATGTTGGTATGGAAAGGGGGGCCAACCCTGAGCTCTAAGCTGCTGTTCTGGAATGTTGGCCCAATATTACCAAATATTCTGGGTTATTGTTGTTTTTTAAGAAAAGTCAGAAATTCATATTTTTGGGAAAAACCTTTGGATTTTTTTATTGTTGGAAATGATTCAAATTTTATTCATTATGATGGGAGCCAAACTGAATTCTCAAATGGGCCAGATCTAATCTGCAGAGTACCAGCTTAAGAGAGATGAAGGGACAGTGGACATGGTTGGGGGATGGGGGCCATGGGAATGAGGAGCAATTCTGGGACGGTGTATATGCGTGTGTCTCTGTGCACCTGCATTATGTGTGCATGTCTCTTTCTCACCTACATGTGTGTGTAGATGTGTGTGCCTGAATGTATAAACACACATGTGCCTGTGTCCCTATTGGTGTGCATGTGTGTCTCCATACCTGTGCACCTGCATGTGTATGGAGGTGTGTATGCCTGTGTGTGTATGTGCACATGTGTGCATGTGTATTTTAACTGCCAGCTCCAGTCCTAAGTGATGAGAGAAGCATTGATAGCCCTGGAACATTTGGTTGTCACTGAAGCATTGGTTGGATGGGACCTCACCATGACCTGGCCACTAACCATCTGTCACACTGGGTCAATGCCTCTACTCTTGGAGACCCAAAGCTGCACCAGAGACCCTAACCAGGCCTTGGAGGTCTCCAGTTCTAACATTCAAAGATTAAGTCCAAACAACTTAGTTTCTTCCTCCTGCCCTACAAATGAAGGATGCAATGACAAAGATGAGGACCAGCAAGACACAATCAGAAACAAACATGGAAACTTTAAAAAAATTGATCTTCTAGAAATAAAAATACTCCTTTGTTGAATTTAAAAAGTCTCCAGAGGAGATTGAATAACAAATTAGACATAGATGAAGAGGGAATTGGTAATATAGAAGGTATATTCACAGCAGTCACCCAGAATGCACCACAGAGAGACAAAAAGATAAAAATATGAAAGCAGTAATAAGTGCTATGAAGAAGAGAACTGGAAAATCTAACATATCTATTTGGAGTCCCAAAGATAAAGAACAGAGCCTGAAAAAGAGGCAATATTTGAAAATATAATAGTTGACATAGTTCCAGAATCTGTAAGAAAATATAAATACACAAAGCCAGGGGCCATAACATATCCTAAGCAGAGTAAATAAAAAAGAAATTCATACTTCAACTCACTTTGTTGACCCCGTAGTACAACAAAAATAAGAATGTCTTTAAAAGGGCCAGAAAGGACAAATCAGCAATAAAGAATCAATGATTAGATCAAGGGGAGACCTCTCACAACAATGGAATCCAGAAGGCAGGGAATGAACATCTTCAGAGAATTGGGAAGAAGTAATTCTCAGCCTGGAATTGTGTACCACCAAGAAAAGAGTACAACAGAAGACACGTATAGACTAGCAGAAACAGAACATTTGCCATTGAAGAACTTGTACTAAAGCAACTTCTAAAGGATGTTCTTTAGGGAAGAAATAAGCTATAGAAACAAGGTCTAAGATACAAGAAGGAATAGTGAGCAAATAATGTAGTAAATGTTATTAAATTCCAAACAATCTTTGTATGAATAAAATAATAAAGCATAATGTATGGGATTTTAAAAAGCTAAAATATGGAATAAGAATAGCATGTAAACCATGAAGGGTAGATTAGAATCAAAGCATTTCCAAGTTGTAATATTATCATCAGGATGTTAATGCAGTAATTAATGTTAGGGATGATTATGTTAAATGTGCATGGCAAATTTTCAATGGTATCCTCTACAAGGATAGATGTAGATTGTACAGATTCCAAACCACTAGCAAGAAAATGTAGAAAAGCAAAACAAGAACAAAAAGGGCAAAAAAGAAGGAGGAAAAGTACAGAAAAAGCAGAACAATTTTTAAAAAGGAAGATGATAAAACAATTCCAAATACATCAATAATCCCAACAAATATAATACTATGCATGTCAATTAAAAGAACAGAGACTGTCAGTTTAGACTCTTTTTAAAAAGAAATTCTATGCACTGTTTATAGATATATCTGAAGCATAAGGATAGAGAAAGTTAGAAAGTAAAAAAATAAAAGCATTGAAAAAGAAATATCAACAAATAAAAAGCAGGCATAGTAATATTCATTTCAGATAAAATAAACGTTAAGACAAAAGGTATTATTAAGCACAGAAATCCTAAATATAGTTGACCCACATTATTTATGGATTCCATATCGCAAATATAGTTATTCATTAAGTGGTACCTTAACCAATACTTGCAGAGCTTTGTAGTCATTTGTGGACAAACACAGAATGGCAAAATATTTGAGTCACTCAGTAAGCATGTTCCCAGCTGAGGCTGAGCAGGTGATGTTTTACCTTCTTGTTTGGGCTCATGCTGTAAACAAGTGTCATTTTTGCCATCTATTTAGTGCCACAGCTTTTGAATTTTTGCTGGTGATTTTGTTGTTTAAAATGGCCCAGAAGCATAATGCTGAAGTGCTGTGCAGTATTCCTAGGCACAATATGTCTTCCAGAGAAAATACATGTATCAGATAAGCTTCATTCAGGCATGAGTTATAGTGATGTTGGCCATGAGTTCATGTTAATGACCTCAACAATGTATATTAAATGAAGTGCCTTTAGACAGAAGCACCTTAAAACAGGTTTATGTATTGATTGAGTGATGAAAATGTTATGACCAGAGGCTCATAGGAACCTAACCCTGTATTTTCCTGAGAAGCAATGTTCCATTATTTGCTAGTTCAGTGTTTGCTGCAAATTTCTAGACCACAGCTACAGAGAATAATGAGAATCAACTGCAGTTCAATTCACCAGGATGATATCACAATTCTATATTTGTATGTCTAATAAAATAGCCTCAAACATATAAAGAAAAATCGCTGTAACTTTAAGGAGAAATTGATAAATTCACCATTATAATAGGAGACACCTTTCTTAATTATTGATAGGTCAAGCAGAAATAAAATCAAGAAAGATACAGAAAATTTGAGCAGAACCATCAATAAGCTAGAGGCTAATTGATGGGTACAGACAGTGCACATTTTCCTCAAGCAAACACGGAAAGGTTAAAATGTTCTTATTGAGGCAGGTGATGGTGGCAGGCAGGCAGATAGAGTTCAGGGCCCCTGTAAGTTTCAGGGCCCTGTTAAGTTTCATAGCCCTTGTAGGTTTCAAAAACTCTGATCCAACTCAGCCATTCAAAAGTACTCTTCGTTAGATAGACCTCAGCTCTGATTGGTTATGCCCTATGCAAATGAAGCATTGTACTTTCAGCCAATCAGAACTGAGTTGTGATGTCATGAATTCAGTTCTCTATTAGATCCATCAGTGGGACCTCCTCCTTTCAGGAAGCTATATAAGCCCTAGACACTACAGTCTTGAGGGTATCGTCCCTTGGAGTCCCTCCTGATTAGCAGGTTACTTTTTCTTTTCACTCCTTAATAAAATCTTTGCTGGTTGCTCTGTATTCTTCTTTGCTGGCTTCATTCCTGGTCACCTCTGAGACACGATCCTGGGAAAAACAGCATCTCAGCTGGTGACATTATCACATACTAGTCTACAAAATAAGTCTCAAGAGATTTTGAGGAATCATTATTAGTCTCCAACTAACTGAGTTAGAAGTGGGTATTAGAAGTTAAAACTAGTCATACATTTGGAAACTTAAAAACACACTTTTAAGTACAGTTGAACAACAGGGGCACCAACCCCTACACAACTGAAAATCTGTGTATAACTTTTGACTCCCCCAAAACTTAACTATTAATAGCCTACTGTTAACTGGAAGCTTTATTGACAAGGGTTGATTGACACATACTTTGTATGGTATATGTACTATATACTGTAGTCTTACAATAAAGTAAGCTAGAGAAAGAGTGTTTTTTCAAATTGTTGAAAATCTCTGTGGGTAAAATTGTAACATTTCCAGAATATCTCACCTGGCTTTAGTACTTCTGCATATCAATAGGCGTTCAGAGGTAGAAAGAAGTATGGCTTTAGTGCATTTGCATCATTTCTCAGGGGCGGAGAGAAGTTCATCTTCCTATCAATGGGTAATTACCTGGGCAAGGAGGGCTTATCTGTACCCGAGAGGTGAGGGGAGGGCCAGGTTTGCTTCTGCTGGAGCAGGAAAGAGAGAAAAGGCCCCAGACTGCAGCTTGTAAGCAATACCGGATTTTAAACTTTATTTCTCCCTTTGACTTATTTCAGTTTTTAGAGGTATTTTACCCGGGGATTTCCTCTCCCCTGACTTAAAATCTCCAAACAATTTTCCAATGTATTTGTTGAAAAAAAATACCCATACTAGTGGACCTGTGCAGTTCAAACGTATGTTGTTCAAGGCTCAACTGTAGTTCAAGAGTTAAAAAAAAAAAAAGAAATGTAAAGACATTTAGAATTGAATAAGGATAGCACAATGTATCAAAACTTAAGAGTTGCCAAGAAAGTGCAACTTAAAGGCAAATACATAGACTTAAATGCTTATTTTAGAAAATAGGGCAAGAAATTAATGAGCTAAGTGTCCAGCTTAAAATTTTAGGAAAAGATCATAGATACGAAGAAGTTAAAAGAAAACAGACAATAAATATAAAGGCAGAGAATAATAAGTTAGAAAGCAAAGACACAAAGACACAACAAAACCAAAGAAATCGACAGACACAGAAGTTTACCCTGAAAACACAGACAAACTGGAACTCTTGAGAAACTGATGATGACTAGTCAGGGCCACGAATCAACAACATTAGAAATGAAAAAAGAATATTAACTTTTACAATGGAGATTTAAAAAGATAGTACTATAGTCCTTATGCCAATATCTTTGAAAATAAAACAAAGAAAAGTTCCTAGAAAAACATAACTTACCAAGGTTGCCTCAAGATAAATAGTCCTAGAAGCGCTAAATAAATTATGCTGCTCTTAAAATGTCCCCACAAAGTAAACAGTTTTCAAAAAAGTTCTGCTAAGTTTCAGAGACCCGACTATTCCATCTCTCCAATTAATTCCACAAGGCCAGCAAAACTGACAAGGAAAGTACAAGAAAGGAAAATTACAGACAAATCTAACTCACAGGTATGAATGGCAGAAACCCTGTCAAAACATTGGTGAACAGTAGTAATGTATAAAAAGAAAGCATTATTCCCTGAAATTTAAGTGTGGTTTAATTTGAGAATGTCTATGAATTTAATTAGTCACA
The DNA here is from genome assembly GCA_029783875.1 of Phataginus tricuspis. NCBI lineage: Eukaryota > Metazoa > Chordata > Mammalia > Pholidota > Manidae > Phataginus > Phataginus tricuspis. The sequence goes on from JAQQAC010015468.1 coordinate 26,172,634, forward strand.
GTAATAAATAACAGAAGAAAAATCATATGATTATCCTAAATGAAGCTAAAGAATTTTTTGACAAAATCCAATCCCCTATTTTGATTAAAACAAAATAAAAGGGGGAGTTCCTTATCCTAATTAAGTAAATCTACTTAGCAATCTATCATACATTATTCTAAGTGAGTAAGTGTTAGAAACCTTTCCTTTAACCAAGACAAGGATGCCTATTATTACTGATTCTATTCAACTTTGCACTGGAGGTCTTAGCCAGGGCCACAAAATAAGAAAAAGAAATGAAAGTCAAAGGAAGACACAAGACTGTCATTATTCGCAAGTGATAAGATTCTTTACATTTTCCAAAGCAGAAGATGAAGAAATGTTTTCCAGAGGGAAAAGCAACCAAGTGGACTAGAAATCTGAAATAAATCTTTTGGGAAAACCCAAAAGAATCTAAAGATAAGTTATTTGAGATAGTAAGTGGTTTAGTAAGAAATGGTTAAAAAAACATAATGAAAAATATCATTTATTTGCAACCAAAAAGTATTGGATACCTAGAAATAAATTCTGCCAAAATACATGCAGATCTTTATGCAGAAAATCATAAAATTTTATTGAAAAGTCTTAAATGAGACCTAGTTGAGAGATACATTGTGCTCATGGATAAGAAGACTCAATGTTATAAAGATGTTATTTGAACCACAGATTGATCTGTTGATGCAACCCAATTCTGATCCACATCTTAGAAGGTATTTTTGTGTGTGTGTGTGTGTGTAAGTTACCAAGTGGATTCTAAAATGTATGAAAGTACAAAAAGCCAGGAACAGTCAAAACATTCCTAAAGAAAAACAATTAGGTGGGAGCACTTGCCTCCCTAGACACTAAGACTTTACGGTGCTATCATACTTAAGATTGTATGGAATTGGCATAGGGATACAGACAAAGCAACCAGTGTAACAGAATATAGATTTCAGAACAGTCCCAGGCATGTATGGAACTTTGTCACATATATGTCTGGGGTCACATTGAGACATGTGGGGAAATGATGTTGGCACAACTGGGCATCCATGTGGGAAAAAGTGGATCTGTACCATACACAAAAGAATTCCAGATGGATTGAGGATACACATGTGAAGAACAAAATTTTAAAGATTTGAGAAGATGGTATAGTAGGACAGATCTCTGATGTTATGTAGAAGAGGGTCGCTTAAACAAAACACAAAGAGCCCTGTGTAATATTAATACATTTGACTTCATTAAAACAAAAATTAAGCCTTCTGTTTAGTCAAAAACACTGTAAGGAAACCAAAATTGAAAATACAGACCACAAGTTGGTAGAAGATATTCACAAACATATAGTGAACAATACTCAGAAGGTATTAAGAATTCCCACATAATCCATCAGAAAAAGACAAGCAACCCAATGGGAAAAAGGGTCACAAGCATTAACTCATACAGGCAATAAACATGTGGGAAAATATCCTCACCCTAACAAGTAATTAGGACAATGCAAATTAGCAATATGAGATAACTTTATATCCATTGAATTGGTCAAAAATTAAGGCTGACAGTAACAAGTGTTGCAGAGGACATGGATCAGCAGGAAGCCATATATACTGCTGGGTTGAATGTAAATTGGTACAAAACAATTTAACATTATCTACTAGAGTTAGGCATCTTTAACATATCCTCTGACCTGGCAATCCTCTCCTAGGTATAGACATTTAGAGGAACTTTTGCAGGTAGTTTAGGCATGCATACCTCTGGATAAACTTATTAAAGAGCAAGAGAATGACAGAGAGGATGGGACACATAGTAGGTACAAGATAATGCTAATGCTCTATTTCCTGTGTTGTGTGGTTTGATGACATAAAGAAAAAATTTTTAATGTCCCTTTCAAGTTGAATAACTTATAATTGAAAATTTTGATTGAGGAAAATTTACATTCATAGACACAGCTCCATGGGGCATGAAATGTTCATTTTCGTGCTAGTCTCAAAGATGGTTGATTCAGTAATTTGACTCTCAGTGAGTAGTGGCTAATGAAATGCATTTTATTTTGATAAAAACTGAAAACTTGCACACAAGCTCGCTCTTAAGGGCCTACCAATATGTTAAATATGACATTCTGTTGTAAACACTTTAAGGAAGATGAAAACATTCTATGGACAATCTATTTCATGAAAAACTTGCAAATCCAACACAGATATCTGAAAATAAAATTGCCAAATAAAGGCATGAAACCATTAAAGCATTTTTGTCATTTTCAAACAGGCACAATGACTTCTTTGGTAAATAAATCACAGATTAATTTTTTCCCAGAATGAGGGCATTATAATGCTTTCCAATAAATTCTTGAATTTTTTGATAAACAGAGAAGAAATCTAAGTGAAAATAAACCTGATTCAAAGTAATGTTCCTCAGAGTAAACATCCTCCCATAGCTGGGACACTTTCAAAGCCTGTCGATATTAATGAAAAATAACTCAAAGAGAAAGCAGCTTGAGCTATTGACAAAATTCCTTTTCAAAAGACTCTGTACAATATTGTTCGGTATCAAAGGCAGACCCTGAAGATGAGCAAAACTATGCCATATTTGGGCCAAAATATATTTTGTTTAACAAATTGACAAACCAGTGATGAGTAGGAAGCAATGCCTGGAAAACATGCGGTACATCAATGAAGAAGCATTTTATTTTTTTTATTGTTCTGTTAATTTCACAAAAGAGATTTTTGAAATGTAGTAAGTCTCTTATTGGCCTGTTTAAACACCATTTTCCAAAGCAGGACGTGAAGAAATGTTTTCCAGAGGGAAAAGCAACCAAGTGGAGTAGAATTCAAACCATTGCTATCTTCCAGGATGAAACTTTCAATTTTCCAGAAGAAATTCTCACCTTCCCAAGTTTTGCGTGTGACTGGCAGGCACGTGGCACCTGAATGCACTCATGTGAAAAAAAAATCTATCCATGATTTTGAGTCCACATTCAATCTAAATATCCAGAACGATCTGCAATTTCAGATGTCCTGTAATTGGGAGGCAGGATTTTCTAACTTAATGAAAATAAAGAGAAAAAAATAGACCAAACGACAGGTCGAGAAACGACGTTTATTTTGTGCTGTCGCGATCCTGGATTTGGAGGCTTTGGTGTGAGATTGCAAATGAATTTCCTCTCAAAGATATAAGACCATTATTAACCTTAAAGAATCAAAAAACTTTAAAGAATTAAATACTGGTTTTTAAAATTGTGATGAATCTTTTGAAAATTTACCCAAGCTGATGGTGTGCTAGCGACCTCAAGAGGCTCAGGATTTGAGGCCCACTGTTCATAACGTCTGTTGGGTCCCTGCTGGAATCCGAGCCTTTCTTACTATGGATTATGCTAATCATTCCTGGGAAGAGTTAGAGTGTTTCTCCAGACCTGCACGTGGCTTCTTTTCAGGCAGAAATTTAAAGAGATTATCTGGAGAATTAGGGTCTTGCACACTTAACCTCAGTATCCCTGCTCTTAGCAGCCCCAGGCTTTCCCTAGTCACCATTTCTGCTTACGTCCATCTCCTTTCAAGGCAGCTCGAGGTCTAGGCTGAGAAAGGCAGGCTTGGAGATGGTTTGCCACCCTGGTGCTGGAAGGATCTGGGCTGAAGGCTTGCCCCAGCCACTTTCTAAGTGTGTGGCTTTAGGGAAGTGACTTTCCCACTCTGAGCCACATGTTCCCATCTGGAAAGCCTGGGTAATTCGTTCATTCTGGCAGGGTGATTGTGAATCATGAACGAGAATAAATAAGTGAAACTTGAGACCTGCGATGTAGAACAGGTTGAACAAGCTCCCTTTTCTCTCACTGCCAAGAATCTTTCCCATTCTGTTCTCCCAGCAGAAGCCAACCCCTGCTCAGTGTAAAAGGAGATGGAGGCGGGTGAGGCACACAGGAGGGATGTTGGGGAGCCTCCAGGGCGAGGAGATTGCAGCTCCCTTCTGAGTCAGGCTTCACTTTCTATCCGTCCATCCTTCCCTCCATCAGCCATTCATCTACCCGTCCGATAAATAGCTTTTATGTGCCTGTGCCAGCAGCCTGCGAGCCCTCTGCTTCCAAGGAGTTACATCTCACCATGGCGACATTAACCTTTTTCTCCAGTCTTGGCATTTGTGCCAAACCAAAGCTGCTTGCAGTGGCCGGAGCACAGTTCCCCTTGGGCCCTTTGGTCTGGCAGAGCCGGTCTGATAGCTTCGCTTAGGCCCATAAGCCAAGAAGCTGAAGGAAACTGGGCTCCAGGAAACCACACTGGGAGTGTAGGAATGCTGGCAGGGACTGGAAACACCAAACCCTCCTGGCTTTGGGCTTCCTCTGTCCAGGGTGACAGACTCACTGGGACACAGGGTGTGTGCTGAGAAGGTAGGCAGACCATGGCCACACCTGGACAGGGCTTGTGATCTAGCAAAAGGGGTGTCTCCTCAGCCAGACCCTGGGGAGCTGGGCTTCCAGATAGCCTTGCCAAGTCCAGGAAAACAGCCGGCCTTTCATCCTGGCTCCTCCAGAGTCCCCATGTACAGACACTGGCTTGGTGACACCATGGTAACTGTGATGCCACAATGGAACATTCTTCCCAAGGTGGTAGAAGGAATCCCTCTGTTGAGTTCTGCTGTGTAAGGTCATTTCTCCTTAGCTGGAGCAGTTCACGGAAGAACTGGGAGACCCATTCTGACAAGAAACACCCAATGTCATGGTGACTGAGAATGGCACGCAGGCATGCCTTACGCTATTGTGCATTGTTTGAGGCAAAGGCAGGCCTGCTGGTATGGTGGATGGTGAGGCGTGCATGGACTGTGGGTTCAGACAAGCATGAGCTCTAATTCCAGCTCCATCACTGGGCGACTGTGTGGCCTTGGGAAGGCCTCTCAGTGTCAGTTTCTGAATCTGCAAAATGGGGATAATAACAGTGTCTGCCTCCTAAGTCATTGTGCAAATTCAAAGGGCCACTGCTATGTGAAATTACTAGCTGTCACCAGTGAATGGAAACCCCAATGTCATTTAAGCCAGCAGAGTTTAGAAAGAGGGGCAAAACCAGGGTGGGTTTGCACTAAACCCCAGCCTTTTCTTTCTTTCTTTTATTTAATTTTTTATTAAGGTAGTATAGATATACACTCTTATGAAGGTTTCACATGAAAAAACAATGTGGTTGCTACATTCACCCATATTATCAAGTTCCCACCCACACCCCAATGCAGTCACTGTCCTTCAGTGTAGTAAGATGCCACAGATTCACTGTTTGCCTTCTCTGTGCTACACTGTCTTCCCCGTGACCCTGCACACCATGTGTACTAAACATAATACCCCTCAATCCCCATCTCTCTCCCTCCCCACCCGTCCTTCCCCAACCGGCCCTTTGGTAACAACTAGTTCTTTCTTGGAGTCTCTGAGTCTGCTGCTATTTTGTTCCTTCAGTTTTGCTTTGTTGTTATACTCCACAAATAAGGGAAATCATTTGGCACTTGTCTTTCTCTGCCCCGCCTGGCTTATTTCACTGAGCATAATATTCTCCAGCTCCATTGATGTTGCAAATGGTAAGATTTGTTTCTTTCTTATGGCTGAATAGTATTCCATTGTGTATATGTACCACCTCTTCTTTATCCATTCATCTACTGATGGACACTTAGGTTGCTTCCATATCTTGGCTATTGTAAAAAGTGCTGCAATAAACATAGGGGTGCATATGTCTTTTTGAATCTGAGAAGTTGTATTCTTTGGGTAAATTCCAAGGAGTAGGATTCCAGGGTCAAATGGTATTTCTATTTTTAGTTTTTTGAGGAACCTCCATATTGTTTTCCACAATGGTGGAACTAGTTCACATTCCCACCAGCAGTGTAGGAGGGTTCCCCTTTCTCTGCATCCTTGCCAGCATTTGTTGTTCTTAGTCTTTTGGATGCTGGCCATCCTTACTGGTGTGAGGTGATATCTCATTGTGGTTTTAATTTGCATTTCACTGATGATTAGTGATGTGGAGCATCTTTGCATGTGTCTGTTGGCCATCTGAATTTCTTCTTTGGAGAAGTGTCTCTTCATATCCTCTGCCCATTTTTTAATCAGGTTATTTGCTTTTTGGGTGTTGAGGCGTGTAAGTTCTTCATATATTTTGGATGTTAACCCCTTGTTGGATATGTCATTTACAAATATATTCTCCCATACTGTAGGATGCCTTTTTGTTCTGTTGATGGTGTCCTTTGCCGTACAGAAACTTTTTAGTTTGATGTAGTCCCATGTGTTCATTTTTGCTTTTGTTTCCCTTGCTCGAGGAGATGCATTCACGAAGAAGTTGCTCATGCTTATATTCAGGAGATTTTTGCCTATGTTGTCTTCTAAGAGTTTTATGGTTTCATGACTTACATTCAGGTCTTTGATCCATTTCGAGTTTACTCTTGTGTATGGGGTTAAACAATAATCCAGTTTCATTCTCTTGCATGTAGCTGTCCAGTTTTGCCAACACCAGCTGTTGAAGAGGCTGTCATCTCCCCTTTGTATGTCCATGGCTCCTTTATCATATATTAATTGACCATATATGGTTGGGTTTATATAAGAGCTCTCTAGTCTGTTCCACTGGTCTATGGGTCTGTTCTTGTGCCAGTACCAAATTGTCTTGATTACTGTGGCTTTGTAGTAGAGCTTGAAGTTGGGGAGCATAATCCCCCAAGCTTTATTCTTTCTTCTCAGGATTGCTTTGGCTATTCAGGGTCTTTGTGGTTCCATATGAATTTTACAATGATTTTCTCTAGTTTGTTGAAGAATGCTGTTGGTATTTTGATAGGAATTGCATTGAATCTGTAGACTGCTTTAGGCAGGATGGCCATTTTGACAATATTAATTCTTCCTATCCATGAGCACGGGATGTGTTTCCATTTATTTGTATCTTGTTTAATTTCTCTCATGAGCGTCTTGTAGTTTTCAGGGTATAGGTCTTTCACTTCCTCGGTTAGGTTTATTCCTAGGTATTTTATTCTTTTTAATGCAACTGTGAATGGAATTGTTTTCCTGATTTCTCTCTCTGCTAGTTCATTGTTAGTGTATAGGAATGCCACAGATTTCTGCGTATTAATTTGTATCCCGCAACTTTGCTGAATTCAGATATTAAATCTAGTAGTTTTGGAGTGGATTCTTTAGGGTTTTTTATGTACAATATCATATCATCTGCAAACAGGGACAGTTTATCTTCCTTGCCAATCTGGATGCCTTTTATTTCTTTGTGTTGTCTGATTGCCATGGCTAGGACCTCCAGTACTATGTTGAATAAAAGTGGGGAGAGTGGGCATCCTTGTCTGTTCCCGATCTTAAAGGAAAAGCTTTCAGCTTCTCACTGTTAAGTATAATGTTGGCTGTGGGTTTGTCATATATGGCCTTTATTATGTTGAGGTACTTGCCCTCTATACCCATTTTCTTGAGAGTTTTTATCATGAATGGATGTTGAATTCTGTCAAATGCTTCTTCAGCATCTATGTAGATGATCGTGTGGTTTTTATCCTTCTTTTTGTTGATGTGGTAGATGATGTTGATGGATTTTCAAATGTTGTACCATCCTTGCATCCCTGGAATAAATCCTACTTGATCATGATGGACGATGTTTTTATGTATTTTTGAATTCAGTTTGCTAATATTTTGTTGAGTATTTTTGCATGTATGTTCATCAGGGATATTGATCTGTAATTTTCTTTTTTTGTGGTGTCTTTGCCTGGTTTTGGTATTAGAGTGATGCTGGCCTCATAGAATGAGTTTGGAAGTATTCCCTCTTCTTCTACTGTTTGGAAAACTTTAAGGAGGATGGGTATTAGGTCTTCACTAAATGTTTGATAAAATTCAGCGGTGAAGTCATTTGGTTGAGGCATTTACTTCTTAGGTGGTTTTTTGATTACCAGTTCAATTTCGTTGCTGGTTATTGGTCTGTTGAGATTTTCTGTTTCTTTCTGGGTCAGCCTTGGAAGGTTGTATTTTTCTTGGAAGTTGTCCATTTCTTCTAGGTTATCCATTTTGTTAGCATATAATTTTTCATAGTATTCTCTAATAATTCTTTGTATTTCTGTGCTGTCCATAGTGATTTTTCCTTTTTCATTTCTGATTCTGTTTATGTGAGTAGACTCTATTTTTTTCTTGATAAGTCTGGCTAGGGGTTTATCTATTTTGTTTATTTTCTCAAAGAACCAGCTCTTTCTTTCATTGATTCTTTCTATTGTTTTATTCTTCTCGATTTTATTTATTTATGCTCTAATCTTTATTATGTCCCTCCTTCTACTGACTGTGTGCCTTATTTCTTCTTCTTTTTCTAGTTTCATTAATTGTGAGTTTAGACTGCTCATATGGGATTGTTCTTCTTTGCTGAGGTAGGCTTGTATTGCAATATACTTTCCTCCTAGCACGGCTTTCACTGAGTCCCACAGATTTTGCGGTGTTGAATTACTGTTGTCATTTGTCTCCATATATTCCTTGATCTCTGTTTTTATTTCGACATTGATTATTTAGGAGCCTGTTGTGAAGGCTCTATGTGTTTGTGGGATTTTAAAATTTTCTTTGCATAATTTATTTCTAGTTTCATACCTATGTGGTCTGAGAAACCGGTTGGTACAATTTCAATCTTTTTGAATTTACCGAGGCTCTTTTTGTGGCCTAGTATATGATCTATTCTTGAAAATGTTCCATGTGCCCTTGAGAAGAATGTGTATCCTGCTGCTTTTGGGTGTAGAGTTCTGTAGATGTCTGTTAGGTCCATCTGTTCTAGTGTGTTGTTCAGTGCCTCTGTCTCCTTACTTATTTTCTGTCTGGTTGATCTGTCCTTCAAAGTGAGTGGTGTGTTGAAATCTCCTAGAATGAATGCATTGCATTCTATCTCCCTCTTTAATTCTGTTAGTATTTGTTTCACCTATGTAGGTGCTCCTGTGTTGGGTGCCTAGATACTTATAATGATTATATCTTCTTGTTGGATTGACCCTTTTATCATTGTGTAATGTCCTTCTTTGTTTCTTGTGATGTTCTTTGTTTTGAAGTCCATTTTGTCTGATACAAGTACTGCAATTCCTGCTTTTTTCTTCCTATTAGTTGCATGAAATATCTTTTCCCATCCCTTCACTTTTAGTCTGTGTATGTCTATGGGTTTAAAGTGAGTCTCTTGTAGGCAGCATATAGATGGGTCTTGCTTTTTTATCCATTCAGTGACTCTATGTCTTTTGATTTGTGCATTCAGACCATTTACATTTAGGGTGATTATTGATAGGTATATACTTATTGGCATTGCAGGCTTTAGATTCATGGTTACCAAAGGTTCAAGGTTAACTTCCTTACTATCTAAGAGTCTAACTTAACTCACAATATGCTATTACACATACAATGTAAAGGTTCTTTTTTTTTCTCCTCCATTTTCTTCCTCCTCCATTCTTTATATACTAGGTATCATATTCTGTACTCTTTGTCTATCCCTTGATTGACTTTGGGGATAGTTAATTTAATTTTGCATTTTCTTAGTAATTAGCCGTTCTACTTTCTTTACTGTGGTTTTATTACCTCTGGTGACAGGTATTAAACCTTAGGAACACTTCCATCTATAGCAGTCCCTTCAAAATACACTGTAGAGATGGTTTGTGGGAGGTAAATTATCTCAGATTTTGCTTATCTGGGAATTGTTTAATCCCTCCTTCAAATTTAAATGATAATCTTGCGGCATAAAGTAATCTTGGTTCAAGGCTCTTCTGCCTCATTGCATTAAATACATCATGCCACTCCCTTCTGGCCTGTAAGGTTTCTGCTGAGAAGTGTGATGATAGCCTGATGGGCTTTCCTTTGTATGTGATCTTATTTCTCTCTCTGGCTGCTTTTAATAGTCTGTCCTTATCCTTGATCTTTGCCATTTTAATTACTATATGTCTTGGTGTTGTCTTCCGTGGGTCCCTTCTGTTGGGAGATAATGTGCATCTCCATAGCCTGAGAGACTATCTCCTTCCACAGATTGGGGGAGTTTTCAGCAATCACCTCCTCAAAGACACTTTCTAACCCTTTTTCTCTCTTCTTCTTCTTCTGGTACCCCTACAATGCAAATATTGCTCCGTTTGGATTGGTCACACAGTTCTCTCAATATTCTTTCATTCTTAGAGATCCTTTTTTCTCTCTGTGCCTCAGCTTCTTTGTATTCCTCTTCTCTAGTTTCTATTTCATTTATCATCTCCTTCACCGTATCTAATCTGCTTTTAATACCCTCCATTGTGCTCTTCAACGATTGGATCTCCGACTGTAATTCATTTCTGAGTTCTTGAATATTTTTCCGTACCTCCATGAGCATGTTAATGATTTTCATTTTGAACTCCCTTTCAGGGAGAGTCATGAGGTCGATGTCATTTAAATCTTTCTCAGGAGTTGTATTAATAATTTTACTTTGAACCAGGTTCCTCTGGCATTTAATATTTGTATATGGCACCCTATAGTGCCCAGAAACTCTGCTCCCTGGAGCTGCCCAGCCCCTGAAGCAATGTCGGGGGTCACAGGGGTGTGGTATTGGTTCCTGGGGGGAGGAAAGGGTTGTTTCCTGCTTCCCAGCTGCCAGTCACCGCTACACTGCCTGAACCAGTGGGCAGAGCACACAGGTATAAGCCTCTACACTTTGCATTTGTAGTTTCTATAGACAGATCTTCCCTCTGGCTGGGCTAACACCAAGGTAGGGTTTGCTGGTTTGTGAGCCAGGTGGGGTTTGCTGGGAGAAAGGCACAGTAGGCTGTGTATCACAGAGGGGATCCTTGGAGCTGTGTAGCCAGCCAGGGAACCAGAGCTCCTAAAGATCGTGAAAGTTCCCATCCTGCTGGGCAGAGTGCACCCAGACAATTTTGTCTACCTGTCCTTTCTCCTGAGCAGTAAGCTCTGTGCAATCCTTGCCCCTTTAGAAACCCTCTTGCTAAGGGCTTCTTTGTTAGGAAGTCTCTCAGACTGCCCACCTTTCTTTTGTTCCAGAGCAGCCGGATATGGATCCATGCTTTCCACAAGTGGCTGGAATCTCAGTCTCTCTAGGAATTCTGCGTGTCTTAGCTTTCCAACCCCCTACTCACAAGAGTACCATGCAAGCACCATGAAATATAGGTTTGTGCTCCCAGAGCAGATCTCTGGAGTTAGGTATTCAGCAGTCCCAGGCCTCCTCTCCCTCCCCGCTCCATTTCTCTTCATCCCGACAGTGAGCTGGGGTAGGGGAAGGGATTGGGTTCTTCTGGGCCACAGCTTTGGTATGTTACCCTGTTCTGTGAGGTCTGCTCTTTTCTCCAGGTGTATGCAGTCTGGTGCAGTCCTCTTTCCTGTTGTTCTTTCAGGAGTAGTTGTATTAATTATATTTTCGTATTATATGGGGTATTAGGAGGAAGCCTCTGTCTCACCTCTCACACCACCATCTTCAATCCTCTCTCTCCCCCTGCTTTTTCTTTCAGCAGCATTTTATGACTACAGAGTTAAAGCAAGGGTTGAATTCCACAAGTCAAAAAACAACCATTTTCTGAGACCCCACTCTCTGGGAAGCATGGGGACCCTGGCGGACTGACAGAGACACTGATAAGTGTGGACTGCCTCCTCTTCTTGGTCCACCTTACACATCCTGAGTATTGGTGCTGGGCAGCTGGTCACTGCCTCTTTACTGCTTGGAACCAAGCAGCAGGGACATGACAGGTCTGTTCCTATGTCTTGGAAGCTTTGTCAGTGGAAGGGAAATAGGGAGGGTTTCCGGTGCTGGGGGAGAATCACCACTGTGGGGAGGAGAGGGAAAAGCCTGCGCATTTGGATGTTCTGTTTTCACAGCTGCCCACGGTGTCGGCTACAGTTCACTTTGGGGATGGGAGAGATGAGAGGGTTGCTCTTAGTACTGCTCTATGTCACCCACTCTTCTGCTAGTGAATGTGATTTTTTCTCTCCTAATGATTTTAGCCGGTCCTGTAACATGGCAGGGGGATCGTCCAGGAAAAGTTAATGGTCCTTAACGTCCAGAGAGGGACTGGGAAGCTGACTCACAGCGCTTTGCTCTGGCGGTGTGTGTTGGTGGTGGGAACCAGGCGAAGACGTGGAACGTGGGGTGTGGATGCAGGAAGCTGGCTTCAGCAGCCTGAAGTCAGGGCTGATCCTTGAATGAGTGAATGTGTGGTGAGGAAAACAAGCCCTAGGCTATGGAGAGGCCTGCTGGACAGACCCCACTCACAGTCCCTCCCCCGCTTTTCCTGGGGCACGTTCCCAGGCACCGTCAGGTGCGGGATGTGCTTCCCCCGCCGGGTGGAGGACTGTGATGCATCTGGTGCACTTGGGAGCCAGGCCCTGCCTGTGTTTGCTTCAGCATCAGTGCTCTAATGAAACCTTTTCAATCACTAAACCAAAGAGCGTATTGCTAAACTGACCCCCAACTTCAGGGCTGTTCCTGGGAGCAAGGATGTGACTTGGTGGCCAGGAGCTTAGTCAGAGAAGCAGCAGCTGCCGTGCTGCCCACCCCAACCTTCAGGTTGTCCAGCACTGAGGTCCAGCCCAGAGAAGGGCAGGCAGAGGCTCTGTCCCACCTCACGGCCACCCCAGCTGGCTCTGTCCTGTTTTTGTGGAGGTAGAGGGGAGACATGAGAGAGCTGCCCGCACCCCCACCCCTGCCCATTGCAGGAGGAGAGCCCCCTACCTTCCTAGGCTACTCCCCCTCCTTTCAGCCTCAGGGAGGCAGGGGGACACTCACAAAACAGAAAGGTCCTCTCCCTCTTCTTGAAAAGCCGCAGTCAGTGACCCAGGGAAAACATTTCCTCTCTGGGTCAGATTTCCTCACTATGTCCTGGCCTCTCAAGGGTTCTATAAGGTCGGATGAACTAGCCAACTAGAGCTTTGGAAAAGCAAGTCATCGTGGGCCAGACAGGTTTCTGGGTTCCGTAGGATTGGTTAATGCCTTGTTCACCACAGATTTGACAATGTCCCATGAAAAAACTGGAATTCCTGTCTTTGGTGATGCTGAAACGCTTAGTGGCTTTACAGAGATAATCTTGCTAGCAGCCAGCACTGTCACCATCTCAGCAAAGCCTCCGAGTGTGGATTCATACAGATGCTGGGTCATGTGATGCCCTATCATGAAGAGCTCGGCTGTGGTCCTTTAATGACAATATGGACTGTTACAATCACCTCTAGCCTCCTGGTTTGGAAACTGTCTTGTCTTTTGTGCTCACCTCAGAGGTCACACCCTGAAGCTGTTCAGACTCCAAGCTCTGGGCAGAATTCATGGCCACTCTTCTAAATTCTCTAGGCACAATCCCCTGTACCATGAGTCTCTGTACGGCCACTGCTCTTCAGTGTGTCTGTCTCTCCCATGCACTGTGGCCTCCCCGGGGCTGGGACAGGATGCTGAAGCCCTTCCATTGTACCCGCAGCCCCGAGCTCAGTGCCTGGCAGGGCTGTGTGTGTGGTTGGAAGAATGGCTGAAAAAGCAGCCACCGATGATCTTGTACATAGTCCGCTGGCGGTACCCATTACGTGACACCCATGACCCGGGAAGCCAGCGCTGGGTACTCGTGGTTTGGGATTTACAAGCAGCAACCAGAGTATTAGTTAATATTAATATTAAAATGGACTCATCCATTCTGCCTTGGGCTTAGAATTATCAATCATGGGGATACAGTTTGCAAAGCACCTTTCCATAACCTCACTTCAGGTGATCTTTACAGCTCCAAGGAGTGTTCCTCCACATTTCAAAAGAGGGAACCGAGGCCCAGAGAGGTGAAGTGGCTCACTCCAGGTTTTACAGCACAGGGGCCAGTTGGACTTGGAACACTGCATCCAGGGCCTTTCTGAAACAGTGGTGGCTCATAACCCCAATTCACATTAGAATCTTCCCAGAGAGCTCTTAAAAAATGCCAATGCCCAGGCGCCTTTCTGGAGTCTGGGAGGGAGTGGGCGGCAGGTGGATGAAATGTGCAGCCAGGTCGAGAATCTTTGCACTCCACTCTGTGTGGGTGAGAATGAGATGGGCATTCCTGGGTCCAGTAAGGAGGCCAGCCATGGGAAACGCATCAGGACGGGGCGTATCGACTGGTAAGGGAGGACCTGGGGCAGCAGAGGGAGTCAGCAGCCAGGGAGAGCAAAACAACCCGTGTGGGTGCCATCCTCTAGTGGTGTCTGGAAACTAGGAGGCTCAGAGCACCCAACCTGGGGCTTTGAATTTCAAGAGTATTTCCTGTTCTATTATTCTCACCCTCTCCATGATTTCATGAATATGGAACTCTTTTTTTAAAATACAGGGCAATATAGCCATCTTGGGTGATCCCAGGGCTGTCAGGGGAAGATTATTATTTAAAACATTAGTCAGTGTCTACCTCTCATTTGAAACCAAGTCCAGACTGACCAAGAGACTGTCTGGGTGGAGGTGACCCATTCAAGGGCTCGGGAAGGGAAAGGCCAGGCAGCCTGAGTGGGCCAGAGACAGCCTCCACCTGGCCGGACCATTTAGCTCTTTGATGACGAGATGTCAGAGTGCTTGGGTTCACAGAATGCTCTTGTTCATTCACCTTTCTGTATTTACCATATTAGAAATTAAAACTGGGAAAAATTTAGAACAGAAAAATACAAGTACACATGTGCTATTAGCCATCAGAGTGATGACATCATGTAGCATCTGGAAAACTCCACTGTACATTAGTGAGTGAATGAGGGTAAAAAAAGCAAATACTGTCTTAGTATTCTTTTTTTTATAATTTATTTTGGTATCATTAATCTACAATTACATGTGCGATATTATGGTTATTAAACTACCCCCTTCATCAGGTCCCCCCCACCAACCCCATTACAGTCACTGTCTCAGTGTAGTGAGATGCTGTAGAATCACTACTTGTCTTCTCTGAGTTGTACAGCCCTCCCCGTGCCCCCCCC
>JAQQAC010015468.1:26192487-26255349 GCA_029783875.1 Phataginus tricuspis
AAGCTTTTCAGCTTGATATAGTCCCACTTGTTCATTTTTGCTTTTGTTTCCCTTGCCCGGGGAGATATGTTCATGAAGAAGTCACTCATGTTTATGTCCAAGAGATTTTTGCCTATGTTTTTTTCTAAGAGTTTTATGGTTTCATGTCTTACATTCAGGTCTTTGATCCACCTTGAGTTTACCTTTGTGTATGGGGTTAGACAGTAGTCCAGTTTCATTCTCTTACATGTAGCTGTCCAGTTTTTCCAACACCAGCTGCTGAAGAGGCTGTCATCTCCCCATTGTATATCCAAGGTGTCTTAGTATTCTTACAAAAATAAATTTAACCTGATGGACAGAAAAAAAAAAAATAATAATAATAATAAATTTAACCTTGTAGGCCCTGGAAAGGGTCTTAAGGACTCCTGGAGGTTAGTCTGCACTTTGAGAATAGTTGCTGCATATAAAAGGTTTCAGATACTGCCTAGTATGTACTGCTAAGAGCTAATAGTTGAGAGTGATTATTGGCAGCCTAACATTACTTTTAGTTTTTATACACTATTTTTATCAGTAGCCCAACATTTATTATTTACCATCGGGGGTAGCAGAGAGTGGTGCCAAAGATGGAGAGCTGGAAGGAAGGGGGAGCCAGCAGGAAAGGGGGTACTGAAGTCTTTGGGGGGAGTGGTGGCCACAGGCCACCAGCTCCTTGCCACAGCAGTGAGGCCCCTGCACATCCTTTCTGCAGGTTGTGGCATCCAGGAAACCAAGGTTATAAAAAATTCCGAGGAGGATTTGGTCCTCAACAAGGAATTCCCGTGGGTCGTGTCGCTGCAGGATTCCCTGTACACTCACCTGGCTTTTGGCAGCATCCTTACTGAGTTCTGGATCCTCCGCATCGCATCTGCCTTTCAGAACAGGCCAGTACCCCTGCCTTTGGGGCCTATGGAGTCCCCCAGGGAGGCGGGTGGGAGGAACTCTGTTTCCTACTCAGCTTGAGGAGGCCTGGGATTCCTGGTGGCGGGGTGACAGGGTCACAGGCCTTTCACCAGCCCAGCACTTGCTCTGCCCTGAGTCTTGGGGTCCTAAAGTCACCAGCTGCCAAAGTTGAAATGACTGTTCATCCATCCTCTACAGGAAGGCTATTCATTCCCATTTTACTGACTCCTGATACCAGAGGTCCCTACTGCTTATCTTGATAAGCAAACTGATAGGAGCTCTTACTGTAAAACACTTATCTCATGCCTTAACAATGTGACTGTCACAATGTATGTACATAGGAAAGGACAAGGAAATAGGCAAACACTGTAAGAGCACTTGTCTCTGGATGCTCAGAGCTACGTGATTTCTGTTTTCTTCTTTGAACTTCTTTGTATTCTCCAAATCCTATGCAATAAACATTTTTTAAACAAGAAAAAAAACCATAAATGTTATTAAAGGAATAACTTTTTTTGCAAATCATCTCACTTTTGACCCAATGATTTCACTTTTGGGACTCAGCCTAAGAAAATAATTGCAATCAGTGGAAAAGTTTTATGCACAAAGTTCTTCATAAGATGGTTAATTACACACAAAACACTAAAAATGTAGTGCCCAGTTATCATGGATGAATTAGAGTATACTTATTTTTTCATGTATATAGCATATATTATAATATGTAGTATGTGTAATTACATGTATCTCTCTATATTATATATACATACAGCGTATGGGGGAGAGAGAGTGTAATTACTGTAAATGGCTAAATAAATTACAGGATAAACCTTCGATGGAATATTGTGCAGCTGCTAAATTTTGTGACATTTATATTTTTAATTGAAAATATGTGTATTTAAATGAAAATGCACGTACGTAGTATAATGTTCATGAGGGGCCAAAGGGTATACAACAAAAAGCAGCTCCTTCCTCCCCTGCCCTTCAGTCACTAATTCTCTAATTTGAGCCATTTTCGGTCACCAGTTTCTTGGCTATGCTTCTTTAAATACTCAGTGCATTTATGGACATCTGTATACCTATAGGTCTATCTCTATTGATTTTTATATCTACTGACAGAGAGAATTTCCTTTCCCCCTGCGTTAATCTTCTAGGGCCGCCATAACAGACCACCACAGACAGAAGGCTTAGAGAACCAAAATTTATTTCTCCCCTTTCTGGTGGCTGGAAGTCCGAGATCAAGGTCTCGGCGGGTTGGTTTCCCCTGAGGCCTCCCTCTGTGGCTTGCGGACCGCCACCTTTGCACTGTGTCCTCACCCCCCTTTCCTCTGCGTGTGCACACACTCCTGTTGTCTCCTCCTCCTCTTATAAGGATACCTGTCCTACTGGATTAAGGCCCCACCCTTATGACCTCATTTAACTTTTATTACCTCCTTAAAGGACCTGTCTCCAAATACACTCACATTTGGAGTGACACATCCCATTAGTGTTCACCTATGAGTTGGGGGGGACACAATTCAGTCTGTACCACCCCAAAAACGCTGGCAGCATGCTATACACAGTATTCCACTCTTAGCTTTTTTCACTCTATTGTGACTGTTGGGTGATCTTTTTTATTGATACATAAAGAGCTCCCATAGTCCTTTCATAAGCTGCAGAGTATCCTATGAGCAATGTACCATAATCATGCAGTCCTCTAATAATGGAAGTTTGGGTGGTTTCCAGTCTTTTATGAGTACCAAAGAATGTGGCAGTAGATACACTTGTCCATATGTTATTTCACACTTGTGGGTGTTCTTGTAGCATGGATAACCTAGGAGTGGCAAGACGGGGCTACATCTTGATAGCTATTGCCAGGTAGCCCTCCAGAGAGGTTCTGCTTTTGATGCAGTGTTTTCAGTATTGCTCTTTTCTACCTGGTCTGCTGTTTTGGTTTTGCTTTTTCTCTTTGTCTTAGGGTTTTATTACAGACAGAGTTTTTAAATATTCAGGTAGTAGGGTCTTTTGTTTTATTTTCTGGCATTATTTAATTTTGGGTTACGCTACATGGTGATCTATTTAGGGATGTGTTGAGGTTGTCTTTGAGGTCTACTGTATGTGGTCCATGTGAATATTTTCCACAGCTAAATTTAAAAGTCCCTTTTCTATCTTTGATGTACTATTTAATATATAAAATTGGGGGAGGGAGTCTCCCTAATCTGTTCTAGGCAAATGGAGAAGAATTAAACTCTCCTGTCATGAATGAGCTTCTGGCCTTTTCTCCTTCTTTTTCCTGGAGTTTTTACTTTGTGAACATGTCGCTTGCTGCGGATGTTTATGACTGTGATATCTTCACTGTAGACTGAATTCTTTCTCCTCAATGAGAGCCTTTCTGGATCTCACTTCAGGTTTTTCTGCTCTTCAGTCATGTTCAGAATGAAACTCCTGCTTCTTGTTTTTATTTCAGGTTATGTTTTTATTGCTTCTTGTTTTTCTTTTCATTATATGGCCTTTGATTTTTGTGAAACTCTTCTGACAAATTTGGAAAATTTGAGTGTTCCCTTCAGGTGTTCATCTTAAGAGTTATAATTTCATAATGACACCGAAATCCTCTATTTCTTTCTAGACAGTCCTCTTTGAACTCTCTGTGGCCAATGTTAGAATTCCTTTCTTTTCACTTCTTCCCATCTTCTCCACCACCACCCAATTTTAATAGGTTATATATGTACTTTAACATTTACTTGATTCAGATACATATTTGCATACGCTATTACTTCATATATTAGCTGTAAATCAATGTCTGGACTCATATAAAAGGTGAGAAAATTGGTGTATACATCTATATCTTTCTTTTCAGCTTTAGTTACACCACTTAATTATTGCCAGGGTTTATATTTTACTCCAATCTAAACTTGAAGAAGTTTTTCTTTTAATTTTAGTCCAACATAATGAATTCCACCCTTACTGACCATCCTTTTGTTGGATTTTCTCCAGCCAACACTAGAATTGGCTAAAATGTGTCTTCAAGTAGTTTCTTAAAGGGCTCCCAAGAACCATATTTCCTTAGATTTTGCATATTCAGAAATGCATATTCAGAAACTGCCCTTAAACATGAATGACCACTTATGTATAGAATTCATGGACCTCACCTTTCTTTCTGAGGACTTAATAGGCATTACCCCTAGCTTCAGTATTAAGTCTTGCTGTGGAGAAGTCTGAAGCCATTCTGATTTTTTCTTCTTTAGGTGAATGACTATACATCCTGGTATGCCTAGGAGAGGCCTGGTTTACACCTATTATCCTCGTATCCTGCTGTTGGCATCCCCGTTCACCCTCACAATTTCCCTGGGTTAGGCAATAAATTATGTGGCCAAACTTAAGATGACTTAACTGGGTTTGTCTGGAAGCCCAAGGATTCCTCCTTTGTCACTGAAGTCCAGCAATTTGGTTAGCTATGCTGGATCTCTTCCATTTTCACTCTCTACCCTTTGCTGCCTTGCTGGGTCCCAGGAAGCTGACCTGTGGGGGTTACACCAATGCAAGCTCTTGCCTTCTGGGTTCCAGCTGGGTTTGGCTAAGGGGAACACTGGCAAGAGAACAGAGGGAGAGGGAGTGTGAGCTTAGAGTCCTTATTCCCCTAAGGGGTGCTGCTCCTCAAGTCAAGTGACCCACTCCTTACAGCCAATCAGAGCACTCCCTCCCCTCACCTAGAGCTGCAATGCTCTGTTATTACTTTATCAGGACCTCCATATGCCATGTGGCACACAGCATACTGCCTCTATTCCTTGTGATTTCCCACATCCTTCTGAGACCTTTGTAAAGAGTCCCTTTAGTAAACTTACTTCAATTTACTTTGAGTATGCTATCTGTTTCCTGCTGGGAGCTGGGTATGTCTTAGGTGTTATTCATTCTGTATTGCTTTTTCTTTTCCAAACTAGATTCATGTCTTGTTTCTGAAAAAGTTTCTTAAATTATATCTTGAAATATTTTTCTGCTTCATTACAACCACCATTGTTTGTGGTTGCTGACTCTCCATTAATGCCATATTTATAATTTTCCCCTCTAGCCTTTAAAAATCTTTGTTATTGTCCATTTCATTTTGGTTATTTCCCTCAGCCCTACCTTTGTGTCTCTTATTGTGTTTTCTGTAGTCTCTGTTCTTTATGCTGCTTCCAGTTTGGCCTTGTGATGGTTTTCTTTTCTTTCCCTTTCTTAGCTGAGAGGCATGTTTGAGCAGCTTTTTCTGACTCTATGGCAGTAGGTATCATCTCTAACTCCCTGCAATCCTCCTGACCTTCACTGCTTTTGTTGATCCTTCCTCTGATTCCAAGGTTTGGATTCTCCAGTGTCTCATAGTTTTAGGCTGTTTGCATTTGTTTCTCCTTCTCATAATTCCTTGGGTGATTCCCAAGAGGAAAAACACTCCACTGAACTCCACCATTACTAAAATCAGAATTTCTCTGAAGTGCATTTAGAGTATATAATATGGAAATACACTAGTATTAAAATATTAAGGGCTAAAATCAAGAGTCAAGAGTGCATCTTTGGTCTAACTACAACTATGCAAAAACCAAAAATACTGCATGGAGAAAAAGATAATCAGCCATAACATAACAGATTATCTTTGAGTGGTGAGACAACTAATGTTAAGATAGAAGAATCCTTAATATTCCATGGGCCTACAAAGGAGGTCACAAGCCTAGGGATTCAGAAAAGACTTCCTGGGGACTGGGTCCAAAGAGGTCAACAAAGATTAGCCCAGGAAGATGAGTTGGGTGACTGTTTCAGGGCAAAAAATAGTAAGTATGAAAACGAGGCAGTGTGAAGCTTCCTTGGTGCCTTGGCTTCTCAAGATGCCCTTGCTCTCTCTCTCCAGGAAGGACGTTATCGCTATAGTTGGCATAGCTAAGATGGATGCCAAAGTGATTGCTCACAAAGAGTATCCAGTCAAAACCATCACCTTCCCTGAGGAGTTTGATAATGAAGCAATGAGCAATAACATAGCCCTCCTGAAGACAGACACGGCGATGCAGTTCAACAGCCTGGTCCGGCCCATCTGCTTCCTCGGCAGAAAGCTGCATAAACCACCAACCTTGCAGAACTGCTGGTGGCAGGATGGAACCCCACGTCTGCAGTTAATGCCTTCCTTCTCCTAGAGGAGGCTGTGTGTGTGCTAGTAGTAGGGGTGACAGGGTGAACTATTCTATCCCTTATCTTAATACTTCAGGTTGCTTGAGGCTCTAGAGTTGGGCTGGAGCCCTCACCTAATCAGTCTAGATCCCCAGTGCTTGCCCTTTCTGTGACAATTCTCATTTTTGGTCCTTTTTCTTCCAGTCATATATCAAAACTGGAAGTACATAGGCTAGCGAATATACTGAAATATACAGCCTGGAATGAGTACAAGGCTCAGGGCACATTCTTCCCTGAATGAGAGCTGGCTGTCCTCTTGTCTAACCCATCCTTGTTTCCTTTTAAACTTGGGAAATAAACAAGGAAAAGTGTTCTCTGTAGATACAGAGGAAGGGTGAACATGTTCTCTGCCTATTCACATTCAAATTTAAAGCGAAGGTAGTTTTCAGTAAAAACTCAGACACAGGTTCTGATTTCTGTGAGGAAAAGCGGGTTATCAGGACATTTTCTACTTACTCCCATAGGATATGTGAGTTGCAGTTGAATTGAATCAAGGGATGTCCTCTTGTGAATAATTCTTGGGCTCTCCGTTGCATGGTCCAGACAGGAGATCACATGACAGTGAGTATCCTGAGGAAAAATCTCCGTGAAAGACATCAATGTGTGCCCCTTACATGAATTACAGAAAACAGGATGTGGCAGTCCAGAGAGCAGGAAACCAATGTAGACTGCATGGTGGGAACATGATGGAGGAGAAGCTAAATGCTGAGAGTGAGCAGCGCCCTGCTGGGTGGTGGTGAACTCCGTGGACGCAGGGATCGTCCCCGGGGGTTCACGGCTGTCTTCGGGGTGAGCAGCACTTGGCAGATAGCAAGTGCTCAGTAAAAATCTGCTAAATGGACTAACCAGCCAGTCACCGTTTTCAGTGTAATATGATTAAGCATGGCTAAGTCACGGATGCTTTTTCACTAGTTGAAAGTTTGAAAGCGTGGATCCAAACCACTCATGCAGATATACTTTGAGCACATCTACGGTGTGGGGCCGCTGTTTTCAGCTTCTGTGGAGCCTAGGCTCTGATTCTATTGCTCATTGATTATTGGTGTTTTTTTTCTGTAAGAAGTCCTGCCCTCCACCTGGATGACAGCTGTGCAGGTGTGGCTGTCCTGTTGCCTCAGGAAAATGTGTAGAATTCACAAACACCTGCTCCAGGTTCCCTAATATCCATACCCAGAGAAAGTGTGGCTTACCAGGGTCACACAGTTAATAAATGTTCAAGAACCCAGGTCTACCAGATTTCCAGCAGTGTCTCTCCTCTAAAATATTCAAAAATGCTGACCAGCCACTGTTCCCTAAGTAACCTTCAGGATTCCTTGATGGGGACTCTTCTTTCCAGAGGATCTAGGGGAAGTTTTTTAGAAACAGGGAAAAAACCCATATATACAGACAACTCTTTCTAAAAATAATTTTATTGTGAAAGCATGCAGAGCCGCCCTTCATTAGGCAGTAAGTTTGTCCTTCCCAAGCTGGTTCAGCATTTATTGAGGATCTACTTTGCACTGGGTTCTCTGCCAGGTGGAAGACTGTCACAACTTCTTAAATTAGATATATGTTAAAATACAGTAGAAGACATAGATTTTAATGAAATCCTGCCATCAGCCATTCCATCAGTCTAGTACCATATTCATCCAATCTAGGATGCCATCAGTTGTAGAATGCACCATTATTTTATGTAATGCCAACAAAGAAAAGATGCTACCAGTTAAACTCTAATATAAATTGATTAAAAGACACATCCCATTTCAAAGATGTTAGTCTTTAAGGAGCACCTTAGATTCAGTGCAATATGTAAGCTGCTTATATGCTAAATGATCACCTCTAAACCCACCTACAAAATGTGGATTGGTTTTTAACTGTAGCACACCGGCAGACTGTCCTGTTTTTGAACCGTACTTGGAAACTCAGACAAAAAAAAATGGTGACTTGTCTACCTAGGATCCTTCCCTCTCTTGGAAATATGGTCTAGTGTCCAGAGGTCCTCAGAGCCACACTGTTCAAATGTGGAATAAACCACCAAAATTCGGTATCTGGTTAATGGATTCCTAGAAACCTAACAAAACCAGAATCACTCTGAACTCACTCCCACCTTTCTTTCCACAACTGTTAGGGCTTTTGCTGAGTGTCAGCGTTGGGGCTCCATGCAGTGAATCCTGCCTTTGCACGCCAGGGCACTCCCCGGGGAAATGAGGTGGGTTCTCTCCAGAAGCAGCTGGTACTGTTTGTCCAGCTGCTTGGGCTTCAGAATTCAAGCCTCATGGCTTTTGGGAAGGAGAAAAAGCAACGTATTCTACACTGACTGAAATGGCAACTTGCAAGACCATGCAATAGTTGGGGATGTCTACTGAACACTCAGTCATCAAACTATTTGTCCCGAATTGCATTCTCTCTCTTCCTCAAGCTATAAAACCACACTTAAAGCAAACTGGGACCAGGACTGGTGAAAGGAAGGGAGAAGACATATGCAGAAGAACCCCAGGCAGACACAATGGGGGCATTCACCAGGCTGTTTCGGTGTCTGTTTTTGATAGTTTAAACACCTGGGTTGCCACGGACAGGCCCACGGCTCACACTGGGCTGGCTCTCCCTCCTCTGTCCACCCCATTCCCACATGGGGTACAGCCAGGAGCCTATTCACCAGTTTTAGCATAACTAGCCAGAACTCAGGGATGAAATCTCTACCCTCTGCTGTTTGGCAGCAGGGACTAAAAACAGTAGCTTGTGAAAACTGAAAAGCCAGGAGTTCTAAACTAAAGCACTCCCTCCCATCTAGTGAGAAGCACAGAGCAGAGTCCAAAATGTATCCCCTCATGTATCTGGCTGTGGGTCTAACCAGGGGATCACAACAGCCGTGCCGAGCACGCCTCCCTGCTCCCTGCTTGCAGTCACTCCTCGCTTCTCCCATTCGCCTGCGTTGCTGTTCTCCTGTGGCTTCAGAACGAAGGAAGTCAGGGAAAGAGGCTGCATGTGTGTAGAAACCTAAGAAGGACCAATACTCAGCCCCGGGAATGGGCAGGAGCCCGGTGGCCACTCTTTTGCCTTTCTCCTTCTCATTGAGTCTGTTCACAGAGGTTCCTGTTGTCAGCTGCAACTCCCCTCCATGCCTCAGTCCAAACTGAGAGCAAAGTGTGATGGCCAGCTCTTCCAGCCAGGCAGGCTCCACAGGTCAAAGCCTTTGGATGAGAGCCCCATCCTGGGTCAAGATGGACCACCGGTAGGGGTGAGAAGAGGCCTAGGGGGTGGGGCAGGTAAGGTAAGTTAAACCTAATAGTTGTCTTGGGGCTTTTCCCATATTTCTCAGCTTATCACATAAAAATGATGGCCTTTTCTAGACACCAGGGTAATAGTAGCTAATTCTTTATTAAAGTGCTTACTCTGTGCTAGGCACTCTGCTAGGAGCTCTCCATGTGTTACAGGCATTAGATGTATCCCCACTTTAGTTCAGGGAGAGTTAGGTGACTTGGCAGGGTATCACATCTAGCTAAATGTGCCAAGCTTCTACCACTCACCTGATACGTGCCAAGGTCTGCGTGGCAGTAATCCCCAGTCCTGGAGGACTCCTGCGCCAGGAGCAAGAAGGCCGAGCGCAGGGGCAGGGGCTGGTGAGCAGGTGCATTGACAGGCAGCTGCTGGGGTGGGAAGCTGTGAGCCTAGCCCGGTGTGTGCTCCCCTGCAAGTGTGACTCTGATCCCAGCAGGCCTGTGGGTGGGAGGGCCAGCTCAAATGAGGCCAAAACTATTAAAATAGAGAGGAGAAGGGAAGACGGGGCATTCCAGGCCAGCAAGAAAAGAAATGATCAACATTTGAGGAAGGAGAGACCAAAAGAGAGGGAGGATTTAGCCAAAGTGCTAGAAAGGGGCAAGGAATTGAAATGCAAACCAGGAAGTGACAGGCAAACTATAGAAGCCTACAAATGATTTGCGTGATAAAATGAAAAGTCATCTCATTGGAATTGGTGGTGGTGGCTGCCTAGATTGGAAAGAATATTCTGTAATTTACCCTATTTCTAGTTAAGAACCAGTACAAAACATTTCTAAACCAGTAAATTGCACAAGAATATATTAAAAAAGAAAAATTCTAAGACCTGATGCGTTCTGTCCTTTGTTGCAGGGGGACCCAGGAAACCCAATGATGTGCCAGCTACAACAATTCAATTTGTGGTGCTGAGAGGAATCCTGAACCAAGGTGGTGAGAAGTGCCCTGGCCTATTTCTGCACATAAAGGTGGAAGACTACAGTGACTGGATCACATCCAAGACTAAGAGGACCAATGCTCCTCTGTCCTCCTTCCATCACTGGGAGCGTTCGGTTCCTTTCTCTGGCTACAAAGCACAATATGTTGCCATAACAAAGAGAAAACATTCTGGGCTGGGCGGGCTTGGATGGTCCCAAACATACATCCAAGGACCAAAAAGGGCCACCGTGCATTCATGGCCAGTAAACAGCTCTAGAGAGAGACTAGATCTTAGGGGGAAAGATTTAAAGGAATCAGGCACATCTTCTTGGATGGATGTACAACCCATGTACTATGACTATTACGGTGGAGAGACTGGGGGGAGTGGGTCTATGTCAGGCCAGAACAGGGTACATCAGCCCCAAGAAATGATCTTGTTGTCTTTCGCAATGGTATCTAGTCTAGGTGCTAACCCTCCAAATTGAAGAAAAGCAAGCTCAGAATGCTGAGCGCCAGGCATTCACCAGGCTGTTTTGGTGTCTGTTTTTGATAGTTTAAACACCTGGGTTGCCACGGACAGGCCCACGGCTCACACTGGGCTGGCTCTCCTTCCTCTCTCCATCCCACTCCCACATGCGGGAAGACAGTTTCATTTGTGCTTATGAACTAAATGTGGGCTAACAACTGTCAAACCATTAGGGTGTCCTGTGGTTCTTTTAGTGTTAACGGTTCCAGGGGCCAGGCTGTGAAAACACTTCCCATGGGCAGATGTCTGGGAGGTGACTGTCTGCCTGGCTGGAGAGTTGGAGATACCAGCTAGCAGAGGGAACAGAGAGAGGACCCCACAACTAGAAAGGAGCTGATTACTTTAATGGATCACTTTTTGGTCTACCGCCATAGCTTTCCTCTGGCTATTTCCCAGGGAGGCAAATTGCCTGCAACTGCTCATTGGTGGTTTTCATTTTATTCCAAGCCTTGCGGTAGCCTTTTAAGGACATCTGCAAAAAGGAAAAAGAGGGAGGGAGGAGAAGGTCATTTGGGAAAAACTGATTGTGACAGTTCAGAGAGCAGCCCGCATCCAGCCCTGGGCTGTGCGGCTGACCATGTGTGGGACAGGGCCTGCTGTGCGAGCTGCACAGCACAGGCCCCTGGGGGCAGCCCCTGTCTGGAAGATTCTTCTAGAGCTTGTTTCTGTCCAAAGAAGTAAGATGTTGCAGGTTCCTGCTGTGATTCTCTGCTACTTCTTAGCTCCAGATCCAACAGGCCCAAGTTTGGATCCTAATTCACTCCCTGACACCAAGTGACCATGCGCAAAGCAGGAAAAGAGTTCCGTGGGATATGGAGCCAGAGTCTAGATGTGAAAATGCCAAGCTTCCCAAGTGACCTGACTGGGTTTCTAAGCTTCTCTGATGATGTCCAAGTGTCCTCTGTATGCAACCTGGCTTGTGGCAGTCTCCGTGCTTTCCTTTTTTCTGATGACAAAACATACCATTTGCATGTTTCCCATTTTATCTTCTGCAGCTCACAAGGGGCAAGGGTGTTTCTGTGCACATTCTATCATATGAAAAGGCCCTGGGACAGTCAGAAATGAAAAGGCCCATGGCAACTATGTAAATGCATGGAATTGGGTTATCAGTGATATTAAAAATCCATTATTATTTCTTTTTTTAAAAAACTGGCTTATCCATGTATAAAGTAGCAATCACTAAATTATCAGTGGTGGGAGAAGGAATTCAGAAGCTTACAGAATTCAATAAGAAAACAAGCAGTTAAAAACACTATTACTGTAAAGTCTCTTCCTGATAATCTGAAAAAATCTTGTCCCTTACAAAGAAAAAGGAGCTTAAAAACAAACAGCCTTCCTTCATCTTAGTATAAGAGCTGAAGCAACTGAGATTCTCCATGGATGTTACAAGTCCAAATATCTGTATTCTTAGCTCCAAAAACAAAATCCTACATAAAAATGTGAAGGGCACAAAAGACTGCTGTCTTGGGAATCTGTGACTTACCTCTGCAATCTCCACTTTTCTTTCCCACATCTTGATGGTCTTCTCCAGGTCCCCATTTAAGATCTTCTCCCGGACATACACCATCACCTCTGGTGCTCGGAACTCGGCTAGCTGCTTTCGGAGCTGCTTGTTCAAAGCCTCAGCTTTGGCCCGGTCCTGCATTGGGAAGGGGGATTCCCATTAGATTAAACCCAGGGATCTCTGGCGGTTCTGGCTTACCGGGGCTTACTGGTCCTGGCATCTTTCCCCAGTGGTTCTAAAAGTAATGTTTAAAACTTCAAAGGAGTTGGGGGGAATCACAAGATTCTGATTTTCTTCTACAATTATGATATTTTCATCCAGTTCAGAAACACTAAGTGCAGCCTAAAGCAGTCTTTTTGCTGTTCCTTCCTTCCTTTATTAAGGAGTATGTTTCCTTATTTTGAGATCTTAAGTTTGGTGGGCTTTTTTAAAGAGAAATTATATAAGTACACTTTGATTTGATAGTCTTAATTAATTTCCCTGCCCTTTTTTGTAAAATATACATAATATATTCCCATTCTAGCCATTTTAAGTGTACAATTCTGCAGCATTCAGTACATTCACACTGTTGTACAACCTTCACCACCATCCATCTCTAGAACTTTTCTCATCTTGCAAAACAGCACCTCTGTGATCACGACACACTAACTTCCAATCCCCCCCTCCCTCCCTCACCATCCTACTCTCTGTCCCTAGGAATTTGACTACTCTTAGAACCTCATATAAGTAGAATCATACAATATTTGTACTTTTGTGACTGGTTTATTTTACTTAGAATAATGTCTTCAATGTTCATCCATGTTGTAGCATTTGTCAGAATTTCCTTCCTGTTCAGGCTGAATAATAATCTCTTGAATGGCTATACCACATTTTGATTACCTATCCATCTGTTGATGGTCGCATCTACCTTTGGGCTATTGGGAATAATGCTGCTATGAACATGGGTGTACAAATATCTATTCAAGTTCATGCTTTCAACTATTTTGGGTATTTATCCAGAAACAGGATTGCTGGATCATATGGGTATTCAATTTTTGAGGGATATCTTTTAGAATTGTATTTTTTAAATGATCATATAGTAAAATTACTAGCCTTTGTCTTTTAATTGAGTGGTTTTTGAATTAGCCTTTTCCTTTTTTAATTTTAACCATTGTTTTGAATAGGCAATGCATTCAATTCAAACTGTATAATAGTACACAGTTCCCACCCTTTCTCACCCCTGTCCCCAGCCACATAGGTCTGCTTCCCAGAAGCAAACACTATTTTTAGGTTTTGTGCATCCTTCTAGAGATCTACAAACATTCATTTACTTTTTTGACCTAAAAAGTAGCCAGTTTACTTTTAGCCACACAACTTTTTTGCAGTCAGTAAACCTTGAAGATCCTTCTGAATCAGCATATAAAAAATTTACCTTTTTTTTTTAACAGTTGCATTATCTTCCACGGTATGGATGTTCCATCATTTAACAAGTTCCCACAGTCACTTAGCTTCTCAATCTCTATTACAACAAACAATGCTCTGATTATTACTCTTCTGAGAATACATAATATTAGAAATATGCAACTGTATCATAGGATGGACTAACTGAAAGTGAAATTGCTTGTTCTAAGACAGTGATTCTCAACTGGAGGATATTTCACTCCCAGTAGACATTTGGCAAAATCTGGAGACATTTTTGTTTGTTTGTTGCAACCAGGGGAGTGTTATTGGCATCTAGTAGGAGGGGGCCAGAGATGGTACTAAACCCCCTACCTGCACAGGACAGCACCCCCAACAACAGGAAATTATTTGACCCAAAATATCAGTAGTGTCTAGGTTGAGGAACCCTACCCTCAGCATATGTGTATGTTTAATAAATAGTGCTAAATTGCCTTCTACAATGATCAAGCCAGTTATACTTCTGAGCAATGTATGAGACTGTTTTTCCCCCATTCTCTCGACACAGTCTTACCAAATTTTATCTTTGTTGATCTAAGAGAGGGGAACTGGTATCTCATTATAGCTTTGTTTTGCATTCCTTGTGAGTGAGACAGGTAAAACATTTTATATAAGTTTGAGACTTTTTAGTTTCCCCTGTAAACTGTTCAAATCTTTTGCACATTTTTTTTGGTTAGATTTTTCTTATTCATTTGTAAAAGTTATTTGTTTTAAGAAAATTAGCTCCTTGTGATATTGGATACATTTGTCCAGTTATTTATCTTTTGACTTTGCTTATGATGGTTTTTGTTATGCAGGAAACTTTTTGTTTTTATAAAACTAGCTTTATTGATTTCTGAGTTTTATATTTTAAAAGTCCTGCCCATTCCAGAATGATAACAAAAAATGTTCCAACTGTTAAGTTTAAGACTTTAATGGTTTTATCATTTATATTTAAATCTCTGATACACCTGGATTTTCACTGTAATATATAGTTCCAACTTAATTTTTTCCTAAATGGCTACTCAGTCATCTCAAATCATTTATTGAATAATCTGGTTGTCTCTCACTGCAATGCCAACTTTATCATAAATTAAATGTGTCAGTATCAAAGCTTTATCAGAACCTGACCTTGTACATATTATATATGATCTGTATTGGGGCTTATGATAGAGCTCATATATTTTCCTTTGATCTTCTAGTCTATTCATGAGCTTGTTTCAAATACTGTAGCTTCATATTGTGTTTCAACATTTGCTAGGGCTAGTACCCTCATTTACTTATTAAGATTTGGGGGATATTCTTATTTATTTTTCCAAAAGAATTTTTGAGTCAGTTTATTTAAGTCCTTAGAAAAAACTCCTTGTTATTTTAATTGGATACCATTACTTCACAGATCAACTTAAACAGAGCTAACAGTTTCATGATGTTGAACCTTCCTAACCTAGTATTGCCTTTTAATTCCTTGCTTCACAAAGTATAATCTATGGCATTGGCATTAGGACCACTCCAGACCTGCCCAATCAGAATCTGCATTTTAACAATATCTCCAGGTGGATGGTTTGTACTTCCTAGTTTGAGAAGTGCTGTTTTTATTCACTTTGAAGCAAACCAAAAAACTATGTTTTTAAAATTAACTTGTTAGAATGCAATAAAAACTTGTCAGGAAGTATTCTGTGAATATCTACTATGTCTAGCATAGACATACATCTGTGAGGAGACCTAAAGATGTAACCACAACCATCAGTGGACACTTTTGTGAGGATAATAATTAGAGAACACCTAAGATAAAATATAATGAAGTAGCAAGAACTGAGGTTTTAAAAAGTAACTTCAATAGCTATGAAGGACATTCTGCAAATACCAGGGACTGCAATCCTGACACAGCAATCAACTTGTACAGGTGTCACTGTGAGAAAGGCAGACCACTGTTTCCACCCTCAGCTCCTGTGCAGTGGCCCAGAAGTTTTGACAATGGAAAAGGCTGGGAAACAGAGCTCTGGAATGCTGCCTAAAGGGACTTTTTTGGAACAAAGTGTGGGAAGTTTATGCCTAAGGACTTTGTGTAAAACATTGGAGATCTCTGGGATGAGCAATTAAGAGAAAGCTGGTAGTTCTATGGTATTAGAGCAATAAGCAAAACAGTAGACCAGCAAGATGTTAAACAGAACCAGAGAAAGAGACCATTAAGAAGGGGTTAAAGCAAGCCTCAAAAACTGGAAAAGGGGCTTGACTTTAGTAGATCAGAATGTGAAGCAATTCATGTCTCAGGGTGCTGTTGAAAGCAATAGAGCAATCAGCTAGTAATTAATGGAGACTATTAGCTGGGTGTGATACTAATAGAGGTAAACAGGCCAGCAATTTAGCTGGAAGATGAAGAAAAGAGTCAAACACCAGTCATTCCTGGTTGTTAGGGAGATTGTGTCATGATCAAGGCTGCACTCTCTCAGGAGCAACATCAAAGGCTACTAGCAGCAGAGAAATAGACTTTACTTAATTAGTCCAGCCAGTTTCTAAACAAGCAACAAAACAATGACAGACCCAAGAAAGGTGTGGTATGGGGGTGGGGGATCATTATACAGAGTTGCTATCTTACCTAAAATGCCCAGTTTTCAACAAAAATACAAGATAGGAAAGAAACAAGTGTAACTTACATAGGAACAAAAGCTGGTGACATTAACTGCCTTTGAGGGAGTCCAGAAGGTGAAGTTAGCAGACAAAGCAGCTATTATAAGTATGTTCAAAGAACCAAAAGACACCACATTTAAAGAATTAAATATATGATGATAATGTCTCCTCAAATAGAGAATATCAATAAAGAGGTAGAAATTATTTTTCAAAAAAAGAACCAAATAGAAAATCTAGAATCTTTTCACTACAATAATCAAAATAAAAAATTCACTAGAGGAGATCAACAGTAGATTTAAACCAGCAGAAGAAAGAATCAGTAAACTTAAAGATAGATTGATAGAGATCATGCAGTTCTGAATAACAGTGGGAAATGAACAAAGAAAAATTAAGTCTTAGAGAAATGTGGAACACCATTAAATATACCAACATACGTGTAATGGAAGTAACAGAGAAAAGAAAGAGAAAGGAACAGAAAATATTCAAGGAAAGAATGGCTGGAAACTCCCCAAATTTGATGAAAAATATTAAGCTACACATCCATGAAACTCAACAAACTCCAAGTAGAATAAGGGCAAAGAAATACACACCCAGACACGTCATACCCAAAATGTTGAATGACAAGGCAAAGAGAAAATACTGAAAGCAGCAATAGAAAACAATCACATACAAGTGAAGCCAATAAGATTAATAGCTGACTTCTCATCAGAAACAATGGGGTCTAGAAGACAGTGGGATGACATATTCTAAGAGCTTAATGAAGAAAACTGTCAACCAAGAATCTTATATCCAGCAAAACTATCTTTCAAAAAAGAAAGCAAGGAATGAGCACATTCAGATCTTGGTTTCTAATGCTATTCTGAAATAAAAGGAAACAGGTCTCTTTGGAGAAATGGCTGATTCTAAGATTGGAGCAAAAAATATGCAAGATGAACCTGAAGGATGTTCTAATGCCAGAAAGGAAAGAAATGCTAAAACACACATATACACACACACACGCATGCACGGGGATATGTCAAAGGGACACAGAAGCCAACTGGAAAAGCTCTCAATGGCTGAATTCAACCAGTGTGAGCTACAAAACAAATAATATTAGATTATAACCCAACATGTATAAATTCATGGATATTTATTTTAAAATAAATAAATGGAGAATAGATAAATCTCCCATACAGAAGAATTCTGAATAATTTATAACCTCCCACTGCTTAAGTGGGGCTGCATTTAGCAAGTTTCTTCCAAAGAGTACAGTCTGGGAAGTGGGGGGAAGAGTATCTTTACAGTGGAGAAGCATAGACTACTACATCAGCCAGGTGATCAAGGTTAACAGTGATAAATTGACAGTATGCTCCCTTGACATGTGATGAAAATGACACTTTACCCCTGTGATCTTCCTCCCAAAACCCCATAACTCCAGTCTAATCATGAGAACAATACCAGACAAACCCTAATAGAGGAATATTCTACAAAATACGTAACCAGCACTCCATTAAACTGTCAAGGTCATTAACAACAAAAATCTAAGTCTGAGAAACTGTGACAGCCAAGAGGAACCTAAGAAGACATGATGCCAAATGTAATGTACTGTCCTGGCTGGGATCCTGGAACAGAAAAAGGACATTAAGTAAAAACTGAGGATATATGAATAATATTAATTATAAACATTAAAGATAATGCACCAATATTATTTTTTAATTTTAATAAATGTATTCTACTAATATAAGATGTTAATAATAGGGGAAATTGGGCATGAGATACTTGGGAACTCTCTGTACTATCTTCACAATTTTGCTGTAAATCTAAAACAGTTCTCAAATAAAAAGGTTATTTTTTTTTAATGAAGGAAGAATAAAGACATTCCCAGATACACAAAAATGGAAGTAATTCTTGCTAGCGAATGAGCCTTACAAGAAATACTAAAGGTTGTTCTTCAGTCTGAAAACAAGTAATACCAGGCAGTAACTCAAATACATGTGAGGAAAACAGCATAAGTAAAGACCATTATGTAGGTAATTGTAAGAGACAGTATAATTGCATAGTCTTCTCTTAACTGATTTAAAAAGCAATTTTGTAAGATGATATGTACAAAATAATTGAATTTTGGGCCTATAACATGTAAAAATATAATATATTTGACAACAGCACAAAGGAGACAGGGTGAAACAAAGCTGTATTTGAGTAAGGAAATAACTCAAACCCATAGGACAAAATGGAGAGAACCAGACAAATGGTAAATAGGCTGATACAACGAACTCTATGAACATACTTTGTCTCCTTTCTTCTCTCAGCTTTTGGACTCCTTCCTCACACCATTTACAAAATTAACTCAAAATGTATCATAAACCCAAATGTAAGACCTATAAAACTCTTACAGACATAGGAGTAAATAATCATGATATTAAGTAATAGTTTCTTAGATATAACACCAAAAGCATTAAGTGAAAAAGAAATAAGAGATAAGTTAAAGTTCATCAAAATTAAAAACTTTTGTGCTGCAAACAATACCATCAAAAAAGTGAAAAGAAAACCTACAGAATGGGAGAAAATACTTACAAATCATTTATATGATAAGGGATTTGAATCCAGAATCCATACAGAATCTTACAATCCAATGATAAAAATGAATGAATGAATGAATGAATGAATGAATGATCCAGAGGCTAAAGGCTTGGATAGACATTTTTCCAAAAAGACAAGTGGCCAATAAGCACATGTAAAGATGCTCAGTGTCTTTAGTCATTAGGGAAATTCAAGTCAAAACCACAATGAAACATTCACACCCCCTGGGATGGCCATTAAAAAAATCCCAACAACTGAAAATGACAGATATTGGCAGATGAAGATGGGCAGAAACGGGAATGCTCAAACATTGTTGGTAGGAATGTAAAACACAGCTACTTTGAAAAAAGTTTCTCTAAATGTTTGACATAGAGTTATGCATATAACCCACAGCTCCACTTTTAGTTTATATGTTCAAGAGAAAAGAAAATACACAGTCACATTAAAATCTGTATATGAATGTTCATAGCAGCATTATCATTAAAACCAAAAAATTGTAGCAACCCTTTGAGTCACATCGACTAATGGATGAAATGTGGTAATATCTATACTAGGAAGTATTATTCGGCCATAAAAAGAAACAAAGTACTGACACGTGCTACAACATGAATCTTGAAAATAAACCAGTCAAGAAAGACCACATATTTTATGTTCCCTTTTATATGAAATGTGCAGAACAGGCAAGTCAGAGACAGAAGTAGATTAGTGGTCACCTAGGGCCGGAAGGTGGGAGTGAAGTGAGGTGGGGAATGGAGAAGGGTTTCTGATGAGTACAGGTTTTCTTTCTGGGGTGACAAAAATGTTCTAAAATTATTGTGCTGAAGGTTACACAACTCTGTGAATATACTGTAAACCATTAAAATGTACATTTTAAATGGATAAATTATATGTTATGTGAATAATATCCCAATAGAGCTATTTTTAAAAAGTTAAGAAAAAATATACTAAGCAGTGAATGCCAGGCTTTTAAAAGTTGATTTCATGTTTTACTGATAATTTAATAAATCTCAACCCAAACAAACAAATACCACAGACATTCTGCATGGAGAAAGCACACAGACGTTTGCTTCAACTTTGTTACTGGCCGCTTTCTGAGACCAGCTTTTTGCAATGGGTGTTAGTTCTCCATCATGGATGTGATGTGGATGCCATGACAAAACTGAGTCAGATGTGGTAATCCTGTGGCTTTTTGGCTACTGTAGGCAGGTTTGGGGCCATGCGCACTGCTGGAGACATTTTGGGCCCACTCAAGAAAATGACGCTAATGACCGTATTAATGGCTTTAGAGGCTGACAAAGCGTTGCTGTATGTGGTCTTATCTGATCACCACAACAAGGTTGTGATGTCCACACCACACATTCCACAGATGTGGACACTGAGTCCTGTCTAGTTAAAAGGCTGGCAACACTAACCCTGTGCCAGGTCTTCTGACCACAAGTGCAGCGCTCTTTCTCCTCTGCTTTCCCAAAAAAGGCCTCTTTGAGTCATATCCCAGGAGCATTTAACTGGCAGAAATTCAACTATATGTGCTCAGCAAAATAGTGAGGGTGCTAAATAGCAATCTAGATGTAAAGAGCTCAGATGATGCCACACATCTTTTCACACAGGAACCACAGGCCCTGGAGCGGGTCCGGGACAGTGGCCACAGGTCTATTGTCCAAGCATCCATTGTACCAAATGAGAGTTACATGTTTAAAGAGCTCTCTCTCCTTTACACAAAACACTGTATTTTGGCAGCTGTACTTTTTCTCACACGAGTTACATTACTACATGCATTGTATGTTTTTTGTGAAGTTATATGCACTTCGGATATGGTATCTTATGGGTCACCTAAGGAATTCCCAAGGGTTGTTTGCACTCTGCATGATTTCTAACTGACTTCATGATTTCTACGTGATTTCTGACTCCAGACCCTAACCTAGCAGTGAAATGCAACACTGTACTGGGCTGTGAGTCTCTAGGCGACTCTTTCTCTTCTGATGGCCCAGAGTTATTTTTATTCTTACGGTTTAGACTTTTGTAGATAAAAACTGAGGTGGCTTGGGTTTTGGCAGACACTGGCTCAAGCCCTTGTAGACACAAGGGAACATACACCGGAAACAGCTTTTATCCTTCCTACCTCCTCTGCTTGTAGGGTTTCTCTTTCAATTTTTTCAAGTAACTCATTTCTCAGCAAGATCTCCTTGTCCAGATTGATGGACATTTCTGTTGCTCGGTGTAGCTTGCTCTGAAATATAACAACACGGCAAGTTTTGAACGAAGATGATCTCTTAGAACTATAGGAAGGACAGACAGCTCTTTATTAAGCAGAAGAGCAGGATGGCCCATGAACTTGGGCCTGCTCTTCTCACAGCTGCTCAGATTTCCAGAATCCTGGTGCCTAAGTGGCAGGGGAGGTGAGGACCTCAGGCGTCTTCACTTGCTGAGTGGCCAGACACAACAGGACCCAAATCCCACCCCACCACTTCCTAAGAGAAACTTTGGGCAAGTCCTAGAACCTCTCTAAACTTGGGTCAGTCACCTTGTAGTGTTTTGCAGGCTTAAGGGCAATAATCCTGGGCACATGGAGAACACTCAGCAAAGAGCTCCCATTACTATCTCAGAGAGTACTTCACTACAGACCATTACTATCTCCGAGAGTACTTCACTATAGACCATTACTATCTCAGAGAGTACTTCACTATAGACCATTACTATCTCAGAGAGTACTTCACTACAGACCATTACTTCTCTCAGAGGAGGAGGGAAAAACACTCTCCATGAGGCAGGTCTACTGTTACCTCACTTTACAGGTGAGGGACTGACTCACGTGATGGAGGTAAACAATTTGCCCAAGGTCACAAACAGAATGGGGAGCCAGGATTTGAACCCAGGCAGTGTGATTTCACAGCCTATGGGCCCCACAACCACCTCTAAGGCCTATGGGGGCTGACCCTGCTGGTGTAGAGGGAGGCCTACAGGAGCCTGGCTGCAGCTTCCTGCTGTGTCATTTGTTGTTGCTCTTCACTAGTACTGCCTCCCCCACCCCCAGGCCTCCATGTCAAAATGGGGAAGTGCCAGCCTGGAAGGAGGAGTTGGGACCAAATTAGCTGAGGGATTTGCTTGGCTGCAGAGTGGGTCCAGCACAGGAGCCAGTGACTTCAGGGGTATTGACCGACAAGGCCTTAGAACCCACCCACCCTGCTCCAGGCACTGGTCAGCAAAACCTAGGCCCTGCTACCCAGAGGCCAGCTCACAGCCAGGACAGAGGTGCAACAAGATATGCAAAAATGTAAAAGTGCAATTGTGCCAAGCACCAGGAATTCGAGGACAATGGTCAAAAAGGTTTCCCTGGTGGGAAGGGCTGCTGGAAAGAGAGCTGAAAAGTTAAGTCAAGTATGTCTAGGTAAGAGGGAAGGAAAGAACATTCCAAGCTAAGGAGAAAGCCTCTGAAAGGAGGGCCTAAAAAGAGCTGGGCGGGAGGAGGGTGCTAAGGCGATGCCCAGGGCATCAAATCTGAGACCTGGCAGAACAGCCTGGAGCCACCTGCTTGGGGGCCTTAGAGCACCTGGGGGCCATCCTTCTCCCTCTTTCTCTCCTCTCCAATCCTCCCTTTTTAAAGGCTCGTTTCCTGCCCCACATCCTGCATGAAATTGCTCTGATTAAGAAAGCAAAAGTGAGTAAGAGACCAGCCTGAGGGGGTTGGCGTTAGGGAAGTAGAGGCCGGGTAGCCCTTCACTGCAAACCAGCAAGTCAGATGGGAGAAGAGGAGAGCAGGGGAAAGAATCCACCCAGCAGCTTAGAGAGACAGGGCAGGCAAGAACCCAACTCCAAGGGCAAGTGTGAGTCAGTCACTGGCTTGGGCGGTGGGGCCTTTGAGAAGGTGTGCTGAGAGCTCTTTATGAGCAGAATGGGGGTCACTTGATGTGGTTGCTTCTGAAAAGGCACACTGGCTTTCTCTTGCTGTGTAACATTACCACAAATTTTGTGGCTTAAAGCAATACCCATTTGTTATCTCATAGTTTTTGTAAGTCAGAAGTCTAGGCACAGTGGCCAGGGTCTTCTTGCAAGCTCACAGGTTGTTAGCAGAATGCATTTCCGTGAATTGTATGACTGGGGTCCCCATTTTCTCTCTGTCAGTGGGAGGTGGCCCTCAGCTCCTCGAGGCCACCCTCAGACCCCTTCAACATAGGCCCTCTATCTTCAAGCCAACAAGTGAGAACTTGCCCAGAGAATTCCCTTTGTGCTTCAAATCTCTGACTTCCCCTTTCAGAGAAAAATCTCCACTTTCAAAGAGTTCCTGTGATTAGGTCAGGTCCATTTGAGTAGTCCCCCTGTCTCAAGGTTAACTGTGTGTTATATTTTCTATATATATAATTTATTTTGGTATCATTAATATACAATTACATGTGCAATAATATGGTGATTAAACTACCCCCTTCATCAGGTCCCCCTCACCAACTCCATTACAGTCATTGTCCATCAGCATAGTGAGATGCTATAGAATCACTACTTGTCTTCTCTGAGTTGTACAGCCCTCCCCGTGCCCCCCCTACCTTATGTCTGCTAATCGTAATGCTCCTTTTACCCTCTTATCTCTCCCTTCCCACCCATCTTCCCCAGTCCCTTTCCCTTTGGTAACTATTAGTCCGTTCTTGGGTTCTGTGAGTCTGCTGCTGTTTTGTTCCTTCAGTTTTTTCCTTTGTTCTTATACTCCACATATGAGTGAAATCATTTGATACTTGTCTTTTTCGGCTTGGCTTATTTCACTGAGCATAATACCCTCTAGCTCCATCCATGTTGTCGCAAATGGTAGGATTTGTTTTCTTCTTATGGCTGAATAATATTCCGTTGTGTATATGTACCACCTCTTCTTTATCCATACATCTACTGATGGACACTTAGGTTGCTTCCATTTCTTGGCTATTGTAAATAGTGCTGCGATAAACATGGGGTGCATCTGTCTTTTTGAAACTGGGCTGCTGCATTCTTAGGGTAAATTCCTAGGAATGGGATTCCTGGGTTAAATGGTATTTCTATTTTGAGTTTTTTGAGGAAACTCCATACTGCTTTCCACAATGGTTGAACTAATTTGCATTCCCACCAGCAGTGTAGGAGGGTTCCCTTTTCTCCACATCCTCGCCAACATTTGTTGTTGTTTGTGTTTTGGATGTTGGCCATCCTCACTGGTGTGAGGTGATATCTCATTGTGGATTTAATCTGCATTTCTCTGATGATTAGCGATGTGGAGCATCTTTTCATGTGCCTGTTGGCCATCTGAATTTCTTCTTTAGAGAAGTGTCTATTCATGTCCTCTGCCCATTTCTTAATTGGATTATTTGCTTTTTGTTTGTTAAGGTGCATGAGTTCTTTATATATTTTGGATGTCAAGCCCTTATCAGATACATCGTTTATGAATATATTTTCCCATACTGTAGGATGTCTTTTTGTTTTACTGATGGTGTCCTTTGCTCTACTGAAGCTTTTCAACTTGATATAGTCCCACTTGTTCATTTTTGCTTTTGTTTCCCTTGCCTGGGGGGATATGTTCATGAAGAAGTTGCTCATGTTTATGTCCAAGAGATTTTTGCCTATATTTTTTTCTAAGAGTTTTATGGTTTCATGTCTTACATTCAGGTCTTTGATCCACCTTGAGTTTACCTTTGCATATGGGGCTAGACAGTAGTCCAATTTCATTCTCTTACATGTAGCTGTCCAGTTTTTCCAACACCAGCTGCTGAAGAGGCTGTCATCTCCCCATTGTATATCCAGGGCTCCTTTATCAAATATTAATTGACTGTAAATGTTTGGGTTAATGTTTGGATTTTCTATTCTGTTCCACTGGTCTGTGGGTCTGTTTTTGTGCCAGTACCAAATTGTCTTGATTACTGTGGCTTTGTAGTAGAACTTGAAGTCAGGGAGTGTAATTCCCCTTGTTTGATTCCTCCTTCTCAGGATTGCTTTGGCTATTCAGGGTCTTTTCTGGTTCCATATGAATTTTAGAATTATTTGTTCGAGTTCATTGAAGAAAGCTGTTGGTAGTTTGATAGGGATTGCGTTGAATCTGTAGATTGCTTTAGGTAGTATAGCCATTTTGACAATATTTATTCTTCCTAGCCAAGAGCATGGGATGCATTTCCATTTGTTAGTGTTCTCTTTAATTTCTCCTAGGAGTGTCTTGTAGTTTTCAGACTACAGGTCTTTCACTTCCTTCGTTAGGTTTATTCCTAGGTATTTTATTCTTTTTGATGCAATTGTGAATGGAATTGTTTTTCTGATTTCTCTTTCTGTTAGTTCATCGTTAGTGTATAGGAAAGCAACAGATTTCCGTGTGTTAATTTTGTATCCTGCAACTTTGTTGAATTCAGATATTAGTTCTAGTAGTTTTGGAGTGGAGTCTTTAGGGTTTTTTATGTACAGTATCATGTCATCTGCAGTATCATGTCATCTGCAAATAGTGACAATTTGACTTCTTCTTTACCAATCTGGATGCCTTGTATGTCTTTGTTTTGCCTGATTGCCGTGGCTAGGACCTCCAGTACTATGTGGAATAACAGTGGAGAGAGTGGGCATCCCTGTCTTGTTCCCGATCTTAGATGAAAAGCTTTCAGCTTCTCGCTATTAAGTATGATGTTAGCTGTGGGTTTGTCATATATAGCCTTTATGATGTTGAGGTTCTTGCCGTCTATACCCATTTTGTTGAGAGTTTTAATCATGAATGGATGCTGAATTTTGTCAAATGCTTTTTCAGCATCTATGGAGATGATCATGTGGTTTTTGTTCTTCTTTTTGTTGATGTGGTGGATGATGTTGATGGATTTTCAAATGTTGTACCATCTTTGCATCCCTGGAATGAATCCCACTTGATCATGGTGTATGATCCTCTTGATGTATTTTTGAATTCGGTTTGCTAATATTTTGTTGAGTATTTTTGCATCTACGTTCATCAGGGATATTTGTCTGTAATTTTCTTTTTTGGTGAGGTCTTTGTCCGGTTTTGGTATTAGAGTGATGCTGGCTTCATAGAAAGAGTTTGGAAGTATTCCCTCCTCTTCTATCTTTTGGAAAACTTTAAGGAAAATGGGTGTTATTTCTTCTCTGTATGTCTGGTAGAATTCAGAGGTGAATCCATCAGGTCCGGGGGTTTTGTTCTTGGGTAGTTTTTTGATTACCGATTCAATTTCATTGCTGGTGATTGGTCTGTTTAGTTTTTCTGTTTCTTGCTTGGTCAGTCTTGGAAGGTTGTATTTTTCTAAGAAGTTGTCCATTTCTTCTATGTTTTGCAGCTTGTTAGCAGATAGATGCTCCTAATATTCTCTTATAATTCTTTGTATTTCTGTGGGGTTCGTCATTATTTTTCCTTTCTCATTTCTGATTCTGTTTATGTGTGTAGATTCTCTTTTTCTCTTAATGAGTCTGGCTAGGGGTTTATCTATTTTGATTATTTTTTCAAAGAACCAGCTCTTGGTTTCATTAACTGTGTGTTATCTTATAACCTTAGAACAGAACAGAAACGAGTAACAGAACTCATCATATTCACAGGATGGTGCAGGGTGTATACACAGGGGGCAGGGAGTCTTGGGGGCCATCTAAGAACTATGCCTACCATAAGGCAGCACTAGTTGACACAAGGATCACTAGTTTACAGTCAGTTAAGAACGACACATCACAGTTGTAGTCACAGCCTTACATTCCACTAGACTCTACCAGGCATAGTCAGAGAAAAAGGTGCCCCCTTGACTGAGGCTCACTCACAGAAGTCATAGAAGGGACCATGCCTGTCTCCTTCACGGCTGTACCCTCAGCACTTGGCCCTATGCCTGGCATGCCATAGGTACTTGGTACATTTGGTAATGGAGGAAAGTTATTCTGCATGGTTTTATAGGGTTTCACACTTCGATGCTTGATATGTATATAAAAGTGGTCCCTCCTGCCACCCTCCTATCCCCTAAACACACACTTGAATCACTAGTAGTTCATTCGACAATACTGGCTGAACACCTGCTTTGGGTGGGCATTGTCCTCAGTTCTGGGAACCCAGCTGGAGCACCATCTGGGGGGTGAGTCACAAAAACCTACCTCCAAGAGGTGAAGCATCATGCCCATGGTCCCCAGTGGAGTCCCCGTTCAAACCCGGGTGAGGCCTGATTTCACTCACAGTCCGGTGGGTGGGATGCGCTGGCCCATAGTTAGCTGATCACTGCATTAGACAGTTGCTAGCAGGATGACTGGACAGCCTGGTCTGCTGGGAACAGGCCCTATTCATTCTTATAGTCCCTATTTAATTACTAATAGGGCTTCTTTCTCTTCCAAAAGGGTTCTGGGTTGTGAGGAATTATTTAGTAGTTTTCTAATTTCTAGTTAAGATGACTTTCCTTTGCAGGGTTTTAAGCGGGAAAGTGTTTATTACAGGCCTAAATTAAATAGGGCTTAAATATGATTAGTTCTCAAAATTCACTGTGCATAAAAATCATGTGGGGATTGAAAAAAAAGATGCATGGTCCTCACCCCCCAATTCAACTGGGTGGGGTTGGACTAGGGCATCTGTATCTTTAAAAAAAGAAAAACCTTCCCGGGTGGTTCTAATGCACAGCCAGGGATGTGGGAACATTTGGCATATTTTAGAAGACATGGCTTGTCAAGAGAAATCAAGGAGTAGTGGGCAAAAACAGGGAGAACATGTGAACTGCAGTGGTGCATGGGAGCCTTACTGAGGCTGCAAAGGTTGTGAAGGGAAGCCTCAGAGACCTGGAATTGCTGAGGACCTTACTTTGTATGTGTTGAGGACTTGCAAGGTGTTTCCAGATACCAGTTTTAGCTGGATCAGTTCTTGATTCCTTGCTTCAATTGTGTCTAAAAACTGAGCATTCTCAATCTTCAGCTGCTGAAAATCAACATCATGGAGGGCCTCACCCACCTCTTCCTTCTAAAGCTCAGAAAGAAGAAAGAAATGATGTGAGGTTGTGATTTCCGAATGTATGGCTCACACCTTGCAATTCTAGGTGAGATTTTGGAAATTAGTCACCACAAAGTCATTTAACAAACATGGATTGGCAATCTGTTTGGTGCCAGGCATGGTGCTAGGTAATGGAGTGCATAATCTCACGGAGTGCATAATCAACGAGGGCTCACAGATAGGTCGCAGTATGGTGTAGTGGGACTTGCAGGGGCAGAAGGCACGTGGAAGCCCCTCATCCAGGCTAGGGGAGGTTGGAAGGCTGGATCAGGGAAAGCTTCCCCCAGGAGGTGGTGTCTAAATAGGGTTGTAAAGGAAGACTAGAAAGAAGGCCACTGAAAAGTTGCTTTCACCTGGGAAACTCAAGACAAGCAGCCCATAAATTCCCTTCCTTTGATCGCATGATATTTCTCCACCATAGGTGTATTAGTATATAGGGTTCCCTCCTGGACCTGGCCCCACGTTACCTGCCCCACCAAGTCTGTCATCTTACATCTGTGGTAGGCAATAGCCAAACTCAGCTGTACCCCCTCCCAGGCTCTACTCAAGCTGTACTACTTCCTAGAAGCCATCTTCTTTCCTTCCCCCCAAGCAACATAATTTCCTTAAGCCCCAATGTGATCCCTCCCTCAACTCAAATGCTCGCAACCATCTTCCACACCAGAGGGCTATCCCTGTTCCACTGAGCCCCTGATGGCTATAGCTCCGTGGTTCTTGTCACGGTTGCCTCTGCATAGCAGTTACACATCTGCACTTTTCTCCCTTCCCACTCCCAACCAGTCTGTGGGCTGGCAAGGGCAGGCCCACATCAGTGTCCACTCTGTGAAGAAATGGCCTCTAGGTCAAAGGTTATCCATCTACTCCCCATCTCATGCCTAACCCACCCCTTCAGGATGGCGGAGCTTACATGAAGCCCAGAGTACTGGGAGCTCAAAGGCAGCTCCTCTACCTCTGGCAGCTCACCTATGCCATGTTCTTTCTTACACTGAACTTAAATCTCCTTCACTGACACCACTACCCTGGCCCTAGCTCCACCCTGGGACCCTTGGAAGCAGCGTATTCTCTCCTGCTACAGCACTTTGAGGCAGCAGCCTTGACCATTCTGGGTCCTCTATCCTTGGGTCCATCAGCCCCAAGTCCTCTGAAGTGCTTTCTGCTCCCCTTGCTCTCCAGCTCCCTCTCCCACATGAACTCTAGTTTACCAGTTCTTTCAGGTGTGGAGCTCTGAGACACAGCACTCCAGGCTGGGCTACTCAGAACAGAGTGGAGCAAGACCACCCACCACTTTGTTGGTGAGATTCTGTGGCTCCCTGTGCAGCCTAGCATCT
Organism: Phataginus tricuspis; assembly: GCA_029783875.1. NCBI lineage: Eukaryota > Metazoa > Chordata > Mammalia > Pholidota > Manidae > Phataginus > Phataginus tricuspis. The sequence goes on from JAQQAC010015468.1 coordinate 26,221,632, forward strand.
CATAGCGTCGCCTCCAGCTGAGCTGCCTTTTAGGCACTCTACAGCTAAGCCAGCTGGTACCTGTGCACATAGTTTGGGAAATCAAAGAGGAGGATCTTGCACTTGTCCTTAGTCACTTCATGTTGTTAAAGCTGTCCCAGCTTGTTGAGTCTTTCAGGATTCCAAGTCAATCGAGCAATAGTCCCCAGGCATGTTAATTCTCCTGTCCAACTCTGTGTCATTATCAGTGGCCACTTCTGATGCACATGCCATCAGTGACCATATTCAAGTTAATAATAAAAAGATTGACCTACAAGAGGTTGGAACTATGTAATCACATTCCAGAGGTCCTGTGCCATGTCTGCCTTATGCCTTTTATCAGGAATCTTTAGGGGCAACTGTTCAAAGACTTACTAAAGCACAGTATAATTGCGCCACCCAGGCCACATTCCCTGAAAGAGTCAACAAACATATCATGAGCGTCTTTTAAATTCCAACTCCATCCACAGATTTACCAGCATAGTAACTGTATTAACTTCCTATTGCTGCTGTAACAAATGACCACAAACTCAGTGGCTCAAAACAACACAGATCTATTATCTTACTGCTCATGAGCTCACAAGTCCAAAATGGGTCTTTGGGCTACAGTCAAGGTGTTAGCAGGGCCACATTCCTTCTAGAGGCTCTAGAGGAGCATTTGTTTCCTTGCATTTCCTGCTGCTTACACTCCTTGGTTCATGACTCCTTCCTCTATCTTAAAAGTGCATCACTCTGATCTCTGCTTCCATTATCACATCATCTCTGACTTAACTCCCCTGCCTCTCTTTTAGAAGGACCCTTGTGATTACCCTGGATCCACTCAGATAATCCAGGATAACCTCCCCTTATCAAGATCCTTGACTTAATCACATCTGCAAAATCCTTTGCCCTGTGAGATACCAGATTCACAGATTCCAGGAATTAAGACGTGGACAGTTTTGGGGGGACACTGTTCTACCTACCACAGTAACCTTAGAAAAAAGAGAAAACCACATACCTGCCTCAATTGTAAAAGCAACTTTTTCCTTTGGACTTTGAGAGAAGCATTTTTCAAACGTAATTTATCCTTCATATTATTCTAAAAAAAAAAGCACATTTTAATCCATTTATCTTCTCTGTTGGTTTGAAAAGTTAGTAGGTCTGGGGCTGCAAACTTTGAGCTCTAACATTAGTCACTTGTTTTTAGGTCTTGTTGTATCTACTCAACCTGGTTTTGCTATAGCATTTCACACATGACCAAGAAGCAGAGGAAACTAGGTCTGCTCCATGAAAATTTTTCTATGGATTTTAAATTCAAGATAATTTGGGTATAGAGACCTTTCCTGACAAAGTGATCTTATGATTCTTTGGTCTTTTATTTTCTTGGTTTACATAATTTTTATTACTTGTAACATGTTGGGATTAGTAACCCTACCTATCTCCAGGATCCAAAGCTTGACATCCTGTGAAATCTTTGGAAATGAGGAGCATTTTATTCTCATTCTTATAGTAATGGAACTCAGAGAACCTGAGATTTACCTGTCCTGCTCCATGTAGTCACCTGACTAGATAGTCTCGCACCTTTCTCAAGAAAACATACCACACAGGGACAATAAAAAAGAAGAAATTGATCTGATATTATTAATATTTGTCCTGCCTGATTGATTTTAGCCTTGATAAACTTGCATTTTAAGACCCACACTTTAGGTGAATGCAAAAGTCTGCATATGTGGGCAATATTTACTGTAAACCAAATGGAACGGGGCTGCCTCACATGGATCATTTTTATGTCATCATTCTGTGAATCTTTTCCCCCTTTCTAATTTCTAACCTCCTGCGAACTTACCCTCCGGCGGTTCATGTCCTCAATGTACTTCATCACTTTCTCAGTGGCCAAAATACTCCCTTTCTTCTGGGACATGGTTTTTAGAATATCTTTTTTAAACTCCTGTACCGCTCTCTGAACTTCAGTCCATCGAATTTCTGCTTCCTCAATGATAGCCTGGAGAAGTCAGCACCAAGACAGAACAGAGTTTCCAGAAAATCTGAAGGAAATATCCCTCTAAGGAAACCAAAGTTCTCACAACTCTTTATGTCCCATTACGTAATATATCTTTTTAGTCTTAGAAAGATGTCCTTATGACACAAATTTGACTATATGAATGTCATTAAAAGGCATGCCTCAAAAAAATTATAGTATTCCTAAAAAGGGGATGAGCAAACAAAAACAGGACTTCTTGTATCTATACACATGTTATTTATATATCTGAACTATTACTCATCCATTAAAAATTATAACATACAACATAATATAAAACATATCTGAAAGGATATACACCAAAACATCAACCACAGTCACATCTAGAGAGGTGGATTGGTGGGGAGACAAAGAAGCACTCTTACTATATACTTCTGTAATTTGAAAAAATGTTATAAATGAATATATGTATTGACATGGAAAGATATTAAGTGAAAAATACAGTGTATAAAATAATGTGACACCTTTTTATGAAGAAATTCAAATATGCATAGAAAATAATCTAAAGTCTAGGAGATACATACAACAGTCAACACTAATTACCTCCAGGTAATAAGATCATAGATGTTTTCAAATGTTCTTCTTTTGGCTAACCTGTATGTTTAAATTTTGCTGTAACAGAGATTGTCTTTCAATAAAAAAACACAATAACACAGTTATTTTAAAGAATAAAATGAAAAGGTATCTGTATCTGCAAAGCAAATCATTCTAATTCAGGCCTTTTCACTGGGCACCAAGAAGCAAAAGTGTGTCTCTTTACTGGCCAGCCTTTGGCCCCTGCCTCTTCCCTCCCTATCATCTTCACATGCCTGAACATCAGTCCACTTAAATGCCACTTTCAACATGTCGCTCTCTGGCTCAGTTATCCTCATCAGGGCCCTGCTTTTTAAAACATCAGATAAACTCCTTTGCCTGTCTTTCAAGGACTCATAGCCCTACTCCACCTGATTGCCTAATACAGCCCCAAAGCACCCTTTTCTCTAATCACATGGCCCACTTGGTGTCATGGACTGGCCATGTTCATTCCCACCTCCGCTTCCTTGCTCGTATTATTCACCTTACCTAGGGTGCCCTTCTTTTTCTATTCCTTAAACAAATACTATCATTCTCCAAGGCCATGTCAAGTCCTATGTCCAGCCCCATCTCCTCAACAAAGTCTTCTTTGACCAGTCTAGCCATGGAACCCAGCACGTCAGGACAGCGCTAGCACATCCTGAGCTCCTTTAACATGTTAGAACTCAACAAAGCATGTTTGAAATAGAAAGTAGGAGAGATGGGGGAGGGCGGCGGGGGTCAGAGAAGGAAGGAAGAGTAGTTTACACAGTCCAGATGGTTCCATCAACAGAGACATGAGTCTACTGATCTGTCCCTCTCAAGGGATCAAGTGTGATTCTGTGTATTCCTGCATTTTGAAATGGAAAAACTTAGAAATAGAAAAGAAATATCTATTTTTCACACAACATGGCTCTCAAATTCAAGTCAACAACTTCATCCCATGGACAACTGAATTGTGATGATTTCTTCTCCGGAGGAAAACTGACCATGTTGGTCTCCAACAAGACATGGACCATGGTCATAACATGCTGTGTATGGAGCATGACTTAAGGGATTTTTCACCCAACTCACTGACTTAAATCTTAAGCCCCTTTATTATTAAGGAATTATTACAAATTTTAAGGGCATTTATGGTTATTATGGCTAGGGTTTTTTTTTAGAATCCATATCTTAGCGATATATACTGAAATATTTACAGATAAACAGCCTATTGTGGGGGGAAGTTGGTAAGGATATGGAGAAAATAAGAGTACCATAGGTTGATGACTATTGCATGTGGGTGTTGAGTACACAGGGGTTCAGTGTGCTAGCTTCTCTACATTTGTGTATTTTTGAAATTTTCCATATAAAAAAGTTTAAAACTTGTCTCTTCAAGCAGGTAAGTTCTGTAAAGATAGACCCTCAATCTGTCTTATCCTTCTTGTGTTTCTTTCAAAGTGCCATCAATTATATGAACGTACTATCAGGACTTCTTGATGAGGCAGAAGTGGGGAGTCCAGGTGGGGCGGCCTACAGAGAGAAAGGCCTACCTCATGATGCTGCAGGTCCCATTCGGCATTGGCCCTCATGTGCCTTATTTCTTCTTTTGTGTCTTCCAGCTCCTTTTGTACAAGCTCACATTTCTGGTTGACACTGAGGCCTATCACATGGTCTGTACTTACGCGGGATTTGGATCTACGCCTGCCTCGTAACTGTAACACAAGAAAAAAAAAGCCACTGTCAAGTAGGAATTGGTAATAATGTAGCCCAAGGTGGGCATCAAAATGACCACTCAGATCTGCTAGAAATTTCTCTTCATGAGAGCCAAGGAGAACAAACTCAATATGAAAAGATTCGGGATATTAGGCTTTAGGTGATGTTTATTTTACAAATCAGTCTAAGCCCTGTGCTAAATACTTCAAAGGCCTATACTTGCAGTGAAATGAAAATTAGGGCAAGTGTCTTGAGGGTGGAAAGACCATGAAAATGCTGTAGACTAGCCTTAAAGTCAGTGTCAGAGAAAGCCCAGAGCTCACTGCTTCCTGAACACAAGAGGAGAAACTGCATTGGGGGCATGCTGTTCAACAAAAAACAACTGAATAGACAAAAATTTTGGACTTCTATGCATTTAAGACAAAGGTCACAAGCCCAGGGAATGTGTGGACCAAAAGATGGCATTGTTTGACTCTCAAAAGTAGACCTACATACAGTTTTAAATAAAAAAAGAAAATTAATTAATCACATTTGAAAATCAGGAGATTTTACCAAAATAATCCAGATTTCCAGCTTCTCTTGAAAAATCAGCTGCTCTGGCAACACCAGGCACCTGGCTTGCCCTTTTAAATGAGGAAGGAACTCTCTAGCACCCACCCCAGGCGCACTTCATTCCTTTATGTGCTGGCTGGGCCTTGTGAACAGTTGAGTCCCCCAACTTAAGGGAATTATTTCCAACTAAGATATTCTTGGAGAGTCAATCTACTATTAATTGAACCTGATTCCCTCACACTCACTTGAGGAGAAACCTTGTAAGGGACTGAAGACTCCAAAGTAGAACAGGGAGAAATTCATTTGCCACTTGGCCAAAGAGGGGTACACCAAAGGCAGATACACAAATATTACCAGCATCGAAAGGGACAGACAGAATAGAAGAATTCTTAGATCTCCATTGCATACCTGTACAAATTCTGCTCCCAGTGTTTTAATTTCTGATAATCGTGGCACTTGATCCCTGGGCTCCAGTTTATTGCAATATTTCTCAAACATCTCTGTCTCAGTTTTGAGAGCAGAGTTTCCATAGCTGTAAGACAGTGGGTACCTGAGTAAGCTCTACTAATAATTTAAACCCCGAATAACTAGTAGTTAATACATGCTGGCTATTATAACCTTCTGCAAGATACTTAACCTCTGAGTGCCTCAGTTTCCTCATTTGTAAAAAGGGAATAACAACAGCACCTACCTTTTAGGAGCTGTGATAAGGAATGCAAAGCCTTTAAGATAGTGCCTGGCACGCAATAAGTGCTATTTAAATATTTGATATTTTAAAAATACACCTAATGAGCCACTAAATCCAGGGCACTGGGATAATATTGAAAATTGTTGCTCAGATGAAGTTACAAACTTCATCTTCAGGTCCTAACCCACTTGTGAAATTCCTTCTGAATTACTATATTCTTGAAATTATACACATCCACAGTCTTCAGATGTTTTCTTTGGTTTATGTAGCTCTTAGTAGTAATATCTCAGTTCTGACCTAAACTATCTGTAGACATATGTAAGTAACATTCACTCAGCTACCAGAGACTGGATATTCTGTGTGAGACCAATAAATTGTACAATTAACCTCAACTACATCATAGAATCTTGATATCCAATTTACTTGCTATATTAGACATAAAACAAACTGCAGAAAGACCCCCAGAATATTGGGTCAATCATTCTTTGCTGTCCATCTCCAAGCTTATACTCTGATTCAGGTATAAGTTGCCTCATACTAAAACATCTCAACAGCTTCCTTTCTATCCGGCTGCCACATTAATCTTATCACAGAATCTTAGCATTGGAAAAAGGCTGGGAGGTCACGTGGTCCGGTCCAACCTGCTGCCGAACAGTAGAAGGGCGGCTAAGCACACAGTCTGGCACCAAGCCACCAGGCTGAAGTAATTACCACTCTGATCTTCCTACTACGGGCCCATCCCCTCGCATCCCCACCCTGTTCTGGCTCCATCAATGGCTTGTTAGCTCAGCGGCCGTGGAGACACAGGGATAACGAGCAGAGGCATGTTCCCCCTCCCCCCAGCTTTGGAGGGAGGTGTCTCAGTTTCCTCAGTGTTCAATGCGGACTTGGATCGTTTCCTTGCTGGACCAAGGTCCGAGCCTACACGGTGAGGACGCTGGCCGGCCAGTACCTCAGCTTTTCCACCAGCCCGCACAACCGGATAACTGGCAGCTCGCTCTCCTCCTCGACCTGCGACTCGGAGACAGAGGGCTCAGAGTACTCAGTCATCGCTCTGCCGAAGCGGCCGTGGCCAATGTCGAACATGGCCAAGAGCGCCGAGGAGTAGGGGCCACACGCCTCTCCCTCGGGCGGCGACGTAGCAGCGCGTTGCCAGGGCGCCCTGACGCGTGCGTCGGGGCGGGGATCCGTGAGGTCCCGCCCAGCCCTAGCCCCAGCCCCGCCCATCTCCCGCTGTCCAGAGCGAGGTGTCTGGCCTGGACCAGGCTCTTCAGTGCGTTCGCTTTTATTTATTTAACAGTAATTCTTAAAATTATAATAATGACTACTGCTTGCTGAGCACTTACTATGCCCTTGGCACCCTGTTAAGCATAGTTTATGAAAATCCTTGCGACAACCTTGTAATAGTATCTATTATTCTCTTTATTCTCCAAATGAGGAAACAGACCCAGAAAGTTAATTCGATTTGTCAGTGTCTTCTTTCCCCTACCTCAGTGTGAGGCTTCTACTCTATTCATCACCTGGTGCTTCATACATATTAACTGCAATTTCTCTCAGATACCGATATCCTGCATTCCTAGAAGGAAAAAGCTGGCAGATTATAAATTCAAGACATCCCTAAATAGACACTGAATATCTTCTATATCCGGAGTATCTCGGGGAAATGTATGGAGCAGCCCATTCCAGCCCTGAGGGAGCTTCCTTATTTAATGAATGAGGGAAATAGTCTCTAAACCAGCTGTTGCTATCTGGAACGATAGTAACAACGTCATGCCTCTCACCATTTCATAGTTATCATCTCAATCTTCAAAACAGTCTTTTGAAATTGGTATTATTGTCTTCATTTTACAGATCAGGACACTGAGGAATAGAGTAGCTTTGCTGAGTTGCCTGTGGCCACACAGGAATGGAATCAAGCTCTGTCGGAATCCAAAGTCCATGCTGTTTAACTTCTACACACCCTGATGTGTGTCATGGTAGGAATTGGCAAGGCAACCGGGTAGCTTTCTGCTGTTCCCATTGGGATGGAAGAGGGCAGAGGGCAGAATGGGCAGACTTGTCTGAAGGAGGGTGGGTGCTGGATATGGTTAGAAAGCAAGCTGTGATAAACTGCTTGGGCGTCAGCCGCCTTCCCCTCCAAGGGACATGACTTAGCATCAACACACAGTCATTAAACTCCAGAGAAGGTCTTCTGTTTTGCTGCTTAGGGTGCACGGACTGGGGTCAGATGATGGCAGAAAGACTGAGCCCTGCCACCACTTTCTTCTCTCTGCTGGCAGCTCCATGGCAATGCAGACTACATTTATAAATACTTAACATGCTCATATACCAGCTGACAGAAATGATGCCAGCCCCAAGAGGGCCTGGAGCAAGAAAGGGCTCTGCAGCAACCAGGCTATGGTACAGAACAACCCTGTCAATTACGGTATGTGATAGAGCAAACCCTATTGTGTTGGAGGTACCAGTGGTGGGAAAAGAGGCAACATGAAGCTTAAAGCAAGATCCAGTGGGAGAATCACAAAATACAGGACCTGGGATTTTGAGGAAAGATAATTCAGTCCACAGCAGGAAATTTCATGCCTTTTGAGAAACAGCTCCTGGCCTGTTACTAGACCTTGGTAGAGACAGAACAATTGACCATGCCCATCATGACCTGGGTTCTGTGGGACCCACCGAGTCATAACCTTGGACAGGCCCAGCTTCAGTCCATTGTAAAATGGCAATGATTCATCCAAGATCAAGTCCCAGCAGGAGCAGAGAGCTTGAATAAGCTGCGGGAACAGATAGCCCAGACCAACATGTCATCCACGCTTGCACCAGTTCACACTTCTGACCATATGAGGGGAGGGTATAGGGTCATGACCAGCTGGAAGAGAAGGAAGACGCACACACAGGAGACTGGAGGGCAGGAAGAGAGAACCTCTAGGGTATTTCTTCCTGATCTCTCTCTGCTTTGCCATCATAGTTCTGGTGGGGCACAGCCCTTCTATGACCACACGTACTGTCTGGCATCCCCTCACTCCCAGCACCAGCTGTCACTGAACACTGGCTTCACTCTTCATACCTGGAATGCTGCTGGTCCTGGAGGCCTCACCAGCTTCACTGGTTCCCTTAGCTCTGCCTAGGTGGGTGTAAATAGCCCCATCACTAAAGTCTCTTCAGTTGAACTGAATGGAATTGTGTTTCCTGCATGATCCCGACTAATAAATACATCTGGGATCCACCTACCTGAGGAATTCATCTTTGCTCCAAAAATGAGCTGCCCACTAGAAAGACAGGTCTGTTGAATATAAAGTCACTCAAAACTGTAGCCCATCAGTTCCTTTTCTTAGAGTCAGGCTTTGTTAGGGAGGTAGTACCAGGTGTCTAAAGGCAGTGGGCAAGTGCCTTAGAGGTGGGCGAGTCAAGAACAGAGTGCTTTATTGGCTCAGGATTCTAGCCCTGACTTGGCTACTGGCCACTTAACTTGGATAACCACTCATTGTGTCTGCTCCTCAAATTCCACCTCTGTAAAACGAGGATGACACATTTCAAGTGACTACCCTACGTATCTTACTAGCTTACTATCAGGCTCAAATGGGATGGAGTAAAAGAAAGTAGAAGATCGGAAACTATGATGCCAAGATGTGCACCCAGCATCTCCTCCATCTGGAAGGAGCCACTGCCCCAGTTTAGCAGTAGTCCCTAGCAGATCATTACATGAAAAACTGACTCAGCTTGCGGGCTTTAAATAATAACAATCATAATTGCCATTGTTATTTCTTAATCTATTTTTTAGCAATTAGGTAATACTATTATTGCTTAATAAAAGCATTTGTACCAATTATTGTTTCAATTGCTGTTTACTGAGTGCTAGCTATGTCCTGGAGGCTGTGCTAAGCACGTTCTACACATTCTTTCAGTGTATCAGCATAATGGTCCTGGGAGACCCTGGGACTTTCTTAACCCCCGTTTTACTCATGAGGAGACTGAGGTTCAGAGAAGTTAAGCGACTTTCCCAAAGTCATGTAGCTTTTCTGGGGGTGGGACTGAAATTCAAACCCAGGTTCATCCCACTACGCTCTGTCCTCTCATCATATCCACCCCATTAGAGCTGTGGTTCTCAGCAGGGGAAGGAGATATTTTGCCTCCACCACCACCACCACCAGGGGACATTTGTTAATGTCTGGAGACATTTTTGTTATAACCAAGGGGGATGCTGTTATTGGCATCTAGAGGATAAATGCCAGACACAATGCTTGTGTTAGTTTCTCAGGACTGCTGTAACAAATTTCCACACACAGACGGCTTAAAACAACATAAATTTAATGTCTCACAATTCTGAAGGCTAGCAGTCCAAAATCAAGGTGTTGGCAAGGCCACACTCCCTCTGAAGGCTCCAGGGCCAAAGCCTTCCTAGCTTCTTGTTGCTTCTGGTTACTCCCAGCAATCCTTGGCATTCCTTGGCTTGTAGCTCTATTGCTCCAGTCTCTGCCTCCATCTTCACATGGCCTTCTTCCTTGTGTCTTGTGTGTCCTCTCCTCTTCTTATAAGGACACCAGTCATTAGATTCATGGTCAATCCTAAATCCAAAATGATCTCATCTCAAGATCCTTAACTAATTACATCTGCAAAGATCCTTATTTCAAACAATGTCACATTATGAGGTTCCAGGGGGATAGAAACTTGGGGAGATGCTGTCCAAACCACTATACCTCAAAACACCCTTCAATGCACAGAACAGCCCTCCCCCCATAAAGAATTACCAGGCGCAAAATGTCAATAGTGCTGAGGTTGAGAAATGCTGCTTTAGAGGGAGACATTTCTTCGCTGGAAGCAAGAAGAAAGTGCCTCTGCTAATCCAGACAGCTACAAACCAAAAGGGTCTCAGAGCAGCTTAAAGTCCGGAGACCATTCTCTCCACTTTTCTGGGACAACTTCTTGTTTTGATAGCCTCCAGTTTCTCCATGTGGATGCTGCCCCCTGCCTGGCATTTTTATAGCACTTGGCATTTTGATTTAAGAATGATACAGTCAGATCCACCCAAAGTATAAAGCTTCAACCAAATATAAGAAGTGCACAGCCTCTTCTTCCCCAAAAGGGAAGATGCTCAAAAATCAGATAAAGGAACTCAGGCTCACAGGCAAGTGACTATTTGCACATTATGGGGAAGGGACCAGCCCTGAGCAGCCCTGAGAGATGGATCAGCATCTGATGGTTGCCAGAGCAGTCCTCCATTCTTTCCACAAAGACTTGTTGAGCACCTACTGTGTGCTTGGCCCTGGGGATGCAGCAGAGGGCAGCAAGGCTGCTGTGCCTGCTCCCGTGGCACTTCCAGTCTATTGTAAACAATTTCCATCTAGTGAGGGAAGTACAAAGTGCCCATATTTCAAGGGGTCAAGAAAGGCTTCCTGTAGCAAGTGAGGTCTAAGCTGAGATTTGAAGACTGAGTAGGATTCATATACAGGTGAATCAGACTCATTAATCCAAAGTCAACCACAACCTTGGCACCTAGCTAAGACCAAGGGAAGAACAGTAAAGGGAGAGGAGATAGCTGTGCAAAGGCCCAGAGGGAAGAATGAGCACAGCTGGGAATTGAAGGAAGGCCAGCCTATGCTTCAGACACCTGCTTGGTTAGAAGAAAAGCAGAGAAGGTCGTTACTAACATGCATCTTCTGGTTTCCCTCTGTGTCCTCCAGGGTCTCCCTTTGACCTCCTTCTCTGAGGTGAGCTGTTTGGATGCTTTTTCTTGGTGTCCATGTTGAACACAACTCCCCACTTCTCAGTTTCAAGGACCCCCATCTGTGATCCTCAGGTCAGGACAAAGGCCTTGGACCTCATCCAGAAGCAGAGGGGGACATCAAGCATAACCAGATGTCTTTGGTTTCATAAAATGTCTGGGAATTGCTTTGTTCCAAGCAGAGTGAGGAGGCAGAAAGTCCTGGGAAAGCATCAGAGCTGGGGCCTGTTCACTAACAAGGTATCCCCCACTTTCAAAATCAGAACCAGACGTATGTCAGTAAGGGCCAGGAGCCACAGTCAGCACCACTTGTGTCTCCTGGTCCCTCTGAGTCATAGAGGAGGAAAGGTGTTAAGAGCCTGGACTCTGGAGCTAGTGACCTGAATTCAAATCCCACCCTAGCCACTTACTAATTATGTGACTTGAAGCAAGTCACCTCCCTCCTCACAACCACAGTGCTTCCCCCTGCAGGTGTATATGTGTGTGTGCAACAGAGGAGGTCATAGACCACTCCTGTAAGAGCTCAGCACAGGGCCTGACACCCAAAAAGGGCCCAGGCCCTTGGGCCTGTTTCTTTGTCATCTTTGGCCATGAACCCAGGCCCAGCCTCTTCCTTCATCTTGTTTCCAGGGAAGCTCTCGGGCTGAGATGAGGGAAGCAGGAAGTAGGAAAAGAAAACAGTCCCTCCATTAGGGTGTTCACTTTTATTCAAGTAAATTTTTTGTTAAAGAATGATGTACAACTAGTTGGGGTGAGCATTTAATAATGTATATAACTGTTGGATCACTATGTTGTATGCTTGAAACCCAAGATAATACTGTATATCAACTACACTTCAATAATAAATGTGCACAAATCATATACAGCTTAACAACATTTCAAAAACTGAACACACTTGTATAACCAGCACATGGTTGAAGAAACAGAATATTACCAGCACCCCAGAAACCCCAAGGCACTCCTTTACTGTCACCACCACCTCTAAGGGGAACCACTACCGGAACTTCTAAAGCAGACATTAGTGTTGTCTCTTTTTCTCTCTGTACCAATGGGATCATGCAACCCACACTCCTTTGTGTATGGCTTCTTTCACTCACCATGATGTTATCGAGAGCCATCCCCATTGATGCAGGTAATAATAGACTGCTCATTCCCATGGCTGTACAGTATTCCATTGTGTTTTTTCCATTCCACTGTTGAGATTTGGGGCAGTTTCCAGTATGAGGCTATGGTAATACATGCTCCTCCGAATATTCTAGTAAATATCTTCTGGTGAACATACATACACATTTCTGTTAAGTAAACACTTAGGAGGGAAATTGCTATATCATAGTATGTTCAACTTTAGTAGATATTGCCAGTTCCCCAGTGTTAACTTTTTAAAGCCATCAGTGACATGGGGTACTGTGACCTCCTTCCCCATTTGTTCACATATACTCATGAAGCCCAGATCTGTGCCAGGCACTGGATGTGCTATTGGAATGCCAAGGTGGAACAGGCCATGGGCTAGCTCTGTGTGTCCTGAGATCATTGGACCCTGACAGATCCTGGCAGGGACCTCCAGGACCAGAGGGGTGATCTCCGGGTACAATGATAAATCTTGTTCACTAAGACCATTGATTGCACTGATGGTGGCATATGAGACATGTTACAGGGGGTGCAGCTGGACATGCTCTAGGTTGCCTGGGGAGTCATTAGAGGGATTACTGCCAAATAGGGGCAGCTGCTCCTCCCAGACCCAGGAGCAACACTGGGAGGCCCACCTCAGTGTCCTGCCAGCTGAGGCTGCTCCATCCAAGGCATCCCTCTGTCTAGCTCTATGGACCAGAGAACTTCAGGCCAGTCCTCAGCATGAGTTGCTACAGTGGCTATTTACCTTTATGGAAAGTAGTCCTTGGAGTGGAGAATGGCATCTTAACTCTCATGGTATCCCCAGTGCCTCAAGCACAGAAGGTAATAATAACTCACACATGAGCCTTTGCCATGTACAGGCATGGTTCTGAGCACTTGACATGTCTTAACTCAGTAAACATGTGTTACTGTGATCTCACTTTACAGATGAGGAAACTGAGGCATAGAGAGATGAATTAACTGGTATTCAACCCATGTTTGCTGATGGCAATAGTATCAATAACTAGTGTAGCAGAGTACTTCAAAACCCTGGCTTTGGAATTCAAAAGACAATGTTCTGAATCTGGATTCTGCCTCTTGCTGGCATATGACCTTCTTCATTTTTTTCTCTCTAAAATGAAGATAATGCTGCCCACTTGCCCCAGTTCCTGATTAAAAAATGATTGAGCATCAATGGTAGTAGAGTTTGCAAAATTTAAACAGGTATGTTTATGTATACATATAATATACAGTGCAAAACTATACTGCATGTATGCTATATTTCAATGTTCTTCCATCATATACAAATTTACTTAAAATTAGTAATGGCCTGAAAATAAGTCACAACCTTCAGATTTAAAACATCAACAATTATCTTATTTTGCCTGAAAAAATTATATATATGATGAATGTGCCTATGTTATTGCAGACACTAGCCTCAGATCGTCATTCTTTTGGGGGTCACATTAATAATCCTAATTGATGAAGTATATTTTTAATACTGCACTATTTTCAATGCTTTATTTTGAAATAATTTCAGTTGCAAAACACAATAAAGAATGGCCATGTACCCTTTACCCAGATTTTCCACATTCCCCAAGTGTTAACATTTTACTACATCTGCTTTATTATCCCCCACCCCATATATATAACAAACCAGATGTGCATCTATAGTCCCTTACCCAAGTGTTTTATTTTTTCTGAAATATTTGTGACCAGTTGCAGATCTTATGTGCTGCTTTATCCATAAATATTTCAGGTTGCATTTCCTAAAAACAAGGACATGTTCTTATAAGATTATAAAAATCAAGACTTCAACATTGTTTTAATATTTTTATTCATTATAGAGAGGGACCCACTGGCCAAATTTGGTATAATTTGAGCATCAGATTCAATAATGATAGTAAGAGATTACAACCAATGGAATAAGATAAGAATCCATGAGTCCACACTGATATAAATAAATAAAGTGGAATCCCAGCTAATAAATGTAAAAGGAATGATGGAATTAGAAAAATCATCATTTGGCAGCTGTCATAGTAACAATTTATTCAGGCAGGAATCACCAGTGAATGCTAAAATGGGCGGGTGAAAGTATGATGAGAAACAGGATATCTACATAGACTGAAACTATCTCCCCACAAGACACTTATGAACAATGAATCAGTAACTTTACAGCAGAAAATCCTGGCAGGTACTACTTTAACCAAGTGATCAAAGTTAAAATCATGTATCAAATACCCCCTGACACTTTGCAATGAAAATGACATAACACTTCTGTGGTATTTACCCAAGATGCAGAACCTGAATCTAATCAAGGGGAAGCATCAGACAAGCCCAAACCAAGAAGCACTGTGCAAAATAACTGGCCTCTACTCTTCACAAATATCAAGGTCACAAAAGACAAAGACTAAGGAACTGTATCAGATCAAAGACACATGACCACTAAGTGCAATTCAGGACCAAAATAACTCGTATGTTTATTTTGCTACAAAAGACATCGGTGGGACCACTGATAAAATGTCACCTCTCTATAATGCAGTTGTGTGCCTGTGTCTAGGAAGGACCAGCACAGATCAAGTGCTCAATAAGTACATGTTGAATGAACAGAGACAAACAGAAATCAAGAGAGACCAACTGTTGTTTCCTTCCTATGAGGTAAAAAACAAAATGAAGGACCATAAAAACAGGGTTATAAAAACTACCCACACTGCCAGCCTGTCAACAATATCACCTACATTATAGGCTTGTTCAGAGACAGACATGAGGTCATGCATGCAAGGCACTCGGCCCAGCCAAGGCGCTCCATCAGCGTCGGGTGAACTCATGAGCAGTGACCTGTTCAGAGACCAGCGCTTGTCTGAGGGTCCCTCTGCTCCTGCGAAGCTAACACTGAATCCCAAGGTGGGAGGGCCTTGCCTTGGGGACAGATGGGTCTTTCTGCTTCCTTCTCAAGGTGAGACATGCAGCAGATAAAAAGGCAATGAGAGGCTGTGGGCTGGGCTGGGAGGACATAGCACTTAGCTACTAACTTGCCCCTCAGATATCTTTCCAGGTCTCAGTCTCTTCATCTGGGAGATGGGAATATTTTTACCAGTTCCCCCAACTTCACAGGTGGTCCTGAGGGCCAAGTAAGAAAATGCTATACTTAAAAGCTCTTTTAAATAAAAGGTCACTAATGAAACTCAACAGTTGATGAAGACCTTCCACTATCCCCAACTCCACATAGACCTCCAGGCCCAAGGGTCCCCAGATCCCCATTTGCAAGACTCTTCCCAGCTCCTCTCCATCCCTTCCCCTTCATCCCATGTTCTAATCAATGAACCATGCACAGCCCTCCCACCTTCCACCTTGGGTGGGCTCCAAGAGAGCTGTGTGCTAAGGCCAGGGTTGAAATGGTCCCTTGTTTCTACTAAATTGGAAAGGACTCCTCCTTTAGGATTGTTGAAATAGGACACTCTGTGGGCTCCAGCCCTGTCCGTGGGCAGCTCATGTGGAAGGAGAGGAGGAAGCCATCCCTGCCCCTCCTGAAAAGTGAGTCACCCTGTTAACATGCCCTTCTGATGTCACAGCTGGTTCTACCAGATCCCCCTGAAGCTGGGCCCCACCCTTGCCAAGCCATAACCCTCACCCTCCTCCTGTGTTAAAAACAGGAGACACATGCTAGCCGGAACTCCCAGGACCCCAGGACCCCATTCTGTTCCAAAGTCTTTCACACTATCACAGTCTCTGTCAAACAATAATTACCAAATGACAGAGAAGAGAAGGAGAAAGTTTTCCTTCTCTCTCTGTACTCTGTTTCAATCCACATCCCAAAGGAAACCTTTGTTAACAGCTTGCTATGGAGCATTCCACGTTCTGTATAATGTATATTTAATTTTTTAAAATCAGGATTTAATTCTTTCAGAGCAGTTTTAGGCTCACAGGAAAATTACGGGAAAGGTAGAGATTTCTCATATACTTCCTGCCCCCCCACATGCATGGCCCTCCCCCATTATCAATACCGCCCACCAGAGTGGTGCGTTTTTACAGTTGATGAACCTACACTGACACGTGATTATCACACAAGTGCATAGTTTATATTGCGGTTTACTCTAGGTGCTGTACATGCTATGAGTTTGGACAAATGTATAATGATATGTATCCATCACTATGGCATTATGTAAAGTATTTTCACTGATCTCAAAATCCTCTGTGCTCCACCTATTTAGCCCTCTCTCCATTCCCAACCCCCAGCAGCACTGATCCTTTTACCGTCTCCATAGTTTTGCCTTTTTCAGAGTGTCATATAGTTGGGATCATACAGTATGTCGCTTTTTCAGATTGGCTTCTTTCACTTAGTCATATGCATTTAAGCTTCCTCCATGTCTTTTCATGGCTTGATAGCTCGTTCTTTTTTAGTGCTGAATAATATTCCATTGTCTGGAAGTACTACAGTTTTTTTGTCCATTCACCTACTGAAGGACATCCTGGTTGCTTCTAAGTTTTGGCAATTATTAACAAAACTGCTATATATATCCATGTGCAGGTTTCGGTGTGCATCTAAGTTTTCAAGTACTTTGGATAAATATCAAGGAGTGTGACTGTTGGATCACTTTTGTAAGGAACTTCCAGACTGTCTTCCAAAGTGGCTATAACATTTTCCATTCCCACCAGCAATGCTTGGGAGTTCCTGTTGCTCCACACCCTCTCCAGCATTTGGCGCTGTCAGTGTTCCAGATTTTGGCCATTATAATAGGGATGTAGTGGTATCTCATTGTTGTTTTAAATTGCCTTTCCCTGATAACATGTGATGTGGAGCATCTTTTCATATGCTTATTTGCCATCTGTACATCTTCTTTGGTGAGATAAGTGGTAGGGTCTTTGGCCCATTTTTTAATTGAGTTATTTGTTTTCCTATTGTTGAGTTTTAAGAGCTCTTTGTATACTTTATATATATATATATATATATATATATATATACATTTTTAGTACATATGTATATATAAAGTATATATATATACATAAAAAGTATATATATATACTTTTAAAGAGTATATACATGTATGTATATATATATATACACTATATAACAGTTCTTTATCAGATGGTGTCTTTTGCAAATATTTTTTCCCAATCTGTGGATTGTCTTCTCAGTATTTTAATGCGCATTTAATTTTAAAAATTTAATTTTACAAGTAATACAAAAATTTACCTTCTTTGGGAAAAAAAAATAACAGAACAAAATCTGCCTTAATTTTTACTCCTCATCTGAGTCCACTCTCACTGTGGCCTGTGGGTTATGTCTGTTATCTCTTCTGAGTGTACTCTGTCCCACCTTTCTCTGTGTTTTGTTTGTACCTATTTCTGTTTCCATGGGAAATATGTAGCTCTGTTTTGTGCACATGTGTTTTATATAAACGCTGACATCTTGCACCTATAATTTGCCAGTCACGGTCACACTGAATCTTGAAGATCTGTTCATATTAGGACCCATACAGCTGCCTCATTCTAAGCATAGCACTGTAGTCTATCCAATAAATATATCACAATGTATGTAGCTTTTCCCTGTTGATGAATGCTTAGGTTGCTCCTGATTTTTAATTTTGTCCCTTAACAAAAATCGTTTTTTTTAATGTTGATCAAATTCATGCATGATCATGATATTCACAAATCAAATGATATTACAAGGTTTTATAGCAAATATTGGCAATACATTACATACACACATCCCACGTGAATCCTGCTCCTCTAAGAAATCACTTACTAGTCTTTCAGCTGATCCTTCTGGCATTGACCTCCATATTTCTGAATAAGATGCTTATATTCTATTTTTGGTTTATCAGCCTGAGTCTACTGCCTTTCTATTGTGGTATATGCAGATTTTAAGTTTTATATGCACCACACCCAACCACTTGCCTCCCATCTCTTCATTCTTCCCACATAGTTACATGACAGTTTTCTAGTTCAATCATTATTCTCTGTTTTCATTATTGTAACCACAGAAGTATTTTTTCCTGCCAAGTGGTGGTTCTCAACTTTAATTGCACTGAGGGAGCTTTAAAATCACCCTGGGAGCTTTAAATAATCCTGAAGATCAGCTTTCACCCCAGGTCGATTAAGTCAGGCTATCTTTTACTTTTTCCTTCCCAACCTTCTAATGAATGCTTTGTTTCTGCTCTGACATTTTTAATTTGCAAGAACTCTTTCTGGTTTTCTGGTTGCTTCTGGTAGCAGACAGTATTGGCATAAGCTCTTGGCATTCACTTCTGTGTGCTGCCCACAGCTGTTTACTGCAAATATGTCTGATGCTCTGTCCAAGGGCTATTGACTGCCAGGGAGCATCCTAGCCTGAGTGCAGGGCAAGCTGGAAGTAATGAAGGTCACTGGCCTTGGAAGCTGTCAGTGGATCCCTGTGAAGTAGTTTGAGATACCTCTGAGACATGTTCTGCACCATCTCCTGCATTGCCCAGCAAGATCAAGGTCCAGATGCCCACAGAAGTAATTGGCTAGAATAACACACCTTTTATTGGCTTCCTCCCCTTCCCTGTCTCACTTCTCAACTCTCGAACATTTTTTTCTGGGATTATCTGCCAAAAATCACTTGCAGAGGAATTGTCTCAGAGTCTGTGTCTGGGAAAACCCAAACCAAGATGTTCTCTCTTCTTTAAAAAAAAAAAAATAGAATCTCGTTCTTGTTTCATGGATGCAATACCTTATCATCTCTTTGAAGATATTAATTATAGTGAGATCTAACATTTGTTTTAAAAGTTTCACTTGATGCTACATGGAGACTTAGCTTAGTCCACAATATCTACAAGTTAATCTTCTGGGGTTTCTCCAGAAATAACTCTTCAGTCTCCCACTACAATAAGGATAATGTGTCCCACTGGCAGTACCCTTAAAGCCAAGTGGCCAGAGGTTCTTCTTGGTCAGAATACAAATTTTCACATAACATCTCTATTTTTATTCTAGTGTCTCTCCCTGCCTTCTGTTGTGCTTGGTGTCCTTGGGCCTGGAGCCTCTCTGGTTCCATTTTTTTCTATAGAACAAAGGTCTACAAGGTTGGGAAGGGTAATGGCCTGACTGCACCAGGTCTGAAGGGCCCAAATGGTTATTCCAGTTTTAATTGCTAAATAAAACTATCAACCCAAACTAATGAAGACAGCAATATTCTTTTTTTCTGTCTTTTTCTCATAGTTTCTGTGGCTGAAGTATTTGGGAAAGGCTCAGATGGGTGCTTCTGGGTTGGGATCTCTCATGAGGTTGCAGCCAGACAGTGACTGAAGCTAGATAGCAGAGAGCCAGGCATCTCTCTCTCTTGCTCTGTCTTTCTTGTGTGCACACACAGTCTTGGGGCCATTCCCTAAGATTTTTCCACATGGGCTACTCTGAGTATCCTCAGAGCGGGTGGTCTCAGGACAGTCACACCACTTACATGGAAGCTTAGGATTCCAGCACAAGAGTTCCAGCCTTGGAAGTCACAGCTTCACTTCCACTGCATTCTTTGTTACTAGGGAGTCATGAGCCTGCCCCAATTCAAGGGAAGGAGACATAGACTCCATCTCTCGTAGGAGGAGTTTTGAGTCCCTTGTGGAATACACATGGGGGGATACTGCTGAGGTCATCTTTGGAAAATACAATCTGCCACAGCAGTCCCACCACTTCTCATACAGTGTTCCTAACCAGACTTCTGCTGGCAATCCCTTTCCACCTCTCACACGGCATTGACTCAATTCTTGGTATTTTTTGGGTTTTGGTCCATAAATCATCCATGTGCAGAAGTGCAAGCTGTGCATTATGCAGTGGAACCACATCTAACCTAAGGGACAGTGGGGAGCCTGGCTGCTTGCTGGCATTCCCTTCTATTGATATTTTCTGCTTTTCACCTCCCCAAAATTTGTTAATGCTTCTCATCTGCTATTGTCCTCTCTCCTGTTCTTTTTGGTTCTTTTGTGGGTCGATACCTTTTGGCTTTGTTTACTCTGATTTGCAAAGGGCTTTTGGGAAGGTGCAAGGGAAAAATATATGTCCTCAACCTATTATTTTAAGTGAAAGTGCCATATTTCCAAATTTTCCCCTAATATAAATTGCTGTAATAATGCCTCATCATGCACATAAGCAAGTGTTAATACTTCTTTGAGTGGTTTTCTTTTACAAAAATGGATCATGCTATTCATATTGTTGGGGAATTTCCTTTTCTTACCTAATATATTCTGGACATCTTTCAATGTCAGTATATATATAGATCTACCTCATTCTTTATGATAGCTTATGTTCCATGGTAAGGACAGAAATTCTATTCCAGAGGACAGAGAAGGAAAAAATGTACCTGTTTTTCACTCCCTATCCCCCAAGGGAAGGGATGATTTCCCATAGGAGTGCCTGGCAGTCAGGAGCAGGATTTGGTGGAGATGGGGTATACATAACCTTAAGCATATCCTGAACTGTATGTACATAATTATAATTACAGTGTGGGCACATTCTGCTTTCCTTTCCTTTGGCTTCATTGCTATAAACCGGCATTTCTCGACTTTGGCACTACTGCCTCTGTAGACCAGGTAACTCTTTGTTGCAGGGCTGGGTGTGCAGCACCATCCTTGGCCTCCACCTGGGTTTCTTTTAAAGCATCTTGAAAAACTTCCAAATGTAATACATATTTACTGTTGAAAATTGGAAAATACAGAAAAGCACAGGGAAAAACATTTAAAATTTCTCTCTAGACCCCTTCCAGATAATCACTGATGATATGATTTTGGTGATTACTCTTTTTTTTTTTTTGGAAGATGAAATACTATCTTTCTTTTCTTTTTTTTTTTTGGTATCATTAATGTACAATCACTTGAACAACATTATGGTTACTAGACCCCCTATTATCAAGTCCCCCCCACATACCCCACTACAGTCACTGTCCATCAGCGTAGATGCTATAGAATCATTACTTTTCTTCTCTATAAATACTGCTTTTCCCATGTCCCCCGCCACTGCATTACATGTGCTAATTGTAATGCCCCTTTTCCCCCCTTATCCCTCCCTTCCCACCCATCCTCCCTAGTCCTTTTCCCTTTGGTAACTGTTAGTCCGTTTTTGGGTTCTGTGAGTCTGCTGCTGTTTGGTTCCTTCAGTTTTTCCTTTGTTCTTATACTCCACAGATGAGTGAAATTATTTGATACTTGTCTTTCTCCACCTGGCTTATTTCACTGAGCATAATACCCTCTAGCTCCATCCATGTTGTTGCAAATGGTAGGATTTGTTTTCTTCTTATGGCTGAATAATATTCCATTGTGTATATGTACCACCTCTTCTTTATCCATTCATCTACTGATGGACACTTAGGTTGCTTCCATTTCTTGGCTATTGTAAATAGTGCTGTGATAAACATAGGGGTGCATATGTCTTTTTCAAACTGGGTGGCTGCATTCTTAGGGTAAATTCCTAGGACTGGAATTCCTGGGTCAAATGGTACTTCTATTTTTAGTTTTTTGAGGAATTGGTGATTACTCTTATAGCCTTCTGGCCTTTTTTTCTCCCTCTTCCTCTGTGTAAAATGTATGTACATGTATATATACCTACATGTGTGTGTATAAAATTTTAAGCAAAACCCATCTTTTTCATATGAGAACACTGTAATGTTTCTTCTTGCTTTAAACACCAGAGTCCTGGGCAATCGCTCCTTATTTGTGCATCCAGAGGGCTTCACCTTATGGCTCAAGTTCTGGTTGTCTACATTGATTAAGGTGATATATTGGTTCTCAATATTGATTGTTGGTGCCATTTTTGAAATACAGCAAATGGCCTCTGTTCCATGTCAAAGTATAACTTTAAGAACACTGCAAACATGACTTTCATACAAATACCCAAGATACGTCTACCTTGTTAACAAGAGAATCAGCAAGATGGAAAAAAAATGGTGCAAAGGAGAATTAAGGAAAAGGAGCTCTGTAGTTTATCAGGAAAGGCATACCAAAATCAGTTTGCTAACCTAAGTGTCCATCAGTAGGTGAATGGATAAAGAAGATGTGGTACATACATATACACAATGGAATATTATTCAGCCATAAGAAGAAAACAAATCCTACCATTTGCAACAACATGGATGGAGTTAGAGGGTATTATGCTCAGTGAAATAAGCCAAGCCGAAAAAGACAAGTATCAAATGATTTCACTCATATGTGGAGTATAAGAACAAAGGAAAAAACTGAAGGAACAAAACAGCAGCAAACTCACAGAACCCAAGAACGGACTAATAATTACCAAAGGGAAAGGAACTGAGGAGAATGGGTGGGAAGGGAGGGACAAGGGGGAAAAAGGGGCATTACGATTAGCAGACATAATGTTGTGGGGGGCACGGGGAGGGCTGTACAACTCAGAGAAGACAAGTAGTGATTCTACAGCATCTCACTACGCTGATGGACAGTGACTGTAATGGGGTTGGTGGGGGGGACCTGATGAAGGGGGTAGTTTAATCACCACAATATTGCACATGTAATTGCAGATTAATGATACCAAAATAAATTATATAAAAAAAATCAGTTTGCTAGGGAGACAAAATTGATTAATATCCTGCAAGGCAATAAAATCATAACCTTTGGGTTATCCTTTCTACTAGACAAGAATCATTTGCATCTCTACCAAACAAAATTCTACAAGTTAGCACACAACTTTACAGACTCTGGGCCCCAGTCGATAGGAAAGTTCAAATTAAACAAAGTACATCCCCTAGATAATGAAAGTTCAAATTAAACAAAGTACATCCCCTAGATAATGAAATAATCCAGAGCTGTCTGTTAGACAATGCTCCAGCATGCACTGACAGGACACAGAGAGTGCCTTTGGCCTTATTTCCAAGTTCAGGGTAATTTTTCTTAATATCCCTATTCTATTCTCTGGTTCCCCAAGCAAATTGTGTGCAATATTTCCCTAAGGGAAAGCAGTCACGGTTTCTGTGGTCTCCTTGGCATCTCTCATCTTCCTCCCTTCGACTCACATTCTAGAAAGGTGAGATCAGTCCCCAGGGACCTGATTAGAATAGTCACTGCACCTGACCAGGTTTCCTCTCCCATATGGCCCTGCTGCTTCCTTCCTTGCTCATTTCCTTCCTCTCTTTCTTTTCTTCTACCTTGCTTTCATTTTTTAAAATAAATAACTGCTTTATTGAGATACAGCTCACATACCATACACCTATTTAAAGTATCCAATTCTGTGGTCTGGGGTATATTTGCAGAGTTGTACAATGGGTTTTAGAATTTTCATCACCACAAAAAAGAAATCCTATACTTGTTAGCATCACTCCCCATTTTCTCCCAGCCCCTGGCAACTGGCCATCTATACTCTGTTTCCATGTATGAGTCTATTCTAGATAGTTTCTATAAATGGAATCATACAACATGTGGGTATTTTCTGTCTTGTTTCTTTCATTTAGCATATCTTCAAGGTCCATCCATGTTGTAGCATGTATCAGCAGCACTTCATTCTTCTTTTTTGCTGACTAATATCCCACTGGACACATGTGGCCTATTTTAATCAGCTGTTGAATATATGAATTGTTTCCACTTTTTAGCTATTATTAAATAATGCTGCTATACACATTAGTTACAAGGGTTTTGTACAGATGTGTTTTCATTTCTGTTGGTTATATACCTAGGAGTGGAATTTCTGGGTCATATGGTAACCATATATCTAACATTTTTAGGAGCTGCCAAGATGTTTTCCAAAGTGGCTGCACCATTTTGCATTCCCACCAGCAGTTAGGAGAGTTCCAATTTTTCCACGTCCTTGTCAACACTTGTTATTATCATTCTTTTTGATTGTAGCCATCTAGTGGGTGTGAAGTGCATTTGTGGCCTGGCTTAAACCAGGCTTGCACAGAAGCAAAATTTGCACACAATTGAGTCACTCAGAGTAGTGGCCTCAGGGTTATGTGCCTCTATTAGTGGGTTGAATATGATGGATGATTGAAGACTGCCCTGCTGAGCCATCCCAAAGATGGGGGCTCACAAAGGGACGGGGTGGCTACACCAAGCCCTGCCCACTTTGCGGGAAAGCACATAGAATGTGTGACCTTCTGACCAAATGTGGATCACATCCTCATGGTAAATGCGTGGGATAGCTGTGGGAGGCAGGGGAAAGGAGGAATGCAGCCTGACCCTGGGCTGGGCCCCTTCAAGGAGGTCCCCAAATTCTGTTAGTTGTCATTTGAGTGCTGCCCTGAATAAAATGACCTCCTTCACCACCCTGCCATGCCACACTGTGAGAGATTCCACCACATTCCCAGAGCTAAGTAAATAAGTTGCCGCCTTTTGAAAATGTGAATCTGTCTGGGAGGGGTAGGCATCTTGCAAGAAGTTAATAACTTATTGTGAATTAGCTTATCAGATGCCGCCCCACACCCTGCAGAGACAGAGCCCAGAGGAAGTGGGAGTTTTGACTCATTGGGGAGAGTGGGGGAGGGATGGGAGGGAACTTTGGTTGAAAAGGGGTAGCTCTGCTCCAGAGGGACATTGTAGGATGGCCCACCAGGTCAGAGGCGAATAGATGAGGGAAAGGAGCCTTCTGGGAACATTTTCACCTTCATTCATCCACTGATAAATAGTGATCATGGTAAGGCTTGTGTATGCCACGTGTAGCACTGAGTGCTTTGTGTACACTTGCTCCATTTTATTTATTTAACAGATACTCATAAAGCACATGTGCTACCACCTAGCTCTCACACTCCACATCCCGCATCTAATCATCCCAGATCCTGTTGGCTCCCCCTAAAAAAGGATTCCTGAATCTGACCATTTCTCACCACCTTCCCTGCTGTGCCGCTCGCACTGGTTTACTGTCAATCCCCCCCCCCCCCGCCAACCCCCCGCTGGTCTCCTTGCTTCCGTATTTGGAGTCAGAGCAATCCTTTACAAAACAATGTCTCTCCTATATTCAAAATGCTCCAGTGGATTCCTGTCTTTATCACTACAAAACCAAAGACCTTACAATGGTCTACAAGGCGCTACTGAACTATCCCGTCCTACCTGGCTGGCATCATGTGCTCATGGGCTCAGCCACAGGACTCGCGCTGCTCCTCCGACACCCCAGGTACTTCTGCCAGGACCGTGGCAAGGGCTGCAGAATTTTGCCCAGAACACGCTTCTCCCAGAATCTGTGTGGCTTATGCCCTTGTTTCCTTCAAGTCGCAGCTTAAATGTCACCTCCTCAGAGAGGCCTTTCTTAACACTCCCTCCTCCACTTAGAAGAGCTCTGCATGTGCCAGATTGCTCACTGTCAGAAGAGAGGGTTACAAATATAGAAAAAGAAAAAACTAGGATGAATTCTATGGTAATAGATTGGAAATGGAGCCATGGAATGAATTCATGGCTTTCAATATACACAGATAGAGGGAGTCATCAATACAGATGGAAACGGTGTGTGTGTGTGTGCGTGTGTGCATGCATACATATATTCTCTAGCTCAGTCCACTTGAGAAGGCCTGGGAGTGACAACAGTCCAATAACAATGAGCACACCCTCGTGCCCAGATCTGGATTTCTAAATACTATTCTCCACTAAAAGGAATCAGGACCCCTTGGAGGATGGTTGCTTCCAGGCCTGGGGCAGGAAAAGTATGAGATGAGCCTGGAACATCTCTTTGCACCAAAAAATAAGAAAGTGCTCAAAAGATGAAGGAACACATCAAAAGGATACAGGAGCTGGCTTGCCAGGGGCTCCCACTGGCCAAATAAAGGGGTCTGAACATCAAAATAACTAATAGCAATGAGTTATAATCAGTTATTGTCATTATAATAGGAACACAGGATTTCATACCAATACAAAGAAATAAGAAGTTTGATGAGGACCTGGGCAATTACAGTTTTCAAAATACTTCCCAATGAAATATATATTCTTTAAAAAGGCAAAAAGAGTAACTTTCATTGGAGAAATCTCAAAGACACTACCTGGATAGTCAAGTGATTGAAGTTAATACCTCAAGTCATGGGACAAATAGGAATTGTACACCACCTGATAGGATGTGGTGAGAAGAACACAGCAGTATTTCTGTGATGTTCCTGCCAAAGATAAACAATATGAATCAAATCAAGAAGAAACATCAAACTGAGGAAAAAAATAACTAAAGAACTGGTTTATAAGCTTTGTAAAGTAACTGAGATATTGTTTTAACCGAAAGAGATTAAGGAAATATGGCAACTATAACCACGTGTGGCCGTGGATGTCAGCTAGACTTCATGTAGTATTCAGTATGCAAAGTCTACAAATATTGATTCATTATGTTGTACACTGGAAACGAATACAACGTTATATGTCAGTTATACCTTAATTTAAAAGAAGGAAACATGCCAAGTAAACGTGGTTCTGTGACTCTGGAGGCTGTGGCAGGGATATCATTCTGGGGGAGGTGTTTTTGCTCTGAAGGACATTAGTGGAGCAATCGGTAAAATTAAAATTGGATCTAAGGATTACAGTGTTGGCAGAATGACACGATTCTTGGATTAAGTAGGGTGAGTCCCTGCTTGATTCCACTATGGTTCAGCTATGCCACCGATGTCTAGTGCGCTGGCAACCAAGGCCAACATCTCCCCCGCCAGCTCTCTCTCTGTCCTCTGTGTCTCCTCCTCCATTTTCTCAATGACGGGATTGATTGGTCCCCGCTGTAGGGGTGTGGAGTTTTGATTTTCTTCTTGGGCTTGGATTGTGCTTTCTGAGGCTGGCAGGTCATCCACGGGGATTTCTGCAGTGGGCAGCCAAGCCGGCAGGTCCCCAAATTCACAGGGCCTATCAGTAGCGTCTGGTCTTTCCATGTTATCTGCTAGTCAAATGGGAAGACTTCTACAAGCATCCCAGACTGGTGCATCTCTAAAACAAAGAGTAGAGCTTGTGGGTGCAATATCTTTTACATTTAGTTGCTTTTTTGTTGTTGTTTTGTGTTTTTTTAATCCTTGAAGTATAGTTGGCAGTCCTTCTGGAGAGCAAACTTCCCTGCTTTAAAATTATATCAACTGTAAACTGACAAGCAAGTATCTGTGGTTTCTACTGGTGACAAACTCTCAGGCAGAGCTACTACTACTGTGCTTTGTTGGTTTGGGTGTTTGTTTTTATGACATCCATAATGGAAGGGAATGCTACATTTTATTTGGAGGTTAGTGGAATAAGATGTAATGTTTTTCATCCAAGTTTATGAACCCACTGGACTCTAGCCACCAGCCCTGATGAAGGACCCCAGGATTAGCACGTGGTTGAGTCTGACAGCCCAGAAGTCACTGCAGAAAAGGACCTGCAGAAAGCCCAGGAAGGAGGTGATGCAGGCTTAAATCAGAGCCAAGGCTGTGGACAGCAAGACAAGAGGGTGGAAGTGAGCTGCCATCTGGAGAGAAAGCCGGCTGGACTTGGTGATGAATGGGATGTGGGAGTTGATGGAGATTCTGGACAATTTGGAAGAGCAGTTGGGCAGGAAGAAGATGAACGCGAACTATAAGAGCCTTGCCAGGAGGTTCAGAGCCTGCTTCTGTAGAGTTCAGCTCTACAAATGCCCCCTCCACATTTGCCTGCTCCCCTCCAAATGCCCACCACAGCCTCGCACAGTGGGTGTGGCTCTTGGGGAAGTACTCCCTGGCTTCCAAAATATCCTCCCAAAATATCATTCTTTAAGACTTTTTCTAATCCTGACCATCCTTAAAGTGCAAATCCCTTTTAGAGAGCTGTCATTCACATTTTAGTCTGAATGAGTTTATCCATCTTTCCCTGAGAGTATTAGAGGAGTTGGAGTTCACTGAGCTCCTGGGAATAAGTGGGTGAGGGAGGGGGTAAAAGTGCACTCCACTTTCCAGTTAGACAAAGATGAATAAAAGGGGACCCCACTGGAGCATGAGCAGAAAATTTCTGTTTCTATCACTTCTAGCCTGGGGAGCCAGTGCATCATCCCCTTCAGCCCCCTCCAGGGAAGTTTCTAGTTGGAGTACAGAGTGGGTCAGACTTTAAGGATAATTAGGAAAAAAAGAATCAAAACAAGATATTCTCAAGGAACTTGTGTGTGAATGTTGTACCCAGGTGGGGTGTGGGGTGCAGCCAGTGGGGCCCTAGTGAACACATTTTATTCACATGTCTGGAGCCTCAAAGACACCCAGAGGTGAGAGTCTGGCATTCTTTGTGGGTCCTTGGATTACAGAAGGAATTTAAGACCTTACTCCCCTGTCCTCTCCATTTCCCAACTGGTGAAAAGTCCCCATTAACCCAAAAGTTGTGGGGGAAGGCGTAGGATGGTCAGTCTATAAACATCGGTTATTTTTTCTGATTATAAAAGGAAAATCAAATGATTCCAAGACTCCAAGGCACTTAATGTATTTCCTTCCAGTTCTTTTTCTATGTATTTGTTACATGCCTAAAAACTTACCTACTAAATATATGCTGACACTTTTGTAGCCTGCTTTGAAACAAAGCAAAGCAAAATGAAAGAACGTAGATTATAGTATTCGTTTTTATTGCATAGAAGGAGGCCTGGAAAAGTATACAGCGAACTGTGGGAATGTGGAAGGTAAAGAGAGACACCTTTCCCCTTTTACCTTGCTGATTTCCAAATTTCTTGAAAAATGTGGAGGAACCATGTACTACCTATTGATGAATTACCTCTTGCTGCTGTAACAAATTACACACATTTGGTGGCTTAAAACAACTCTATTTTATTGTCTTATAGTGTAAGAGGTCAGAAGTCCAAAATGGGTCTCACTGGACTAAAATCAAGATGTTGGCAGGGCTGTGTTCCTTATGGAGGGACTAGGTGACAATCCATTTCCTTGTCTTTTCCAGCTTCTAGAGGCTGCCTACAGTTCTTAGCTCATGGCCACTTTCCTTCTTTAAAACCAGAAATCACATCATCCTGACCTCTGCTTCCAGCACATCTACTTCCTGATTCTCTGCCTTCCTCTTTCACTTAGAAGGACCCATATGATAATCTCCCCATTTCAAAACTCTTAATGTCATCTGCAAATCTCCTTTCCATGCAAAGTAGCATATTCACATATTCACAGGTTATAGAGATTAGGAAGGAGCTATTTCTGGGGAATAATGAAGCAGGGAGGGTGGCATTATTCTGTTTATCACAATTACTTTTGTAACTTTTAAAGAACACTAATTAAAAAACCTTATAATAATAAAATTTTTCTCATCCCTAAAAATTCCTGATAATCATAATTTTTAATGCCTAATACTTCACTGTAGAGATAAAACCACTACTTATTTAACTGGTCCCCCAATTTGGAATATTTGGGTTGTTTAATCATTTTCATGATTAAAGACAATGATTTTCATAATGAACATCTTTGGGTCTTCTGGGGTGTTATATTGAATCAGAAAGGGAATAAGGAAGTGGACTGGGCCGTCAGAAAGCCTGAGTTCAAATCCAGTCTCTGACTTAATCATCAGTGTCATTAGCCTTAACTTCCTCAGCTGCAAAAAGTGGATCCTTAAAACAGCTCCAATTTCATAGGGTTTTCTTAACAGCTTTCTTGATATATAATTCACATACCATACAGTTCACCCATTTAAAGTATAAACTCAATGGTTTTTAGCCTCAGGGTTTTTGCAGGATTCAATGATACTGAACACAAATTGTCACTATTAACAATTCTTTGATCATAATTTACATTACTTTCCTGGCTAGGTTCTTAGAACCAGCAATACAGGATAAAAGCCTGTGAACCTTTCAAATATTTTAGAAATAGGCCTTGTGAAGATAGAAGGTGTTCCTCCGAGGGTTTTAATTTTTTGTTTGGTTTTGGTCTCAAGGGTAGTTTTGTTTTTGTCTCTGTTTTTGGTGTTTGGACAGAACATGGGGGCGTAGGAGCTGGTATTAAATTACTAGGCCATTTGACTCAAGAGGCCATCTTTCATTTCCCCTTTTGAAACCTTGAATTATACTCACCCCCAAACTCACACATACAGAATAATTAGAAGCTGATTCTGGCACTGAACCACCCTGCCCTGTCACCCAACCCTGAGGAGCCACTGGCCTGTCCCTTTCCATATCCAAGTGTGATTTACTCCTTCAGTGAGGGTTGCATTGGTAACATTGCCAGTTACCTGTTTTAATTCACACCAAGCAGGCTGCATGGCCAACCGGCAGGAAGGAGAACAGTGAGTCTCTTCCAATTCCATGGGGTGCCCAACCTACCTACCACCAAATCATAAAAATATACTCCATTTGGCTGTGGGAGGACTGACTGCAGGTTCCAGGGCTGAGTGAGTGAGGTGTCAGCCAAATCCAGGAGCATGTTGCACCAGAGTGATGTGTGGGTGAATCCTCAGGCATCCCTCCAGGTGTGGGAGCAGGTTACATGAGACGGGTGTGGGTTAGGTGGTGAGGAATGGGAGAAAGGTGCAGGGAGGGTGGGTGGGGTCAGAGGTGGGTGAGGGTGGAGGTGAGGAATGGGGCCTCTGCCAGGGTTGGACCTAGTAGTTAGACCAGTGATTTGGAACCATTTTTGGGTCACAGCCTCCTTTGAGAATCTGATGGATGCTAAGGAAAGAATGTGCATATGTACACATATGCGCACACACATAATAACCGTGCTTTTGCACACAGTTTATGTGAGGGGTCCTAGAGCCCAGGAAGCTCATCCCAAGCCTCAGGATTAAGAACCTCTGATCTAGACCAGTTCACAGGGACCTGTCAGAAAGAAATCCTAAGGCTGCTCGAAGAGCTTGAGAATGCATCTTCTCAAGATCTAAGGAGTTTTGCAGATTTGGGAATTAAATTCCAAAGGCCACTTATTCCATGAATGCTTTATTTATTTATTTTGCCAGTTTTTGTTTTGAAAATTTTCAACTCTATCAAAACGTTGCAAGCTCATTTAGTCTTCAACTACAATCTCCAACTGTTGACATCTCTCCCTAATTGCTCTCTCCTCCCCGTGTACGCTGGTGTTTTCAGGAACCCACGTTTTCCCGGAAACCATTTGATAGTAAGTTGTAGGTATCATGATGCTCTCTCCCTAAATACTTGGCATGTAACTCCTAAAATCAAGAGATTCTCCTGCTTAACTGCAATATAAGCCTCACAGTGACAAAATTTAACGTTAATTCAAAACTATCATGTAATGTACAGTCTATACACATTCAAATTTCCCCTATAGTCCCAGTAGTATCCATTTAGCTGTATTCTTTCTCCTTCCCTTCTTCCCCCCTCCCTCCCTCCCTTCTTTCTTCCTGTCTTTTTTATCTAGGATCCAGTCCAGAATTACACAGCTCATTGAGCTATGCCTCTCAGGCTCCTTTAACCAAGAACGCTACTTCGGCTTTTGTGTTGTTTTCCCCTGTGACAGTGATACTTCTGAAGAGTCCAGACTAGCCATTTTGCAGGACATTCCCAAGTTTGGATTTGTCTGATTGTGTTCTCACGACTGGATTCAAGTTAAGCATTTTTGGCAGATGTCCCGGCTCTTGGTGCATCATGTCAGAGGGTCAGTTGGTCCCTTACTGACAGTAAGTTTAATTCCTGGTTGAAGTGGTGACCTCCACTTTGCACTTAATGCGTGGCCTGTGGGGTACCACTGAATCCCCTGAAAGCCTCTAAATGTCACAAATGTTGGATAAGCCAGGAATCAGCATCCACCCTCGTGCTCGCTCTTGTGCTGTTTTTACAGTGGAGGAGACAGACAATAACCTAGGAGCCAAATAAATACAAAACATGCAGTTTTCTCAAGGATGTAGGTAGGGTGCCGAGATAGAGAAGTCTCACCTCTAACATTGAAAGTGAACTTAAAGGTGAGACTTGAAAAGGGAAAAGGAGTTGGGCATGGGAAGGTGGGAGTGGAGGGTGAGAGGTGGCCCTGGCCAAGCTTGGAGGGTGGAAGGGACTGAAAGACGGGTGTGTGGTGGTCTCAGGGAGGGAAAAATGCCAGGAGAAAGGCCTTGGATCTGGGAATAATAATAATATAGAGCACTTAGTATCTACTAGATGTGGTTTTAAGTGCCTTACATGGCTTACCTTGTCTAATTCTTCCCATAGCCCTGTGAAATAGGGCCATTATTGCTTTCATACTGTAAAATCTACAGCACAGAGAGGTTAAATTATGGACCCAAAGTCACACAGCTTGTAAATAGAGCTGGGATTCAAACATCCACGGATCTGACTCCACAGTCTGTGCTCTTAATTATATCAAGAAGTTAGCAGGGTCTCATCTAGAACACAGAATGTGAAAGGGGACTGGAGTCAGAGCAACCTGGGCTGAGTGAGGAAGTTCTGTTGATAAAGGATGTAGGGTGGGAAACCAAGAGAAAGAAAAGCCGGGAAGATCAGAGAGGAGTGTTAAGTGCTAAAGGCAATTTAGTAAAATAGGCCAAAGTTTGGTTGGCCACCCCACCCTCAGTCCATGCCCAACCCCTAGCCTGTCCCTTCAGGCAGGACTCTAATTCTCCTATTCGCTGTCTTCCCAAGAGGGAAGGTATACCAAAAAGAGGGTATTTAAACAGTGTCAAAGTATCTCCCCACAAATTGCTTATTGATTACAAAAGGAAAAATAGGGGCTTTAAGTGAGCAACTTGGTCAACTCCAGCTTAACCAAGTAAGGGAAGTGAACATTCAGAGGGTTTTCGGGAAGGCTCTGCTCTGGACGGGAATTTGGGAGAGAGTGTAAGAGAAGGGTTTTGTGAGGAAGACTCTGGATGAAGAGAGCAGGGGGAGCCTTGAGATTGAGGAGTCCATTGGTGACAGGTCAGGGTCCATCCGGGGAGCAGGGCAGGGGGTGGGGACAGGGTCACTGGAATGGATGGGGAATCTTGAGGTAGGGGATGTTCTGAGTGAAAACAGTCATCAGGGAGGAAACTGAAGGGGGCAGTTTGGGTGACAGGAGGGTCATTACAGTGTCAGTATGGGAGCCCGGGGTGCGTAAACTCGGGGTAATAAGAGGGTGGAGGGCTTCGGCTAGGTGTCTCCAGTACAGTTCTGAAAGGGTACACGAGGAGTACGTCTCTGAGGCAGCAGTGTGTGGGTGCGGAGGCCCTGGGGTGAGCCATCCACGCCAGACCTTTGAGACGGAGTGTGGCGGGGTGGGGGAATCCCGGGGGTGGGAGGCCGGGGCGGGGCGGGGCCGCGCGGACGGTCCCCCAGCGCTGCAGGGGGCGCTGTGAGTCTGGGCGGCCCCGGGCCGGGCGGCGGCCGCTCCTAGTGAGCGCGGCCCCTTTTCCGGGTTTCCTCCTCCTCCTCCTCCTTCTTCGTCGCCGCCGCCGCTGCCCCTTTCCCGGCTGGCGGCCGCTGCTGCTGGTGTGGCCGCCGCTGCCCCCGCCGCCTCGGGGCCGCGAGCCGAGCGGAGGCCGCCGCGGAGCACCAGCGCCGCCCGCTCCGCCGCCTCGCCGCCCCGCCGGCCGTTCTAGGGCCGGGCCGGCTCGGCCGGCGCCCCCCG